>CM072865.1:22440000-23040000 GCA_036937835.1 Pampus argenteus | reverse complement strand
CGAGGAGCCTGCAGAGCCTGGAAAAGTATACTAATGTAGTCAGATGAAGATAGATATAGCAGCGGTAAATTTAGACCACCTCACATTCATAACACCTAACGCCCTTTAAATAGGCTTAAGAGGACGACTAGAAATAGGCTCTCATAATTAATTATTTTCAGTAGATTTCTTCTTCTTCTTCTTGCTTTCGTTTCCACGGGCGTATTAATTCTTCCTCTGCGAATATGTGGCAGCCATTTCAAATCTACTAAATAATGCACTTGTTACGATACACCTTAATTTCTTTGAGAGCAGAATTCATGGCGTATTCGCTCATGCAGGCGGTAATGTTTTAGTAATATTATTTTTTCTTATAGTTATTGTGTTTCTCTAATGTGGGAAGAAAGAGGACATTGAATGTTTAACTAATGTTTCCCTACATGCAACATTCAGGAGTTAAAGACATAAAAACTAAAAATAGGGACGCGCGTGTCGTGTATTAACGACTTTCCTCGTGCTTGTTTGAGTGAAAAGAATAGACAGAACCCGGCTTCTTTCTTAAGGAATGCTCCTTCCTTTATTCTAAGCCATCACATACTCTGAGTGCGTGGAGAGAATCCTTGAGGTCAGATTAAAGACTGCTGAGGTCCCTATGGTCAGATTGCAGCCCCGATTCTCTCACTGTGTTAAGGCGTTGCCCTGCTATATAGTAATATGCAAATGAAGCGAGTACATATTAATGTTATGAACGTTTCACCCTACATCCTTCCGTATTTGGTAATGATGACCAGGGGTGTAGGCCTAGATATCGTCATCTCATGGGCTTGCAGCAATCTTAACATGTATACCTTAAATGGGGAGGCATACAGAAATAGTTGGCATTAAGATGACAGCCAATTGCTCAATTCTATGGTGCTAAAAGCTTTCTCCAATGTATTACTTAAGACATCTGTTTACTCTGCGAGTTCCTATAAGTTCAACTAAAGTAGACTCAAAAATATACTACATATCCCCCCTTGGAAGCCGTCAGGCTTCCACAACTGAAAAACCCACTATAAATGTATAAAATATGCATAAGAAACTTTGAACTTTAACTTTAGCTGCTAATCAAACATCTATTAAAGGTGAAAATAAGTGATGAATAAATATCGTCGTTATAACAGCTTACGCATACTCACTAGTTCAAGCTTTGCAGTAAACGACCAATTAAAGCTAAATATCAACAGTGAATCATTGGTGCAATATAATCATCATTTCCTATAATACTCAAAAACTCACTTGGACTTTTAACCTTAGCTTCATTCAATTATCAGGAAAAACTCTAATCAGACACATATGCATTAATAAATTAATACAAACATGCAATATAATGTTAAACTCCTTTTTTTCTTTTATCCTTAGCTTTGATAGACTATCATTGTCATGTAAGATCCAATCAAATCAAATTCCATTTATACAGCCCAAATCACAAAACACATTTGTCTCAGAGTGCTTTACAATCTGTACAGGGAGTGACACTCTCTGTCCTTAGACCCTCGACTCGAGTGAGGAAAAACTTGCACACCAAAAACCTTTTTAAAGGGAAAACAGTGGAAGAAACCTCAGGGAGAGCCACAGAGGAGGGATCCCTCTCCCAGGACGGACAGACGTGCAATGATGTCACATGTACAGAACATTGTCCCTAAATCCAAAGGAACAACTCCTTGAAACTCTTGTCTTCGTTGCTTGATTTACCCTTTTACCTGGTGGTCAGAGGTTACTAGCACTTGACCCCACTGTTGGAGGTCAGTCTTCATTACTGCCTCGGCCATTAAGATAGAAGATAGAGGGGTGAGAGAAAGATAGAAATGATAGGGTGACAAAATTCCTTAGGCTCCTTGTCCTTTCGTCCTTCGAGATTAAACAAAGATCTGGGTTCCGTAGTCCTTCGCCTCCTTTAACTGTAGTCTTTGAACCGAATCGGGACTCGGATCTCCCGAACCGGTCTGGGGCTTCTTGGTTCGACTGGTTGATCTGGGGTTGATTTTCTCCCTTGTTGTGGCTCCGTTGGTTCTGGAGCATGCTGGAAGTCGATGATGTCGAAGCAAGCATGGTCCTCGGCGCCCATTGAAGCAGATGCATGATCAACATTACTTCCATCATCGTCGTTATGCCTCTTTTCCTCCTCCGGATCGTCACCGTTCTCTGTGTCTCGTGGCTGTTCTTCATCGCCTTCGTTATCCTCTGGTGCTTTAATGCAGTGGTTGACGTGGAACCAGGTAGGTGATCCCTCTACCTGAACGGCAGTTCCTGTGCTGCGAAGGACTTGGAATGGTCCTTTTCGACGAGGGTGAAACCACTTCCTGCGGAACACTTTCACGAACACTTTATCCCCTGGTAGGATGGTGGCACCTCTGTGTTCCTCTTTCTTGGTCTGCTCCTGTTTTTGGGTGACATAAGCAGAAATACTCCTTTGGAGGTTAGACATGTATTTGACATAGGCTTTCATATTGTCTTCCAGCAGAGATAGGCTTGGGCCTTTCCCGCTAGTGCGTAAGCTAGGTGTGGTCATGCAGCGACCTACAGCTAACTCAAATGGTGTCATATGCAACTCACGAAGCTCACTTGATCTGCAAGCCATCAATGCTAATGGGAGCCCTTCAATCCAATTGAGCCCCGTATGTTGACAGATCTTAATGAGACGGTTTTTAAGAACTCCATTCATTCTTTCACAAATACCTTGACTTTGTGGATGATACACCGCTCCAAAACGTTGCTTAATGCCTAATTTTTGCAAAATAAGCTTCACTGTTTTATCAACAAACTCTTTACCATTATCTGATGAAATCCTATCTGGTAGTCCCCATCGAGGGATTACCTCTCTGCAAAGGAACTTAGCTACTGATGAAGCATCTTTTCTTTTAGTGGGACATGCTTCCACCCACCTGCTAAACCTGTCAACGATCACCAACATGTATCTCTTACCTCCTACTGGACGAATCATATCAGTGAAATCAATGACTAGTTCACGCATAGGGCCTCTTGGGGTTGGTATGTGACCAGGAGAAACTATCATTCCCCTCCGAACGTTGTTTTTTAGACAGATAGTACATCTGCCTATGATGTAATCAATCTGTTCGAGCAAGTACGGTGCCCAAAAACCATACTCCTTTGTAATTTTCCTTCTTACTTCCCCCCTCGCTGCATGGGCGAGCCCATGAGCGTCCTGAATCAGTAGCCCCAATAAGTCTGGAGGTGCAACCACCAGGCCCTCATGATTTCTCCACAGGCCCGTGGCATCTTGACTTGCACCTCTAGTTTCCCACAGCTGTTTGTCCATTACATTGGCTCCTTCTTGCATCAATACTATGTCTCTGAGTGTGATATTGTCTTCTATGTCTACTGCATGTGTGACTAAAAGAACTTTCTCTGTGTTATGTGCATTAGCAGCTGCCTTTGCGGCCTCATCTGCTGCATTATTACCTCGTGTGACTCGAGATGAATCTGATTTATGTGCTGCACATTTAGCTATTGCTATTTCTTTAGGTTTCATTACAGCATTTAGCAATTTCACAATTTGCGCACAATGTTGTATGGGGGATCCGTCAGTCTTCTTAAAGCCGCGACCCTTCCATATGGCAGCAAAAAGATGACAAACTGAATGAGCATATGCAGAGTCAGTGTAAATTGTCACACGCTTACCCTCTGCCATTAGACAAGCTTGTGTTAGAGCAATCAGTTCCGCCAGCTGTGCTGAACATGGCTGTGGAACAGCTTCAGCTTTCTCAGTTACAAAATTAGAGCCTTCCGCTTTAACAACTGCATATCCTGCCTTTAATTTGTCTCCAATTCTGTAACAAGATCCATCAGTCCAGTATTCTAAATCTGGCTCCCTAAGTGGGAGTGCTTGAAGGTCTGATCGAAGTTTAGAATATTTCTCTGTTTCTCTTAGACAATCGTGGGGCTCCCCGTCCTCAGGAGTCGGCAAAGTGTCAGCCGGGTTAATCGTGCTGCACCTGGCTAAAGTGACGTCCTCTTGTTCTACGAGTCTGTGATAGTCTCTAATTCTAGGCATTGTTAGAATAAATTTGCCATGATTCAAAAGATTTCTCAGACTGTGGTGAGTTACAATAGTTAATGCATAGCCCATAGTAATAACTGATGCTTTCTCATACATTCGATAAACTCCAGTCAGTGCTCTATAGCATGGGGCAAGGCCCATTTCCACTTCCGAATAAGCAGAAGAATAGTATGCTATAGGCTGAGGGCTAGTCCCTGTACCAGTGGGCTGAGCAAGAACTGCGCATGCATATCTGCCTTCAGCAGACGAAGAGAAATACATCACAAAATTTTTAGAATAATCAGGCAATGCCAATGCTGGTGCTTCAAGTAGCTTTTGTTTAATCGTTGCAAATGCTAGACAACCTTCTTGTGTCCAGGTGAGATTACAATGCAATTGACCACTTCCTGCATCTTTGATCATAGCTCTCAAAGGTCCTGTAAGTTTGGTGTAATCTTCAACCCATGCAGAACTATAGCCTGTAATTCCCAGAAATTTCATCATTTCTCTGACTGTCCTGGGTCTTGGTGCTTTCCTTATGGCTTCCAGATGATCGTCGGAAATGCTTCGATGTCCTTGCGTAATTGTCTGGCCCAAATACACAACTTGGTGTTGACAGTACTGTAATTTCTTCTGTGAGACTTTATGTCCTTTCTCTGCTAGTATCTGCAGCAGCTTAATCGAGTCTTTGTGGCATGTTTCTTTATCCGTTGAGCAGAGAAGTATATCATCTACATACTGTATGATTGTGCTGCTCACTTGAGATCCCACTACTTCCAAATCATCTTTCAACACCTTATTGAAGAGGTGAGGAGAGTGCTTAAATCCCATTGGCAAGCGTGTATACTCATAGAATTGTCCTTTGTATGTGAATCCAAATAATCCCTGGCTTTCTTCGGCCAGTGGAACGCTGAAGAAAGCTCCACACAGATCAATGACTGTGAAGCAGGTAGCTTCTGGGGGAATTTGGGCTAACAGCGTATGTGGATCTGGCACATCTGCTGGATAGTCTATGACCACTTCATTTATGGCTCTGAGGTCATGTACATGGCGATACGATCCATCAGGCTTCTTTGTTGGCAGAAGAGGCATATTGCTTTGGGGGTCGTTGGTTGTCTTCAAAACTCCTGCCTGCAGCAGACCCTCTATTTGAGGTTCAATTCCTTGGACTGCTTCTTCTTTCAAAGGATATTGCGGTCTCCAGGGCGGTTTAGTCCCTGGTCTGAGTTCCACTCTCACTGGTTGCGCTGATTTCACCAGTCCTATGTCTGTGTTGTTTTGAGACCACAAGCATTCCTGGACCTGCTGTAGCATTTCCTCCATGAGGTTTCTGTCAGGTGTTATAGACAGCATTGACTCATTCGTCATTTGTACGGTCTGTGGCTGACCAACTCCCTGTGCTGAGATCATAATCTTGATGAATTGCCGATCTTTACTCATCCAGACAGCTGGGTTTTCTTTTGTCGTTACAAAGATGGCATCTTCCGATTCTGCCATCATTGCCCCAATATGCTTCTGTTCATAATCTTCGGCAATCATTAGAGTCACATGGGGGATACTCCCCTCGATTCTGTGTTCTTGATTCAAATAGACGTCTTTATTTAATTTCATTGCTGCACCTTGTGGACCCAGTATTATACATCCTGAGCTGAGTGGAACTTCTTTCGGTTGTGTTTTCAGCCATTCATCTGGGTCTGACTTTGCTGGATCCTTAAAATATTGGAGTGTGCAGTGTGGTGTATACTCTGGTAACCTAGCTCCTGGTAGGTTTGCGATGATGAACTTTTCCCACACTCTCGCTGGTTCAATCAGATCTTGACTGAGATTTCCAATCCAGTAGACCACTGGTGCTTCTGCTTCTGTTTCTGCTCTCATAGTCATTTGGTGGTCATAATCATGTGGCACTTCCACCAGACAGCCGTCAGGTGTGCATTTTATTGTGCACTTCAGTCTGCATAGTGCATCTCTTCCAAGAAGTCCTATGGGGGTTTGTTCTGAAACAAGGATAGGTATTGTCGTCTTTTGATTCTTGTAGCGGAGCTCTACAGGTTTTGTAGAAGGTATCAGCTGTTTTATTCCCTCAAATCCGATTGTCCGAACATATTTGCCAGACATAGGAAGGTGTGTAGCATCCTGAGGTCGGATACAGGTAAAAGTGGCTCCGCAATCTGCCATCAGTTTCAATGGTCGATCGTTTACTTTTACATCATCTTCCGGTTTAGACACTACTAGCTGACACCCCCCTTTCGGGTTATCTGGGCAGCCCTAAAATCCTGGTGCCGGTCCCCTGTAAGGGTTCACCGGTCCTATTGGTGGTCGCTGTTGTTGCCATTGCTGTGCACGAGGTCCAGGCCCTCTGTAGGGGTACCCCCCTTTCAGGTTCCCTGTTACTTGTCTTCCACAGTTTCGAGCTAGGTGGCCCACTTGGCCGCAGTTAAAACATCGTGGCAGTGGTAAATAAGCGTCTCTATTACCCATTCCTCTGCCGCTTCGTCCAGCACCTCTGCTGTTTGATATTCTCCATCCCTGAGGTTGTACTGGGACCAGTGGAGGTTGAGCAGTGACTAGTGTAGTTGCTAGAAGGTGTGGTGGTTGAGCTGGTGGTGACGGCTCCTGCATGACTGGTGCTTGCTTATTTTCTTTGTTTTTGTGTCCTGCCAGCTGGATTTGCATCACTATAGTCGTTGTTGCTCTTCCAGTCTCAAGTATCTGGTGATCATCATTCTCCAGACTGTATCTTCCTTCTGTCGTGAGTAGAGGTAACTGCGGATAAAGTGACGTGCTTTCACTTTTTGTCTCGTAAGGTGGAGGCGTCATAAGCGGAGAAATGTGCGAGAAGGGAGCATTGTGTTTTTCTGCTAATTTTGCGGTCTCCAGAGATCTTTCTATATTTTTGTCTAACCTGGCCTTTGCTACTTTTAATAGTTTTTGGCCCTCTTGGTTAAACAGCTCCAAAATTGCCAATTCAATTTCCCGTTTTTCCTTTCTTATCTGCCCTTTCCTGCCTTTCTTCTGTTCTGCTTTGTATGTGTTGACGAGCACTTGCAACGTTCGTATCACTTCTGGGTCAAAAGTCCCTTCTGCAGGCCAAACTTGATCTATTTCTGGCCATCTTCGGTTAAATTTCTTAGATATTTTACCAATACCCTTCACAAGGGGATTATTTTTCTCGACAATCTCCACTGGCGTGGTTGCTTTTGCTGAACTTGCACCCATTGCCACACTGGAGTTTTTATTTTTCAGTTTCTTTAACATTTATACAGGAAAATTGGAAAGCGGAAGGTTCAGATCTTTGTTTTACACTGTAGCCTCTTGTACTTAAGTTATTATGCAATCCCTGAAATAAACAATAGACCACCCGTTTTTCCAAAAATTCTTTATTCAAAACACTTCTTATGGCCCCCAAAAAGAAGAGTAAACCAACAGTTTGTCAAAATTGTTTTATTTAAACACCCTTTCTGAGTCTAAACAGGCAATACTCAATCACCTTTTTCCCAACATTATTTATTCAAACCACGTTTTAGACGTTATTTCATTTTTTTTCAGGTGTTTAAATTAAATGCCTTAAATTGTGCGCAGATCAGAAACCATCATTGCTAGTAAACAACCTTGATTTATTCATGTATTTTAAGAGAGTCAGTGATGCAACAATGTCATATGCTGGATGTGTATATCATATGCAAATATATATTTGTTTTAATGTTTTCAGCATTTGTTTAAATTTCATCTGTATAATTTCAACTGTATTATAAAGAGACTATATAACTATGGAGGTAAGGCAATGGACACCAGTGTGGTTATGTTTATTTTAGTTGATTAAATCAAATTTTAATATCAAAAGTTAGTTTAGTTATAATTAGTTTAGTATGGGATGGTCAAATTCCAATTCCCCAATCGGCAATCCTTGTTTTAAATAGATTGATCAATAATCAATCAATTAATCAATTCCACTCAACTATGTTAGTCTTCTGCAACATCAATAAGCTGATAAGAGAACTGTAAGCCAATAAATTAAGATGTAACCATAAACTATTTTATCATCAATTGGATCCAGTGCTAATTACTAGCTAAATTTTATTAAATCAGGCAAACCAAATGCTCAAAACATGGAATCAATAATCAATAAATCAGCCAATTAATCAATCAATCAATCAATCAATCAATCAACCAATCAATCAATCAAATCAGTCAGCCAATCAATTAATCAAACATCCATTCAATCAATTAATCAAGCAAATCGCTCAATTAAGCAACAAATCAAATCAACAATCAAACCAACTACTCAAATCAATCAATAAATCAATTATTCAATAAAATCAAACAACCACTTAATTAAATCAATTAATTTGCAATCGATCAAAGCAATGAATATATCACCCAAACACTCAATCACACCTGTCAATCAATCACTTGTCAATCAAGCAGCTCAACAATCAGTCCTGCACCCACCAATCAGTCATTCATCAAATCAATATCCATTCATTCAAACAATTTTCTTAATCAAGCAACCAAAGTGATCAAACAAGCAATACAGCTAGTCTAGCCAATAAACAGTTCAGCCATTTAGCAAGTATCAGTTATGCTCATCCACACTTCTATTTATAAACAATTAAACAAGTAATCAAAACAAGCAAAATAACTATCATTAGCTACAAAACAAGTCAAAAAGTCAGTCTGTAGTCAGGTCAAAAATTGGTCACATTAAATACATTAAGTGCAAAAATCTATTTTTATATACAACCAGTAGCTAATCAACTAATTAACACTAGACTCACTCAGCAATCACACATGCCATCACACTAACAACATGACACTCAACAAACTTCCAATCAAGACAGACAAACGAAAATATGTACAAGAAAACAATCTAAAAACACAAACTTCCCAAAAACAAGCTACAAACAACAATAGCGGCAAAATAAGAGGAGAAAAAAGAGAGATAGGGAGAAGGGTGTGTGTGTGCGTGTATGTGTTTATGTCGTCACGAGGCACTATCACGCCCTCGGAACCCCACACGCAACTTCCTGACTGGGCCCGTTCACGCACTGACCGGGCTTAGGGCCTTGTCCAGTTTTCGTGCCTGGACACGCCCAATTTACGGCTGGTGCGCGGCTAACGCCATATAGGGTGAGTTTTGCTGGAGGGTCACTCGCACGCTCTAGTCCCCCGAGTTTCAGCAAGGTAGAAGCTGGACAGTCCCTTTCACATGAGCCTATGGGTGTGTGTGTGTAGCTCTGTGTGTCTGTGTGTTCCTCTTTGTTTATATTAGACAGGGTGTGTGTGTGAGAGGGAGAAAAAGGAAAAAAAACTTAGAGCAACTGGGAAGGAGCAGAGAAGGGAGCAGAGAAGGGAGGGGGCAGCTGCTATACAAGGCCTTCAGACGACTTTAGATTAAAAAGGTCGTCAAAATTAACCAGGAATTCCACATCAGTAACTAAGATACGCCAACCTTTGTTGTCTTCAGATCTCCGTTTCGTACACTTGCAGGAGTAACCTTTCTCCTGCGGGATCCTCACGTCGTCCTCTCAATACAGTACGAAAGACAAGAATGTAATCAGTTAACGTCACTGAGCTCTTCTCTGTTATAACTTCTTTTCTCTATAGAACTTTTAGTGCTGATCAGACACAACTCTTAATCTCTTACACTTCTTAATTTGGGCGTGCGACTTCCTAAATACATACTTACCTTACACCCTACCTTTTATAGTTTGCCTAGGCCTTTTCCAATTCGCACACGCATCTATAGGTTCAAATAATATGTGCGACTTTCATCACCATTAATCTTTTGGTCTCCAATGCGCGTACCAAGCTTAGGGCTGCACTAAATCCCAGACGCCGGATACGTCTTTAAAGGATCTCCATAATGAGAATTTTAGCCTCAAATTTTTGCACACATATTTTCAATTATATTTCTTCTAACTGTTCTTTACTTCATAAAACTTTAAATTTAGCGCTTCCAATTGTGAGACTCTTCTCTTTCTCATTACAATTCAGTTTTTAGGGACCTCATTAATTAAGCTATTCTGTACTCTTTCTCACTCAAGCACACGTTCGCTCTGTCTGAGGCCTCCAAGGCATCTCCAACCATAAAAAAAGGAAAAAGAGACAAGACTCACCTCTAACAGCTGTCTGTCTCCCTCTCTCACTGGGGTTGGAGAGCTGGAGTTTTTTTCAGATGCAAGGTCCCATCTGGGGTGCCAGGAATTTTCTGTCGTGTATTAACGACTTTCCTCGTGCTTGTTTGAGTGAAAAGAATAGACAGAACCCGGCTTCTTTCTTAAGGAATGCTCCTTCCTTTATTCTAAGCCATCACATACTCTGAGTGCGTGGAGAGAATCCTTGAGGTCAGATTAAAGACTGCTGAGGTCCCTATGGTCAGATTGCAGCCCCGATTCTCTCACTGTGTTAAGGCGTTGCCCTGCTATATAGTAATATGCAAATGAAGCGAGTACATATTAATGTTATGAACGTTTCACCCTACATCCTTCCGTATTTGGTAATGATGACCAGGGGTGTAGGCCTAGATATCGTCATCTCATGGGCTTGCAGCAATCTTAACATGTATACCTTAAATGGGGAGGCATACAGAAATAGTTGGCATTAAGATGACAGCCAATTGCTCAATTCTATGGTGCTAAAAGCTTTCTCCAATGTATTACTTAAGACATCTGTTTACTCTGCGAGTTCCTATAAGTTCAACTAAAGTAGACTCAAAAATATACTACACGCGTACAGTAAATACATAAAATAAGCAAACAATTGTCAACATACAGAAGTTCACAGTCACTAAAAATGCCAGGAAAATAAACCCTGCTGGGGTAAACAGTCATATTTATGGCTCCGTCTCAAAAAACACGTCATAAATAGGAGCGAGAAAGATATCTCTGGCTATCACAAAACCTGCAAAACACACAGGACAAGCACACCCTTCTTCTCGTAAGCCGCACGAGAAACAAAGGCGTAGTGTGATAGCGCAAGTGGCACGTTTCCAGGATCCTGAGCAGGCCACACGATGAAGAGCCGAGTAAATATATTACACTCGAGGACCTGTAAGCACAGACACAAAGGCTGCAGGAGCAGGCCGTGGCAGCGAGCTGACCATTACCAAAGCGCTCATGTGAGAAGAGATTCGGCTCTGGACCCCCGTCGTCTTGTTTTGGCAACAGAGGGCAGGGGGACTGAGCGCTGAGCCAGGACAATATGTTTTTTCAAATGCCCCTCAGCCAATATTTATTTAGCTACAAGCTGGCACGTCTGAGGATCTGGCTGCAGCCAAGACGGGAGCGCAGACCGTGATTCTCAAGATGTTACAAACATCAGGCTTCAATATGATTCTGACCTTGCTAATGTTCAATAAATTACAAATGAGTTTTTTGTGTGGAGTAACTGCTGCAATGCCACGTTTGATGAAGCATTATGAGCTGGCAGTTGAGACAAAAAAACAAAAACAAAAAAACAAATCAACAATTTAGTTATTTACCAGGAAAACAAATGGAATAAAACTGTTTTTTTTTTTCTCTTTCAAATAAGAAATTGGTTCGTTTCTCGCTCTGGCACAATTTCAGAGACCAATACAGGGCAGTAGATGTTGAATATTCTGTAGTCACAGCAGCAATTTACAGCTAGCTGCAGATTGCACATGATGAAGAGTGAGGTGCAGGATAATAGCAGAGCTCTGCATACTGCAGAAGAGTGGGGGAGAGAGACACAGAGAGACACAGACAGAGAGAGAGAGAGAGAGAGCTCTCTTTATTTCTTTCTTTCTAGCTTTTAAAACAGATGGTTCCTTATGTGCTGAGCGGAAGTGTCTGTTAACTCAGTTGGCTCACTATTGGTGGCTGCCGGCCAATGACAACAACGGGATCGGGGAGTGTGAGCAACAGTGCAGTTTGCTTTCTTCAGATGCTCTGCGAACAGAAGGACGGCAGCCTGCAGATACTGTTGCACGGCCACCCAGGCCTGGCGGTGCCAGCGCCGGCACCCATCGCACCTCGTGGCGGCACCCGCTCCGCCTCACTTCTTGCACGTGTGGGTTACAGGACAAACAGAGGCCACGAGCTCAGGGAAGGGTTCGAGTTAATATACTGAATATTTATAACAGGGATCAGGAAAAACTACCCGTCAAACTTTAAAGTATTTAATTTGACCTTTTTTAAAAGGTTCAGTGCTGCGTAATAATCTTTCATTCTGGCTTTTATGCTTTGGCATGTTTTGTGGGTCTGGATGTGGGATCAGACAGGAACATCCAAATATGGGCAGCAGGGTTGAAAAAGGGGGGAAAGTGAAACCTGAGTCCAGAGTTCACATCCGTTCATTCATTATTAGTCAGTGTATCTTTAAACCACAACTACAATCTTTCACTGATGTTACAAATTAATAATAATAATAATGAACATGTGTTTCCTTGACGATGCATCTGCAGAGTTTAACATAAAGTTTCAGATCTAATATTGCAATTTACACAAGTGTGATGTGGAAACGTGAAGCCTCCTGTGTTCATACATGGAGAAGGAGACTTTACATCACAGTTCAGGATTTGCATAACACATATTTGCATATTCATAGATTCTGGCTCTTTTTAATGTTAAAGCAGGGAACATATAACGCAGCGTTGAGTCGGCCAGTTTGGTCTGCAGATAACGTTTATCAAGACATTAATTTTAAATGTTTTATATATATATATACTGTATATCTATTATATGCATAAACCTAAACACTGAATTTATGCTTCAGTCTTTGAACTGTCTTTGTGTTTCAACAGTACTTTTCAAAAAAAATAAAAATAAATAATAATCTTACCACGCCATGTTTGTGCGACAGTCACAATAATTAAATTACTCATGCACTCTATATGTCTTCTCACCGAGAGGTCCAGGACGCGTAATCAGCCTATAGGAAATCTGTCTAATTAACCAGCTGATTAATCAGTATGCTAATGAAGCCATATTGATACCGTTCTATGTATCTGGTTTGGAGCTACATCAGATCAGAGCGGCGGGACAGTTGCTGTGCTAAAAGGATGCATCGAACGTCTGGCAATATGTTCCTCCACACCGATGGAAAAAAACTCACAGAAACACGTCTCTGTCTATCCATATGGCTGCATTTGTAGTGTATCTGGCTCAGCACGCCGTATACAGTTACCAACCTATATTTCCAGTTGTATTCGCACCTCACGACGCCGTGCACAAAGTGAAAATTAAAGGCAGAAGGCTCGTGTGACGGGATTAATTAGACGGAGGCCAAGTGAAGTCACACTCCTCGTGGCAAACAGGCTCCAACCCTCGATTACTCACAGTGAACAAAGCAATTAAAAGGTCTGTCCTATGGAGTTACCTGGGACTGGATTGGGAGCCGTCTATAGTGAAAACCCCCAGGGGCCCGAGGAGCTCCACTAGCCAGGTCCACAGGTACGTAATTACTATTGATCAACTGGCATTAGAGCATGTGAAAGCACAGTGAGCTCTATTTTAGGTTCAGGCGTTCACTTCAACAGTCGGTTTGTTTGGTAGCTGATGTCAGACAGAGAGAGAGATAGATAGATAGATAGATAGATAGATAGATAGATAGATAGATAGATAGATAGATAGATAGATAGATAGATAGATAGATAGATAGATAAATAGATAGATAGATAGATGGATGGATGGATGGATGGATGGATGGATGGATGGATAGACAGATAGACCTTCAGTATGTTTAATGTTAGAGAAAGATGAAGTCAGACATGCAACATGCCATCATCACAGCTTCCTGTGTGCGCTTCCTCTCCACCGTACTGACTACAGTGCACCATCCCAGGCTGCTGTTCTTCAATGGATTCATTGACTATATTAGCCCCCTCCTACACACACACACACAATGTTCTTTTATAAACTCTGCAGCATTCTTCAATAGACCCATTCACACACACACACACACATATATATATATATATATATATATATATATATATATATAAATGTGTGTGTATACATGTATTTCCACTCCCTCTGACCCGAGCCGTGACCTCGGGGCAGGGTACGCCCCGTCACTGGAACACATGCACAAACACACACCACCACCACCACCACCCTTTCAGACACTTGATTGATTTAGATTGATCGTCCCATCGCCTCAGAGTCACTGCTGGATTGCATTGATGATGTTTACTTCGTTTGACTCCTTGACTGAGCCATTGTCTCATTCACACTCCCTCCTGCCTTATTTTATTTTTTTTTCTGTCACCCACTTCCTTTTTTTTCTCCTCTTCTTCTTCTCTTCTCTCTCGCTGCCTTTCGTGTCGCCTCACTTTCCTCACTTTGTTGCTTTCTCTCCTCTCCTGCAGCTATTCTTAGCTGGGAGCTGTATGCGGTGACTGTCTCTACCTCACAAACAGAAAACCTTGAGGGGAGGATGATTACAATACAGGTTCGTACCTCAAAGCGGTGATTTCAGAGACTCTAGAAGTCCATCCAGAAAGTGCCTGTACTCCGGGTCCTTGGAGGCCTTTCAAAGTTTAATGTGCTATAATTTAGACTCCAACAGAGGATCCAAAGAGTCTTCCAAGAAATAATCCCCCAGCATCAAACACACCACAACACACCAAACATTTCAGTCACGTTTTCTACTACAGATGTTGGCTAACGTTTAAGGTAACTCGTTTTATTTTTCTCAAATGTGTCATTTTTAACTAAATATTTATCTATAGTTTATTATCTTTTTATCTACAAAACTCGGATTAGCAGCTAAATGGAGTTTAAGGTGAGACGTCATCAAATTTTTAACAATGATCCCAAAGAAAAAAGATGGAAAATAGATGGCAATAATGTCATTAACTAAATTAGAAGGAGCATATTTGGGTTGTTGAACATGCCAAAGCTAGAAAACATTTACCCCTGCCTCTTTCCTGTCCGACATCCACGCATCAATCAGGGATTAGAAATTAATTTCTTGAATATGAGATTGACTCAGAAGCAGCTCTGTGTCTGTTCTGGTGCAGTGTGTGTGTGTGTGTGTGTGTGTGTGTGTGGACACTGCTAACCAAATCAAGCCTTCACAGGGAAGAAGAAAAAAAAGGAAAAAAAAGCAACAAAACAGGCTCAACTTCAGCAATCCTTGACTTAATTCTCATTGAAGCCCTAAATTGACATGTCTCCCTTATGATCTTGACATATTATTAAGATTTAATGGTGGAATTATGATCATTAAAACAACATGACTGATACAGGGGACAGATGATGAGCTATTCATTTAACCTACTCTTCCTGTAATAATATTGAAACAGACAGTCTGCCAGTTATTAGATCATAATTAGCTGGTGCAATCTGTATGGAATCTGAGGAAATGACGCCAAGTTAGCGGCGCGGTGCGGCGAGGCGCGGCGAGGCGAGGAGCAGCTCGCTCTCTGTTTAGCTTGAGAGAGAGAGAGACATCGGCAGCCTTGTTGTTCTTGAAAACAGCCTTTTTGTGTCAGCGGCATGAAACAAATAAACCTCTCGGTGCAGGAGTCCATATTTGAATGAGGAGGAATATAACAGACCAGATGGTAGCAAACAAACATAACTGGCACTGTTTTCATTGGTAGCACTGCCACCCAAATATCAGGCCTTGTTTTGACTGACATGTCATGTGTGTGTGTGTGTGTGTGTTGTTGCTGTTTTCTGATGCTCACGTGTGTATGTGGGGGGGTGGATCATCTTTGAGTCCCCCTTTTTTTTGTCCCCTTTTACTCTTTTTTCCCTTTATCCCCCCAAACACATGAAACTCTGTGCTTTTCACACATGGCTGACTAACACACCCTGGCCTTCCATACAGTGTGTGTGTGTGTGTGTGTGTGTGTGCATCTACATCAACTGTGCCAGTTTAGCAATGATGAAAAATCTGCACCCTCAGCTGTTTTTTTTTCCCCTTTGCACAAAAAGAGAGAGAAAGTGAACCACGCCGTAGCCATCCCTCTCCTCCAGCCCCCCCTCCGGCATTTCTCCAGGTAGCGTTCGCCAAAGTCGTCCTATTAATAAGCAACATATTTGATTTTCAATGTGAAACGCATCGTCTCAGGCCCCCAAAACGGCATGAGATGTGAGACGTATGGTTAGGGCAGAATTATTCAGAGGAGTCGGGGAGTGTGGGAGAGGTGTCACGCCGCCCTGGGGCGCCCAACATGCTTCGGGTGGGTGAGAACGCCGAGCTGAGAACGTGGAGCTCACCAGCTCAGACGCCCCAGGTGAGCCGGGAGCCGAGAACGCCGAGTCTTGCAATTAGATTTTTATTTTCCTCGTCACAACATGAATTGTTTACCGCATTCAACACGTCGAAGATTTTGAGGATTTCAATACAAAACTGGTGAACATGAGATAACCTTTTTAAACACCAGCTAAACTAAGCTAGTTAGCTTAGCTTAGCTAAGCTAGTTAGCTTAGCTTAGCATCAATCTTCTCATATAAGTCTTGTAGGATATTTTCCAAAATGTCAAACTATTCCTGTAAAGTATAAATGTTTTTCTGATTATTTAATATTGATTTGCTTCAGTACCTTTAGCGCTGTTGGGTAATATTGTATATTACTAATAATTAGTAATAATCATTTAGTTAATTTACATTTTCAGTGATGTTTTTTTTTATTCACGTGGTTAGAAATACTTTTTTTTTTGTCCATGTTTAATGTTTCGCAGTGAATCAGAAATAAATCTCCTCTTTCAGACACACCAGTTGTTTATTTTCAGCACAATAAGCTTGAAGAGGCCACGATGTGCTCAATGCAGAAACAGCGGAAACATTTTAAAGTGAAATTTTCCTTTAAACGTTACTCACTGTTATAATTATTATAATCTCTCTTCATTAATCGATTCTCACATGTTTTCAAAACAGGAGACAAAAAAACAACAAAATTTAATGGAAACTGAGAAGAAAACAAACAAGCAAATATTATTATTATTTCATGATTAAATATTATTATTATAAAAACATCAAAATCTGTCCAGTAGATTTCCACTTTTGCAGTAATTGATAATCTGTGGTTAAAGTGGCTGATTTTCTTGTTTGTTTGTTTTTTTATTTTTTTTTATTTTTTCATGTTTAATTCCTACATGTGTCGTCTCTTCACATGTTTCTTCATGATCTTATAATCAGGATTTACCTTCCTCCACACCTGTGACTGCTCCTCCAGTATTAAAGCTGTGTGGGTCCTGTTGGTATTTTTAATTATTAATTAATTATTTATTTCTTTTAATCTCATGCCAACTAAACAACTGTGTAACTTTCCAAATAAAATGCATCCTTGGATATGGAGACTCCAACATGAGCACGTCTCCGAGTCACAAAGTTCAGAGACTATTTGCAGACAAAACAATAACACGAGACGGGAGCCTGCTGCTCGGCCCATTGCTGCCCTCGGTTAGGGAGTGGTGAGCAGCGGTGACTGTGTCCTGTGCTGATTACAGTACTGATGGGCCTCCGTTTGTCACTGCTCTTGCTAGCTCCAGTGCTGAGCAGCAGGGTTCCCTGATTACTTAATTGCTTGTAAGAGCTCATTAAAGCTTCCTATCCATCATAAGTCGTATGGCGAGTATCAATTTCAGAGTGCGAGATGGAGAGAGAGAGAGAGAAAGAGAGAGAGAAAGAGAGGCAGAGATGCTCCGCTGATGAGCAATTAGTAACGTGAAACGCCTTTGAATTGTTATAGTTTCATGTCTTTGGAAAATATGTAGAATTCATCACATGGATGGATGCTGTTGTGTTACCAAGTCATAAACACATTACTGATTCCTCTGAAAGTTTTAGAGTGAAAATAAACAACCAGAAACCTGCTTGTTTATTTTTTTTAAGGATCCAAGAAAACAAACAGATGTTTTTCTGTTTTATTGTTGAAACCCCTTCAGCTAAATTCATCATCTGAAATACAACACCTTTCTATCTAAACGGTCATTTTCATGCTTTTCCACTGATGTTGATGTCTTGATGGGTTATGGACTTTTGCCATCGTTTTTTTTCTGCTGTGATCCCAAAAAGGGAGTCGGGTAAGAGGGGAGAAGTGAGGGGAGGAGGAGGGGAGGAGGGGGGTGAGGGCATCCAGTAATTTGGATCCATAGCTTAGAAGAGCTTTACAAGATACTCACAATCTTACCAGGTGCAAAATTAGAATTGGATGCTGTTCGTATTAATTGGTGATCATTTGCAAAGCGGGTGGAAAAAACGTCTTTTGCCAAGAGCAAGTCTTACAAGCCCCCAGCTGGGGTTGTCAGGGGCAGGCTTGTTGGCATTGTGGCAGCATATGTTTGGTGCCAAGAACACCATTGATTTGCATTTCTTTTATATGAATTTTACAAAGCAGAAATGCTCTTTTGTGTAGAAGTGATCCCAAAAGTGAGTGTTGCAATTAATCACAAGTGAAATTTATCGGCTGATGAAAAGCCATAATTCTACTTTGCAATCTTTCTTTTTTTTTTTTTTTTTTTTTTTTAAGGAAAAAAGTGGCAGCATCTGCAGCGCACTCGTACTCGCTTTTTGATGAATGTGCCTTTAAAGCTGTGCAGTTTGGCTTCATTTAAAACTGGCTTGAAGGAAGAAAAACAGCAGTGCAATCTTTGAGATACTGCAAATGCCATAAGTCATGAAAATAGTTCTTCTGTCTCAAAAAAAAAAAAAACAAGCGCGGCATAATGTCGTTGAGTGACGCAGACTTGATAAACGAGATTGTGACACGAGCAAACGGATATTAAGTAAGACTTTGAAACTTGTCTCGACATCACACGCCGGTAATTCTCAGCAACAACCACACACACACACACACACACACACGAGTCCTTTCAAATATTGACTCAGGTTTAAATTCATAATTATTCGACGCACCTACCGCACGTCATCGAGACCTATTGGGAACATCTAATTGATCCAATTAAGCAATTAATTCTTTGGTAGGATTAGAGACGATCAGCCTCGTGCAGAATGTGTCGAGACAAGACCGGCCCTGCCAAGAGATGGACAAGCTCCAGGATTTTGCTTCATCTCGAAGATGGCTCCAGATGGGTTGGGGCCTCGAGACTCATCCACGGCCAAATGATCCAAACGTCACACTGAGACTCGCCTACAGTATCATCCACCCGCAGTCCCCGAACAACGAGCAGCAACCAGCCGATCGCTAGACGAAATGTTAAATGATGCATTTCCCCGCTGACCTCGTTTCTCTCTAAAGGTTTTTTATACTGTGGAAACAAACAAACAAACAGTCTTGTTTACATTAACAGTCTCTCACTAAAACACACAGTTTTTAATATGTTCAATACCTCGTAAACAAACGTTCAAACAGCGGTAGAGAAATGAAAAAGTTCACAAAAACACACTTCCTGTTTCTCTCCATGTTGCTACGACGACCCATAAACAAACATGTACAGTATACAGTATATTTGTCATATAACAAGAAATAAATAAACAATTAACACAAAGACAACGAGGACAATGGGAAAGGGAAGATGCAACAACAACTTTATAAAGTTATAATATGTCAATATGTGTTTTTTATTAAGTCAAAATGCTGCAAACTCTTGACAAATAAGATCAGGGTTACTTTATATATGTTCTGATTATCAATAAATACTATGAAAACACCAAAACACACCTCTCAGTGTCACGACTCAACTCCAAGAATATAAATCTGTAAAAACATTCAAACATCAACAGATTATAAGAAGTTTCACTGACATGGATACACGGAGGCGGTGAGATCACCGTAACGACCCACGATGCTGAAAAAAGTATGAAACGCTTGTGACACTTGTGAGAAAGAGTAAACTGTTGGTTCAGACAAACTTTCCCAACGTCTAAAACCTACTTTGTGTCCTCCAAGAGATCCCCAGCGATCAATATTAAAGAGGGGAAGGACAGAGATCCACCAAGGGCTGCACCCCTCCTCCCCACTGGAGCGTCTCACTGAAAGCCTTGAGTTATATTCCTGTAATTAGCTAAGTATCCACACCGGCTCCCTCACACACACACACACACACACACACACACACACACACACACAGAGCTTCTCCAACAGTCCCTGTCGGCTCCGTCGTGAGTTCATCCCTGTAGATGCAGAAGATGCAATCAGAAAAACAGCAACACAGGAGGAGAAAAAAACCCAAACTTTAAACGATGACCGTACTTCTCATCTGCAACTTTTCCCCTTACACCTCGCTTTTTTTGTTGTTTTCTTTTTCTTTTTGTTTTTTCTTCTGTCATGAGTATAAGGGGCAAGAGCGTTGCATCCCTTTTTTTTTTTTTTTTCCCTTCTTCCAAGGATAATGATTTACAAAATGCCTCTCATCAAAGAATTCATTAACAACGAACGTTAATTAAAAAATAAATGAGTAAACATCAATATCAAATCTCAGCACTGTGGAAGGGAATACATTATGCAGAGTAATGATGTTTGAAAGGGGCTTTAGCACCTCTGTGGGACTCTTTTAAACCCCTTACCTCTTAGGCAGTTGCTTATTTTGCAACCCTTTGTTGTTTAACAACAAAGAGAATGGGCTCTCATAATGTTATATTAATCAGCGGATTAATATTTCAATTTGATTTGCTTTATAGTTGAGGTGCTGTTGGCATTTCCATTTTCCCTCCATATGTGCAGCGATGTTAAGTGGTATCATTACCATTTTCTACCTGGGGGTTCGGGGAGATAACAGGCACCAGTGATAGCTCTATTCTGCGGAGGAAGAGGGTGGGTTTTTTTTTTGGGGGGGCGCTCATGCATTTTTTAAAGGGCGTGTTTGGTGTGCCTTCACATCCATTATTCTCCAATGTTGAACGCAAACAGCTGAGTCACAGCCTTTCTGCCCACCACAGGACAACAAAACACAAACCCTCAAATGCAGAAAGGTGTCCACAGATATTTGGATATGAACTCACAACCTTTATTCCTGCAGATAAAGTCAAACAACGTGCTTTTAATTGAACAGGACACAGAGAAGAGACTCGATTCTGGTCGTTATAGGAGAATAAAAAGACCTTTTTGTGTTTGGTTGCATTGTGGTGACAATGCAGCCTTTCTCACTTTTAGTAACTATTATTCCCAAAAAATCTGTGCTTCATTTTTCTTCATAATTCATCAGTTGGAGCAAGAAACAGCCCATAAAGTCTAAAAGACTGATGTCGATATGTCGATACCGGAGCTGTTGGTTGGTTTTTAATGTCCCGTCTGGTCTGACGTTGAGAAAGAAAAGATCTTTTCTCTAATTTAACTCTTTTTAATTATTCCATGTTATTGAAATATTTACACAAACAGTCAGTATGAGTACATGCAAATGATCCTTTATTGTTTGGTTTATTAGTTTTTTTAATAATCACATCAACATTTTGGGACGTTTTTCTCTAAACAAGCCATAATTAAATCAAGTTAGCATGTTAGCAACACAACACAAGATGAAGCTGATGGGAAAATTTTGAGTTTTTGTTGTTTTTGTTTGTTATTTTTTTCATGTTTACATGTTTATCTTGTTGTTTATGTTCATACGATCTACTTTTCATCACAGTCAATCATAAATTTTCACCTGTGATACATAAATCCTGCATTTATTTTATTTTATTTTATTTTTTTTACCTGTATGTTTGCACCATTGTTCTGCTTTCATTTTGTGATTCAAATAAAGATAAACTAAATAAATAAATAAATAAATAAGTAAATAAATAAATAAATAAATAAATAAATAAATAAATAAATAAATAAATAAATAAATAAATAAATAAATAAATAAATAAATAAATAAATAAATAAATAAGTAAATAAATAAATAAATTTAATTTGGTGGTAGAGAAAATGTCAAGGAAGCCTTAAAGTCAAGATATTTGATATTTTTAATGAATAAATCCAAGCTGGAGCAACACATTAAAGCGTATTAAAAATGTCCTCTGCTGCTGAACACAACCTGTATGATCCGAGTCAACTTTGCTTTTACTCTTCAGCCTCCAGCTAATCACGTCCTATCAGCACTACGCGTCTTAAGGAAAACAGACAAGCAATTAGGACATGGAGTATTTGTCATAAACACCATTCACTGCCATGCAAATGCTTCATAATTGCCCAGCAGACCTTGAGTGACAAGTCATTAGATGATTGTTCACAACGGTTGATTACGATATGACAGACGCGTCTCACTGGAAACGTACAGTAACTCAAAGTGTTGACATCCTTTTTAAAGAGGCCTCTGCTCATCACATCCAAACCTCAATGAACGGGATCGTTGCTACAACACAAATATCCGTTTGTTGTTTTTTACATTGGATGTTAAAACTATAACTCTTGTTTGAGGTCTTTTACGTCCTTTTTATTGGACTTGTAACTTTATACATAATCACCCAGTTTGAGGACGAGTCACTCACACAACCTCAAGCTAACTGATATCTGACTTCTTATATTTATCTTCTGGTTGATGTTGTGATCATATGTTTCACCTGTTTAGGCTTTCATCCTTGCAAATGTTACGATGTTTGTCCAAAGGTCCGTCACGGTTTATCTGACGTGGATGTAAACATTAACTTTGCTGGACTGCAGAGCTACAACAACTACAAATGGGACGTCACAGAGATTGATTGACTCATTGATAGATCTTTATTTCGGTATTATAAATAATATAAGTTATAAAAAGCTAAAAAAATAAAAATAAAAAAAACAATTGAAGACTCAAATGTACCAAAGTGTTCACACAGCCACAAAATAATAAAAAAAAAATCAAAAGACAGAAAATGCAAAATTTGAAAATTTTCGAACAAGCTAAAAGTTAGTTACTCATATATACACACATAGATGCAAATAGTTATACTTGCATACAGTATAAAAACACACAGAATTTATTTAGTAGCTTTTTGGGGAAAATCAGTGTGTGTGTGTGTGTGTGTGTGCGTGTGTGTGTGTGTGCGTGTGTGTGTGTGTGCGTGTGTGTGTGTGTGTTTTCAGTCTGTTTGTAGTACAAATAATACAATCTCTTGCGAAAACAAAGAACTGTCAAATATACAACAAAGTAAATGTAAATAATATTTACAGGTTATACCTAATTAATTTTTTTTGTTCATGTGACCAATCCGTCATGTGATTCATGTGTTCATTCACACCAATTATCTCTAATGTGTCCATCAATAAAATACAGTAATGTTTTCATTCACGTTTTTGGCAGTTTTGGTGTTTTATTTATTTATTGTTTTTTTTGTTGTTGTTTATCATCCTGTAATAAATCACTAATGCTTCCTGAATACTGCAGTGACCCCTGCGTCTACATATGTGAATAGGTACGCGTGTGTCTGCATGCGTGCACTTACACGCCTGTAAATGTGTCTATGTACGTGTGTGTGTGTGTGTATAAGCACGTGCACCGCTGCCCTTCATAATCAGGGGTCTGAAAGAGCCCCCTCTCTATCAGTGAATTGCTCACAGCTGTGGGCCCCTTGTCGCGCTGGCAGCCTCGGCCCTGTCATCGTGCGTCCGCCTATCTGACCTGCTAATTTGGAGCATATGTAAGTGCTCTTAAAGTGGCGGGCCTTTTGACATGCCACAAACAGCAGCTGTGGCAGCTGCCCCGAAGGAAAGCTTTATTTAATTCAATTACATCTTTTGGAGATATGTAAACGAGGAGCGGAGGGGTTGGAGAAGAGGGTGGGGTAGAAGAGGAGGAGGAGGAGGAGGAGGAGGGAAAGGTGGGTGACTGGGAGGACGCCACACTACCTTTCCTCATCATCCCCCTTCTCTTGGCCCTGAAAGCCCCTTCACCCTGCCCGCGCTCACCATCGCCTCCTTTCCAAAACCCAGAAGTGTCAAGGCCCAGGTGGCTCAGTAGGCAAATGATTGGGTGAGTAACTGTTGCAAAACCCCTTACCTCCCCCCTACGCTCCCTTCTCAGACCCCCCAAAACCTCCCTCTCCACTGCTTACTGTCTCTCCAGCGGGGGGAGTCTGAGGGGGGAGATAATCAGGGTCAGGATCCTCTGCCACACTGATCAGTACGTCTCAACCCCCGGGCAGCCCTGCAATTAATGCGCCGTTGAAAGGGAGCGAAAATATTCACCATCTGGCAATTAGGGCTCATAGGCTCCCTCTTTCTGTCTCTCCTCCTCTTCTTTCCATCTCTGGGCTTTAAATGCAATTGTGATCTTATTCTTGTTCCAGCTCCAGCGCCTCACACTGGCCCAAGGCCCATTTGCCGCTCCCAGAGAGCCTATATAGGAATGAACGAGCGCACCAGCTCAATCCAGGGCAATTCAGAAACCCCTCTCAGTCCCAAAATGGAGACATAATAACGACTCTTCTTCTTGTTATTTGTTTCTCCCCCTCACTTTGCCGAGGATTCATCCCATCTCTTTGCTCTTGCAGCCCCAGCTGCTGCTGCTGGCCTGAAAAGGGGCTTGAAAGAGATTGGTGTCATCATGATCAAATTAACTCTTTCTCTCTGGATGGGAGCAAAGGTTGTCAATGGTACTGTCGTGTCTTTTTTTTTTTTTTTTTTTAAACACATCAATGATGTTATGATTAGTCATTTTGCAGCCGACAATGGCCGCCAAATGCGTGTGAATGCCCTTTGGTGTGAAAGAGGAGCGGAGGGTTGTTGAAAGACATTGATTTTGGGAGAAGTCAGACATGTTTCCATTTTTTTTTTCCCGCCTACCTCTACCTCCTCTTCACACTCTTATTGTGAAATTCAAATCTGAGGATGACAAATAGAGTGATTACGTTTACCATTGATCTGGTTAGTTTTGAGTTGCAAATGTGCAACCTCGACATTTGGCTAGTGTGAACCGAGGTCTCGTGGACAATAGAGAAGCAAATTTTAGGAAGTAGTAGGTCACACACACACACACACACACACACATGGAAGGGTTTCCCATTTATCTAGAAATGAAAGATTTCCTATTTTCTGCCGTTTTATCTTCACGCTTCACAAGTTTTTGTAACAACACCTGTAAGGTCAGCGTTCGTCGACTCAACTCGCTCCGTCTTTAATTGCCGCCACCATCCCTCCAGCGAGCCGCCGCCATTGTGCTTTCCTGTAAAGCAATAATTACACATATTGAATTATTAACAGTCATTATCAAAGCTTGTGCTTAACTTGTTTTGTTGTAGTGTGAGGTTCCTGTGATCTCGGGCAGTCATTACTTATTAACAGACTGGATGCTTTTCCCCCCGTTGCCGCGTGTCGACGCGTGGCGTTAACGACGCGCTCATCCTGTTTGCCCCCGTTTTAGCTTTAACTAAGTGGCAGAAATAATATTGGGGTTACACTGAGGGGGGAAAAAATACAGCAAAAATGACGATTTATTGGCCCAGATGAAATCATTATCATAAAGGGAAATTAATTAAACCAGTATTTTGAATCGACTGTTTACATAGCCGACGAGCGGGTTTTATCTGGCTGAGATTAACGGCATCGTTTCTTCAGGGAGATGCCCAGTGACTGTTTGAACACGACCAGCCGCTGCGTTAACCTGCATCATACTGCTGGGTATTTTAAAGGAGTTTCAAAAGTATATCAATCAGTTAATGTCAACGAAAATGCAAAAATATACTTAAATAAGTCAGTTTAGAGACTTGAGATGTAGATGTAGATGACTCCACAACAGCACAACGTTTCATCAACTCTCTATTTGACATCCTACTTAAATGGGACAGAAACACATTTGTCTCATTGACCTGCAGATCTACTCTGCAACAAAACCATTTAAAATAAAGACATAAATATGACCACAGACCTGCTCTGTGTCCTGATTGTGTCAATATTTAACCATCACGAGGTTGTAAAAGTGTAAAAATACGTCTTCATAAACACTTTAACTTGACTTTGCAACTGAATGATTCGTGTTTCCGATTTAAATATCAGACGTGTAAACTGGATGAAAACAGATGGCCGGACTGAAAGCTGCTACACGCTCGACCCGTTTGTCTAAATTTAGGCCCTCAGGTGTACGTTTGCGGACAGATACTCCTGAAATATCCCGAATGACCTTCAAAAAACAACCACCTGGTTCTAAACTCGACTTCATCCAAATGGAATCGGAGTATGGAAATAGAAAAACAAACACTGAGGGCAGAAACCGTGACAGACAACTGTGACCTGCGTGCCATTTTCTGACCTCCTCCCTGCACACAGATACTTCCTGGAAATAACCTGGAAAAAGCAGGTATTACATGTCAAAACAACTTATCAGAGCTGAGAGACAGGCTGCGGCTGTGGATGAGGAGCTTTCATAAGCACTTAAACAAATCGCAAACAGGTCGACCACACACGCTGACGAGGAGGAGGAGGAGGAGGAGGAGGGGGAGGAGGAGGAGGGGGAGGAGGGGGAGAGAGGCTGCCGCCGCAGCACTTCAGCGCAGGGCTTTTTTGCACATGCAAATGCGGCGCTGGTGTGAGTAGCACGCCAAGCTGCAGCCAGGCAGAGAGAGAAAAACACAGACAGGCTAAACCCTCACCTGCAGGACCTCCACCCAACGCCAAACACCAACGCCCACCCACCTCTTTTATTCTCCCTTCCTTCCGCTCTTTTGTTCCTCTATATTTAGTTTGCATCTTTCAAAGTTTTTAGGGGGGGGGTGTTGATTCGTTGATTCAATCATTAGAGGAGGAAGGATTCAGTTGAAGTAGAAATACAACAGAAAACAACAGTCACTGTGCAGAATATGAATGAGTTATATGTTAATATATATATATATACACAATATATATCATTACCCTTTGAATGTAAAAGAGTAGGATAACTATAGCTAGTTCACTTATGCAGAGTACTTCAGAGTACTTCAGAGTACTTCAGAGTACTTCCTTCTGAACTGTACACAAGTATAAAGTGTCTACTCGACTTATTATTAGATTTTTATTTTCCACAAATCGTTTTTTAGACAAGATGTTAAATTTCTACATTTCAATCTCCTTCACAACCAAAAGTTGTTTGTTTCCTTTTTCCTCAACATCATCATTTGTTCAATCGCTGCCTCCTTTCAGAGTTTGTCCTCAGATCTCCTCTTTTTATTCTTTCCTTTGTCCTTTTGTCTCACATCTCTCCTCCTCTCATTCCTTCACTTTTCTTCTCCCACCTCCCATTTTTCCTCTCATTTCTCCTCTTCTCCTCTCGTTTCCTCTTCTCTACCTCTTCCCACTTGTCAGCAGTGTTAACTGATCTGCTGTTTGGAGCTCTCTCCTCGCTCCTCTCTCCTCGCTCCTCTCTCCTCGCTCCTCTCTCCTGTCTCCTCGCTCCTCTCCTCACTCCTCACTCCTCTGCTCTCTCCTTGCTCCTCTCTCCTGTCTCCTCGCTCCTCTCCTCACTCCTCTCTCCTCTCCTCTCCTCTCTCCTCTCCTCTCTCCTCTCTCCTCTCTCCTCTCTCCTCTCTCCTCGCTGCTCTCTCCTCTCTCCTCGCTCCTCGCTCCTCTCTCCTCGCTCCTCGCTCCTCTCTCCTCTCCTCTCTCCTCTCTCCTCTCTCCTCTCTCCTCTCTCCTCTCCTCTCTCCTCTCCTCGCTCCTCTCTCCTCTCTCCTCGCTCCTCTCTGTCTGTCTATCTGTCTCTCTCTCTGCTCTCCTTTCCCTGCGTTGAACAAATGGGTAATAAGCACCACTTTGTACCTCTCTCCTCTTTCAGATCCAGAGTGAAGAGTCTGATTAAATAATCATTGGAGGAGCGGTGTGCGTGCGGCTTTTCCCCTGCTCCTCACCTTGGGGACATATTGTCCCCTGTCACTGAAACCTCGGGGACAGAAGGCTCCGCCGTGGGGAGGCTCAGCGGGGGAGCAAGGAGCTGATGAAACGAAGATCGGGTAATGAAGGCATGGCCCATGGCTTCCGTGGCTCTGCCATATGTTTCACCAAATGCAAATTGCCCCCAATTCAAACAACTTTTTCATCTTGATATATGCAAATGTGTTTATAAATACTGGCTTATAAATATAGCATTACAGTTTTTAAGGGAGGGAGCTTTGAATCATTTTTCTCCCTCTCTGCTGTTGTTGTGTGGCAGCGGCGCAGCGTGACAAGCTTTAACGAACAGGCTCGGACCTGGCAGCGCCTAACGGAGTCCTGGGGGGACAGGAAGTAAGGTGGTCAAAAGGAGGAGGAGGGGGGGACTGGCTTACTGGGCTGGCGAACCAATGAGAGTGGCCCTGATGGAGGTCTCATCCAATTACAATGATCCCAGTTATCACACGAGCCAATGACAAATCAAAGAGGGCACTTTTACAAATGAGTGTTAGAGGAGACGTGGCCAAACATTTGAACTTTTGACATTTTCAAATCTTGATTCATTTAATTTAATATTTAAACTTTCAGGCGTTCAGACAACAATTTTTAACCTTTACTCACAATATAAAATAAATAATATGATATTAAAATATTCACCTAAATACTAAGAGCGTAGATGGAGTGTGTGTTTGTGTGTGTGTGTGTGTGTGTGTGTGTGTGCGTTGTGCTCAGAGCTATGAACCCAAAACATCAACATCAAAGAGGCAAAATGTTAAATAATGATAAAGCCTTGATTGCAGTCTAATTAACTTGATTGAACTACCCAAGAGCTAAACAGCGTCTTTATTTCTATTCTGACCTGGAAAAACTTTGTGACACATCGTCATCCTGCAGTGGAAAAAAACCCAACACACCCCACATTCAATTAAAGAATAAAAAGCATCTTTTATCTGATTTCAAACTTTAAATTTTTTCACCATTTAATTGACAGTTCTTCGCCGTATGTGTCACGTCAGGTCAGCTGCCATTCACCAGCCTGCTGTATCTCTGTCATTCAGGCCTGTTGAGGACAGCTGACGGTGTGAGCCGCTCCAGGTTGGGGGTGCAGTCAGGTGTCAGTCGCCACGGAGATGATCAGATTGTCACAGTCCCGCTGGTTCCCTTGGAGACAGCACCTGAGTCGATGCCTGTGCCAACATCTTCATCATCACCCGCGGCAACAGCAGCTGGCGGCTCTGGACCGGACCGAGCGGCCGTCAAGGGCCAAGTGGGTCAGACCTCACTGAGAGTGTAAGGCAGTCAACCGTAAGGCCTGTTGATGTAGTCAGGCGTGGTGCATTATGGGAAGGCTGTTTGTTTGCAAATCTGTTAAAGAAGCCGTAATATTGAAGTCCAAGTCATGTTGTTTCTTTGACATATATGAACACCTGCATCCCAAAACAGTGATTTTCATTAATATGATATCAACCACAAATGACGTGCAGTAAATATTACCTGCAGAAACAATCCTAATTAAATTTACATAAGTGATCATTGCGGTTACTGTTGTATTTTTACCACCTTTGCTCTCACACTTCAGTTCAAGGTGCCGCTTTGCTAATAATTCCCACATGTGCTGTTTGTGATTTACTGGCAGAGAGATCGAGTGAACCGATTTCTTCTAATTGGCAGGTGTTATTTACCGCACACTCATTATGACGATGGTTTGTGCAAGATAGACTTTATTGGGAACACAAAAGGAACGGGTGTAAAACTGTTGCAAAACTTTTCCTGAGCATCATGTCACCGAGGAGTCACGTCAAGAGTGACGATTCGTCAAGATTCAGGATGAAGGTTGGTGGAAACAACACCTGAAGACCGACGGTCGACATTTACACGCCTGCGTCCAACAGTCGGAGGCCAGGAGTGACGACGAGGTTCAAACTTCTTCCTCTAGCGCTCCGTTTCATTCTTGATTCAACTACTTTTGTCATTTTTTGGTGGTTAAACAAAACAGGAAAAGTGTGGAAACGTTTCAGTAAAGTTGTCTCGTATTGAATTTAACTGGATGCAACCTTTCAAGCTCCTCCCAAAGTGGTTCAGTGACGTTGTCTATATGTTTGTGTCATAATTTACACAAAGAGACGAACAAAGCTGTTTTTCTGGTGAGGCTCATCAGGATCACAGACATGAATGGATTAAGTAAGTGAGGTCTACTGCCTCCGGTGGCAAACTGCAGTACTGCAATAATAAAAACATTTTTAAAATGACGATTTGTATGCTAAC
This sequence comes from Pampus argenteus, assembly GCA_036937835.1. Taxonomy (NCBI): domain Eukaryota; kingdom Metazoa; phylum Chordata; class Actinopteri; order Scombriformes; family Stromateidae; genus Pampus; species Pampus argenteus. Next base: position 23,010,047 of record CM072865.1, on the reverse strand, counting down.
CATAACCTTCACTTTAACTGTGAATAAGGAAGTAAACATTTATAAAAAAAACGTTTCCAGGCCGGTGTAAAGTCTACGGGTCTGTAAGAGGTAATAATTCACCCGAACAATATGGAGGCAAACCAGGAAGTAGAAAAGCTTTTATTTGTTTTCAACCATTCTGAGTATTTAGTTCAGTCTGTGGTTTACTGTAACCTCCAGGTTCACATTCAGCTCATTAAAGATGAGAGAGCTCTGCTGCTAATTCAGGATGGATGCTAATTAATCACAGACGGAGACGACCTGGCATGAAACCACAGACAAAGCGTCGGTTAACGCCGCCGCCGAGTCTCGAGTGTTGTTTGTGGGAGAAAAAAAAAACGAGAGTTTACTGTGTATGATGAGGGGGAAAAAAAAGATAAAAAAAGATAAACAAAAAGAGAGGCAGTGATGCAGCTGTGTGATCACAGCGAGCTTAAAGGCAAGCTAGTTAAAAAGGGCGAGACTGAAGCGTTTTAATTCATCTGGATGAGAAAGTCAAGTTGTGAAAATGGATCCACTGTTAAAGGATGAATTCACATATTTCAAAGTTTTTAAGGAGGATCTTATTGAGCTAATGAAATAAATGAATTAGCAACCGGCTAGGCTAAATGCACTGATGAATGTTGTGTTGTTTTTATTTATTCCAGTTGAACCAGATTTGTTTACATCTTTTCTTTAAGGCAATAAAACTTTATTTAAAAAGTCATCCTGCAGAGGAAAGCCACATTTAACATTCAGATTTAATATTTCCATCAGTACGTGCAACTTTCTTAATTGTTCATTCTAACTTCTATGTTTATTTTTATTATTATATTATATTATTTTGACTTTATTGTGATATCTTTTTGTTTCTCTGCGTCTGTTGTTTATTTACCAGGTGTAAATAATGTGTTTTCACCTGGATGATCCTGTGAGGTGGTGACACTAACTTATTATTAAACCAACATATCCACAAACATTTTTTTATTTTCAAAACCAATGAAATCAATAAAAAAAACCACAGCTTATAAAACCGGTAAAATAATATTACAATAAGTACATTACTGTACATTTCTCAACACAGTATTTAACTTTTAATAATCACGATCAGCTTGTCAAACATTAAAACTCGGTCTGTAATTGAGATTTTATGTTAAGTATCAGTAAATATATATTTTAAAATAAGACAAAGACACTGTACCTGCAACTGCTGTTTAACCAGTGGTTCAGATATTAATTATCTGAGTCTATATGACAGAAATAAACACAAACAGACACTTGAAGTAAACTTCAGTGAGGATGTAAACAGAGGCGGCAGCGCTGCGTGTGTTCATCAGAGCTACAATGGCTCCCTCTTCTGAGGAAACAGATCATCAGCTTCATCTTCTTCATTATTGTAGGGAGTAAGTGCACAAATGATGAAGATTTACAATACTTATAAAAAATAATTTTTTTTGTCATGACTTTGTGCTTCTATTGTCATTTTTGTGACATGGATTTAGTGTGTTTTTAGGATTTTGCAGACTCTTTTTTTTTAGTAAATGTGTTGTATATGACTGGAATATAGTGGTGAGAATATAATCGTCATTGTAAGTAAATGTAAAGTACATTATAGTACCGTATATATGGAAATCTGATAATAATTAATACTCTGGAGTAAACTGTGAACACCTTTATCTGTATCTGTAACTATAATCTGTGTGTGTGTGTGTGTGTGTGTGTGTGTGTGTGTGTGTGTGTGTGTGCCTCACTGTCCCCGATGCCCTCATTAACACCACAGTATCTTGACTGAAATGCAGCACTAGACAGCTGCATTGTTGATCACATGACAATGAGATGGATGTATGTGTGGAGGAAGCAGGCAGAGCTGTGTGTGATTCTGTGTGTATCTATGTGTGTGTGTGTGTGTGTTTGAAAGCAACACTAGAGGGAAGATTGTGTGTGCAATAAGCAAATATTTCTGTCACACTGATTTCTCTGGTATTCATCAGAAAGATATAATAATATATTATAGTAATAAACTTGTTTATACAGAAATATGCTGCTTCCAGAAAGCAGAGCAGGTGATTGCAGTCGTACAGCAAAGAGCAGCAGAGGGCAGCAGAGGACAGCAGAGGACAGCAGAGGACAGCAGAGGGCAGTATGAGTCAGTACTGTAACATGTATACAACAGATCTAGTACAACAGCATCCTTTCTACTTCTCTTACTGCCACTATTATCACTTCTATTATGATCACACAACCTATAGGCCTTTTTATATGCTGCAGATGTAAATAATTTACAACCTTTAACCTTAAATCCTTCAGTATACGTTCCTGTTGTCAGATGACTAACGAGTTTGACTGCAGACAGAAACATAAAGAGACGTCACCAAAAAACAGCTGCATCTTTATTAAAAACACAAATCACAGACAGAAACAGAAACAGAGGCAACACAAAGATCAACTCTGAAGCAGACGTACAAGCTGAAGTACATCAGGTCAGAGGTCAGTCTTAGTTCCTTTTAAAGGTGCTTAGATTCAGTGTTTCCACTTCTAAAGCTCAATCAATCCAGGTACAATACTGACCTGCTAATTCTCGGCATCATTAGCAAACAGTTGCATATGCATCCAGTAAACATGGGATGACACTTTCAGTTTTGAGTCTTGCAACCTGGTGAGAATAAGTGCAACATTGACTCATTTTCTGCTGGGTTGGACAGGTACGACTTTTAGAGCTTTTTTTGCAGGATAATGAACACTGAAGGAATTTTATTAGTGCAGTTTTATAGTAAAAATCTCAGTGTATTTTTTGGGATGCATTGATAATCCCCACCGGTGATTCTGCATTAATTAACACGTCAGCCACTTTACACACAGTGTGTTTACAGGACAAGAGCACTGAGACTCAGTAGAGCATTAATAGGGAGCTGCTTCTTTACTCTGGCACTTTCCAAAAAACAAATCTCTTGACTATCATCATCCCCCCAGTGTACGATGCTGTTAACCCCCCGTGGATCAGAAAACTGAGCTACTACTCTCCATTTAACCCCCCCACCCCAAAACACACACACACACACACTCACAGAGAGACACGCAGCTCTGCTTCTCACACTCTCCTCATTTCTCACATTACCACAATTCCCTCCAGACACTCATGTATTAAACAACCAGGGAGTTGAATGTATGCATGGGCTGTAATTGGCGGATTATAAATTCCTACACACTGTGGCACTGTTGACTTTGCCATCTCTGATCCTCCAGTGAATTCATTTCAAAGGCCTCTATTTGTAGGCTTTTGGTGAAAAACCACAGTTTAATGTGAGTCCTGCAGCCCAAGCGCGGTGAAATACACGTTATAATTGGGTCCTTTTACACAGCGATAAATTATGCATGAACTTAATGGTCGGGGTTTGTGGCCCCGCTGATATGGAAGCTGCAAGGGTTTGAAAAGCTCTGTGGGAAATCAGCAAAAGATATATATATATATATATATATATGTATATATGCATGTGTATTAGATCATGTGTGGTTTCTTAACCTCATGATTATTAGATGAAAAATAAGCGCTGTGACAAGTTGTAGCTTCATACAACCAGTCAGCAGTTACATGTCTTCAAAACTTGGGAACAAACCTCCTTCCCAACATGCAGACACATGCTCACTTGCACAACACACACACACACACACACACACACACACACACACACTTCAAATATAGCTTAAATGCCGCAGGCAGGGTGGAGAAATTACCACCAGCTAAATGCTGTTAAATATTGGCTGTGACAAGTTTCTCTGCCACATTGACAGGAAGCCAACAATTATTTAGATGTTATACTCAGTTGTAATATATACAGTATATATATATATATATATATATATATATATATATATATATAGTCTTGAATTGATTAGCAGCTGAGGCTGATGGGAGAAAAAGTTGTTTCCCTTATATTTCTTTTGCAAAAATGGCTTATTAAGTTCATTCTTTATACTTCAACTATATTATATTATAATATATATTGTATTTTATAATGCACAGCGTGTTTACGTTTTGAGTATTAGCGTCACCAGGAGTGTCCTGTTTGTGTTAAGTCCAGAACAAACTGAGCTAAATCCTGTCTTGAACAGTGTTGAGAAAGCGTGTCGGCTCAAAGTGAAGCTGCGATCATCTTTCTCACTGATGACTGACGTAAATGCAAAAATACAACACAAATTAATTAACGGGATCTGGATATTAATACAGCAATTAAAAACACCATCATGTTCTTCGTTGGCTCTTGTTGGCTGTTTATCAGTCGGACTTGAAAGTGCCAAAGTTTCCATCACGTTTTTAACATATAGTTGCTTTACAGTCGGTCTAATATTTGTAAAGAACCAGATATTTCTCTCAGGAGTTGGTGGAGACCAAAACGGAGCTCGAAGGAGAATGAATATTGGTCTTATATCTGTCAGGTTCTGCTCTGTATCTGCTGGATGTGTAACCTTTGTTCACACGTTTGCCGTAACAGCTTTATAAAGTATTTAAGGTCTTTAAATGTGTTTTTTAGAGTTTGTTCACACTAAAAATTCAAGCGCACACCTTTACTGACATTTTCAACAAGAAATATTAAAGCAACACAATCAGAAATAAAGACATCTTTGACAACTTTGATGCTTTAATTCCTGTCTGTCACCAGTTGACTTAAATGAAGGTTTCAGTTTTCTCAGCACCTCCTGTAAAACGTGTATTTTGACTGTACCAGCCGCAGCGTGTTACCATCCACACTCCCCCACCTCGCTCTTCCTCTCAGTGAACGCGGGGAATGTCGTCACGCATGAGCTTGCTACCGTGTGGGATTTACCATTAAACCTATTACTCACGAGGTCAAGAGAAGTCGTCTCGTTTGACCGATTACTGATAAGTTTATCAGGCTTTTCTCCACCGAAGAGCCTCTGAGTCACACAGAAAAAATGAGAAAGTTACTTTCTAAAGTAGGTCATTGTTTATTTAAAAAGCCTGTAGCTCGGTGTGATAAAAAAAAAAAAAAAAACTAAACACGCAGGAGATAAGATTAATAAATGATGACACACCACAATAATATATGATAAATAATAAATGGTGTCATCAATAAAGAAGGAAAATAGGATCTCAACAAATCATATGCATGAGATACAGGCTTGGAAAATTAATAAAAATTTATGTTTTGCTCCTGCTTTTGGGATCGAGAACACACACACACACACACATACACACACACACACGTTATCTTTATGTATTTTTTGTTGTAAGTGTGTCGTGTTTTAACAGCCAGAACAGTAAAATAACCAATAAATCAATAAACTATAAGTCTCACTGCTCATACTTGCAGTTTTGGGGTTAGATATTTTTATAAATCCCTCTGGGTCTTTATTTATTTATTTATTTATTTCTGTATGAATGTGTCAAAGTTGCTCAGCAAGGCAGAAAATACAGTGAAAAGAGAAAATATCACCTGACCCAGAAGCTCAAACATCTGCAGAAAATACTGCTGTCTGTCATTATGGTGTGTTGCACAGACATGTGTAGAGATGCAGCGACGTCTGCGAGACAATAAACCTTCAACAAATCACTTTTACCAGTAAATGCTGATCTCAACATGACACACACAATAACATATTTTGTTCAGCAACAGGCTGATTTAAGTTAAGAGAAAGATAAAACGTGGTATGAACACAGATTCACACTGACATTTTACACCCTTTTCATTCATGTGGTTCAGTGACCCTAAGATGCACTTCAGCTCTTTTGTGTGCACTTTAGACCCTGAAGTCAAAAATACTGAACATACATAATGCATTTTCCTCTTTTGAAAACAGATACTACCTGCGACAGGCCGGCAGACAAACAGCGCTGACGTCTGTTGTTGCTCGACTTCACAGGCCCATAATTTTGGGTTTTGAGTTACACTTTTGTCTCGCAGCACCTGCTAAGAGGAACACCAACAAGCTGTGCTGCAGGAAGTGCTTCATTATTAGCGTTCTGGCTTTTGTTACTGTGTTTGTTCAGTGACATCATGGTAAGTTATCAAGTCAGTAATGGAGGTTTGTTTGCTGTGAGGGTGTATCAGGCATGTCAGCAGAAAATAAATGAGGGTTTAGCAGAGATCACGGGAGCACAGGCGATCAATCCTGTTGACTTTGGTGATCATGTGAATTTGGTACAAACATTAATGTCCTGTTGAGTTCATGGTTGTTGTATAGCTCTTATTCATTATGAGCATATATGAATACTCATGTTAGCATTTAGCTCGAAGCGTCGCTGTGTCTAACTAAAGCCTTGCAAATACTGTATATAAAGGACAAAATATTGGAAATCCGGTGCAGTCGTCTTCTCTCAAAGATAGGTGTCTATTTTTAGTGAGATACTTCTGAAAAGATAGTTTCCCATTACTCTTTACTGATGTATTCAGTGGTTCCTAAATACCCATCAAACTGCCTGATTGAACAGGAAATGAATAGAGTCTGATCTGCCATATTGTGCTTGAATAATTCAGACTTTCATTTAGGGAGACCACTTGCAATCAGTCAGTAGCGAGAGCGAAGGGACATCCCTATTATGAAAATGCAAATTCTTAGAAACTTCATTTGATTCTTCTTGTGTTGTGAACAGGTACGACGTGTTGTCTGATTAAAAGGTCTTTCCATCCTTATCGTAACCAGGATCTCATTATATCATTGTGTAAGTCGTTTTGTTTCCTGGTCAGTATGCATACTAACTAACAGGGAGAGTGGATTTCTCTGCGCTCTCCCCTCATTAGGATGCAAGTGGGGCTGAGGTCCCCCAATGGATGAGAAGGCCTTTGTTTGTGTCTGCATGAAGTAGGACCCATTTGTCCCGCTGTCTCAACAGGGACATGGGAGTTTAATAGCTGGAGGTTGACCTACTTGCCTCATCTAGCCTGCGCTTGTCTCTGAGAGTGCCTAAGAGAGAAGGAGAAAAGTGTAGAGGGGGGGGAAGAGAAAAAGGAGAGGAATTGGGATAATCCACCCCCTCCTCTTCCCCTGCTGAGTGATGGGACAGCTGAGGGCAACTGTGCAGCGGCAAAACAAACCCACATATTCTCACTGCTCTCAGAGCAGAAATAGAACGACAGCATCCATGAAGGCATGTGCAGCAACTGATGCTAACAGGCGTGATGCTGGTTTCGATCCGCCCACGCAGCAGAAAAAAGAAATACAAACAAAATTAAAGACAAATAATGTTATCAAAACATCTCATGCATGAACCAGAATGCCTATTTGGGAAATAGTGGCGATCAAGCACTTTTTCTAAAATCAGCTAATTCTCATTTAAACACTTCTGATATTACAACTGAATCAAATGATATCACCTGACTCTACAGCTCTACTGAGCCGCTTTGGTGTTAACGACGGGCTTAAAGCTGGTATCAGGAAAAAAGAAAAGCTCAGATGAACCGTACGCTACCTGCCCGGCAACATCCGGCACACGAGGGGAAACCCAAAAATGTTGAAAAACTATCATAAATCTTTCAGTAGTAACTTTCTAATCTCTTTCTTAAGATGCGACGTTGTGTGGAAACGTTTCCTGCTGTCGTCTTTTCTCACTAAGTTTAAAGCCTCCTGCGTTTCTTCCTAAAATCTTCTCCCTTCTCAGTTTTAGCTTCACCAAATCTGATCAATGGCGACGAATTGGAGACTTTTGGGTTTCATTCAGTGTTTTTCAGAAACCGACCGTCTGACATTCGCACCCGCTACCTGCAGTGACGTTGCGTACGAGTGCTTAAGCGCGTGAACCTGTAAACATACAAGGAATCTAATAAACTGTATCTGTGTGTTTGTTAGTGCCTTCATTTCACAGTAGCCATCAGGAAGCAACATGTTTACAGTACATCCTGGAGACATTTACAGCCTTTATTACAGCCTTTATTACCTTTTTAACTCCGTGGTTTACAAGCTAGTCCTTCCTTCCGTGTTGTTAGTAGTGAATGAATTTCCTCCTGAGGGTTTCATAAAGTACATGTTGTCATATCTCAGATTATCATGTTAGATAGATTTAGAGCAGCTCTCAAATGTAGATGTAAAAATGTACTTAAAACAGCCTTATCAACTTCAAGCAGTCATAGAAACATCAACACGCTACCGAACAAAAGGAATCAAAACAGAGGAGATATTCTGTCAGCGTTCCCAGATTAGGGTTTAAATCACGGAAAACCCTTTAAAATGTCACATTCGGTGTCATGGTGCATGAAATCCTCTAAGCGGGATCGTTGAGTTAAGGTTTTAAAAAAAGAAAATGCTGAAATGCAGATGTTAGACAATAGCTGATGAAGGATTGTTCGATACTTCGGTTTTTCTTCTGCCCGCATGTTTTTCCAGCAGAAAGTGTGCAGAGCCTGCGGTAAAGACTTCCTGCAGGACGAGGATGCACCTGCTGTGTTTGAACAGGTCTTCAGTGTCGTTAGCGCGTCATGTCCTTTTTCCAGTTATACCAAATGCTGCTGAACTTGTTGAACACAAGAAAAACACAGTCACAAGCTGTTCTGTGTTGTTGTAATGCGTCTTTTTCTCTGTGAAGATAAAGATCCTGAACCTGTATGGAAACGTCTTTTGAAACTGTTTAAGCTCTTATGAATGTCTTTGGGTGTTTTGCCAGACTATAGCTTCTGTTTTTGTTTGATTTCGGTTCACTACGACTGTGGTTCACACAGTTGTTATTATTTTATGATTGATTTTTCTGAAGGTAGCCATGTGGGAAGATGACTTTCTTTATTCCCCGTTGTTAATCCTTCCAACAGACCTCTGATCTGTTCGTTGGCTGAAATCGACGTGTATGAATCATTGAACAAATCAGACATGTCGCAGGCAGCAATTTAAGACGTCTGGAGACAGGTCGTATCTGCCGAGGTTTATAAGAGATTCTGCGAAACACCAACACAAACAGCAGCTCAGGCTGTTGCTACCGAGGTCATCACCTTTTCAAACGGCAATCATCCTAAAATAAGTACTGTAAACCATCACATTTATCCCTGAGGATGCTCCTCAGTTTTACCTCTTAATTTAACTTCCTGTTTCTGCGTCATTCACTTCCTTCCATTCAAACGTTTCCCCCGTCAACATGCTTAGACGGACGCTGAAGATCTGGAAGAAAGAAAAACTTCCTCTGAAATCCCCAGACTGAATTTCCTGGAGCATGTTTGACACGAGCAAATAAAAAGCTATTAGACGTTGAACTTGTGCCAATCGTTACGTAAATATTAGATTTTGAAAATGATGCGCTTTGTGGCTTTAGATACTCAGGGTAAAATCAGCATAGTGATTTTCGGGAGGCGCCACTGAAATGTACTGATTGCTCTTCCTGCTGAACAAGGCATCATCTGTGTTTTCTGTGGTTTCATGGGCAGGTGAAGGTGGACAGTCTCTACTTTCAGTCCTCGCCGTGTCTCTGAGCGCCGGAGGCCCCGCTGCAGCATATCAAACGTTGGCCAAAGACAAAGCTACTTTGTGTTTTGGGGGTTTTTTTTATGGCCACAAAGATAGATTGCTAATGAGGCTCTCAGCTCGAGCTTTGAGACTCTTGTCTCGAGTTTCAGCTCACGTTGCAAAAAAAAAAAAAAAGACTTTATCACTCTGCTCTCGGTTTTGCAACCCAAGTAAAGCTCAAAGGGATTTTTACATTTCTGTTTGGGTTGTTTATGGTTTCTCAGAATATATTTAAATAGACTTAATGCATCAGTGTTGGATTTTGATCTTTCTCTTATTCAGTTGTCTTTGTTGTGCACATTAGGCCATTAATATTTAATTCTTTGCAATCTGTAAAGCTCATAAAGACACACAGTAATTGTTATCTTTTAAAAGAGCACATTAAAAGTTGTTTTTTTTCTTTCTCAAAACTTCTATTTAAATGCTAATGTTCTTTACAGTCGTATTGGAGTGGAAAATATTAATATCTTAGCTGGGAGTTAGATATGGCTGTTGAATATTGATGAGCAGGCTTTAAAAAGTTAAAATGGTTTTTTATTATCATTATTATAATTTTTCTTTATATGGATTAAATCAAGGAGGGAAATGTGGTCTGTAACAGAGAAGATGATTTAATCTGGGAGGAAATGTGTCTGTAAATGCAGACTAACAGGTTTCTTGCATGAATGTGATCCGTCTCGACCCAGATTTTCTTTGACAGAACGGCCAGCAAACATCGAGCTATATAAGCAGGATACAATAAAACACAATCAATACAACACGGCTGCAGTTAACACAAGCTTTAAAATGCCTCATTTAGACACAAAGGCGTTCATGTTTTATCCTTCTTAAACAGTGACGATATTATCAACACTTCATTTGAATCTCTGTGTTGTGAGACAGAATGGACCCATGTGTGTTTATACATGTGTGAGAAACGTGCACATACAGTCCGACTGTACATGTGTTTCACATAGTAATCAAAGCCGGCCAATCAGAAGAGAGGCGGGCCTTAAAGAGACAGGAGCTAAAACGTCCTGTTTCAGACGGAGGCTGAGCTGAGGGGCTGCATAAAGGGTCACTATAAAATAAATACTTAGTATTGAGGTTTTTTTTACTGTAAATCATGCAAAGATATAAGGCACAGAAAAATATGGACCTGTAAATGTGCATGATATGTTAATCTAATCTATGTGTTTGACGTGAAGCTGTCAGAAGCTAAAAAATATATATAAATTCTGTAAATTCTTGTTATTTTTTTATTTTTTTACTTTACTAGCAAACCGCGACCTCCATTTCAACCATTTATCATCAGACAGAAAACTTTTCATCAGAGCAATTACACTCAGTGCAAATGAACTCACTGTGGCAGTCAGTGGGTCACTCAGCTGTATGAAGAACAGAGCTAATTACATGTGAAGGAGAGAAGATTACTCTGCTTTAACTGGACTGTCAGTCTTTTCTAATGAGATAAGATGAATTTACGCAGAAGACCCTTTAGCTAAGCCACAGGCTCACCGAGTACTCCCAGCGTCATGGAGAAGGGTCAATCAGGAATTTGAAACTGCTTTAATGTACCTCCATCTGACAGATTAAATAATTCATATTAAAAACCCTCAAATATAAAGAAAAATCCTGACATACAGTATGTATAATGTCTCGTCTTATGCTGTATTCCCACGATGGGTCTTTTTCACGTTACGTTGATTTCACTCGGAGCAGAAATCCGACATGCAGGGTTTAACTGAGAGTTAGGAGAGCTGGAACAAAAGAGCACTGTGGGAGAGAAAGTGATAAGAGGCTTAACGTTGGCTCGGTGACAGTGCACGCCTTGTGCAGTGAATTTACTGCCACATGAGACAGAGAAAAAGAAAAAGAAAAGGGAGGTGATTGTCGTGCAGGGAGTTCTTATTGTATTTTTTAGTCTTTACTTCAGTCCTGGTTTAGAAGAGTCCTGTTACTGTGGGCACCATATGTGCTGGCTGAGCCTGACTTTAATTTATTTTGATTTATGGCTCTGAGGCCAAGGGGACATAACCCAGCCCACCCGTGCACCTCTTCCCCCCCTCCTCCTCCTCCTCCTCCTCCACGCCTAGAAGTTTTACAGCTTTTAAGAGTTGGGAGTCTGGCTCTTAAAAAAAATCTGCATCGATTGTTCTGCTTCACACCGAGTCGATAAGATTTCTGACGGACTCAAATGTCGACTTCTTCTTTTAAAAGATAATCTTGGTCCAATCTAGGTCACGAGTCCGACACCCTGCAGTTGACAAGATAAAATGCAACCTATCCACTTTCAGAGGTAAGACAGGTAACCCCAGGCATCCCAGAGACGGTGAGCAGATAAGGAGCTGAGATGACTGAGAAACCAGACTTCGTAAAAAAAAAAAAACCCAATCAATCCTCTCTTATCTGTGACTTCTGCTCAGCTGTGGGGCAGATGCTCCTCAAACGCACCACATTTCAAAATAACTCTGGTCGGAGTAACCAGGCATAAAACTTCAGCTTTATACTTCTACAGGCTCCTGCAGTGAAGGGCCAGCTCTCATTGCCATGGAAATCAAGACAGATTGAGACGTTCTGGCTGGTAATCCGGGAGTGTTAATCATTCAGAAACATCAATATAACAACCCCCCCACGCCTTCATCAACCCTGCTAAAAAAAGGGCCCAGTTCATTATTCAGACTTCGCCATTCTTTGCAGTTAATGAACTCCTAGTAGAGACTCCTCATGTCGTGGCTGTTTAAATACCTCCGTCGGTGTTATTGCCAATATCGGGGGAGTCATGCTGCTTATACCAAGAGGAGATCAGCAGTAGCTAGTTTCATTACACGAGGAGAGAGGAGAAAAAAACAAGACGTCACTCATTTAGAGGTCGAATGAAATGGTGTCGCTTAGGTTTGACCGCTGATTAGATTATGGCCCAATGTGATTCCAATAAGAACAATTTGATTTTGAGGTAATGTCTAGTGTTTGTCATTTGGGAGCAACTATATTTGGACGGACACGGACTAAATGCTGGAACTTGCTGCATCAGTTTGTTGATGAGTTCAGCTTTAGTCTCCGGTTCTTTCTCTCGAGTCTCTTTATTTTCCTGCCTTGTCTCGGGGATATACATGATTTATTTCTCTACTAGCTTGTATTATTAAGAACTTACAGTGTAGATGGATCCATCAAGAATGACTCAGCAAGGTCGATAAAAGGCTTATAAAACATACATTTAAATCCCACTGATGACCTTTGCTGCATATCATGCCCCTCCCCCTCCCGTCTGAACGCTATCTCATGACGCAGACGTGCAGTTAAAATACATTAGCGAGAAGACATGCGCGTGACCTCAGTGTGAACCCATGGAAAGGCTTCTTTTATTTGGTTTGGGAGGTAATTTCAGGGCTGACATCATTAAAAGGCGTTTAGGTTTATCTTATTTGAATTTCAATTATCACACATAAGAGCAGAGCGTCTAGACAAAACAACCGCCCCGCGTCTCTACTGACGAAAAGGCTTCTGACAAGTGTATAAAACCTGCAACAGATGCAGTAAATAATTCAGGATGCAAACACAACAGACGTCTTAACTCAGGAAACTCGCAGTAGAGGCTCACACATTCGAACTGTAGATGTTGTGGTTGCTTTAAGAGTTCATCTTTATTGCTTTACTACCATCTGTACTTTTATCTGATGGTAGCTGGTTAACATTTTACACTTTTGTTTGCTTTCGTCTTTCTTTGCTTTAATTCTTCAACTATTATGAAATCGTGTAAAAATAGGTCTACTATCTGAATCTGGGTGTCGTATTTATCTTTCCTGCAGTTTGAATTGTGTTTTAATATTCTTTTATAAGCTCCGAATCTCGAACCCTGAATCTTTAAACTATTTTTTGCCATCTCGTCTCACTGGAATGCCGAAACTGTACCCAACAATGAATGTGCTGCCCATCATAAATCTCCCCATCGGCCAGTGTGTGAACATAAAGCTTCGGATGCCACAGCCTAAACCCACCATAATCCCTCATGCCCAAACAAGACCAAAGACAGATTTCACAGGCTTGTGCTTCACAATACCCAGACTGGAGGGGACGTAGGGCTTTGTGGACTCGAGTTGTGTCTGGACATGGGGTGCGTTAAGGATGTTGAGTGGGTGTAACCGTGTAGCGGAGAGTTCAAGGTCAAAACCCATCATGTTGTGCACGCAGCCACGCACACAGATTTAACCGTTCACCTCCCAGCTGCCGACAGTCAAGCGATCATCACCTCCACGATGAGGCTGAAATACACGTCAAACAAGTAACGTCTGATCATTTAGAGAGAAAAAACACAACAAAGCTGCTGTTTTCTTTATGATTAAAGGTTAAGAGTTTATCAGATTTTTTGTAGCAGGCTGTGATTTGCTGTGATTAGCTGTTTACTTGGCAAACATGTTTATTTACATCAGATATTATCACTGATCTCAAGCAGATTAAATTACGTGTAACAGATAAATATCACTTCATCCCGCCAGTGTTTCAAACTTTGTCGAGCGTGACTGTGGGATTGTCCTCAGAAAAGGTTACGAAATCAAATGTTTCACTGGAATTACACAATAAATAATAAGAAAAAAGAAAATGATCTTAACTGATTGAACATCTTATCAAGTGTTTTGAGGTAATAAAACATCTTCCTTTGTTCATCTTGCCACAGCTCTCTCTCTTTCTCTCTCTCTCTGGTCTCTAAAGGATTAATGAAACCGGCTCTCCTCTGCTCCAAAAGAAAACAGAGGAGGACACGTCTCCAGCTCCTCAAACAGCCTCCCTCCTCCTCCCCTCCTCCTCCCCTCCTCCTCCCCTCGCAGGTGGCCCCGTTCAGTACTTTGAGCAAAGCTGCAGGGCTGCGGGAGGAATTCACATGTAAATAGGCCACTCGCTCTCAACAGACTCAGGAAAGAAAAATGAATCCCATCATGATAACCTTGCATAATAAGCAGGTTAGGAGTATTAATAAGCAGGTTAGGAGTATCCTATCCTATAGTGTCCCCTTTTAGGTACACAAGACTCAAAACAGAAGAAGAGAGACGGGTTTATAGGAAAGATACAAACATTATAGAAATATAATTTTAGCTCATTCATCTACCAACAGTTTGCTGCATTACATTAAATGCACCTAAATAATAACGTCTGGGTTCAAGGTCAGAACTGTAGAGCTTGAAAAAGGCATTTACACATTGTCTCTCTCTCACACACATAAATATATGTATGTATGTATGTATGTATGTATGTATACATTCACATTTCCCTTTTAGCTCATGCAACTACAGCTGTTTTAAGCTTTGACAGCAACACAATGGATAAGCTGTGTTGTCTGTATGGATGTTTATTCTTGTGGGGACATTTTAGATCTTAATGACTGGAACGTTATTTCATTTAAAATATAAATAATAAAACTAATAATGTTACTGCTAGTTAGAAAGACTGACCTCAGTGGGAGTATATACTAGACTAGCTAAGGTCAAGTGGAGCAGAAACTAAAAGTGAGGTAGGAAAGGTTATTTTGGGTTCATAAAGTAGAAATCTGATTCATTTTTTTTTGCATATGCTGAAACATTTTGGATGTAGAAGAAAGCAGCACTAGTACAAAAGATGTTAGAAAGTATCTGCGCTCCTTTGCCAAAAAGTCAAAAGGTACAAGACTTTGCACGTAAGAGCTTAAGAACTTAAGTCAACAACGACTCTAAAGGAACATTTCACGAAACGTAAAAATCTTTTTAATGTGCCAGTTACTGTTTACAAGCTCGGGGCGAACGTTACTTTAATACGTGAACTATGGTGCAGGTTTACTTAACAAAGAGAAGCCTTCTGACATTTCAACAGCTTCTGATTGACTTATTCTCCGTTAAAAACACAAACTGAAGCTCGTGAGTTCGGAAATATCAAACTGACAGACAAAAACATGAGTTGAAATACTTTTAAACTGATGGTTTTGACACAAAGCGTGAACGTGCACCAATGGGGTGACTCGTCATTAGAAAGCTCGCGAGTTAATGTCATTAAATGAAATGTGACCTCTGTAACCAACAGTCCTGTATGTAGTAGATAAAAAAATCACTGTACAGTATAAAAGCATTAATGGGTGGGAAGTCCTGTATGGACGAGTTACTCCAAACAAGCTTTGATTTAATGTTGGTTTTGAGCATTTCCGTGCCAAGCGCATCGTCTGAGGTTATCGGGTTACTGGATAGCTCCTGAACAAGAGATTTATATCGCCCTAATCCACCTTTCACTGAGGACTTTACAAGAACGGACATATGAACAAGAAAAGTGATTATGTTGGTTATAGTTAATGTTAAAAATGAGTCAGCAAAAAAAAAAAGAAGAACAGGAAAAGGAAAAATAAAAACGCTTCATGATTTACGAAGCCAGCAAGTACACGTAAAACCCCTGGCCAGCAGATCAAAGGAAACGACCTGAGCTGCACACACACAGCGGGAGGAAAGCAGGACATATGAACTGATTTACACACACACACACACACACACACACACAGGCTGACGTGGCTCACAAAGAGGAAGGGAATGAGGAAAAGTGTGAATATGCCTTTGCCCTTTGAGTTTCCTTTCTTGGCAAACAAGTCAAGAAGAGGCACCTGGGCTACTCTGGAGGCAACCGTGTAAATGCCCCGACCCTCCTCACTCTCCCGCCATAACTCAGCTTTAACTACAATCAGGAGGTATCCCATTGATTTCAATTACATTCTGCTGTAGCCCTAAAGACAAATATGTGAAATCAAGTGCGAGAGGTTGAGGGTTTTTCATTATCAATCTATTTTTAAACGCAACCGACCCACATCAAGGTCGTAATTATCACATTTAACTGGAACAGATATTTATATGGTCAGGATGTTTGGTGATTCAGCCACTCAGTGGTGCAAACTACCAATCAGCAATCAACACAGTTATTTTAGAAAGCCAGCTGCTGCACTGGCCTGCTAGGCCTGCTTACAGTCATTAATTGTGAGAACAAATGGCATTAATACACTGGGCTACATATCTGAAAACTCAGTCCTAAAATACTCAGTAATGCCTCTGGCTTTACAGTCTCCCACCTCAGCCTGGGCTTTACTTTTTTACTCAGCTCTGAATTGTTTTGTGCACCAACTTTACTTTTTATATGTATGATATTAGTACCATTAGATAGTGAATATTAAGACGTGCAAACTCTTTGGCACATACAGTATTTGATTTAAAACATAGCTATAGTAGGTTTGTCAAAGTTCAACTTAACAGGCATTACAGGTCTCTATAGGGCCTTCGAGCTTTGGGCGTGCTCCTGCGTCAACACGATCATTGTGCAAGTTGCTTAAAATGAAACCCAGCAAGATTTTTTTAAGTGATAATTAGAGGGTAGGTTGACTGAGCATGTATTTCATTCACACGTGGCAGCACAACTAGTCCCGTACTGGAGGAGCTGGAGGTTTAAGCTAATCATTTCCCAGATTCAAACAAGCCTGCTAACACTAAAATGAACTGCTGCTTTTTAAATACAAACACAGTGGACAGAATAACAGCCTCCATAGCATTGTCAACATTGGTCTAAATATGTTTTATTTAGCAAAACAATACACTGTCTAATGACAATGTGGCCAATGAGGGCCACCTACTGTACAGTAGCATCTGTTTGTATTTTTGCCCAAATATTTATGTAGAATCTGACACAATATGCTCTATTTAAAAACTGTAAACTCAATTAAAAAGTGATAATCTAAAGTGCTTCTGAAAAATAAACACAAGAGTTATAAGACAGCAATCAAATCGATAATAACGCAATAATGCACGATAATACTTTTCTTTCACAAGGAAAGTCCAGTGTAAAAAATATATAACAAGTTATAATAATAACATATAAAACTGTGAAATAAAACTGATGTTACTGACATTTCATTGATGTTCTTTTTTTTTAACCAAACTAACCCTTCGACTAGACTTTTCTTAAATTATTTTTGGTAATAATGTTTGGAACGGCCATGATGAGCCATTAATGAATCATACAGCATCCTAAAAACAACTTCTATCACCCCTCCAGACCCCAAACCATCATTGCTCTTC
Organism: Pampus argenteus; assembly: GCA_036937835.1. Classification (NCBI taxonomy): domain Eukaryota; kingdom Metazoa; phylum Chordata; class Actinopteri; order Scombriformes; family Stromateidae; genus Pampus; species Pampus argenteus. The sequence continues at coordinate 22,992,555 of CM072865.1, read as the reverse complement.
ATAAACTCTTTATAGCCACACATGTCTGAATCTTTCTCATCTTCATACTGTATTCCTTTATGTGTCACTTCCTGATCAACAGCATCATCACACGACCACGACCGGGAATCCTAAAGCTCAATATTGGACTGATAAAACTCAGCGTGTTGAATCTGGACCTGCAGTGGATGTCTGTATCCATCTTTTTATTTATTTTTTTATTTTTTTTAAACGTTTCCTTCACACATTAAAACAGCGGACAAGTCTTTTTGCGTGAAGTTCATCTCTTTTTCTTCTGCTGCCGGAGCATCTTTCTCCGTTTCAGGATCAAGTCGTGGAGTCTTTCCAGACCGTCCTTGAGTCCGTCTCCTATGATGGCGCAGGCTGACTGCAGGTGCCAGGGTGTCGCAGGGCTCAGTTCTTTCAGCGCCAACAATTTCTCAATTTCAGCCAATCCAAGAGAGTGTCTCAAGTCCTGTTTGTTGGCCACCACCAGCAGGGGCACCCCTTGGTTTTCAGAGGTCTTGGCGATTTTATGGAGCTCTGTCTTGGCTTCCTCCATGCGCTCTGCATCCACAGAGTCCACCACGAATATGATGCCGTCCGTGCATCGCGTATAAGACTTCCACAGAGGACGTAGCTTTTCCTGGCCACCGACGTCCCAGAAATGGAACGTCACAGTCCTGTGGCCACCCAGAGACACTTTGACCTTCTCTGCATTGAAACCTTTGGTGGGCACCGTGTTCACAAACTCATTGAACTGCAGCCTGTACAAGACGGTTGTCTTTCCTGCGGAGTCCAGTCCGAGGATGGCGATGTGAAAAGACTGGAAGAACGGGATGCTTGACAGCATGCTAGGTTGTTCCGACAATCCATTCCCCATCTTTCTTCATGGGGAAGGATTAGTGACTTGGGAGATTTGATCCAACTGTCCAGCAATAATCCTCAGAGTTGCTTATATTCCAAAATGATGGCAGCAATTATCTGAAAGCATATTACACATGTTTATTGTGGGTGAGGCACAACCAGAAGCACTTATCAATCAATGGGTCAAATAACTATGAGTAATACGACAAGCGTCATTCGTACGGATGAACCCACTGAGAAGTAAACTGTTGTTGTCATAGTCACCTTTTTTAGCTTGTATATATAAATATATATCATATATTATATGTCTCAGGAGGCTCTGTTTTTAGTAAAACTCTTCTGAACGGCACCAAATGTCAGATAAAGTGAGTCATGGTTATGTAATGTGTCATAATGTGTTTTTACTCAATGTCGGTCAATAAGAAAACAACAAACAATGAAAGCAGCCTTAAGTATCATGAGTTATTTGCTTTGGCGAGGTCACGTGTACAGTGGAAATACATTCAAATTACATTGTAAACAAGCCATGACATCAGCATACATTTATAGTTTTGACTTGATGTGTTGACATGAAAAAATGTGATAACTACCAGTTCAAACTGTTTACATGCATTTCTTAGAAATGGATGTTCATATAAACATACAGATAAGGGATTTATTTTCCTTCAAACTACACAGCTGTGCGTCACTTAGATTAGATTCAACTTTATTGTCATTACACACGTATAAATACGGGGTAACGAAATGTGGTTTAGCATCTAATGCAAGGAGCAGCAATATAGATATATAGTATATACATTATGGTACAATATACAATATAGTACAGTGTAATTTGGAGTAATATGTACATGTTATGTACATAAATAGCGTAAAAAGCAGCCTTTATGATCAGGAAATGACTTCCATCATATATACATACATATAAATGTATATTACCCTGCTTAAATAGAGCCAACAATATACTTCATTTCATGTTTGTTGTGTGTCTCAAGTCACAAAATGAGGATTTTCCAGCCACCAAATGTAAATGTCTAATGTGTTTATAGTGTTCATATCCACCTTATTACACTAACTTTAATACATTTATCTCCTATGCATCACTGTGTTATTCCTATAGGTGATCATTAAGCTAGGATATATAGGATACACAATGTATTACGTGTTAAATAAAGCTCAGTATTTTATCTTAGATGGATGTTGCACCAAGATTACTGACACCTTAAATTACAACACACACACACACACACACACACACACACACACACACACAGTTCAGTTGATTACCTACCAGTCTGTAGAGAAACACGGTCCCTCCAACGTCTAACAACCGTTAAATATTAAGCTCCCGGTATTTTTCCACCTCGACGACTGAAAACCCTTCGCCAGAAACGGTCAAACACTCCCTGTTTGTCCTCGGTGTCCGGTGTGGATCCACCGCTGATGACACTGCTGCTCCGTCTGTGTCTGTGTGTGTGTTTGGTCTGGATCAACGCCCACACGGACACTGCGGGAGCACGCGATTGGCTCGAACGCTTCCCTCTCTGTCAGCTGATTGGCTAAGACCGCTGTCAATCACGGCTGTGCCCGGGAACCGGGATCACCTGTTGCTCGGCTCGTCTGCCACACACCATTTTACTTTTTATATGTTGTTGAGCCTCAAGTCGGTCGCTGCCTGTTCGTGTTAACGTTAACGTTATTATTAAATGGCGCTAAGGACTCAGTTCCCGTTAGACGAAAAATAAATAAATAAATAATACGTTCAAACTTTGAACTCGCATTTTAACGACGTTCATAATAATTTTTGTCAAATATTCAGACAGTAACAGCGTGTAGTTCCTCCAGTTTGGACGTTAGTAACCGTTAAAAGTAAGAAATTCAAACTTACCGTTGATTAAAATCAAGGAGTCCGCGTGCTTCTCTTTTCTGTGTGTGTGTGTGTGTGTTTGTGCGCGTGCTGCAGACATAGCCCCGCCCCCATTCATCTGCGTGTTTTTGTTTAAAATGATTGGTCCACAGCTCACTGCAGGCCAACATACATCAAGTATAGTAAACAAAATCACTTATATTGAATATAACACACAAAACATACAGTTTATATCAACCACACACACACACACACATATATATATATATATATAAGGGATAGTTAATATTAGGAATTTATCTATTATAATACAATTATTTAGGGCTGCAACTAAGATTTTATTGATCATCAAGAGGAGATTTTTGCATGACACAGCAGTGCAGAAAACAAGGAAAACAGATAAGAATTAGGAGTAAATGGAATTCAACACAACAACAAGAAACCAGGAAGTATTCACATTTGAGAAGCTGCAATCAGATAATTTGAAGATTTTGTTCCTTTAAACCTGCAGCGAGAAATGTTTACATATAAATGAATCTTGACTTGACCTTTTTTTTTTTTTTTTTGCATGGTACTGTAAAGAACAATGACACTAATAAATAAAATCTTTCTTATCCATTCTGCAACAAGCCGTTTTATTACTTCATACTATAAAAAGAATCATGGCGGACTAAAATAAGTCAAACGTACAGCTGCCTTTGGGGTCATGTGTTTTAATGCAATGACTGATATTCTTTTCATTTTATATTTAGTGTGCGAGTTATGCACAGTCACAGATGGTTCATTTAACGCAGCCATTTCAGATATGCTATGAACATGTGCAGGCTTCACGTATTTATAATTCTTGGGGTACCGGATGAGCAGCTGTCATTGGACCAGCGGCTTCTTAAAGCTCTTCATGACGCAACAGTCGCTGCATGTCTGCCATCATCTTAAAAGCTAAAATAAACTCTAATATTAATTTACATCTCTATTTCTGATTTGCATAGTTTATTATTTGGAAATGTATTTTAAGGAAAACACATCTACATATGTTAAACTAATAAATTAAGTACATTTTAAAAAAAAATCATGATCTATTTTTCCAGGATTTTGAGAGTTTCTCTTCCACGCGGTCCAAGAAGGCGCTGTAGGCTCCTCGTCTCCGCCGGTGTCTCTGTGAAACAGACATTCAATATAGACGAACCATTAAACAACCACCGTTCCTGTCAGGTAAACTCATAGAAATGTAAGCACATAAACCAGAAACCATGTGATTTTAACAATTTAACTATATGTAGATCTTTACTTTATACGTATAGTTGTGATTTTGTCATTTATATACTGTTATAATGTCAGATGTCTTGGTGAACGTATGTAAAAATGCTGCCTGAAAATCAAAAGCCAGCAACAAATAATAATACAAATATAGACTGAAAATGTACCTTTGATAGTGTTTTGCATGGAAACATAAGCATACTGACCCCACAATATGTGTGCACTGTACATGCTTGTTTGTCTTTACATTAAAGTGGCTTTTTATGCACTTGTTTTTATGGTTTTTTGTATGTTACGACATCTACTGACTGTGTAGGAAGCAGATTTTGGAGGCCAGGGCTGGTGAGGCAGCATGAGCCTCGCATCCCATGTGGGCTCAGCAGGTTTATAGGTGTTCATCTTTGTCTCGGCGTCCCTCGACATAAAGTCAAAATCCAATCTGGTGGTATGCACTGGAATAGAAAAGATATTTATTTATGTATTTGTTGGTGCTGACACTGTATTCAACAATGTTTTTTGGCTGAATAGTGAGTGAAACCCTAGGGTCGTGATCAAATAACAGGCTTTTGTTCTTTTGTGTGCAGACATTGGCATGAAATGCTTTTGTTCACTGACTGGTGGTGGCACAGTTTAAATTCAGAGTCTGAGACAAACTCACAGCCACGTTTAATGAGGGGAAATGTCAACACTGAACCACTTACTCATGTCCAAGTGCTTTAATCTTAAATTCAGGTTACCAGGATCCCTCTCATATGAAGTTATTATCTCTGGAAGATCCTCATCAAGCTGAAGTGAGGCGATAAAAAATAAAATGTTTATGTTTATCGCCATCATGTGGTCAAATCAATCATTACATAAGGTACTTTTATGTCTTGTATTTTGTCTACAAGACACAACAAACATAAAGAAGAAGGTCTAATTTATATTCTGTCTTTCTGGACACTTACCGGTCTGAAGTTATGAGGTTTGTGGTTCTTGAAAGGCCCTAAAGGGTATTTTCCCCTCTTAACAAACATAATCTGAGACTCCAGAGCATCAGGAGGCTGATATGATGTGACGAACTTCGGAGAGTCTTTCCTCTCGTGTAAAACATTTGGTAGAAATATTCCAATTCTCTGCTTTGTTTCCTTTACAGCTGGATTTGGACGTGGCTTTCTCTCTTTCTTTTGAGGAACTGATGCAGATCTGTAGAGTTTGAGAGAGAAGTCGGGTGGCTTGATGCTCCACACGTCGCCTCGGCTCTCAGTTTTGGGGAGTGTGAACCATTTGCTTCTTGTAAAGAACAAGTCCTGACGTGCAGAGAACTGGATTTTTTCTTCAAAGCAAACTGAGGACAGCGGGTGCACCAAACCATATGGAGTCATTTTAACCTGCTTACCTGGAATTTCATGGGGATATCTCCTAGGCCTGTCACTTCTAGACACTTACAAGTTTAAATCCACAGAGTTTGAGGTTGAACAGTTTGTTCTTATGTCAGGAACACAACAGTAGCCCCAAGAGAAAGTAACAGACAGACACAACACATAAAAAGTGCTGCTTGGTAACCAGAGTCTTTAGTCTTAACAAAACGAATTAAGTTAAGTGGGCTGAGCTCAGTTGGGCTTTCGACAAAAGCAGAAAACAGGGACTTAGCAACAGTGCAAACAATGAGCCCTCTAGATCGCAATGCACCTTTTAAAACCAATTAAATAAAGTAAGTAGACGTGACGGGCAGTGAGCAGGAAATCTGGTTCCTTCTTAGTTTAGTTCAGTTTTTGGTCCCATAATTAAGATTTTATGGTCAGATTTTGTAGAGGCACAATAGAAATCCAGGTATCCAAAAGGCTGGGTGTGATTTTAGGGTTAAGACTTGGTTTCTGGTTAAAGTAGAAATCATGCTTAGGTTAAGGTAAGGGTGAAGGTTTAGGCATGTAACAGTTATAAAGCTATTAAAGCTTGTTTCAGGGTTTTTTTTCACTTTATTTAACCATGTTAATGTCTTAAAACCTCCATTTTTAGAGAGACACGGTCAACAGAGCAGCATAAAAACATCAAAATGTTTCCAAAACTAAAACTAGAAAACACAAATGTAGAAGCAAATGTACATTGTTCCAGGCATTTAAGGTTGGGGTGAATCTTTACAATGTTCTCACATGTGTGCGATGTTCAAATGACTCCACTAGATGGCAGCAGAAATTGGAGTCAACAGATGATATGAAGCGCTAGTCTTTAGACATTGGCAAGACATGTCAGTCCCCTCAATATGTCTGCATTTATAAAATAGTTGTACAGTTCAGCCTGTGGCCTGTGGTTGAGGATGTGAACTCGCTGCCACGCAGACAGAAAAACACCTTTATATTCATTTGGCGTCCAGAGATAAACAGTCCTGGTAACTCAGTGTACTGCAGCGTAATGAATGCTTACAGTAAGCAGGGAGTCTCCAGAGACAGGCTGGGGCTTGGCGTGTAGACATGATGCTTCTTCCAGATTCCCTGCATGTCACAATCACTCTGGATGAGGAAGCTGTTTAATGTCTGCAACGTGAGACGTTTTTACAGGAACGTCTGGGAAATATTCCCAGTAAAAAAGAGAAGTTTGAGTGTTGATTTTTCCTTCATGCTTTATTGATGTATTCAATATATATAAAATGCCTCAATTTGAAATATGATGGCTTGTTAAACATGCAGCTCCGTGCATGAGATTTACTATTGAGGATCCATAAACATCACTCTGGTTTTTATCAATAAGAGGACACGTTTAAGTTTAAAGCTGCACTTCTCAATAGTTTCACCCAACTCTGCAAATCTCCTCAAGTCCACAGACTGTTTTAGTGTCTTTCGGCTCATTGTCTTGGTTCACATGGTGGTTACAAATGTCATTTGATGGCAGGACTTTTTCAGACACAAAACTGCGGGGTCCAAGGTCAAAACATGCGCATTTAAAGCTACGGCATCTATTTTCAGCAAAAAACAGCTTTGAGTAAAAACTCCAAAACATCAATAAAAGAGCATTTAGCGACGAAAATGACGAAGACAGCTCGAAGGAGAAAGAATATCTGAACATTGAGCAGGTGATGGAAAAAACAACTACAAATGTATGATAATGATGCTACGTGTCTTCTGGGTGTGTAAATAGGAAATACAGCTTTAAGTAACATAAGCTACAAGCATGGAAATGGTTTCATTTATGTTCACTGTTTCATTATAAGCCACCATCATTTATATTATTTATTAGACATCCAACATCCAACAACGGTTTAGTCTCTCGTTTGTCACCGATCAGGGCCGAATGTGTTATGAGATGTAGAAAAACAGCAGTATAAGAGGTCGTAACTGTGATTTACAAAGGCGGAGGAGATCCCTCTCATGTAAACACTGATGTGTGTGTGTGTGTGCCAGAGAGTTTATCCACACAGTTGTTGCGGCAGTCACTTTGTACCGACTCGGACAGCTGACACGAGGGGGCAAAGGCAACGGGAAACCCGAGCCGAGACCAAACAGCGCCTGTGAAGGAGTTGACCTCCGTGATCCCGTGTAAAACCAGGAGCCTCCACCTTCAGAGGCTCCTTTTTTCGACCTCTGACCCCGCAGCTCTGTGTCTGAAAAAGTCCTTCCATTGTATCCAGTGACATTTACAGCCGGCGTGCAATCAGCGGCTCGCCTGAAACAATTATGGGAGGCTTTTGTCAGACATGACAGCCTGAGATGTTACTGTTGACCCTGCTTTTCAGACGCCTCTACGTCACTCTGACAACACGGTGGAGCCTAATCACATGTATATAAATCATGCTTGTTAATGACGGCTGCTGAAGAAAATAGAAACAAGCTGCATCATTTCTGGACTTTTTTTTCCAACGTCTGACCTCCATCTGTTTTTACTGTTTGTTTGAACGTCGTCATTGAAGCAGGAGAGGATTTCAGACGCTCTTCCTTCCTTTTCCTCTTTTGCTTTCATCTTGGCTCAGATGGAGGAAGGAGGTACGCTGCGAATCAAAAGATTAAATCAAAAGATGTTGCGGATAAAACAGACACCCGTACGCTGCTAGTTATGAATTTTTGAAGCTTTTTTCATTCATACTTTTTATTTATTTATTGTTATTCTGTGTCATTATTTACTTTTTCAGACTAATCATAGTTGCATTTTTAGTTTTGTATTTTCTTTTTAAATCTGCAGAGAAGTAAAATGCACATTTAGGTTTATTGATAAAAATACACCTACAAACGTACAAATAGCCGCTTTAATTTGTTCGTTATGTCACAACTTAGACTCTGAAAGGATGTGGACACGTCTGCTGCTGTGTACACATTGTTTGCATTGTTGGTCGATAGTGATTCGTGGTCAGTGCGGTTTGGGTCATGTGATCGGAGGCTGGATGTCGGGGGGTGGGGGGGTGGAAGCAGGAATAGCTCGTGTCGTGACCCAGCTGCTCACAGGTCACGTTTGTCCTCTAAAGTAACTAAACACAAAACTCTTCTTTCAATTATAAAATGTATTTCCATATTTCCTTTTTCTCCACTGCAGCTCAGAAGGAAATACTGCAGGATCCTCGCTAAAGGATTCATCTGACAGCAGAATCAGATTCATCTTTGCTTTCATCAACGACTACTTTACTTTTCATTTAGGTACATTTATAAACTACTAAAATAGGAAAATAGGAATTATTATTTTATTAAGACAATCTAAAGAATCATAAGTTGGTGTTGTCTAATAAAGGCAGCAGGGGATCCCATCACCGTTTACTGAGCGAGCAGCCTCAGGTGGGCTGTAAATCAGCTGATTTACTCCTCTACATGTGTTGAATTATTCATTATTTCCTGCAGGTGATGGATGGAGAAACACTTGTGTACCTGTTTGCTTCTGATTTGCTTCTTTATGTTCTCATTTAAAGACGTTTAAGTTGTGCAATCAGTGGTAGATTTTAAGGTAATTATATATAGTTTGCATTCCCTGCATCATTTAGCTCGTATCACGTTTCCCAGGCGACCCTGAAGCGCTCCCACGTCTGCATAACTGATTATAATGAGAGAAAATTACACAAAATAAGTTTGTGTGTAGATTAAAGTCTTAAATGAGGCCAATTGTCATGCCATGCGTGTCATGTAGTGTATGTGTTTACTCGACATAGATTCATATTTTCCATCCAGGAAGCCAATTGAGATCTAATTGCTGCTGGTGGAAGTCGAGGCATGAAGAGACAGGAAGAAAGAGGGTTAAGGTTTCTACCTGATGGCTATTCCAGGCTCCTACCAGGTTGTTGGTCCAGGAGATTTATGAAGGAGGGGTTATATCCCTCCTCCGCCTGGGAGTAAAACAGAGGAGCGTCTCTAGAAGACAGTCAGGCACCTTCATGTTGCACTGGGACCAGTCTACGACCTGCACAGCTGTCTTGCTTCTTATTAGTTCTATTCAAATCTGCAGAAATGATTGTCCGAAGGTTTGTTGGTCATTGATCACAGGATGTTGTGTTCAAACGTTATAGTTATTTTAAACTTTGTCCTCCTGTTGATGTTTTATGTCTGAGTTTGAAGACAGCAGAGCTCAATCAGCTCAAGCAGATTTTAAATAAGAACATTAAAGTCTGTCAATTAATACATGAATTGATTAATTGGCAACTAATTTCTCAGTTTTAAATCATTGTATATTGAATATATTTGGGTTTAAGATTGTTGGTTTGACTAAATATTTATATAACTTTTGAAATTTTCTTATAAAATAATTAATCATGTAATTAAGAAGCAAATTATTGGCAAATTATTGAAATTTAAATAATTAAATTCTTGCATGCAACAAATCAGAAAAAGAACATTTAGATTCCTGTTTATAATTGACTACATATTGATAATAACTTGATGACAGCAACCTCTTATCCTATAACACATTTTATAATAACATTTTCTACTTATTCTCATCGCTTCATCAGTTTCATATTTCTTCTCCAGATCAGTTTCAGGTGTCTATCTGAGGAACACGGCTGCAGCGTAACCATGGAAACGAGACATGAATGTGATATCTTGCTTATCCAAAATCCCACTCGTTGGCTGAGGCCACTTCCCTGAAAAATGCAGCATCTGTTTTAGTGGTTTGTAGTGTTGACTAATGAAATATCACTCGGCTGGCCAGCAGTGAGCCGACGTGATTGGACCATCAGTCAGCTTCTTTCTGCCTTTAGAAATGGAGAAAACAAGCTTGAATTGATCAAGATTGTTGATTTGAATCAGCTTTGAATCACATAATTGATCGTTTTGTTTTGTTGTACATATTTGGTGCATGTTTCTCCTGTTGTTTGGAGAGTCGTGGTGATTTTAGGTTTATGAGGCTTTATTCCTGTTTTAGGTTCATTCTTGATGCATTTTAACTTGTAGAAAAAAAAAGTTGACTGTTTAAAACATGTTTAATGGTCATAATTATTATATATGTATCTGTCTACTTTACTTGTTTTATCGGCTTTAATTGATCAGTCAATTAACTGATAGTTTAATAATAACTTAAGACATTAATTAAGTCACATTTTCTGCTTCCAGCTTCTCATCTGTGATGTTTTGCTGCATTTCTTTTGTCTTATGTGATAAAAATAAAATAAATATATTTGAGTTTTGAACTTTTAGTCCTAAAAAAAAACAAAAAACAAGTTGAAGATCTCACGTGTAATTTGAAATATAATGCACCAAATGGATAACAGGTGACATGCACACAGATAGTCAAAGAGAGCATGTTGAATGTGAGGTATTTTCTGGTTTTGGGGGCAGATGTGTGCAGAGGTTCGGGTCAGGGGAAGCTGATGCTCCTCCTCGCAGGCTGTGATGCTGCAGCCTGCGGCAGTCTGCGCGCAGCCGCCCGGAGCAGCCGACCAGCGTCTTCAATCCTGCAGCAACAACAACAACAACAACAACAACAACAACAAGTGACTTTAACAAGTGTCTCCTGCATCTTACTGCAGCTTCACTTGTTTCTGGTTGAAGAAACTGATGCGACGGAACAAACGGGAGCTTTTTGGTTTTTTCTTTCTTTGCTGATCGCGCTGTTTGAGACGATGAGACGTGAACCAGTTTGGAAACTTCTTCTTCTTCTTCTTCTGTGCTTTTTACATCCTCACGCAATGCACGCTCAAGCAGGTAAGTTCACCTGCACTTTAAAGCATTTCTATGAGGCTCAACACACCTGTGAGCTTTTATTTAGTTTGTTTTCATCTGCAATAATTGGACAAAACACCTTGTTTAACTTCTCTGGTGATGATGATGATGATGACTGGATTCTGTTTACAAGACAAAACAACAACAACAACAACAATAATAATTATTATTATTATAAATTAAGTTGTCTGGTCGGTCATGTCTCATCCATCATGGAGACGTCATCCGAGGCCAAACATCTCTGGGTCTCATGGAGTGTAATCTAATGCGCTATATCAGACAGGAAGTGGACACCTATGACTTCCTGTTCAGGTGCTGATATTGAAGGGTCGTCTGCCTGACCTCTCGGGTACTTCGGGGGTCCCAGCTTGTGTCTCTGGCCGTTTACTTTTTACGGTCGTGTTTTAACTTCTTCGGTCACACGCCATAAACTTCACGCCTGCCTCCATCTTTTAACCTCCCTCGTCACCTGTCTTCACTAAACGTCCATTAGACAAAAATGTATTTTAACTTCACTAAACTAAAAGTTATTGTGATCGTTTGAATCTTTTCATCAACGCGCCTAAAGCTGGGTCCTGCCTCACCTGATATTGAGGCCTTGTCCTGAACAAAGGCCCTGCGTGTCTCGTAGTCCTACGTGTTGCATAATCCAAGATTAAAGAGGATGTTTCATGTTTCATGTCCAGGTGTGTATTTATATTCTGGGTCTTTAATTGAATGATTATCTTAGGTATCTTATACTGGCCCTTTATGCAGCCGCTCAGTTCAGGATGTTTTAGCTCCTGTCTCTTTAAGAGCCCACTCTGTTCTGATTGGCCAGTTTCCTGCAGCTCCAGCCGCTACGTAAACAAACAGTAGTAGTGTGATTTTTCCCTCAAAATGTTGGAAACCAAACATTCAACCCGTGGAACAACGTTAGCCAGACAGAAAGCTTTTTTTTTTTTTTTACATATTCAAGTTTTGGAACTTTAACTATGTTTAAAATAGACATCTGGCAGTGTAACAATATATAATTGACATAAAGTCCCAAAAAGCATCATATGTCCCCTTTAAAATGTGCTTGAAAACAATTTTTCTGAGCTTATTTACTGCTGACTTTAAATTTCATTGATGCTTATTCATGTATTCATGGTTATTTAAGGTGACAGGTGACAACACTTTGAAAGATTTGAAACCATTAGCACAAAACAAACCTCATAACAGGTTTATTGTTGATGAGCTTTTGTCTCTTACTGATTCTCGTAGCCACAGTTTCACGCATTGAAATGGTGGAAACACTGACGCCTATAGTTCACCGGTTTGTTCTCTGTCCGTCTGTTCTTGCAGTTCTGCCTCCAGAGTGTGTGCCGGGCGGCCACTCGGTCCTGGAGAACCCCTACCGCAGCACCACCTTCAGCTCCAGCTGGCTGCAGCAGTCGTCCCTGCAGGATTTCATCTGTGACCACTCCCTCGCTCCGGGCTGGTACCAGTTTCAGATATTTGACAAGCCGGCCAGCATGCCCACACAGTGTGTGGAGGTAAACGTCTCAGAAACACACAGACCAGAGAATTTTACAGAAATATTTAGTACCATCTGTGCTGCAGGTTACAGATGCAGCAAGCAATCAGCTTAACTTTGCACAAGCTTTTGTTTTTATGTGCTGAAACTTGGCTGTTTCTCCATGCTTTCAGTATTTATGCTAAGCTAAGCTAATGGACCGCTGGCTCTAACATCATATAGAACAAACAGATGAAGAGCGGTTTCAATCTTCTCCTCTAAAGTTTCCCAAAATTTCCAACAGGTTTTTCTGGGTCGGGAAAGTAAAAGAAATCAACTTTCCATATTTGTATTTTTGGGATTTTCTTTGGCGGAAACTTCGTCCAAATGTTGGCACAGAATTGGATTATTGAAATTGGTCAGAAAATTCACAACATGCAAGTCCGACGTCGGGTCGCACAAAACCTTTTAACCAGCTGCGACAGCAGCTGAGTGAAAAGTCTCATGACGCCAGTAGTTAAAGAGTTTTCATTGTTATATGGAAGCGTTGATATATCTCAAACATGTCATTCTGTTTCTTAAATCACAAATATCAATACATCAGTCTCTGAAATCAGACCTCATCTGTGAACTCATGTGGAGAAACTCTGAAGTTTCCTCAAGCTTGTGTTGTTTGTCTGATGTGCATAAGTGTGCATTGTGCATGCATGAATACACATGCACTGGTGCATGCGCCAAGTTGTCCGTGTGTGTGTGTGTGTGTGTGTTTGTCTACATATTTATGAAGGAGATTGCAAGGAGAGCTGGAATGTGTCTCATTTCCTGCGGGCTGCCTGCTGTGACGAGCCTGCAGGATCCATCTGAAGTGTCAGCCTCCCTCTGCCTTCCCCCTGGGTGATGGATATCCACAGGAGTGGGCGGAGGAAGGAAGAGAGGATCGCTGTGAACATGTGTTGTATAATAAGGCGGTGTCTTTATGAAGATGTCGGATAAATGGCTTGATCTGTCAGGCCAAGGATTTATTTGATTGAATTAATTGCGACAGCGACTGTTAGAAGATCAAATTTGACAAAATGCTTGTTTCTATTTCTGTTCTCTTTGTTGCCTCAAACATATCAGAACAAGCATATATAACTACACTTTCTCCGCTCTATTTGTCTCCACCCATCCAGGTGAACCACTGCGGGACCCAGGCCCCGGTGTGGCTGTCTCTGGGTGACGGCGAGGCCCTGCCGGGTCCGCTGGAGGTCAGACAGCTGACGGCCTGCGCTGCGTGGCAGTTCTTCCCCAGCAACAGCAGAGACTGTTGTCTGTTCCGCATCCCCGTCACCGTCCGCAACTGTGGAGATTTCTACGTTTATCTACTGCAGCCTACGCAGGGATGCATGGGATACTGCGCTCAGGGTGAGTCAGAGCAGAAGGGCAAACTGGTGATATATTAACACAAACACACAGCATTGCAGAAACATCAGCATCCCTTTGGTCTGTTCTTGGTCTCCTGAGGGAAATATTTGTCTCTTTAGCTGCTAAATGCTTAAAAATTGTCCGTCTGTCATTTTTTAACATAGCAGGTAGCATGTAATGAGGTTTTAGAGCTAAAGACTAAACTGTGTCTCAGATAAGAACTTAGAAAAGTCTATTACGTTAATTAAACCTCACTTCGATTACTCTCTTATTTTTCTAACAGAAGCGTCCGACACTTTACCCTCAACGTCTCGGACCTGCAGCCCTGACGAGGTGAACGTCGGAGGAACGTGTAAAAGTAAGAAGCCTGTTGCCGTGTTTACGGCCTGCGGCTTGTCTCCTCGTGTTAGGTCAAACACCAAAACAAGCGGGAGGTCAGGGAGTTGCCGTGTGTTCAGGAATGCACCGCCGGCCTCCTCGCCGCTCCTCTTAATGAGCCGAGCATGTGTCCCAGTGTCCGCTGGGCCTCGTCTCCATGGTGACGGAGCCTCGGCCCGGGTTGTGAATTATTTTAAAAAGCCGACAGAGGTTGAAGGAGGGAGGGGGGGGGGTTTAATTAGAGGTAGATGAAAGATCACCGATCATGTTCGTTAACTTGTTTTAAATAACTGAATTAATAGAGCGGACAAGGCTGAATAATGTCTGGATCATGTATGCTCATATAAATTAATTCTATATTGTCAATTATAACTAGTTTAGTAGTAGCATTAATATAACTTTCCTCTGAAATGAAAAATTAGCAGCAAATGTTAGTAAATCATATGTTTAGGCTTCCTTTTCCACCTCTGTTGTTGTTTGTGACACGACACGTAGAATCATTTGCATACACGCCATCTAATCAAGATGTCACCTCTCCCCTCGTCAGCCAAGCAGCCTCTGACTCCATCTGTACCGGTGATCGTGTCAGAGGTGACGGGAAACTACGTCCACCTGAAGTGCAGCTTTGAGAGCAGCTCCAACAGCTCCCTGGGCTTCGTGGTGACCTGGTCCCGCCTCTCGCCTCAGGGCAGGAAGGAGGAGCTCAAACAGGAGACCACCATCCAGACCTCCGCCTTCATCGAGCTGGACGGCTTCAACCTCCGGCTGGGGGACAAGGTGATGCACACATCATCTCTGTTGGGTCAAGATGAGTTGAACTTTTAGTCAAGAAGAGGTGAGAAGACTGAGACAATAAAAAACACGACAACATAGGCGTAAATGTCATGCAAACACAACTAACATGTCAATCAACATTCAATTAATTCACTGACTCATTATGTTGTTAACACTTCGTCAAGCTTTTTGAGCTAATAATTTCCATAAATAACGCAGCCATGTGTGACTTATTATTTCAGGGTTTATGAAATGTGTTTGGTATCTTTATGTGAGGATTATTATTAATGTAGAAGAAGAAGAAGAAGATATACTTTATTTATCCCTCATTGGGGAAATTCTCTTATCACTCTATTTTTTCATTTTTACATGCATTTATACACACACACGCAACTAGACATGCAAAGTGGAGAGAGAGATGGTGGAGTGATGGGCAGCCCGCCAAACCGCCGCCCGGTGAGCAGTTGGGGGGGGTCGGTGCCTTGCTCAAGGGCCCCTCGGCAGTGCCCAGGAGGTGAACTGGCACCTCTCCAGCTACCAGCCCACCTTCCATATTTTTGGTCCATGTGGGACTTAAACCGCAACCCTTCGGTTTCTTAAGCCAAGTCCCTATGGACTGAGCTACTGCCGCCCCCTGTAATATAATCTGGTGTCTGTGCAGTGTCGCAGCTGAGCATTTAGTGTGAAAGCAGGCGTGTCTCACATTCAGAGTTGTTTGTTATTTTAGGGAACCAAAATTCTTCATCATATTTAAACTGTGAATATTTAATAGTGAAGATAAATCCATCCAGGGATCAAATCCAAGTCCAGCGACTCTCTGTCAGCGTCGCTTTCCTATAATCAACTGTATGAATCAGACATGTTGCTCCTGAAGCTGTTATTAAATCCTGTCAACATGCCGTTTATGTTTTACTGTGCCTGACGTGACTTCAGCTATAAAACCTTTTCATATTTCCAAGATTTTTCTTTCCCCCTTTTTATTTGCTCTGTGGTTCCTCTTTGCTCTCGTTCTCTCTGGAACTCAAATTTTCTTTATGGCCACGAGACTTATGAAGGTATAATAACTTTGAGAAATATTTTAAGAAAAGGCATCAAATGGTATCCACGTTACTTCATATTATTCTATAATAAAAGAAAAGAGAAATGATTGAAAACCAATCTCTGTCTTTCTCAGATTTATTGCTCCACCTCCAGTTTCTTCTTGGACTCGCCCGACGTCCGCAGCCCTTCAGTGGAAAGTCAGGAGTTCTTCGCAGGGATTAGGGTATAATCACAGTAATCTGACGTTTTACAGTGTGTGTGTCTCTTATGATTAATGCTTATGTGTCAACCCAACACAAACACCAACAATACGGACAAAACAGGAAGCTGCTAATCTTCCAACATCAAAAAGAAAAGACCAAAACTGCTCACTTTTGTCGAAAACACACTCAGCTCAGTATTTGCTCTGCTGTTAATCTGCAGCATCTCAGTGACTTTTATTCGATTTGATTTAAGTACCACAACATGACCACCAGGCTGCACAGATGTTGCATAATACAAAAAAAAAGGATCATTATTTCCACAAGACTGATTTAGACTCATTTGCTGGTTTAAAATCTTACTAAAATGATATCTTGTTTAGATTTTGCTACGTTTTTCCTCTCATCCTGGCAGCTGATGCTCCGTCAGCTCTTTGACTTTACTCCATATAGTTTAACTAAAACCTCTCACTCATGTCATGCATTGCTTTCTCTGTATAAAACTCCGTCTTTATCTGCAGCTGAAGCCAGAGGCGAGCAGCGTCTCTGAGGACGGGAAGCTGTATGAGTTGGTGGTTGAGAGCACAGTTCCCGTCCCGTGTCTGGAAGAGTCCTCGTCCTCTACAGATCAGTGCACCGTGTCCCTGCAGCTAAGCACAAGTAGTCAAGGTGAGCACGTACAGCTAGATAATGACTGGTTGTCACCTGTGTGAGGTTACTAACGCCAGTATCTACTTCTTTTCTCGAATCCTCGTTGTGTTGCAGACGCTGGTTTGTTGGGTGCAGATGTGTCTCTGTCGTCCTGTGTGGTGAATCTGTCCCCGGGTCCCTGCAGAGACGGAGTTTGCAGCCGGGCTCTGGTCCACTTTAGCGCCGTCACTGACTTTGTCAAAGATGGAAACAGGACAACGCAGATCTCTATCAAACCCATCGTCACAAAAAACTTTCTCTGGAACGGATACTTACCAGAACCTGTTCAGGTAAACGGATCATATGAAAAAAAACTGATATTTAAGCCACAGATTAATCATTCCACGTATCCTGAGTATTTTAATTTAAGAAGGAAACTTTCATTTTCAGATAAAGGTGAAGGACGTCCCGTCAGCCTACTGCTACTCCTTCACTGATCCTCACATTATCACTTTTGATGGCAGGTACTTCAGTCTTCATCATATGTGGAAATTTTGATTTGTGATGAATGGTGGTGACTTCCACCCTCGTTCAGCAGATGATCTTCAACAGAAACAACATGTGCACCTTCTTTGTTTCCCTACAGGCACTATGAGAACAACCAAATAGGCACCTTTGTCCTCTATAAGAGCAACGTCTGGCCATTTGAAGTCCACGTCCGTCAGTGGGAGTGTGGCAGTTTGGTGCACGCCGCCTCGTGTGTGTGCGGCTTCGTAGCGAGGGATGGCGGTGACGTAATTGCTTTCGACATGTGCAATGGGGAAACAGGTGAAACCAAACCACACCTGTCTGTGAAGAACAGAGACTTGAGCAAGAGCGGCATCCGCATCACCGAGTCCTATCAGGGACGCAAAGTCACTGTGAGTCAGCAACATATCAAACCTCTGTCAATACAATAATATATATACAGTATATACACACACATATATATATATAACTGAATTCATGTAGTTTGTGCCTGCATGTATATTTTTACATTATCATGTCTTGATGAACACGTACAAAAATTAAAAGTTTCTTTTGGGAAAACAATAATAAATTAACAGCAGTTCTTCAACAACAGTTTTTGGGTCATTTTGTGAATATTCCCCAAAATGTCCGATTATCTATCTAGAAATGTAGAAATGTTTAGTGCAGCTGAGACTAAAACCCTCAGTTAAAATGAAATGTCAGGTCACTCTTTCCTGTTTTAGCCACGGTAGCTGTAAAAATCTGCTGTGGTTGCAGATGACCTTCTCGTCGGGAGCATTTGTTCGGGCCGACGTGTCCGACTGGGGGATGAGTCTGACGCTGAGAGCCCCGAGTTCAGACCGGAGCCACACCGAGGGCCTGTGTGGGACCTACGACGGACAGTCGCACAACGACTTCCACGCAGCAGGGGGCGCCACACTGAAGGATCGGCACGCTTTTATTTCTGAATGGAGGTATTTTATCAGTCTGTTGACGTGAAAGCTTGAGTAGTGGTTGATGTATCGACCCTCCTGTCACGTCTCCGTCTGATTTCTTCTTCTTTCTTTTCCTCCGTCAGGCTCCCTACAGGCTCCAGCCTGTTTGACTCCGTGCCTTCCTCTCTGACTACGAACTCACGCAAGTTCTGTAACTGTCACGCAGAGCCGCGCCTCACATCTCCACGAAGTCGCTCTCAAGCTGTCACCTCCTCCGACTCCACTTGCTCTCACCATGGCAACGTGCACCTCGCCAGTGTCATCCCCACGCTGGACGTCACAGCAGAGTACATCGGCTCCGTAGAGCTAGTCAGAGGTCCAGGCCTCTTTAACCAACACACACAGGACACTCGGCCACATGAAAGAAGATTCATCTTATCCAGGGACGGAGCTTCAGTCTCAACCCAGCAGCAGCAGCACAGGAGCAGGAGGCAGTCCCATCGTTACATTTCTAACTCGCCGCACCAAAGCCTCAGTCAGTCTGACTTAGAGGGCTTCGCCTACTTCTTCCCAGAGGATCATGAACCAGCAGTTCATTCAGACTCTTCCCCAACGTGGCCGACACCTTCTGGCCTGACGGAGCAGCAGGCCAGAGCTCAGTGTCAGCAGGATGTGGGAAACTCGAGCATAGCATTAGGTTGCGTTCGTCTTCTCGAAGAGACAATAGTGAGTGGCGCAGTGGCCATGTGTGTTAGTGACCTGCAGCTGAAGGATGACCAGTCATGGCTGAATGCAACGTTAGCGCTGCTGGAGAACGAGTGCGAGAGGAGGCTGGTGGAGCAGCGGAGGAGAGGAGAAGATTATCAGGACGTTCTGGCCATCCTCAAGTGTCCTAATCTGTGCAACGGGAACGGCCAGTGCTCGGAGTGGGGTTGTGTCTGCTTCCCAGGATTTGGCTCCTATGACTGCAGCGTGCTGTCTGGTAACATACTAAACGTACACGGTGAAGCTGACGAATCAGACAGCTTATTTTTGGGTCTAACAGTCCGTGTTTGTCTTTTTGTCGTTCCTGGTGTGAAGACCAGATCCCAGAGATCACTGAGCTGGAGAAGGAGGGTCTGTGTGATGTCCGGCAGGGAGATTGCTCCACCATCCAAGTCTACGGTCACGGCTTTAAGGACTCCTACGAGCTCAAGTGTGAGTTTGTTAAAGAAAAGGTAGCCTACTTTGTTTTTCCCTCGTTTCAGAAAATACCTAAACAAGAATATTTATTGGGATATGTTTTTGTACCACCTACGAATGAAGGGACCTAATTTTCTAATGAACCCCTCTCACATCATACATTTGACCCATTGTTATTACACCGTTCAGGTCAGAATTAAGCTGCCTTTATCCTTTTCCGTCCCTGTTCCCGTCTCTGATTTCTCTCTCTTTTTCCACCTTCTCTCGCTCCCTGTCTCTTGTCTAGTTTGCCGACGGGCAGTGGGTTCTGGATGAGCCCCGGTTTGTTCTGGCCACCTTTCTGGATGTGACGGCTCTGGAGTGCCAGCTGCCTCTGGAGAGCATCCAGGCTCCTGCAGACGTGGACCTGGAAACAGTAACGAACCGACCGCTGGCCCGCTGGCAGATCAAAGTTAGTCGCGTCTGCACCGTTAGAAATGAATCATTTCTCCTCTCTACTTTCTGATCCCGGAGTATGAAAGATTATTACTCTTCATATCTGCATAAATATTAAATTAGATTTGCTAGTTTTATTTTTTGCTCCAGTTTGGTCTTGGTTTGAGACGCTCTCAGGTTGTACAGTTCAGTGTATTATGTGTCCACAGGTTTCCAATGACGGCTACAGCTACAGTAACGCTAAGATACTGACGCTGTACGATGGAGCCTGTCAGATCTGCAGCCTCAACACTGACGTCCTCTGCACCCTGAGGGTAAGGACGTCTTCATAGATAGTGGGTGAAATTCAGGGATATAAATATCTCTACAGATGCATTTTCATCCTCATGCAAACAGATCATTTCAGCTGTGATTAAGTGCATTGGTTTTGAAATGATTAGGTTTTATATCACCTGTATTTTTTAGACCAAACATACAGTTTGACATCGTTGGAGTGTTTCAACAGAACCCGCCTCGTTCTTCTGTCGCCATCTTCTTGTGTTTTCATGAGAAATAAACTCTGCTGTTTACTTTCTTTTCTTTCTCAGGAAAAAACCTGTAACATTGACAGCCAGTGTTACACTGAGGGGGAGTCCAATCCCAGCAGCCCTTGCCTCACATGTCGCCCCGACTCCTCCAAACACACATGGTCCATAGCAGAGAGTATGTGCACAAACAAATGTCAATGTTTCCAATCTGGTCTTCCTCACAGTTCGGTCATATTCACAGTAGAGCTGCGGTTGGAAAACCATCAGCAGGTTGAGATTAAGTCACTTACTGTATATAATTTTTTTGCTTTATGTTTCAGAGAACGAGCCTCCGGTGCTGCAGTCGTTGCCGTTTCATCTCCGCTCCTTTCAGGGAGAGATTTTTATCTACCAGCTACAAGCCCGGGACCCCGAGGGCTCGACGGTGCTCTTCACTCTGTCATCAGGTCCTGAAGGTGCGTCTCTGTCTCCAGCCGGCCTGCTGATCTGGAAAGCCACAGCTGAACCCACCGACACACACACGTTCCAGTTTATTGTGACGGACGACTGTAACGTTGAGACCAGAGCCTCTGTACAGGTAAGCCTCGTGTGTCATGTTGTGACCAGAACTTTATTTGCATAACAATGTTGATTGTTCAGTATAACCAAAAAATAAGCCATCATCATCATCATCATTATAGTCTTTGCTTATTCCTCCCACTAGAGGAGGCTGTTGACATATTGTTCTCTGCTCTATAAAACACACTAATGCTTTGCAGGTTTTGAATCATGAGGGAGAGAAATCTAAAATGTGAATGTCCTTGATTTTGCAATACACAAGAAAAGATGCTCACAATGCAAAACATTTTCCTGCCTCTATATGTTCGTGGCTGTGTGCACTTTTACTTTGATTCATGTGCATAATTGTGCACACATGCTGCTACTGTTACCTCAGTTTAACAAGCTTTTAACAACCCGTACAGACAACATGTCTATAATGTCTAATCAAAGGTTTTTTTATTATATGTTGTTTTAATCCTCTATGTTTGACCAATCCCTGTTTCTATTCTATTGTTTGTTGGTCTTTAAATTTGTGACTAATCTTTTATTTCTCTGTGTGGAAATATGCTGAAATTGCACCAGTGTTTTGTGATATTGTATTTTGTGATCATTTGTGAACATTTCCAGACGCATCAAATATATTTATCAAATAAAACCTTTTTCTGTTCACCCCCAGGTGTCTGTTCACTCCTGCGACTGCCTGAATGGAGCTTCTTGTGTCACCAACACCAACCTCCCTGCTGGCAGCGGGGAATACGTATGCGTGTGTCTGGATGGATTTAAGGGAGGAAGGTGTGAGGTGGACGTCGATGACTGTAAACCCAACCCTTGCAGACTGGGCCGCTGTATTGACGGCCCCAACTCCTTTTCCTGTATCTGCCCACCTGGAATGACAGGTAGGGATCAACCTTCAGACAGATACACACAGTCAGAGCTCTAATGTGATTCATTGAAGAGCATTAAGTGATCTTTGACCTTAATTGCCCTCTATTGGTGGCCAGAAGAATTACACTATTTAACATTGATCCTTCTGCTGAACTTAGGGAGGAATTATGTTTGAAGTTATTATTATGATGGTAAATATTCAGATATTGGTTTCTAGTTGTGCAGTGTTTCCACATCACATTGTCTGGTGTTTTTTATGTGTTTTCAGGCCATACATGTAGAGAAGATATAGATGAGTGCGTCTCCCAGCCTTGTTTCCATGGAGTGGGTTGTAACAACACGTTTGGCTCTTTCATCTGTGGAGTCTGTCCACAAGGATACGGCGGTGATGGGAAGAACTGCACTCGTAAGATCCCTCTGTCGAATATTCAGTTTCATTCAATAATCTTCCTTCATAGGCAGCAAGCGCATCACAGGGATCTATCTAGTTTGTTCTTTAGGATTCATGCATCATTAATTTAGTTCGTCCAGTTGAAGGTCATCCTCATCCTTTTGTTTCCAAGGTAACCAAGATTCTCCGGTCAAAGCGGTGACAACACCGGCGAGAGTACCGCAGGTTTCATCGAGGCCCAAACCTTCCGGTGCGTCGCCGTGCTCTAGAAGGCCGTGTCACCCGGGGGTTCAGTGTTTTGAGAGCACACACGTGTCCGCAGGCTACGTCTGTGGGCCTTGTCCCCCCGGTCACCATGGAAACGGATGGATTTGCACAACAACAGGTGAGAGTGGAGCAAGTTTTTACTCTATACATTTTTGTACTCAATGAAGTTGAAAATTAGTTGGATGTTTTAATGTTGACAAACCAAAGCTATATTTCTGTTATTTTTTAAGTCATATCCTCTAACTTCCAGTGTTTTACAGGTCAGGGGACAATCACCAATGGAGCAGACACCAAATTAGATTCCAGCAAGGAAATGATTCCCACCTCCTCCTCTTCCTCCTCTTCTTCATCGTCTCCCACTTCACCCAGACGACCCCCTGAAAGGAAGACGGGACCAGAAGCCGACGCCACTACTGTCAGGAGAGTTTCCTCCACAGAGAGAAGGACCCCCCAGAATCAAACTGCAACCAGACTCTTCCACCGAGGTCAGCCCAGCGGGGCGGAGCTGACCCCGGGCCTCACCACCGGGGTCAAATGGGGGTTACCGTCTCACCACGTGACCTGTGCCGACTCTCCCTGCTTCCCCGGTGTCCCCTGCGAGCCCACCATCACGGGATCGTTCAGGTGTGGCCGCTGCCCGTACGGTTACACTGGAGATGGAGTCACATGTAAAGGTAGTGAAGTGAACTCCTGAAGGACGGAAATGTTGATGAGATGCAATGACATGTATTTACACTCAGGTCCAAATGAAAAATATAATATATTATGCCACTATTTACACTATTATGGCCTTATTTACATATATCATCATCAAATAGTGCATCGTTTTGCTGCTTTTCTTGGTACGTTTTAAGGGACCAGAATGATTCCTTCAATTTGCTCATTTTGTGTTGTGTTTGCTGTCGTGTGTCTCAGCCGTGTGCAGGTATCAGTGTGGGAGGAACATGGCATGCACTCTGCCCAACACCTGCACCTGCAAGGAAGGCTACACGGGATACAACTGTCACATAGGTGAGACAGCGTGACATTTAAATCATATCAAATCACAACTCAGTGACGGATTTCTGCCACTTTTCTTCCCTCTCAGCCGTGTGTCGACCTGACTGCAAGAACCAGGGAAAATGTGTGAAACCTAACGTGTGTGAATGTCCTGCAGGCTACGGTGGGCTCACCTGTGAGGAAGGTAACCTGAGCTCATATTCGTACTGTAGCAGTCTTAACTTTGGTGCACAGAATACTGACGAGTGTGTTTGTGTTGTTTACTGTGTCGCTGCGTAGCGAGCTGCGAGCCGCCGTGTCAACATGGAGGCACCTGTCTGGCCAGAAACCTGTGTACCTGCCCTTATGGCTACGTGGGACCCAGATGTGAAATCAGTAAGATGATATTTAATTACTTTTTACTGTGTGTACTGATGGCCTGTAGATAATCGACCAATCAGCTCACACAGTGATACCTCAGATGAGCTTATGTGATGAATTATAACATTATACATTTAGAAGTGTGTATGAAGTGTGTATAATAATCATTGGATCCGTCTCAGTGGTTTGTAACAGGCACTGTGAAAATGGAGGCGAGTGTGTTTCACCTGATGTCTGTAAATGTAAACCTGGCTGGTACGGACCGACATGTAACTCAGGTACAACATCATGACATCTGTAACCACGCACATGTTTCACACACACACACACACACACACACACACACTAGAAAAGGATCTGAGTAATTCTGAGCACACAAACTGGAAGTCGTCAGTGTTGCTTTGACAGTAAAATGAATCTTATGCAAATCGTACAGATTGTAGATTCAAAAGATGTTTTGAAATGTAAATATGAAATCTATGGAGTCTAAATGTGTCTCTTTGTGTCTCTTTGTGCCCTCTGCAGCTGTCTGTCACCCTGTCTGTCTGAACGGAGGAACATGTCTAAAGCACAACATCTGTGCTTGTCCCAGTGGCTTCTACGGCTCTCAGTGTCAAATCGGTACGACGGTGATAAATACATTGATGAAAATATGAGTCTTTAAAAAGGAAACTGAATTCTTGTATGTTAGCTGTACTTGCTGTACACAGGTGCTTTGAGCTAAATGCTAAATGTGAACTAATTAGTGCTAAAAACAAACTGAGGCTGATGAGAATGTCATAAACCAACCTTATTAATCCCTTTTTTTTACCAGATGGTGGCGCTACAGTTAAAATTACGAGATCACCAAAATGATTACAGTTCATCCTGAGGGGGAAATAAATGTCTGTGCTAAATTTCATGATGATCCATCCAGTAGTTGTTGAGATATTACAGTCATCTATTCATACACGCTGCTCAACATCGTCACCTTTAATCCAAAACTATCTGCATACTTATTCTGCTCCTTTTTGAAAGAAAAATGCAGTAGGTTGTAGTGTTAAGGTCTTTATTTTACTCATATTATGGTGATTATTCACTCATCCCTGCAGGCAGACTTACTTCACCTTCCTCTCTGCACAGAGAGGTCAGAGGTCACAGACCCAGGCATTGCTAAGGGGCCTTTGTTCCTATTGAATACACCAGCTTACTGTTTAGGAGAGATGTGAGGCTTTTCATTGCAACCATTGTCTGAACTAATAATGTGACCTTTCAGTTTGACTTTCAGAAGTTGACATAATTATGCACACATGGGTTCTGGAGACGATCAGTTTTTTCCTCCTGATATCCTCACAGCAGAATATTGTCATGTGTGTTTCAGCCGTGTGCAGTCCTCCTTGTAAGAATGGAGGTCAGTGCATGAGAAACAATGTGTGTTCCTGCCCTGAAGGCTACACAGGAAAGAGGTGTCAAAAGAGTAAGTCACTGACATCAGCGTCTGTATATTTGAATGCAGCCTCATTTCATTTCAAAGAAATCGTTGAAATATGTTGTGTGTGGGGGGGAAATATGGTGATTGAACGTGTTAATGTGTTCCAGGTGTGTGTGAGCCAATGTGCATGAACAAAGGCAAGTGTGTAGGACCCAACACGTGTTCCTGTGCGTCAGGATGGAGAGGGAAGAGGTGCAACATACGTGAGTGACTCCATGTTTTATTCATACACGCCAAATAAAGGTCGTATGAGGCTCTTTCTGTCAGTCTGCAGAGAGAAAAGCATCTGTTGGCTGAATAATGGTCCAGGATAGGGAGGAGGAAATAAAGAATATATGTTATTCCTAAATATTTTTTTCACCCACTAAGACTGTTACTTTTATACTTTTGTCATCAATGTGAAGTAAAGTTAACTTGTCTTAACTTTGCATCATTTTCGTTTGGCAGTGGATGTGCCTGCAGCCTAGTCAGAGAAGCCGTGTGGTAGCTTTTCTTCCATTTGCCAGGCTGCTGAAGTGTTGTTTATGCCTCCCTCTTTGTTCTCACTGCAGCCGTCTGTCTGCAAAAGTGTAAAAACGGCGGCGAATGTGTGGGACCGAACACCTGTCACTGTCCCATCGGGTGGGAAGGTCTCCAGTGTCAAACACGTGGGTGTAGTAATGGTTCAGTTTTACTTTGACTACATCCTGGCTCTGACATATATGAATTTATCTTTATGTTACTGTCATGTTACCATTATTATCATCTATCATGCCAGGCTATTAAAATGCATGCAACTAGTGTATTGACAGTGAATAGTTTCCTGTGATGTTGGTTCCCTCCAGCGGTCTGCAGACAGCGGTGCCTGAACGGAGGAAGATGTGTGCTTCCTGACTACTGCCACTGTCGGAAAGGCTACAAGGGCCTTACCTGTGCGATAAAGGTCAGCAGCTGGGTCACACTTCATATACAGAACATTAAATATTACTAATAATTCAAGGGTGATTTCCTCACCAAGCTTAATACAAATATATATATATATATATATACTACAATACAGTTAGGATCAAGTGTTAAATCTAATTTTGTTGAATTTATGTTTGCAGGCATCACAAGTGTGATGGATACAAAATGAAAAATGGGATGAAAGAAGCTACAAAAATGCACAAAGAAAGAAGAGAGCACCATAAGTTGATGTGTGTGTATGACTGTGTGTGTGTGTGTGTGTGTGTGTGTGTGTACTTTGAATGTGTGGCTCTGTGCATGCTCCAACGCTAACGGAGGGACTTGATGTATTGCACTTGTCTTTTTGTCCCTGTATATCACTACCTCAAGGCTCGCGGTAACACATCTGTTAAAAGCATCAGCAGGCGTTTTATACAGAGTGTTACTGCACAGCGTTATGTACAAGAAGTAAATGACCAATCAGTTTCAATGAAATTCATAAGCTGTAGGTTAATGTTTTTCACAAATTAAGCCAAATTATAGCTTTTTACCAAACTGACGTGCACTGTTTGTTTTATTACTTATGAGATAAATACAAATGAGTCTGCTTCATTAATAACTTAGACGGTACACATCACTAACTTGTTTTAGACTAGATTGGACATGTGTATTTTTCTTAATTGCTTTCATTAATATATTGTTGTTGTTGTTTTTGACTGTTTTCCATTCACACTGATGTAAAACATGTATTGAAGTCCACCTGTTGGATTTATATCTTCCATCAACACCAGATTACACTTTGGCAGAAGTAAAATATGTCTAAATAAAGAAAATATACTATTTCTATGGTTTTCATTTGGCTAAATGAGTGTTGATAATTAATGCAGTTCACACTTTTATTATTATTTAATGACACAAATTACAGTATATAGTACATAACATGTTTATACAGTCAAATAAGAACATTAAATCAATGTTTCTTAATTAAAAAAAAAGACAGATAATATGGAAAACAATGTAAAAACTACTAATGTTCAGCTAAAAAAACAATAATTATCCTCATCAGCATAAAGCTCCTGATTGGGCCTCGTTGACCTTTGACACTAGTGGGACTTTTTCCTCTCCTCACAGCGAGCGCCGGAGTAAGGGTGGCGACAGCGGCATTTGTCAGGAGAAATACACTTTCCTCCGTTAAGGCAGGGCTGAGAGCACACAGCTATAGCCGAGGCAAAAAGAAACAAACAAAAAATGTGTTAATCATCTGTAAAAACCTGAGAAAGACAAGCATGTAAATCTTAACGCCGCAAATCCAGCAGCTGTCTACGGAGCCGAGAGGTGTTTCCATGTCTGTGTTTTGTCACATCTGGAAAAACGCTGAGGTGCAAACTTCCCCTCAGCAGACACCGACACGTACTTCATATCCTTCACGTCTGTTTGGCAGACTGATTATGTGATACAGTATTGTTTTCTACAGTAGAACATATGAAAGTGAGAATGTGTTCATGTCTTTGGGAGCAGTTTGAACTCACCGGTATGGCAGGCACCGCCCAGCCACCCGTCCGGACAGCTGCAGATTCCCGGAGCCACGCACACTCCCCCGTTCCTGCAGCCTTGAGGACAAATCGCTGCAAACCATAGAGAGACGGGTCAGAGCAAAGCTTCAGCTACACGTTACACATATTTATTATGTAAATCTCAGTGGGCGGACGTGGAATCGAGGAACTATTGAGTTTGGTTTTGATAGCAGGTTTGGTAGAGATGTGAAGCTGGATGTCAATGGTGACAACATAGTGGTCTTCATAATCTTGAATGGACAGCTGTCAAAGCTAAAACTGATATTTTGAACACACCAAAGTCATCTAACCCAGACAACTGAAGATGTATTGATTTATCATTGATATATCCCTAATTTCTATCCATGACTGGTCCGTTGGTCTTTCTGGTGCTCTGGACTACTGGATCATCACGTCAAAAAGGTCAAAAGTCAGGTTTAAGGTTATTTTTTTATGATTATTAATTCAATTCATTTGTTTATTTAAATTTTAATTCATGTTTTGTCTATAAAATTTTAGAAAATTATGAAAAAAGAAAGAATTTCTTTGAGCCTACGGTGATGTTTTCACACTTTTTATCAAATCAAAAGTCGTTGATTCAAAGATATTCAGTTTTATCATGTATGACACAAGGAAGCATTTGTCAACTAATTGTCACATCTCTAAACCTTTTTACTTGTCTAATACTTTATGTCTAAGACGTTCCCATCAGCTGCTGTTTTTTACTACTAATTAGCAAATATTAGCATACTCATGTGGTAAACTAACATAATATACCTGCTAAACATCGTGAGCATGTTAGCTCTCTATTCTTCCTGAGTTTTGCAGCTCTTTACAGTTTCTAGGAGCCACTAGCATGGCTGTAAACTCGGCCTTGATCCACTAACCATCAGTGCATTATGTTAGAAAATGTCTGCTCTGCCCCTGAACTTAAACTAGCATCCAGTTTACTCCCATCAACGCCTCAATCTCCATTCAGAAGTGATGAAACACACGTATCATTCATCACCACTAAGTTAGACAGACTGCTGTGTTGGTGGAGGGGAGAACAGGAAAGGCTTGAGAAATGTTTTAGTTCGACTCTTGCTGATTAATAGCTCCAGCTGTGAGACCAGCTCCATTTGGTGACTTTGACCTGTGGTGTTAATGGGGGTAATTAGATACGGCCATAAACAAACCTTCTTGGCATTTTGAGCCGGCCCAGCTTGAGGGACAGATGCACTTGGCCACGCCGTTGACAGCGGTGCACTCCCCTCCGTTCCAACATCCCCCATCACACGTCACTGCCAAAGACACACCTGATAATTAATACCTAATAATAATAATAATAATAATACAATCCTTGTAAGGTTTGACTATAACTGCATCATGCACAGTTTGGCAATACCCGCAAATTCACAGAATAATAGACGGTGGTTGGACAGAATCTGCTGTATGTCTGATAAAAGACCGACAGCTGTGTGTTGGATTGTAT
Source organism: Pampus argenteus (assembly GCA_036937835.1). NCBI lineage: Eukaryota > Metazoa > Chordata > Actinopteri > Scombriformes > Stromateidae > Pampus > Pampus argenteus. Next base: position 22,963,122 of record CM072865.1, on the reverse strand, counting down.
GGATAGTTCTGCCAGAACAGAAAATGATTTAACACAGGATCGACTCAGTAGAAATGCATGAAGACGGATCTCCAGCCCTGACTACTGTTGCACAAGAGTGCACAGGAAAAAGTAAAATACTGTCAACGAGTTCACAACTGCTGGAAGCGGACGGTTACCTTTGTGACAGTATCTGCCTCCGTATCCAGGAGGACATCTGCATTTTCCAGGGCGAAGACACTCTCCTCCGTTTTTACATTTGGGATAACAGTTGGCTGCATTCACACAAGAACACAAATGTTTTTGGCATTACTGTTTATAGCCAAGTTCAGCTTTTATCTCTTTATATTTTAAGTAGTTTTAATAATGTGTGGTTGTAGTGCTGTATGTGAAGTGTTTTTTACAGCCTTATTAAAGATGATCATAAGGTTTGATCTTCCAGCATTTGCTCTTTATGTCTTAAAAACATGGAGCTGATGTAGGTTACATGAAAATATGCTTTAAGGGAGGATCGAGTACATAAAATAAATTCCTCACTTAAACAACTTGTCCTTTTTAAAAAAAAAAATTAACAGTTGTCTATTTTTTATTGTTTCATGGTTTTCTCTCATTTTCATTTAATTACATTTTTTTATTTATTTATTTTTATTTATTGTTATATTTTATATGCAATTCTCCCTTCTCCATCATTCCAAAAAAAATCTGTAAATGTTATTTTATGGATATTTATTGTTCTTATTTCCTCCTTTGAGTATGGTTTTAAACTTACATGAAATGTGCTATATAAATAAAGTTCATTTATTTATTCCTGAATTAATTGTAGTTTATATGCTATTTGTAGGTGCTTGTCTTAATTCAGTCTTTAGTATCCACAAATGTCTATAAGCATTGTTGTTTTTTTTAGGAGGAATTTGTGCTGAAAGGTTGAAACTAGATAATTTCATACTTTTCTGGCAGTATATATATTTATTTTAACTAATGAAGGAAAAAATAAACTTTTACCTAATTTACTTAAACATAAACAAAAAATGTGTAACATCACCATACTGGCAGGTCTCTCCTTCATAGCCCCGGGAGCAGAAGCATGTGTTGTTGCGGATGCAGATTCCTGCGTGTTCGCACGGCGGGTCGCACGTCGCTTTGGGGTCGAAAACGAACCCGAGCGCGACTCCTCGAGGAGCATCGGAGCGCGCGGAGCAAACACCGGCGAGTGTGACCAAAGAGGCCAGAAGAACCGTGGAGCCGAGACCCATGAAGCCCATTGTTGTCTCTGAAAGGAGGGAGCGCGGTGCGGTGGACGGAGATGGAGGAGAAAGTCCCCTACAAAGCACCGAGAACTCTCCACGGCGCCCCCGCTTGTTGCTGGCAGAGAAACGACAAACAAGGTGCCGGGGCGAAGGCGGGGCTGGGCGGGGAGAGCGTCCCGGTGTGTGGGTGGTGGCTTCACAGAGATTGGGTTAAGAGAAAAGTTTATGAAACAGTGTGAAATATACACAAACATTCCCCGGAGTCCCCAAAGTGTGGATGCACTGAACAAAAAACGGTAATTTACGTCAGCTAACGTTAACGGTAACTAGCTAGCAGTGTTAGCTACTGACGTTGGCTAGCTGTGTTAGCTAGCAACGTTAGCTAGCGTCACCGCTTCTAGCCGTTAACGTTTTTTACTCGTTTTCTAGCCTGTTTGATAAGCTAGCTAATAAAAACCAGTAGACCAAAATAAGTCGAAGCGGTTAAAAATAATAGGTGTCTTTATATTGATAAAAGTAAAAGCTAAAAGCTCTGGTTGGCCATTAATTTAACAGTTGACAACTAATTGATTAATCGACTGTGAACTTCCGTATAGGCCTTCAATTAAACAAAACATAAACACAACACATGCTGTCAGATATGAAAGTGTTAGTGTATACTATATAAAGGGTTGTACAATTTTGCTGTTTCATTATTGAAACAGCAAAATTCAAAGCCGAGGTGACATCCTCTCAAACATCAAACACAAAGATATTCAGTTTACTGTCATACTAGACTAAAGACACTAGAAAATATCCACATTTTGAGAAGCTGAAACCAGAGAATTAAGACATTTTTTCCTTATGAAATTATTCAAAACAATTAATCAACTATCAAAATAGTTGCAGATGAATTTTATTGTTGATAATTAATCTAATAATCGGCTCTCAGTTCTCTTAATACGCCCAGTGGGATCGAACCTAAACATAGTTTTATTAGGTCACTTTACTCAGATTTCCAGTTTTTTTTGACTTGGATACTCATCTAAATACAACACCAGTGAAAAGCACCAGTAACAATGTCCTGGTTGCTCTCCATGATACACAGACCTGACTTTGGAGGAAACCCTAAACTACTGTAACTATCCTGAGTAATGCGGACACTGCTGCCAAGTTTTTTTAAATCTAAAACAGTGAAGTAACTTGTAATCTGTGTAAATTAATACTACCTGCATGTCTAGATGCAACTAGAGGTAAGTGAGATAATATATTGTTTTGCTATTTTGGTGAATATGTCCCTTAAATAGGCACATGAGTCTATTTCCTGTCTAGATACATTCTTGTTGTCCATACTATATACTCACCACCAGTGGACAAGCATGTAAACATACAGTATGTTTACATGCTTGTGAAAGGAAACTACAGCCAGTGAATATGACAGGCAGTAAAAAAAAGGTTCAGTGTGGAGCCACCTACCTTATTATTTTCAGCAAGCAAGACCTATGATGTGAGTTCATGTAGAGCACATGTGCAAAAGCCATTTCCTTATACCCGGTGAGAGGCGATGCTGAGTATATATATGAACTGTGGGGTGAGGGGAAGTTCTGCTTTAATGGTAAAAACACTGGCGGATGTGGCTGTCCTCTATACCGGGCCTCTGTACAGTGAAACTTATCGCGTTTCCTTAAAAACTTGTATATCCTTTAACTTTTTACGTGTTTAAAACCTACAGTTCTATATGTTGGATGCCAGATTGCAAAGTAATCAGACAGATGATCCTGTAACTTTAAAGATGCAGGTTTAAATTCACACACACACAGAGTGAATCAGACCTTGCTGCTTATTCATTACAAGTTGCTCTATAATATTTTTCTGACATAAAAAGCAGACAATTCATCTTTTGGACTGAACACAACAGGAAACACAGATTCAAGAACGGGTTTGTTCGACATCGTTGAGTCCAGTCTTGGCAGAGAGACAAAGCTCTTAAACTCTTAAGTGATTCTCATTTTCCAGACAGCTTGGACTGAGATGATCCTACTTTGGATAAAGAGAAGGTCAATTATTGGATGGATGCTAAAACTGCATTAGTATAACATGTGGCCATAATTACTTGACTGTTTACTCCATTTGCACAGTGATATTCATCATATTCATGTACTGCACATAATAATCACTTAAATATTTATAAAAGTAAAGTCCATATCTGTTAATATTCACACTAATCTCAATCTCTGAATCAGTATTTTGTGATAATATTGGCCCAGTAATATACTAGCTATAAAAAAAGACAACAGATAACAACTTTATATTTTATGCAGATAAGGTTAATTTAGATTAGTATGTGTGTCTTTTTATAGACAAAAATACAATCTGTACAAGTAAAATACCAACACAAGATGGAAGCTGAAAGTACTTGGTGTGTGTGCGTGTGTGTGTGTGTGTGTGTTTCTTGTATTTTTTGGCCTTGTGTATTCCAGTGTAGCTCTGGTCCAAACCAGTGACCTGGATCTCAGGGAGGAAGTGAACTGGTGTTTTGATGAGTGAAACAGATGTGAACATATGATAAACTGGAGACATCTGGTGCTTCTAGCTACAGTGAGGATTATATGAGAGCCAACAGTAACACGCAATACAACCACGATGCTGCATTGAAAGCAGAGGACAAAAATAAGGTTGATTGATAATGAAACTGATGGCTTTCTTTCTGTTTAGCTCCTGTACTACATGGCCTCAGATTGCTGCTTCATGGAGCTTTGTGGTTTTCTTTGCCTCATAATGGTTGGTGGCTTGGATGTTATTGTTGCTCAGTCAGCTGGTTTGTCCAATCATTCAACACTTTAAGCTAGAGCTGCCTCTCATTGTCACAGTCGGTCCAGTGAAAACTTTCCCCTTGGCCATAATTTGATAACATCCTTCCAAAATAAACAGTTTTGACTCCTGAAATGTGAATATTTGCTTCTTTTTCGGGTCTCCTATGATGAAACTGAATATCTTTGGACTGCTGGTGTGATGTGAGAGTCTGAGAAACTATGGTGGACATTTTAGAAATTAAATGATGTATTAATTAATAAAGAAAATACAGTAAACAGTAAATTAATCAACAATAAAAATGATTGTTGTTTGCAGCACCACAATAAATGCAAATATCTTTTATATCTGTTGGGACGACATGATGGTTGAGCGGTTGGCCCTCTAAGGATGAGTGGTATAGGATGGATGGATATGTACTCTTCTGAATTAATGGTGATTATATTATAAAGATAATTTTGATTGTGATAGTATTTGATGTGATTGAGACAGAACAGTTTTTGTTGTAATTATGGGCAACTCAACTAAAACATATTCAGCACAATAAAAACAGTAAATGTCACTTAAGAGTTTTGGATCGTTGTCTAGAAACGGTGACATAGGTCTGTTTAGTTATCTGATAAATATGCAAGTATGCAATAATAATGTAGTTGAACAGTTTAGGGATCTTCATCAGGGGTGAATGATGCTGTAGTTTAGCAGAATAATCAGCGCCACCTTGTGTATATAGAGAATATTACAAGCACATGTAGAAAAAGAAAAAAAAGCTTCAAAATGAATCATGATTTTATTTTCAGCTTCATGCATGACAATCATGGCAGCGACAGAGAGGTCGTCGGATGGTAACAGTTTTCTTATGATGACTGCAAGTTTTATTAAGTGTCAGAAACAGTGATCATAACCTGTATCATAAATGCATATAATATTGGACTGTCATTTATCTATGGTGTTTAAAATGTTAAATATCAGATCATGTGAATACACATTGCGTTTCTCTTCTGATAATCATCAGCCAGTTTATCTTGATACCACATGATAAAAGTGACAAAAGGAAGAGATAATAACTTCAAAATTTACCAGCAGCAGTCGACTTATGATACAGGTTATAGCTGTACAGAAAACAGTGCACGCTTTGTGAATGACGCCATAGCCCAGAAAAATAGGGCATGTTTCGAAGCAAGCCAGGAGAGCATATTTACATTTAAACATTTTCATATTTTATACCTCACTGTAATTCCCATGTTTGGCATGAAATTAAAAAATATCCCTTTTCCAAAGTTATTTTTCCTCTTTAATTGCAAACATGGTTCATTAATTATTCATAAAAATACAGTAGTCACATTTAATTTATCCGAGTGAATGATAAATGAATCAAAGAAAGGGCTTGACGCTACCTTTACATAACACAAAAGAAGCCAAAATCAAACAAATCACACAAGATAACACACCATCCATATTGCACTACATAATATCAAGAAATGTACTTTTATGAAACAGAAGAAATAAAAAGGCTTCAGTATGTAAGAATGAAAAGTCAAGAAGTGGTTAGAAACTACTTAGTTTGCTGCAGCAGATATCTGAAAACAGAAAATTAATCAGCAACCGTTTGAATAATTGAACAGTAAATGAAATAAATGACAAATATTTGCTAGTTTAAGCTTCTCAAATGTGGGGATATGAAGCTTTTCTGTGTCATATATGATAGTAAACTCAATTTCTTTGGACTTTTAACTATTTTTTAAGACTAATCAAGACGTCACTTTAGAGCTTTTCTCTATTCTGACATTTTGTAGACAAAATGACTCAGTGGTCGTCACATTGTACCTGACATAATGATGGCAGGGTAGCTTTCACTCTGTACTCATAAGGCATTCGTATTACTTTCTGTTGAGTATTAAGCTAAAGTGCAACATATATATCTGATTAAAATATAATATTGAATTATATCTGTTCTGTTGGCAACAGGGTGGGAAATGACTACAAACCTCCAGGCGAATCCTGCTTAATTCGGCCCCTGACAGGTATGTTTATCTCTTCTCTGACAGCCTGTTTGGCAAAAAAAACAAAACAAACAATCCTCATTTTATTGAATAATATGTATTCTAAACATCTTATTTGAGAAAGAAAGTGGTTGGAGCTGTAAGAATAAATGAGCCACTCAGACTCGGTTTTCTCTGTGCGTGTCAGCCCAGTCGACCTCTGTGAGATCAACAGTGTTTGATGCTTTGACTCTTTTGCCTTATTGGTAGACCTGAACATGTCCATGCAAGGAGGTGGTGTTCCCCCCACAGTCCACATACTGGTACATCTCCTGGGAAACCTGCTCTGCGTGGCCAAAGTACGACGTGGTCACTGTCACCCTGAAAAATAACCACAAGTCAGCTGCTGCACATCAGACGACAAGGTGAGACTATTGACTGAGTTTTAGAAGATGGTCAGTTCTGAATCCTGCTATTGTGTCGAACATCTGGGTAAAGAAAAAGAAAACTTAACAGGTTAAGACTCTAAATTCAAATTCATCTCAACTTTATTTACAGTATATAGCATTTTGCACAAAACACAGTTGACCCAAAGTGCTTTACAACACAAGACAGAAACACAATAGAGGCAAGTGAAGTAAATATGGTATGTAAATATGGTAAAGATAGAACTAGGGTGATTATGAGAAGAATGTATAAATGGTAAAGTTGGTGAATTATAACTAACAGCGCCTCCGTTAACATCAGATGAAATTACGACACTTTAGAAAAGTACGTCACCCAGCAAAGACCACATATTTAGGGAGTGAGACACGTATTGAAACCATCAGCTGAATTAATCACAACACAAGATGCGTCATCATCTGTCTTCAGCTCTGGAGATGATTCAATTATAACACTGTATGTATGTTTGCTTTGCAGTCGTTAATCAGAGCAGATAGGTGCTCCATCAGTTGTACCTGGGTCAGTGTGTGTGTGAGGTCACACAGCGAGGTGAATTTAGTTTAATGATTAGCAGCAACATCTGAGTCAAAGTCAGTTTACAGTTAGATAAAGGAACAGCTGGACTTGTGTCTGTAGTTATGTGCTGCTTTCATCAGTGACTGTGATCAGAGTACTCTATTTTAGATTTAATTAATTTAGATGATGTGTTTCCGTTTTCACATTAAAGGTACTTTTTCTGTTGATATTAAAGGGGTTGGGGGGGGGGGGGGGGGGGGGGTGATACTAAATATATACATGTATGTGGTACGTAACATTTCTGCTACCCTGATTTTTTCACATTAATTCATGCTGCCATCCATTATCTTGAAAGATATGGCCCTCAATGTGTTCTTTTCATTTAATTCTGTGGTTTTACGTTGACGTCCTGTAATTTGTGCTGAAATGACTATAAGTTATTACTTGTTTGTGCCATTCTTCGCCACATTACAACATCGTCTGCTTTTACTGAACACATCAAACTAAAAGCCTTTCCTCTCACAACTGACCTAAAGGATATATTACGGTTTAGATGTAAAACCACTGATTTGCAGGAGTAGACTTTATGATAGTAGCTGCTTCTTTTCTCTGGCATTCAGTCTAAAGATACTCACCACTGACCACAGTGGATCAAGTCAACTAATGAAGATTATTTCTGCTTTAGAGAAAGTTTTGCTTTACAAAATGAACAATCTTCTTGAATGTAAATGTAAATGAACAAGCACCCGAAGGCCAATGAGTCTCCTGTTGAACAGCAGATGACTGTTTGTTGTGTTCTGGGCAGCTCGTCAGTGTGTGTGTGGGTGAAAGTATGTCAGTGTGGAGGACAGAGTTGTTGATTAGTTGGAAAATAAAAATGTATAACTGTGAAAAACCAACACTTAAAAATACCGTACATAAAGACATACTTACTGCATCATGACTACTATGTTGTGCACTTTGATGGTTTGCAGGGTGCAGTAGTCACTGTAAGAAAACAGGCAATTTAAGTTAGGAAATTATAAATTGCATGATATTTAATGAATACAGTACATTTTATGTAACAAGATACTTACAACATATAACTCATGTCATCAGCAATAGTGGTGGGAACTGTGTAGTCAATCTGTAACAAACACAATTTATAAAACATTTGAGGAAAAATAAAAGTGGTAGCAAGACTTGTTTTTGTTTGAAATTCTGGATTTTGGAGAAACATGATTGATAATTGATTTTCATGACAAGTCTGTGTGTGTTACGTTGCATATGGTTCCTTCATATTGTGACTGTGTATGTCACAGTGAGCTGTTGTGTAGTAACTAAAGTACATCAGATGTTCAGTACACTCTTTCAGACTATTTTCTGTAACCCAGAATAATAGATTTCTTTGTTCTTGGTGTGTGTGTGTGTGTACAGTAAAAAGTACTTCCACCTACGTGCTGTTCATCCAGTGGCATGATCACTGTGCTGTTGTTAAACTTGGCCTTGCCTATCACCGTCTTGGAGAACTGAACCTGGGCTGTGATGTTGGTCACAGATATGGCGTAGTAGTTATTATTGGTGATGTTCATGGTATTCTGGGTGAAAAAAAGACAACAAGTGTGAGATTGTGGCAAAACAGTGCTTGATGAACAAGCCCCGATGTTAACATCATTTCCAACCTATTTAAACATCAACCTGCAATAATTGATTTTTATGGTCATTAAGGGGAAGTGGAAACAAGCTGTAAACACACAACATTAACATGTCACATTTCAAGTTGATAAGACGAACTTGTTAGCGAACAGTTGCTATTTACACATCCAGCAGATGCGAGGCAGCATTAGCATTATTTTGAGGAACCTGAGGAATGATGGGTCTAAATCCAATCTGGCTCTTTAGCAGTTAAATGCTCTACTATGTTCACCAGTGAGTCACTAACATACAGTGGACCTGCAGCAGATGTAAACAGCTGATGAGTGTGGCCAGAAAATGAAAATTATATGCTGAAAGACACAATAAAGCTCTATATGCTGGAGCTGAGTCATGTGATTGATTGTCAGTATCAAACGTAATGCTAAATGTTAGCTCTATATATACTTTAAATTATCCTGTAGGTTATGATCACAATCAGATTTTAAATGAGGGGAGAATGACTTCACAATCTTACTGTGATGTTGAGAAAGACAATCCGTCTGTCCTGGTCATACGAGACGTAGACAGTCTTCACGCCCACATAGGAGACATCAATAGAGCGAGGGAATAGGAAGAAAACAGCCAGGCCACATAGCAGGAGGCAAAGGGCCACTGATATGGTGACATACAGCTTTCTGCAGGAGAAGGAAAAGAGAAGTGAGACCCTTCGACTCGCTGATGACTTCAGAGTCTATCATGCTACCATGTGTTCATGTAGTCACGCAGACAGCTAACAGTCCCTGATCGAGCTCTCGGTGCAGACTTACGTTCTGCTCGGTCTGAGCCTTTGGTCGCTGTATGGAATCAGAGCTACAAGCTGATTTTCTTGACCTGTTGAATAATAAAACAAAAACAAAGGAAAGGAAAATCTGCTTGTTAATGTTGGGTTGAGAATACAACAATTCAGCCATAACAAGACTCTTTTATATGATTGGTTTATTATTTCCACAGCGACACAAACAACTGTAATAATGGACCAATGTTTTATGCATAGATTAATTATTTACTGGCTATAATTATATGTGTATGCTACAGAGTGTAACCTGATTCCTGATTTGTAACAGTGGAAGAAAATAGACTTGAGCTGTGTAATCTTACTGTGACTCAAACTTCAAACTTACATGAAATGTTGATAAAACCCTGAGATACTCTGGTGTAGCGTATCTGAAAATGGTCATGGATGGGATGTTTTTAAGTTGCTCCTGAACATTATTTTAACATCTGTGATCTGTTTATATAAAACGAATGTGTCTTATAAGCTTTTTAACTATCAAACTCACATTAAACTTTGAGATTTAAGTTGATCACAGAGAAACAAAAATGTGCCTTTAGCCTTCTAGCGTAAAACTGCACATACTGTATATTGTCCTGCACAGTGAAGGTCAGCCATCCGAGTGAAGTAACAATAAGTAAAGAACAGTGGACGGTGGATTGAGTTGAAATAAACTGTTACAGGCCCTGTGAACACTATGTGCCCTTTATTCCCCACAATAACATCCCAGTAGAGGCTTGTACAAATCAAACCTCATCTTGCATGAAATACAGTACAGAATTCAGTCATGAAGACTTAATGTTATAGCAAAATACATAAGATTTCTTGATATAGACTCGTTTTTACCTCGGGGGATTCTGCCGGTGCCCTGACATGTGGGGCACGTGACGCTGTCCCGTCCAGTGAACTCCACGTAGGGGAACTGGGATATGTCTCCATTCTTCTCATCCTCCTCCGTCTGGATGTCTCTGTACTCATCACTATCCACAAGGGCGTCTTGACTCTTGTCTTTGTGTTTGGCCAAGTTTGATTGGGACTTGCCCATTGCTGCAGGAGTCTGTGCACAACACAAAAGAGCGCGTGAAGAGAGAGAGGAACTGCCGTGTAACTGCAGCAGGATGTGCTGAATAACCACATGCCACGCAACCACTTAAATGTAAAATTGTACCTGGACGAATGTCAAGAAACAAGCATCATGATGAAAAACTCCTCGTCCTTGTATGATTCTCGTTTAGAAATGTCTCTTGTGCTTTAAAGGCTTTGTGTCTATTCAGAAATAGGCTTGAAAATGAAACTATGATAATTATTAGCTGTTTTCGAAGCCCTCTTGCCTCTTTTTAATAGGTGCGAATAATAGGACAAAAACATAATGTATATACAAATGGTACTTTTTACTGTTACAGCTATAGCTACTTTTCAGATTACATACAAAACATGATTAGTTTATGTAAATGATGCATTATCATTATTGATTGTATTACATAAAGGTATCTGCAGTAAAGCAGCTCAACCAGCTACTACTTACATATCACCTACCAGTACTTTTATTTCTGATACTTTAATTATATTTTACTGACAATACTCATCGAATACAGGACTTGTGGTATTTGTATATTGTGGTACTGCTGCTGTTACAGCCTGTACCACTGACTGTACTGCGTTACTCGTGTTACTAACCATATTATTACATTATATATGTAGATCATATATACCAGTTTATCTATCTAGGTTTGAATCTGAGGTTCGTGTTGCTTGGAGACAGCAGCGCGTGCGATGTGTCTACGTACATTATAAACAGTCCCGAGGCCGCCATGCTGCCTTGCTGCTGTCGCTCCGCCAGGAACACAACGTACCAACCGGAGCAAACACGGTGTAACGTTAAAACCGGCCTCGTTTTTTTTTAACTATCAAAAGCGCCGTTTGCTTTTAAACCGTTATGTTAACATTGTGAGTTAAACCGCGTCACGTCGTCTGTCGTTATCTAAATTAATACCGCAGAATTAAACGTCCGCGTCGCGTCTTATACGTCACCACGGCCGTTAAATCACCAACAGACAGCGAGTTACATGTGATATATATATATATTTTTTTACCGGTAAATACCGTCTTACCTGTGTTTGGGTTTTATTGTGAATTGTTCGCCATTCGCGTTATGGTCGCTGTTTGTTGTGGTTCACACTCAGCAGAGAGGACGGAGGAGGACGGAAACGCCCCGTCTCTGCTCATTGGACAGACCCACGTTGAGGGGGGACAGTTACATCAGTTTCTACCAAAAACACAGCAGAGACAGGCCGTTACATGAACGATGAACAGCTAAATACACACCGACATACTGCTGTTACTATAGAAACTTTATGGGCTGACGTTCCTATTGTATAACAATATATGTATGATGTTACTGGGTTATTATTACTGATGTATTATCATATAAGCAGCTGGCGGAGGTTTCTAACATTGCATTATATTTTAGAAAATCATTTCTGTAATCTTAATCTGAAAGATGTATCGTAGACAGTTACTCCATTAAAATAAAAAAAGCCTCTGTAAATGCTTTATTATGTATCATCGGCCCACTGACACAGACTCACTGTTAGAGATGAGTTAGTCACCTTAACTGAGACCACTGCTACTAATAAAGAGAAAGAAAATTAGACATGTTACTACATTCAAACATGTGTTTTTGTTAGTAGACCGAACATTTGCTCTGTCCTGCCTGACCATGAGCCGACCTCATGTGGTCAATAGATCGACAAACTGCCACCGAAACATATTCAATAGGAACATTATTCTGAAATCACCGTCATTTTCATCAGTACCAGAAGAAAAATACAGCTTTGCTACTGAGATAACAATATTATAGAGATAAGGAATATATATTTAATTAGTTACCAAACCGAGATAAATGATTGAATTTTAAAGCTATAAGCATCATTATAATATGATAAACGAGACAAAACAATGTTTGACAGTGTAAGTAGTGATTTTGTTAACAAATGTAAAATTCCTCAGCTCAGACCAAGAGGAATCACATCCTGTGTTTGTCCCACATACAGTGAAGCAGACGGCATCCTGGGAAAGTCATGTCAGCTGACAGAAACATGTCAAAGACGTTACGTGTGTATACAGGTTTTGTTACAAGCACCACTGTTGTCACTCAATTAGCTAGAAGTTAATATAATATTCCATTAAGCTGATTAAAACAGATGTAGGTGTCTGTAGTGTCTGTATATCTGAAGACTGACAAGAGCAGATGGCAAGAAGTTTGTCCATGAATACAAACACCCAGAGTTAGTTTCTGGAGAAACTTAAAGAAGAACACGTTATGTTATGTGTGAGTCAAAGTGCGTCATTCTTCCTCAAATATGAATCACCTCTGTGTCCCAATTAAAATATGCACTGCATTCAAAGGTTGTAGGAACATAAAAAACATAGATTTGACCCAAGGCAGTGTCCAACTAGTTATCCAAACCAAAATAATAATGCAAAGTGAAAAACACAAGTCATTAAAACCAAATGTTCTCAACGTAATGTTAAAAATAAAATACTAATTAGTGAATTTAACTCATGAATTATTACTAAACTCCAGCAGACATCAAAGAAGTGACTGTTTGGTTAGTGGTGGTGTTTAAACGTGCTTTCCATCAGCCAGATGATGGCAGTGTGCTGCCATGTGTGAGTGAATGACTCAGCAGCACTGTGCTGAGTCCTCATGTCAACAGCAATGTGGTCATTACTGTCTGTGAGCAAACATCAAATTATAATGATAAGAGATTTGTTTTAATCTGTTTAATACGATTTCAGAGAAAGCACTGAATAATGCTTAAGCTGGCAAACAGAGGGAAAAGTACACTTGAAAAATGGCTAATAAAAATAATAATCTGTAATGCTTATGAACCAACTGTGCTCAACAGTAAATATCAATTAGCATTAGTCTTGAGTAACAGATGGATCCAGTTCAGGGATTTAGGAGATGTTTCAGATTTTTTACACTTTCCTGTCATTTTTTAACTCAGTTACACATACGAGTCTTTGTACAGTGCTGCAACCATCTGGTAGTCATATTAAAAATGTGCTAAAAAAATAAAAAGCAAATGCTATTTGACACAGGTTGGCTTTAACAATGGCCTACTTGGCATCATCAACCGGTTTGTCATAATGCCAATGCTAAATGACTGAAATCAGCATCAGCAGTCGCCCTGAATATCCACTTAAATACAGATTTACTACTTTTGGGGGAAACATGTTTTTAATGATGTGCATTCACAGTCTTTTCTAAATGTTTTATGAGCCATCTCGATTGTGAATTCCCCAGAGTTTCACAATAATTAAATGTTGAGGGTACAGCAAGAAACAACATGGACTTACTGGGTGTTAAATCTGGAGGACTCAAATATGTATCCTCAAAAAGATTAGGAGTGCAGATTTGCTGCTGCTGATATGAGAGTTTTGGATGGGAATACTTCCTCTTCTATTATTAACTGGGTTGGAAATTACCACCAGCTATGTACCAGTCTGTGGCGGTGGGTTTGTCAACTCACTGGGCGCTTTGGCAGGAAACCAGCCATTGTGCAGAGCTCCAGTTGCATCTAAAGGAGGCCGTCGCTACTGTTTGTTTTCTCTAATCTGAACCATCATAGTTTTCTGGTGACCTTTCACCTCACCAGGTTAGAGATTTAGGTTGTACTCCTACCTTTTCTGATGTTCGTTCCAGTCTAATTTTGTTATGCTCTCTACATCAGTAGATTCCTCCCTTAAAAACCATTAAACCTTTGGGGAGATATTTAGAATTAGGAATTTGCTTACTAAAGGAGGTTTTATGAACATAAAATCAAGCTTGTTTGTTCTCATACAATATGTATTAAAATGCTTTGCAAAGTACCACAACACAAGGCAAAAGTGCAGCAACACAACAACCCGTCATTTTCCTTCCTCCTTAACTTCACTCTTCTGTTTCCCCTCAGTCTGATGCCCTTACATTATATACATCTATACAACATCTTTATCTATTGACAGAAATAATCTAGTTAATGGATTCATGAAAAAAAGTTTAAGTTTCTTTGAAAATCTACCACACTGTTTTTATAATCAATTCAGTGTTGTTTTAAGATGAAAATAATAAGCTATTTAAGTAATATTTCCTCACATGTAGCCTTCCTCTTGTGGGATAAATGCGCAGCCCGCAGCTCTAAAATTGTCTTTTCTTCAACCAGTATTCACAGTTCAGCAGCAGAAATCACTTTCTTTTGCGCTCCATTACTTTCCAGACACACACGCAGCCAATGTCACAACAGCCCAGCAGCACAACTTTATTAGCTGCACTTAATGCAACGATACAGGATTATTATTATCATTACTCTGCTAAATTGAACAATTGCAGCAAAGCTACATTTTGAGTCCCTGATGGTAATTTGCAACAGGCATCGTAAATATCCCGTTTTGTGTTGTGGTTGTTTCTTGCAGTTAGTTTGCATCACTTTCTGACTTCTAACAAACCACACTGTGCTTTGCATGCTTTGGAGAGGACTTTCAACCATCATGCCGAGGTGATATGATACCACCACCTGCCAAATAATCTAATAAATAATAAAACTAAAAGAGGAAAATGTGCTTTCAACATGCTTGTGATAAACTTGATGCTTAGTGATGTAGCTACCGGTCAAACGACTCAGCTTCCTGTCGTGTTTATTGATGCAGTTGACTGTCTTCCCTAATCTTAGCATCCTGTCCAGTCACTGCAACTCACAGTACCAATACAGTCATGTAGTACACAGAGAGGACTAATTCATTTTGAATTACCGTGAGGCGTATGAAAACACCTCAGCAGTAGTCTGAGGAGACAGCCCTGGTTCAGTCCACTGTGTGAGGAAGATGTCTGCGTGTCCCCGATAAGAGGGAGTGAGTGGTGAGGACACGTCAGCCTCCTTCAGGTGTCAGCACTTCAAACTGGAAGCACGGCCTCACAGGGAATGTGTAAAGCTCCATATTGCAGAGGTGAAGTGGAGGATATTCTGAGTTTGTAGTATTTGATGTCTGGTGTCAACCTGTTCTTAACCTGAAAAAAGAAAGAAGAAAAATGAGTCCTCTGAGTGGAGACTCTCTGGGTTTTCACTTGAAAGCTTTCTGCCGATATTTTCTTCCAGTACGTTGGCACAATGAAAGCACACATTTTATATTTAATTGACATCGCTCTCACGCTATATTAAATCACTTCATAGTATTGCAGTGTAGGGCCACTGGAGATGTAGGTGTGATCAAGTATATGATAGCATGTAACATCATTACTGAGCATCAATGAGAGGCATCAGTCCCAGTCATAAGCTCTGCTGAAGATAGACAGCAATATCTGCGCTGGACACGCAATCATGCTCCTGTTATTGCTTGCTTGATGTGAAACAGTTCATATGATTATCTAATCTTTTTTTTAAATAAAATAATAAAATAAGACACTGTGTACAGCTTGATGACAGCATAAATATTCATCATGAGTGTCTGGGTTCAAATATACAGTTTGTGGAATCATCCCGATAATTATTATAAAATGGGATTATTCAACACAAAATCTTGCTGTTTTGAAATGGATTCTCTCAGTAGGAATGCTGCTCCCTTAATAGAGACTACATAAACTGCAGCACGGAAAAAATGCATATTGAATGAAATTTAACAGGGATTCATCATAGCCTGACCAAGCAGTAGAAGGATTTATTTTGCACAGGACTCACCAGCAGAAAGAAGAAGCAGGCGTTGAGAAAAGGATAAAAAAATGAAATCGGCCGTGCGACTGAACACAGTGTTTTGATTCTGCTAAATACGTAGAACAAATTAAATCCTCAATTTGCAAATGATGCAATGTTTGCTGTTAAGTGAATGAAATGAGTAGAAATCTTATTTAGTTTGAATCTTATTTCACACATAGACTGTGTGCACAAATAGTTACAGGACTAATTTGAAAAGTAAAAAGTTATTTATTTATATTTTTGGTTAATGTTAAAACATTTTATTACCTTCACTGTTCTTGATGCTCTTCCTCTTGTTGTTCTGCAATTAGGCTGTCAACAGATTGAAGAACTGTCTTTCTTTAGACACACAAAACATCTGTAATAACAAGAGTTTGACAAACTCTTTAAAACAAGAGGATTTCTTCTTTCAGCTCCAGCTAGCAGAACCCAGGTGTTCACATCTGTTGGATGGTGGCATAGATGCATAGATAGATACATCATCTACATTAGCTGACGTTGTGATTTAGCTGCAGGTTTGTTAATGGAAACAAAGCCACTAACCGGTTTACTAACAGGTCATAAACAAGAGACGATTATCTTCTTTGACCATTAGATTATTATTGTATTGTAAAACTGGCTGCCCGCGTACTTTTTAGATTTTATCACACGATTGGGAGCCTGCCAAAGCGGCCGGTTGATGAATGTACCAGTTTCTGTCAAAATTTGTCAGGATTTTGTCTGAAGGCTGGAAGCTGAAGGCTGATGGTTATTTTCCACCCCGCTTATAAACCATGTCATCTTTGAGCACCATGCAGCATTTCTGATTAACTCCTGCTGGAATCTAATCTGATGCTGTGTTTTAAAAAAAAAACAAAAACCCAGAGCACTCTGGTTGGAAAGCAGCAAAAATTAAAATATATAATATATCAGAGGGATTTACAAAGAGGGTTAGATAATGGATAAGGAAGGGGAAGATGGAAGAAGTATCCAAGTCATTCAACTCATGTATTTTTATGTCTACTTAATAATGCTGTAGTCAGCATGAAAGAGCAAGATATAAAAGCGCCAAAATATGGTATAAGAAATGTATACAGAGTTATTTTATCACAGCAGCAGCTCATAACTAGTTTAGGTTATATATATATATATAACTGATATACAGGTCCACTGCTTATTCAACCATCTGGAGTTCATTGTATTAATCTTGGAACAATTAATAATGAGCACCCAACGTTTGGGCTTAAACTAGTTACTCAGTATTGGTGTTTAAATCAGGAATCGTGAAATTAGGATGTTGCCGTGTTGATAGTAAAGCAGATGCAGAGGCAGACCTTCATCAGCATGTAAGCAATAACCAATCTAAGCAATGATATTATCATATTTATAAATGCTGAAGTGTAATTAAAACTATAAATTTTATTTTTATTTTTCAGCAGTATTTTAAACAAACTCGGGTAACTTTCTGTCTGGGTTTAACAAACTCTTGCAGTTCACAACTTGCCAATAAAACTTGCCAAAAATGCCATATGCATCTCATTTAGTCTGCAGATGTTTTCACATAAGTCAGATTTTGGAGAGCAATTATACAGTTTATAGAATACAAAAGATGTGTTATGATATGAAGAATATACAAGAGGAAGAAGCTGTAAGAGGTTCTGGTGTAATTAAATAGAAGACTTTATTCTGTCTGAGAGGCTATTTTGGTGTGAGCATGGCAAATGGGATGTGACAGTCTGCAGTTACTCTAATCTGCTTGATCACCTTTTAATTTACCAAATTGCAGCTTGATCGGGGAACAGGAGAGGACAGGACGGGGACAGAGTAGGACACAGCATTTGATGCAGAGCCGGCTGGGTAATAGTCGGTCATATTTGTCATAACGCGAGGAAAAGAGGTCTCGGGTCAGAGGAGAGCCCAATGACACGATGAATTTACATAAACACATCATGTAAACCTGAAATCTGGTTTTCTCAGTCAGGATAAAGGATTAGACGAACCCAGATAATATTTTGTAGGACTATAAACCCTGATGTATCGCTGTGGCAGCTGAAATGAAAGAGCATTATTCTTTGTGTCCTTGCAGCAAATATTTTTCAAAACTCCATATTTAAATAAGTTTGTTTCCACTGCTGATGATGTAGTTGTGTACCTGTATTCTGTGTCTTTTACCGTGTCTTAAAAACAGCACCATTTTAACTTGAAAGCATCACATTATTGAAAATGTGAAAATGTCTCAAATTGCAGAGGCTTTTTTTCTACGAAAGCAGAGATTAATTAAAGTATCACACAAACCTTATAACCTTGTGGGTGAGTGCGTGGACTAAAGGCTGTCGCCACTCTCATTTTTGTTTAAGTCTCCAGCTAAGAAGCATAGCAACGGCACATTGAAGAGATAATGAGCTTTACATACAAACACTGACACGCACCGAGTATAGCCGAGCACACGAAAAGTATATACTCTCAATAAAACACCCACCCACACACATCTGCACATTCTTGGCTGTCGAATCATATTAACATCAGGTCAGGCTGCTTTTTCTTTTTTTTTTGAGCTGGTTGCTATGGCAGCAGTGAGCAAAAAATGGCCGTCTATGGGCCGTTCCTACAGGCGTCTCCAACAACAGGGCTGCAGCATGTAAGATTGCTGTAACTACTAGAGATTGCTCCCCATCACTGTGCTTAATGTAATGTAAGAGTGTGACTCAAAAACGCACGAATAACTGAAGTGCTGGTGATATATATATGTAATGACTGCAATTTATCATCACAAAAAGGGGTCAAAAGCTTTCAGGCCTACACGTTTATCCATTAGGAGTGTTGTAAAAGCCCAGAATAAAGTTTATTCTGTTAATATCTCTCACTAGGGTTATCTAAAGGAGCTCATAAAGGACCGGATTTGATGTGTAGTTACATGAATCATTGTTTCTTCTTCTTATCCTACAACTGAGTGTGTTGTAAATATGAATGTTTTGTTCTTTAAATAGGATATAAGCATGTTTTAAATGATAATCAGGTAGTATTAATCCATCAGTGTTTGCTTTAACTTTCCAGTGTCACACAAATAGTCCCGTAACAAAAATATACCCCGAGGAACTGTGCTGCACTCTATACTTGAGTTTCATTCGGCAGATGTCAACATCGTGACTATGCATGTAGGTCAAATTTTGCCAATAATTTAATATTTTTATATGATGCCAAGTTATTTTTCTCCTCTTTTTTTTTTGTCATACCCTGGAAACATAAGTTGTTGACAGCACAGGAGGAGCACAAGAGGACTCATAAATAAATAATAATAATAATAAAAAACAAGGGAAATAAATGAATACAAATAAACAGTCTGTAAATAGTAGCTGGAAAGCTCCAGTGGCAACCTTTAGCACATAACGGCATACGATCTTTTCTTCACGCTTGATACTCCGGTTTGAATGTGATTCATAATAGGTACGATCCCAAATGTGCTGTACAAGCTTTCCTATCAGGAAGCTGCTCTGTGTGCTGCTGGGATGAGGAGGCAGAGATTTTTTTTTTCTTTCTGTATTTCCAGTGGCCACTAAAAAAGCAAACCCTACCTGACCTTGTTCTGCTTCAGTCCCTTTGTGCTGTTTTCTGATAATGACACTGACCCATATTTGCTGTGATTGTTGCTATTCTTGCGCTGTTTTGTTTGCAAGTTTGCAATTTCTTGACACTAATTCTTTAATTAGCAAAGCTAACAATGAAAGGATTTAATACACCGCACCTTTTATTTAAACTTGAACTTTAGTTTATTTAGTTAGCTTGATATGCTAATGTGGGTTCTTTTTTTTCTGCCTGTTAGGCAAACAAAATTGAAAACGAGGAAATTAATGTCTGTAAAGTGTTTTCAATTTAACTATTGAGATGAGAACAACGTAAGCGCTTGCAGATTATACTTTCACAACATAACTGTTCAATTTGATTACATGTGTTTCGTGCAGTGTTGCTTGATGTGACACACGTGGAGCAGTTTCAGAGTGACAGACAATCTTCTTCGCTAATCAAACGTATTATATTGGCACAGCAGAATAAGCATCTTCATGTAATCAAATTAAATTGCAGGAAATATTGCTCATGCAAAAAACATTTAATTAATTTGCCCTTTTCAGACAAGCCTGACATTGTAATGCTGAAGCTGCACTTGTCATGTTTGCACATTGCATTGGTGGCTGAATGGATGAAAAGTAACCCAAACAAGCACAGATTTGTTTATTATGCAGGTAAACAACTATATAAAAACTAGTCAAAATTAGTTAGAAAAGTTTTATATGTCCAGGTTACCTATAGCCTCTGGTTAACATGACCTTTCAACCAAATCGATGCTTATTCTCACCTTAAATGTTTGAATATTCGTATCCTCAAGTCATGTGACCTGACATCAGCGAGCTGCATACAGCACTGCTCTTTCAGAAATGATCTAACATGATAGATAAAGTAGACATGTATATATTTCAGTAACTCCAAACGAATTCAGAAAAGTTTGGAGTAAATAACTTCAGATTAATGATTGCATTAATATGCCGCCTTTTCTAGTGAGGCTTTAATATGCATCTTAACGTATTAATCAAGGAGTTCATCAATTGATTTAATAGCTGCCTCCCGTCAAGTCTGAGTCCAAAAGAATCAGTAAAAGTAATCAATAGTAAGTTAAAGAAAGTAGCAGCGTTTTTTCCCTGAGAAAACCCTGTGATGCTGACGGATGGCGTTCCTGTGTGTCATCACACTAATTGGCTTTGGCTGGTGACCACATGATGAGGACAACGAGGGAGTGGTCTGTTAGACAGAGTAAACCCTCCATCCTGTGGATTTCGTGCCTCTACAAGGACCTGGTTCCATGTCCTAGTTTCATATGAGCCTGGACTGGATACTTTAAAGTAAACACTATGTGCAAACGCTGTTCTTCCAGTTCCTATAGAATAAATAAATGTACTGAAAACAAAATGATAACACGCCAATGGATGCTAAACACAAACTAGGATTGATACTGCTACACACAGTAAGCTAGTAAAAATGTAGTTATAGTTTTTCACATTTCAACAGCCCTCATTAGCTCCTTCATTTTCATTATGGGTTTATTTTTAGTCCATCGTGTCCATCACACCCAATTCAAGTGATTTTCTGTAAGTATTATTAAGTATACTTCATTCTGTCCATCATTTTTTGTCCAGTGTAAATGTACTATATATTTAAAATGTGGTTATAAATAGTAATGTAGTATGGATGTATGTGTATGAAACACTGACTCCACTGATGTTTAATAGATGCTCGTAAGCCAGGCGTAAGCCATCAATATTTAAAACACTTGTAAACATGTGAGCGAGTGAAAAGTAAAAGTTGAGATGTCATTACCAACAGCTGTGAAAGTGGACGCACGTCTTTCTCCACTGAACCTGTAAAAACAGTGTGATGATAAGTGGAGACAAATCAGGGAGGGTCTAATGAAAAGATGATTGCATCATGGGAAATGTAGGATACAGTGTTTTTGTAACGTGACATATGTTATTGGGACTGGTCTTTAACTTTGGTGATCAGGTCAACATTTTAATTTGTCTAATGCTTTGTTTTATCTATCTTACATTCTCATACCCGTTTTATTACAACACTGTCAGATGGTACAACATACTGTGTTTAACTGAGCTGCGTTCAAGATCAAAGATAACACACTTACTGGTCTGGGTTCCTCCCTAAGTAGGATCAGCATGGTGTGTGTAGGGTGGTGTACAAGCTGCACGTAAGGTGGTTCTGCAGGTGTCACATAAACTGGCCTGAGCCCCTACCTGACTAGTGTGTGTGTGTGTGTGTGTGTGTGTGTGTGTCAGGGAGACAGAGGGAGATGGAAAGCTGGATAAACATTAGCTCTTATAGCATGCGTGCATATTGCAGTCACAGAACAAGATTGAATTAGAGTTCACTAGCTTGCTGTGCATACATAGTACAGCATATGATGATGGTTTCTGTATATCCGTTTGAAGTATAAGTAAATATTTGTCTTGCCATATGGCTTTTAGTCAAAATGTTTAGAAATGTCTGCAGTTCTTTTCCCGGTTGGCACGCGAGGATCCGTGATCCGGGTTGCAGAAGTAAAGCCTGTAAATACTTAGAAGTACTGTGACCTCAGCTCTGATCTCATTAAGCCATTACCCACCTTGTGCTTACTGAAAGGTTCTTTAGGATGGTTACAGGTCACATACTCAGATTGGATTACTTTGATGAGACTTTGGGTTTGGCATCAAAATATTTGTTAATCAGATGTCAGCCTAAGTGAACCAAATATGTATAAAGCTGATGAGTGTATATATTTATGTGAAGTCAGTTTTTTTTTCTGGCTGTTTGAAATAAACACTAGCATTTACAAGCAGGTCCAGATGGTGGGGCTTAAATACGTTAAACGCCAATCTGAGAAAACAAGGTACAGTTGTACTTTGGATTTGTACCTTTACGTGTAGATCAGACAGATAAACTCTATGAAGTATGATGTACTTACAAATATTACTGCTGGATGATACTGCTGTTTGTGGGATATTTAACTGTGAAACTTTAAGTCCAGACGATCACTTCAACAGCTTTGTCTGAGGAAACATGTATGAAGAACCATTTCACAGAATTCAGCATTGAATCAATGAATCAAACACACGTTTCCTCGTTTCCTCCCTCCTCCCGCTGCAGAGCGTTGCAGTATTACATCTCTTTGGTAACGATTGGTGTGTGTAACTTAAATCTCTCTTACTAGAAGTAGCAGGTAAATTATTGCAAACAAATCATGAAATATAGGATTTTGGTGTGTGTTGCATTCATGACCGATGAGTTGAGCTCTGTACACCATGTCAAGATTAATTGTTGCTATTAGCATTGTTGTTGTTGTGATATAGTGTACTCACAATGCTTTCTCTGTGCGGAGTGACACTACTGAACGTACAGAACTTGAATTGGACATCTTAATTTCATGCTTTTGTGAGTTTATGTAAATTCTGAAAAAGGATGTATAAATGAAATATAATATTATCTAATCTATCCATGTTCTGACTGATTATCAGGCTCAGGATCATGTTGGCATCAGTGCTGCAGGCGATGATGTTGGTGGGAAGCATTCACTTCCAACAATCCTGAAACCAAGTCAGTACACAGGCTTTCTGAAATTTAAATGTTTGCTTTGCTCAGTTATTGTTTGTCAGCCTGTGTGGTTTGAATGTGAGGTGTGGAGCAGTAGCACAAACCTACAACCCCCTCTGTGAAATACGCCATGGGTGAGTAGTGCTCTTTACAAAAACACTCACAATGCTTCAAATAGTGTCGGCATGGGGTAGCTTTGCTGGGCAACTTCTGTATCTGTGCAAAACTGTTTTTCTATATAGTTTTCTAGAGGATGGACTCAGTTGTCTAAACAATAATATGGGAACCTTTTAAAGTTTACCTAAAAGGTCAGATAGCTGGTTATAGTTAGTGGAGAAAACAAAGCCTGTTAAACCAACATAGACTTGAGGATTTGTTAAAATTTGTGGAGTCTGAAATGCATAAGAAGCTTACAGTGGTAATTATGATTGAGTTCAGCTTAAGTCCTTGTTTTCAGCGCTGAACATGTGCTGTTTAGGGCTTAAGCTGAACTCTGCTGTAACTGCTGCAGTCACATCACATTTTATAAGCCCCACCTGTATCCCAACTTCCACCTGATACACACCAAACACACTTTGGCTGCAGCTCCTAACAGCCACATCCTTGACAGAGATCTAAGAGTCACTCTAAATCAACCCCGTTCCTTACAAATAACATTCGTAGGCAACCACTGTCACCACAGTACACACACGCTAGCTGCTGTTAAATGCACACACTAATACTATAAAAAGGTACTCTGACTTTGTGACACTCAGCCTGGACAACCTCACAGTAGAAGTGAGATCATCATAATGAAGCAGTGAAAATATGCACGAGTCCTCTACCGAAGCAGCAGATTCACAAACCTATTAAATCTTGACTAAACAAAGCAGAGGCAGTTTTTATTGCATCTGCCATAAAATTCATTATTAGTTTAAACTTGCCAAGAGAGACGAGCTCATTCAGCTGTAAATCCTATCGCAGCGAGTTTCATGAAGGAGAAGAGTAGAGATGTGCATGTACAGTCCCAGAGGTGGTATATGATATAAACTCTTATAGATTTTTTTTATTATTATATTTCATTATTGTGTTTGTATCGCTTCTCCTCAAACAAACAAAGCCATGTACAGAAGCCTTCGCGCTCTGTTCTCACACGGGTACAACGCACTGATCTCATTGTGTCACAAGAGGTGCGTCCATGCTCTGCAGCACAGAGGGCATGGTCACCAATTCAATAAGGCGCTAGTGTAAGGGTATGTTTTGACATGAGAATTCAAAGTGTCCCCGCTCCACCACTAGTCATCCTCTCGAGACCTAGTTTCAAGGGAGTCCTGGACTTGCTGCCCTGTTTGACTTGAGCATCGATGTCTCTGTCGTTGTCCTTCGCTTTGAGAATACATAATAATATTATTAATATATCATTGCACAGTCCCATAGCACCTCAGCCACTGCTAATTCCACAATTATATTTTTCTTCTTAGAGGTCCGCTATATTGTCACAGGACAGTTTATTTTTCCAAACAAGGTGATAATGGTCAGTTTACCTTGAAATGTTGTTTTGAGAGCTTACAGATGACTTTACAGCTCTAATCAATGGAGCAGAAGACGGCAGTGGCAGCTGGCATACAGCTGTGAAACACTGATTCACTCCGTTTATTAACACAAACGTTTAGTGATGAGCTCTCATAGTGTTCATACATGAGCACGACGAGTTTATGTGTGACACTGAAGGTCCTTCACAGCTAAAATGCAACACATCTATGGTGCAATGTACAGGTAATAAGCCCAAATATCACTACTGATGTTGAATAACCAGGATAAACTCATATTTTGATTGTGACAACCTGAATAAAGATACTTCACATATAGAGTGAACATATGAGTAATCTGAGCTGAATAAAATTTGCTGTACACTAACTAGTGTATATCCTGTCTGTTCATGGAGACAAAGCCACTTTAGAATCACATAGATTACTTTTAAAAGCCAAATAAAACTAATGTGAGTACATGTTTTACCACTTAAACATGTCATATTATGCAGAAAGTAAGAAAAGAGTAAAGGTACACTATAGATGAAATGGAGATTTTATTTAGCCTGCATGAACTAAATTATGCAGCAGTTCAAAAACATAAAATAGATTCATATTCTTCCAAGCATGCTGATACAGGCTCCATCTCGGGTTTCATTACAGTCGTTAGCTGACAAATGTGCTGCGATTTCAGTTCTGCAGAGCACACAATTTAGAGAAAGCAATAATGGGGAAAAAAGACCCGGCTCTAAACAACTTTTAGAATATTATGATGCCAAGTGCCAACGAGATCCTAAGTAACATTACCAACACAGGCAAAAAATGTAAGAAAAAAGAACCAGTGGATATGGCCTGCACCGGCCCGCACCGGCCCCACCGAGTCGACCTGCTTACCTGCAAAAATATACATTAACCGACCCGCAATCCACCAACTGCACAGAAAATATGTTATGAATATGATCACTGAGGTGGAGGTACAAGGCAAAAATTCAGAGATAAATGACATTGTCTCTTAATAAATGTCAGGAACAAACTTAATGAAGGCCAGCAGATGAATATCAGCTCAAACAAAAAAACAAAAGGCTTGTGTGAGTTTTATTCTGCACAAACATAACAAGACATGAATATTTTCAGGGAAGAACTTTGAATCCCACAACCCGCATTGTGGTCGGAGAGAGGAGTACTTGCTGCCTTCAAGTGCTCTTCGTAAACTCCAGGTGTACACCGGGTTTAGTCTGAATCCTGATTTGTCACTGTTAGACATGTACAACACTGCTGAGAATCCTCTTTAATCATCAACGCCGCAAAGTTTGCTAATTTTGGAAAAAGTAGACATGTTTGATATCCAGTATCTGTAAGACAACAGAGACTCAATCTTTAAAGTCTTACAGGTTTGACAGCCACCTTTCATCTGCTGTCGAGGGTTATAATTCGTCGTAATGTCTCGCCGTCAATCATTTTCAAAGCACGACAGTGTCGGGTTTATCAAATTTAGAAACAAAGTTATCAAAAATTAAAATGGCCTTTTGATTTATTACAGTTTGTCTTTTTTATTTGTTTATTTGCCAAAACAAACTCAGGATGACATATTTGAGTTGTGTGACTGACAACAGTAAAACAGGTAGAAAGAGCCAGACTTTGAGATGGCAGCCGTCTCCGTGCTGCCGCTGGAAACCTGATCTTACTTCGTGTGATTGCCAAACAACATTCGGCAGGAACTCCTTGAGTGCTGATTTAAAATTCATGGAGTGCAATAATGTTTTTTTGTTTATTCACTGTGTCTGATTAATCAATTTTAACAGTTGTAATCTCTTGTTGAGTGATAGTGTTCTCTATCATTATCTCAATCATCTTCTATTTTCTCCACATCTTCCCAGCCTGCTATTAATCAAACTGCTGGCTATAAAGAAGTACAGCTTAACGGCTTTGGGGGAAAGTTTAGCCTTGTAAGTATTTAGAAATGTACTTGATACAATTCGTAATTATAACTGCAATTAAGCAAAAAAAAAAAGATTTACATTTATGACATCCTATAAAAGCCATTGGGAAGTGTATTTCACACCCTTTTCAGGATCTAAATACAACTTTAGTTGAATTTATCATGTAACACACACGATTATATAACGTGATTAGACTTGCATTTGAGGTTTTTACATCACACACAGAGACTAAATGCGGCCTCAGTGCTTCAGGCCTGCTGATAGATTATCCTGCTCATTCTTTAATTATTAGTCAAGAAGCTTGAAATCCCTGATAAGCAACTAGTCTGAGAAACACAGTAACAACAGACAGCAAACTTAATGATGATTTTAATAATACTATCTTACAATATAAAGACACAGTGAACCTGGATGTGCTGTACTGTACTATAAAGCACAGTCTGAATTATTTACATGAGTGGATGAAAGTAATTGTCCTATATGAAGTTTCATTCCCAGAAAGTCTTAATGGACCTGCTTTAAAATCTATTAAATCAGAAGACATAATGAAATTATATAAAATGCAGCTAAATAAATGAGACATGTTATAGAATAAAGGAGTGTACTGATGGATTACCTAAATATGAATCTCAGTAAAGATAGTATGAGATGTTGGAACGACCATAGAAAGTTCCTGCATGTATACTGAAACAACAGCACATATGTGAATTTACAGCAATGTGCAAGATGTGAAAATATGCATCATGTTAATAAGCCTACAGATGGCTGTAAATATACATAGAAGCTGTTGTGGTGTGTGGTTATGCATCATAAAAATACACCTAGTCAACATATTAAGGTACAGATGCTGTGTGGACAAAACTAGATCCATGTGAAACAAAGTACTGTGATTATTTTTCATTATAACTGATTGTGTGAACAAATCTGCAGAGAGAAGGTCAAACATCCAGTGACGTAACTACAGGTTTTGAGTAGACTAACTATCTTTAGAGTAGCTATTGTTACAAATAAAACTAACCACAGAGGACATGCGTTCTGGTTGTGTTTTCGTGGTTTTCACGAGACATTAGTGAGTCCAGCAGGTGGTGGTGATACACTTCACGCTGGTGAATCGGAAAGAAGACTTGTTTTGGACTTTGTTCAAATAACAAACAAGTATATTTCATCGTAGTTGTGGCCTACTGAGTAGCAGCGAGTGCTTGTAAATGTCAAGATAATTCAAATTTCAGTTATCGTCCGTTCTTCCCAGCTCACTGACGATAAACGTTGTCAGACTGCTAGGCTGCTGGTTTTTTTTAATGGAGACAGTGGCAGTTTTACAAATTAGATTTTTTTGTTCAGAAATTATGTTCATATGGTGACTCTATAACTGACAAAGTAGATTTGGAAAGTAGACTCATTTGTCATATCTCGATAAAGATCAACTTGTCAGAACTTCGGTGGTGGCTGGTGTTGATTTTTCACCGTCTTCCAACCACATCTGTCCCGTCTTATCTGTGTTCCTCCGTCTGTCTGACTCAATGCAGTGCTGCGTTCACAGTTGACATTTAATGGCAAAGACAGTGACATCCAGACGTTACGTCATTATCTGCCACTTTAACGCTATTGTTACACTGTCAGGTCATATGGGATGATAGAAAGTTGAAGGAAGTTTTCAGGTGTTTTAAATCAAATGAGTACAATGGACGTCACAGAACTTTATAGAACATATAAGATCAGATCTGCTCCACACCTTTACTGTATAGTAGGCTGTGACTGTGTGCATATCACTATAAGAACAACAATTTTATGTCTAAATCTCAATTTATTGGGATAGTCTTGGTATCTCTTCTCTACCAAAGAATACTTGATTTTGTTTGGGCTGGATGGTATGTATTATAGGGTACTTATCTATAGTCAGTGTATTACCTGCAGTAGAGGGGAGGTCGGCATCCCCCCAGTTTGGAGAAGCAGACAGGAAGCTAAGCAATGTACTGCTGTAGACGCGGCAAAACATAACTTAGCCACCTAAATAATATCACTATTAGCCATGTACAGCCAGGCCGCTGTGCACACAGACATGGGGACGACCAGAACCGGATCGTCCCGTCTGTCATCCGGGGAGAGAGACACGGTCAGGAGAGTTTCTGCCGTAAACGAGCACTGAGACCCGGGGAAACATGAGAGCTGCTGCTCGCTAACAGCGACATGTGTTTACAGCAGAGAGCAGGCAACAGACGTCTCACTCTGAAGGAGTTTTTATACAATGTAGTGCAATGTGTGTTAATTACATTATAATCATAAATGTGCAACTAATTGACTAGGACA
Organism: Pampus argenteus; assembly: GCA_036937835.1. Classification (NCBI taxonomy): domain Eukaryota; kingdom Metazoa; phylum Chordata; class Actinopteri; order Scombriformes; family Stromateidae; genus Pampus; species Pampus argenteus. The sequence goes on along the minus strand of CM072865.1, from coordinate 22,934,125 downwards.
ATCTTTAGTTGGGGCAACACTAATCAGTTTAAGTGTACACTATATTAATATATATATTGCTGTCAGACAGCCTTTCAGCTTCTGTATTCCTACACACGTCACACAGTGTCACAGTCTGGTTAGCGACTTCTCAAGATTTTAGTACCGATTGGAGCCAAAACCTCTACAGGGAGGCATCTGGCATCATGATCAGGTGCATGAACCGTCTCAACTGGCTTTATTAAATATGAAAGAGCAGCTCTATTATTCCAAGTTTCTTCCTTATTTCTGAGGACTTCACCCTTTCCCCTAAACCCAGATAGCCTGCAAGTATCTGATCCTTTCAGTCAGCGAACACAACTCGAGCCCACAGGGGAGGGTAAGAAGGGATATCAGCTGGCAATCTGAGAACTTCACCTTCCCTCTCAGCTCTCTGTTTACTGTGATAGTCTTCTTCAACGCTGGCTTCACTTAACTCTGTGTCAGATTGTGCTCCAGTCAGGATGTCAACATCACACTCAGTTCTACACGGACTCTTTCTATTGCAGCCACTAACTAACTAAGAAATTCACCATTTTCCAGCAGACTACTGTTGGGCATTATGTAGGGTGTGGATGTCTGAGGGCTCTCAGCTTTCAGAACGTGAACAGTGAAGGTCTGAAAAATTAGCTATTCATGTCTTCAATATTGTACTTCTGTCTTAACATACTTTGTATGTTAAGACAGATGTTGTTCATATTTATCGGCTCAGTTTTCTTCAAGCGAGTATTTTCATACCTGGCTTTACCTACAGTAGGCTTCTGCTTCCATTCATCCAAGCTAAAACTAGGTATGACAGGCCGACTCTGCCAAACTCAAAGCCTGTCAGTCAGATGTCCTGCTGCGACCTTTGGCTGGTTCAGGAACAACAGTTCAGACAGCAGAAGGACAATAAACTCAGATAAATGAATTCCACCTGCACTGCCCTCCTCTAATCTAGCTGTCTCTTTGATTGAACATTTTGTGCTGCACATCTTCTAGATTTAAAGTATAATTTCAGTGTCACGCTGTCTTATTGTTGATGTGTTCCCTTGATTTGATTTCTGGTTTGATGTATTATACACAAAGGTGCACAACGCTGGCTTGTAATATTCTATATTTTACAGCAAAAAACAAATCTTACAGAGCTTATATCTCGGCCATAGACCTCCATTGTTGTCACACCACTGCACTGCACACACACTAAGTTTATTTTGAGTGAATCTGCAGTAAATACAGTACTCACTGGAGCAGAGGTACTCAAATACAGTACAAAAACTCTCGAACTCTGTACCTGCTTTGTTGTCTTAATGGGAGAAGTAACATCTTAAACTTGTATTCTTCATATCACAGATTGAGCTGTTCAGTTTTGTGGTTCTTACTTCTGTGTTTTGTGATTGTTTTGTTTAAAAGAGGCATGTTTGGTGTTTCCACTGTTTCGTTGCCAGTCGAGCACAGCGGTCTTGTACTTCCCTCAAGCAAAACGAACGTTTATTTCTCCGTTCAGTCATCTTTAAAAGCACATTCTTCACTTTCGACCTTTATTTATTTTTCGCTAGACAGTTTACTTTAACGTCCAACATGTCCCCCAGTGGTGGAAGATTTACTCAGATCCTTTACTTCAGTAAAAGTACCAATACATCAGTGTAAAAATACTCCAATACAAGTAAAATTCCTGCATGAAAAATCCCACTTAAATTGTCCAGTGGTTCCCAACCTAGGGGTCGGGCCCCTCCAAAGGGTCACCAGATAAATGTGAGCGGTTGTGAGATGATTAATGGGAGAAGAAAGAAGAGAAAAAACAAAGTTCTGATACACAAATCTGTTTCTGCTTTTTGGACTTTTTCCTCTATTCTTTGATTTTTGGTGAAATATTGGATCATTTGAACATTTATTGAAATGAAACCATGTGAGAAGTTTAGAGGTAAAAATCACTATTTGGTGGAGCTGTTAACAAACTCACAGACATCTGAAACAGATGAAAAATTATGTAGGAACTCATTGTCAGTGCTGCTGTTCCATCATCTCACTTTCACACTGCTTTCTCACTACATAAACGCCACCGCTACCTTATCTCCTTTTTGCGCTTTAGTGTTTTGCTCCTCCTTGCTTCCCCCATCACCCTCCCCTCCACTTTCTCCTGCTCTGCATTAAGCGCTGCTTGTTTGTTTGCCGCTCTGATCCTTGGAGCAGTGCTTATATGAGCTCCTCAGACCAGTGTGAGCCCTGCTGGTCTCCAGTCGCCTTCCCAGCACTGCATGTGGAAGACAAGTGGTGAAGGAGGAGGAGGAGGCGACTAGGCGAGAGTCAGGAAAAAGGAGAGAGGAAAAGGGAGAGAAAGTGAGAAGTGAGCATGTAAGAGATGCAGATTGTAATAATAAGAGGAAAAAAAAGAGTGAGAGAAGAAAAGAAGATGAGAGCAGGAGAGAAAAATAGAAAAAAAACTAGGAGTAGAAAAAGGGAGCAGGGTGGCACAGGGAGAAGAACAAATGAGTGAGCGAATAGGAGGCGAAGAGAGAGAGTGAGTGAGCGAGCAAGAGCGAGAGGGAGGGAGGCGAACAACACTGCAGACACTCGCCCACTGTCACTGCTCCACAGCCAGAGGACAGAGGCAGCAACGGCAACAGTGGCAGCGATGGAGGAGGGACGCTGTACCGTCCATCTGCAGCTCAGCCTCCGCTTCTGACAGCCAAGTTGGGACCAAAAGGAAGAAGAAGAAAACTACTCTGTCTGCCCTTCATAAGACCAAGTACCGGACCGCAACTCGTGCAGGACTGAAAACACACACACACACACACACATCATATCATTTTTCCCTCTCTCACACTCACACCCTCGCTCTCCGTAACTGAACGACACTTCACTTCTCGTTGCCTTTTGGACTTGTGTGTGCTTTTCTTTTTTGTTTTTGTTGTTTTTGTTTTTTTTTCTACGCTGCCTTCGCTGACCTTCTGAGCTGAGTGGATTTACTTTTATCCTGTGGCGGACCATGGGGCTGGGGTGGAGGGGAGCAGGGACCCTTCGAAAAAGGACAGAGGGGAGCTGGTCCCTTTTGGTGACATTGCTGCTGTTCTGTGCTTTCTGGAAGACTCACACACAGACAGATGATGGCAAGTCTGTCTACTTCTGGGAAACAGGTACCGCTAAACCACTAATCAGAGATTAAATATGATCCCTTGCTTCACATATTGAGCATTTATGATGCTTGGTGCTCTGTCGATGCCGCTATGTTATGTGACCTCCCACACTCGGGAACAGCAATCAGTCAGATCTAGTCATACGTGTGCTTTCAGTTCATTATTGTGCTCATTTTAAGATTTTAAGGGACATTTCAAATCACTTCATCCAACAGTGCTGTTTCTTGGATCTGATAGAGATAAAGACGTGTTGTCATGACTTGCACCGGCCGATGATGCTTCCAGATGACACACTTTGGTTGCCTCGTAGATTTGTTATTTGAGGTATATGACTCAACGTAGCTGAACTTCAAAGATTTACACTTGAAAGATGACCCAGAAATCTACAGTAGAGCTGTCTCCTCTTACTGAATAGCATGTGGCGCGCAGGACAACCGTGATCCATTTCTGAATGGATTACTTTCATCTCCCTGAGTCTCAGGTGATGCACCATTATTGAAATGTTGCTGCTGTGTTACAGCATGCGCATGATTGATAGACATTGCTGCACAATAGTGCTTGGGGAGAGAAGCGAAGTGGAATAGCTTTTGATAGTATTGATACGAGATCTGTGCTGAATCAGATTGTGTGTGTGTTTGTTTGAAATTCATACATGTAGTAGATGTGGAGATTGATGCGCGGTTATTGTATTTCTTATCTTTACACATTGCTTGTGTTCTTCGTCTATCAGAGAAGGAGTCATATGGAGTCAATTGAGTGTCACAGCGAGAGACAGAGATATTATCACTACTGACATGCTGGGAAACAGCCCTTAAACTAGCGCTCAGCATCCATGTAGTTTAAGGGGTACAGATGATGCATTGAGCCCTCATCATCACCATGACGATTGTTAATGGACACGGATGAAAGGAATTTCTGCAGTCTCAGAAAATATTTGGAAAGTCCTTTAAGGTATAAATTAAATCACCATATCTCTTAGTTTATATATAATCCTTAATGAGACAGAAAGGTTCAGGTTTGCTCCTCTCTCACTCAGAAACATTTTACATAAAACTTCTCCTCTCTCTCAAACCCCAACTCAAACAACCCCGCTCCACTTGTCTTGCCCCGCCTTGCCCCAGAACCAGTCCCCAGCTGACGTATCCCACATCTCTCCTGTGGTTCTGCATCTTTAAAGAGGATGTAGCTGAGTAAGGAGATTAAAGGAGCAGGGATTTAACAACCCAGGAAAGACAGCCCAGGGAACAGACTTGAGAAAAAGAAAGGCAGAGTGAGCACTACAGGCAGAGAGAGGGACTAACTTAACCTACATCTACCCTACTGTAGGTCATAGCGATAACAGCTCTCTCCCACGCTACAGCACCTTCCTTCAACACTATACATGCTGCTCAGTGGGAAAGCTCAAGGCTCTGTGCTTTGAAATGTAATCCAGTATTGGGAATTTGTTCACTTTTTCCAAAATAAAAGGTAGCGCATTGATTTTAGCCCCGGAGTCGTCTTTTTCTTTTTTTTCTTTGCCTCTTTGGTTTGACAGTTGCCTGCAGAGTATTAAAATCACATAGGGCAATTTAGGGCTTTAAATCCCAGTGCTTTTCATCAAAATGTGATTATGTTTGCACAAGATTTGCATACTTTTCTTGCCAATCGAAGCTTGCTTTAAAAAAAAAAAAACACACACACACACACACACAAAATGTGATGATGTTTGTGCACATTTGCAGAGTGTGCAATGGAGGGAATATTCTTGTGGCAAGCGATGCTCTGATGTTTTGCATATTGATGAGTCTATCTGAAATACAGCCACTGTCTTCCAAACTGTGGGGAATTGGGCCTGCTTTGCTTTTTATTGCCTTGTGTGAAAATATGATGTATCTGTTTTTGGAGGTGAGACACTTCAACGCTGTTTTATCTTTTTTTTTTTTTTCTATTCAAATGAGGGGGATAGAGACAACAGGCTCCGCCACACTCTTCAAGTGATATTTCTGAAGGTGGCGTTGAGGATAACTGGAGGAAAAAAAAACCAAAAAAAAAACCGAGAGTGATTATATCCACCATGAGCACGGCGGTGATGATGATGATGGTGATAATGGCATGCCACAGTTTTCCGGGGCATTTGAGAGATTGCAGGGAGTTTGTCTCCCTCTCAGACACTATTTTCACACTATTTTTCTCCTTGTTGCTTCCTCTCAACTGTGCACTCCCTATCCACTTCTCCCTCTGCATCTCTATCACTCTATTCCCCTGTCTGCCACTGATAGCATATTATTCATTGCAATTTTAAGATTTGCAGCTTAATATATGCTTAAAAAAATTCCACATCAACCCTCTCAGTTGCCAATAGTAAGGAGGGGATAACAATGGATCAAATATCGCTGTATTCATGTGTAATAGAGAACTGCTACACATTGCAGAGGCACACATACACTCACTCAGCAGCTGCATTTTCCGGTACTGTGTGCGTGCTTCATTAGAGTCTGTTGTTGGAGCGACAGGGTTGCCAGGTTTGAGCTGTCAAGACCTCACATGCCTGCCTGAGGACAAAGCAATTACAGGTGGAGGAGTAGGTGATGGTAGTCAAGCAAACACATACTGTAACATCTTGATATCTTGGCATTCACTGGATGCCTGACAGTAAGTGTTTTAATGATGATACAGGTCAATTCTTCCACGTGAATTATGTGCAAAGAAAAAAAAAATCAACATTTTAATCACCTTTTTGATGACGTGTTGGATATGTTAAGGCTTGTGTCAACAGGTGCCAAATTATTCATCAGTCTGATCTGATCACTGTTTATCAACTCCCACCCTCCCCTCGGATGTGGGTCCTTAATCTTTCCTGGGATCCAGATTATCTATCATTCAGATTAAACTGGAGTTGCCTCTGGTCTCTGATCAAGCCAATCCCATTTCGCCTACTGTCTCGCCTTATGGGGGTCAAGCCACACCTCTCAGCACGTGTCTCTCTGCTGTAGGCTTGTTAAGTCACCTGAGTCATGCACGCGCTATCCAACTTATTGTTCCCACTGACGTCCTCACCATGCACGCGTGTGTGTTCCTGCGAGTGCGTGCAGTGTCCGATGTTAACACCCAACAAATTGCTGCTAAAATTTGTCTTTGATGGAAAAATTAATATGTTTCAGCCGCCACACTGACAAGTAACATTTTAAGACCTTTCGAGCTGACAAAGTTTAGACAGATAAAAGCAAAACAGGCTCCTGATTGGCCACCTGCACAAAGCAGTGGCATTTTAAGGTTTTCTTTATTGATTTACTCATCATGAATCATTAACACTTCTATCCTTTATTGATTGCTCACTGAGGCTGGTAGAAAATTTTCTGGCAATATATATATTTCTTGTATCAGATGTGCTAATAATAATTTTCTGATCGCTTTGTCATGCTGTGTATCTACAGTATGTGTATGTTTCTCTAAGTGTCTGTGCATTTCTCAGCCTCCATCTCTAATGACTTGTCACGCCACACAAACAGTGGAGTTTTAGTCCTACACAGTATCATACAGTGAGGCCCACTGCAGCTTTCACCACGTCCTGCTGATGTCACCTTTCAGTGCCAGAGACGGGGCGACTAGAGCTGACAGGCCATTGTTAGCTGAATACCCTTCACAGAGGCACTAGCAGTGAAAGATGTCACCCTCGCTGAGGGTTGTTAGTGACTCTCCCACAATCACCTGCTATTACAGCGGATCCACTGAAGAGGCCATCCAGGAAATTGAGGGAGAGCAGGTGTGACGAGTTCAGAAGTTCAATACAGCAAGACGAGGTCAATAATACGGCAAAATGCCTTCAGCCAAACCGATCGTAGTAACAGAACACAAGGCGAGTTCAGTGGAGCCTGCAGGTCGATTAAAAACAAAAGTACAGGAGCCTCTGATTCATTAAACATGAAGTTGTTATTTCCTGTTCCAGGTTGCGTTAGTTATCCCTGATTATCTAAATTTGAATGTCATGACTTTAGGTATAAGTTCTTATTTACGGCTTCTCATCTTATAAGTAGGTTTCTGTCTGTGATTGATTGATGTCCTCAGCTGACCTCAATCATTGGCCCAGGCTGTCTCTCTGCGCCCTGACAATCCTTTGCCTTAAATAGATGTGCGCTCATACCTGTATTATGTCAAGGCATTTGTCTTGAGTTGAGCCGGAAACAAACACACGCCTGACTGAGCAGTTAAAGCCGTTTTTATTTGATAGCAGCAGGTATGTGACTGGCATCATCCCAATAAAAAATATCCCTTGGAGATTCCTGCCTAATTTTAGTGAGTGCATTTCAGCTTGACTCTCTATGACCCTCATTAGCATAGCACCTGAAGGCAAACAAGAGCCTGGCAGGTAATTTTCTAGCCACTGTTTAAATTCCTTAGCAACAGGCAACAAATTTAGGCCATGCATATAAATTAAGACAATTTCCTTGGGATTTTCATTTTTCATTGCGTAGTGTGCCAATGGGTTTTATTTTAATTCTTTGTGCCTGTTTTTGTTTTCATGTTTTAGTTCAGTTGGAGTGGAAATGTAGGCCAAATTTTCCTGTGTTATGTTGTGTAGTGCGTGTGTGTGTGCGTGCGTGCGTGCGTGCGTGCGTGCGTGCGTGCGTGTGTAGCCCTACAACCATTGGAAACTGAGCACTCAGCAGCCTGTGGAGTCTTGCTTAGGAAAAGCAACAACAGCAGTTGCCAAGTGGCCTCAGCATCTTTCTGGCTAAAAGAGGAAAGATGCTATTTCGCTAGTTACTTTTTGGTCTCAGTGGAAAAAGAATGAATGTGGCTCAAACTCTGGTGGTCTGTGGTTCAGCGTCACCGCAGAGGAAATGATACACAGCTAGACACCAGTGTACCATGACATTGCATATGATTTTAAAAGCATTTGGAGCACAATATGTCACACTTGACCCAGATTGATCTGTTTTGTGGCTTTAGAGATATTACTCCGCCACTCTCCACTCCAGACTGCTGCGTTTTTGAAATGGCCAATCCATCCAGTGGAGAAAGATGCCAAAGAGATGCCAGAGTTTGTTTAATCTAAATGGCAGAGCTTACACTAAGACCTGGCTATTACTGATATAGGAGGGATGGCAGGCTTAGAGATTACACTTCATCCAAAAAACTTTATTTAGAGTGACATAAGAGGATTCTCATTGCCTTATTCCACCATATTCAAATGGCTCATAACATATTTTAGATGGGACACTGTCATTCAGCTGCACCACCAGTGTACTTTGTAGATGGTCATGGCACAAGTAAGCAGATCAGTGGTAGATTTATGTTATTTCAGGATGTTATTATCAGCCTTGACCTGATATAACAAACTGACACGTTGTTGACCTGCTCTTTTTTTAACTTCCTGTAAGTTGACAAAGAAGGTTAGATGCTTTGCTCGAGGCCTCCGTGTGGGTATTTTCTCATTCATGGATCCCCCTGGACTTTTGTATGTAATGCCACAACCCCAATCTGGAAAACATCTTCTCCTTAATTCCCCTTATTTTACATATAATCTTCCTCCAGAGTCTTCTCTGAAATAAAGAGAGGGTTTGTGTTTTTCTATTTCACAAAGGTCACGTCATTATGGTGTCTCTTCACAAACCATGACTTAAATCTGCACTCAGCCACAAGTTAAAACACAAACAAATCATGTGCTCATATTGAGGAAACCAGTGTGGTCAGGGAGTGGCATTCAAAACATGCACTGGCTCCCACGAGAGGCTACAAGGCAGCTTCAGTGAGCTGAGAGGAATACAGTAGTGGCGTCATTGACGAAAGCACTGACATTTACCTGAACAGAGGCCTGAGCTGCCTCCCTCAATGCTATTCCAATAAAGCCGTAGAGATGGAGGAGGCTCAGGAGTAAATATCCACCCGTCCATCCAGCAGCTCTGTCATTAATCCATCATCTCTCCCGCTGGCCATCAGTTGTTTTTACTCAGTTGTTGGACAGTTACTGTCATATTTTACATCGTCTGTTTTGAACATTAAAAACCTCTTGCTTGGCAGTCGTTTGAGTTTTTGTTGTTTTGCTGTCTGGTATTAGATACTCTTGAGTTCATTGTTGTGTGTCAAGAAGATTAATTCTTAGATCATGTGATGAGCTGTAAACACACATTGCTATAATCTACTGTGTGGTCAAAGAAAGAATCAGGCTTTAAATCAATTTGGTTAAATTTCATGAGAACATTACATTAGAATATTGAGCAGCTTCTGGTTTGAGTTTTATATAACCACAGTGCTTTTGTTATTGAAAGTCACAGTGTACTGATGCAGTTTTGACCCCATTTCTGAATGATTTTCTGCTTGTTTTTGGACCATGTGTTCTTTGTTCGCTGAGTAAAAATGGTGCAGTAATTCCTCAGAGTGCCCTAAGCAACACTGACAGGACAGTGGCTTTAGGTAATTGTTTGTGACAGTGTTTTCCAATCCCTGATTTGATGGTGTTGGTCTGTAGAATATCTTATCTTGACCCCTGTGTTTTCTAACTTGTGTGTGTGTGTTGTGCTTCGGTTTTCGTTTAGTTTAACTGCCCCCCAAAGTGATTACAGAGCAAAAATGTACAAGGCTACAGCCACGCTAGCAGCTCTGTGAGGCTGCAAGCTAAATGCTAATGTCAGCATGCTAACATTTGCTAATCAGCATTTAATGCAGCTGAGGCTGACGGGTATTTGGTCATAAACCAAAGTATTGGACAAATTATTATTTTTTGGGTGAATAGATCACCAAAGCTAATACATTTCAGCCTGAGGAGGACATGAATGTCATGGCGTCCCATCCAATGGCTGTTGAGACATTTCACTCAAAACCACAAATGTCAACTTCATCCCAGCACTGGAGGAAAGTTATGGGATCACCAAAGACACATCCTCAGGACGACTTGAATGTTTGTTTGCAGACCGATATTGTCACCCAGCTGTCAGCTGTGTCATAGATAACTCTCTACATTAGCATGACAAAACTGAATTTTGTTTGACTTTTGTTTTTGTTCGCTAGAAAATCTGTCAGTTATTATCATTTGAATGATAATATTGACCATATTTTTATTTAGGCTGTTATATAGTTTGGACGTTCTCTGCCAAAATGCATCTGCATTTCAAGTCTTTTCTTTTGATATTTTCTTATGAAAAGGCTTATTTATGAAAGGCACATATGTCAATAGAAATAGCAAAGAAATGCATACAAAAAAAAAAAAACAACTGTGTGAGAGAACACACTTCATTTAAGCCCTAACATCAACACAATAGGCCTGAAACATATAATGAAAGAGGGACGTAGAGAGCCAGAGACAAACAGAGGAGGCGTAGAGGATTTGTAGACATCAAAAATCCATACAGAGGAGTTAAGAGCGAGAGAGCACACAACAACATGCTTAAACACGAGTATCAACATAATAAGCCAGAAACATATAACGCTAAAGGGAGAGAAAGAGTGATAGAGCGGCTGGCTAATCACCAGAGACAAGCCCCTGGATTAAAGTGAGGGCAGCAGATGGCCCCAGGCAGGGCAAAGCTCACCGTATATGAATATCCCAGTAGGCTGATCAGGCTCACAAACTCCTTGTGCCTACAGCAGACAAGCACGGCGCGTGAAGACTGTTTGTCAGTGTTTTGGTGGTCACTGCCCTCCCCTGCTTTCATGTAGTGACGACCAGTAACATAATCAAGGAGGAATTTTAACTCTTCCACGTAGTCATCTGACTTTAACTTGCAGGTTAGCCACAATGCAGCATGTTAGATGGCTGAGATTTGTCCACATTTACGGCTGCAACAAACGATTATTTTCATTATATGTGAATCTAGTGATGTTTACACACCACATTTAATTCATAAAGATATGACAGAAGAAACCAACAAATTCTCACATCTGGCCAATGTTCATTTTGTCAACGAAAATATTGACGATAAGCATGATAAAAATGAAGTAGGGAAAAGTACAAGTGTTGTAGATATATGCAGTATGTAAAAATTCATAAATTCAAATCCCCCAAATATCAGACCTCAAAGTTATAATTCTTGAGATTCGTCCTGGTTAATGTGACACCTGTGGTTATTAGTGCCAATAACGGTCGTCTTTCACTACGAGGGCAACAAAGACGCTTTGAGCATCCACTTAGGTGCAATAGGTGGTAGCAGATATATGGCTTTACATTGTTTTAATAATCATGAGCTGATCTCACGCTGCACGAACAGCAGCTCACGTTTATCTTGATGACAAATTTCAGAGTGTGCTGGTTCTAACAAAGCGCGCAGAGAGAACCTGTCGCCTGCAGCTCCCCAACAGATCACCGTGACTCTTCTCTGTTGTTCTATTCATCTGATGCAAAACGTAAAAAATGATCCACTGACAAAAATGACAAAAGAAAAATGACTGTTGTCTTTTTTTGTTCACTTATTTTTAGCGATCTCTGCCTGTCACGGTGACAATTACAATGCATTTCCAAGAGTCTGCAGTGATTCACCCTTAAAGTTGGAATGAAAATTGTTCTCTAAAAGACATAAGAAGTGTTTAAGATTTCCAGGTAGTTAACTTCCAGCAGTTTCTGGTTCTTTGGTTCTGTCTGTTGATGCTCAACCAGGTCATTTCTCTTCTTTTTAAATGTTTGCATAACTAAAATCACAATCTTGAACGCCGTCCAACTCTTCATCCATCTATTGATTCAAATATCTATTCATCTGTCCATTAGCTTTTTCCTCTCACTCCCCATTGTGTGCTGTGGGTGTATGGCGTGGGCCTGCACTCATGGGTGTCACTTCACACTAGGTCTCTGGCAAACACTTTGACACACACACACACACACACACACACACACACACACACAATACATATCAGAAAGACCACACTTGTAAGCCATTAGAGGGAAAGTTGGCATGTCCCTTTAACACAATGTCGAAAACCCGGCAGCTTTTTACATGTTTTAGCAGTTACAGTCAGGGAAGAGAATCCTTTAGTGGTCACACCTCAGATTATATGTAGCTCAGTGCTAGCATGTGACAGATTGTGGGAGAGGCTGTTTCTCAACCTTTATTACCGTCTCTGTGTGGAAGTTTTGTCCCTTTGTGTCGCTAAGTTGGTTGTTGTTTATTTATATGAGAATAAATGAGATATTTGATCATTTCTGACATTAGGAATTGTTCAACATCAAGTCAGTGTGTCTAGTGGTGTTTGTTTTTTTGTTTGTTTGTTTTTTAGCACCGTTTCAACGAAATTTCTGTAGTACGATATTCTTTGGCAAAGCTACACTGGTAAATATATAATACAACCAACAAACTATGATTTGCTGAAAGCGTTTAAATTTGAATGACACTGAGTAAGAAGGTATTAGCAGTGTATATAACGCGTTGCAGTCTTTGAGTCTGGGTATTTTTAAGCTCTGCTATAGTTTTTCAGACAGTCATGACATACAGCTCAAGGCTCAATCTGTTTAATTCATTTTAACATGACCAACCATTAGGGCAAATTATGCAAAACAGTTAAATCATCTATCGTGATTATGCAGACGATACCCAAATTTACCTGGCTCTGTCATACAGTTATCCCATAAGAAATAAAGAAACATACTTGAATTTTAATAGACATATAAAGTCAATAAATGTCTGCTTATTACTATGTTTTAAGTAACCAGAAGACTCATGTCCAGGTGTGATTTCTCTGTGCTTTTTTCTTTGAGGACAGACTATTTTAAAATTAATATCTCAGATCTCGTCAAACTTACACTTGTTCAAAATGCTACTCCTTACAAATACATTACATCAGCTGTCAGATCTCTGCACTTCCTTACTCGTCCTTCCTATAATATAGACGTTAAGATACTGTTGCTTGTCTCTAAATCTCTCAAGGGTTTGGGACTAAAATCCATCTCATATAGTCCCAGACAGACAATCTTTTACACTATGAAGCCGCTCTGCCTCTCGGGTCATCTGTAGTCGGAGTCTGACTCTGGAGCACATTTAGGTGAAACAAACTCCCGGCGGACCTGAGGCTTGCCCTGACTTTCACTACCTTTAAAACCAGGTTACAAACATCTTTAACTCCATCTTCAATATTTCATATTGCGTGTGTGAAGTCCTTTTGGGGATGAATTTTAATAATCAAGTTTTCCTGCAATCAGTGTTGGTGGTTGTGATCAAATCAGAGTGTATCCATAAAATATAAGTAAATTATATTTTGTCATTTTAAGATCAGTGACTTAGTTTGATCCAATACAAGCAGCATATTACAGACACACACATAGGAGATGATGGTCTGTCGATGTGTCCTTCTTTGTGTTGTCACAGTCTACGCCTCTAAGAGGACTCTTTAAAGGAAACAAGCAGCCAAGACAACCGAGGCTACTGTAATTCATTATGGCACGTGTGACCTCTCTCCTCAGTGCCACTGGCTGTTCTCACTGTGCCCTCCTCCATCCTCCGTAGACACACAGGAATGTGCTAGAAACTTAAACCCTGGAGCACCATTTATTCTCAATTAAAATGTTCAACTGCATTATATGCTCACCCATTTCTATTTCCTTTCATTTTTAATGTTTGAGCTGTTTGTCTTGTTGCTTTCCTCCGTATTAGTTGCTCTACTTCACAGAAAACGCGTCCTCATCTTGTACAGTACATAGTACAGTGTAACACTAAGCAGCTTTCCATACATCACACTGCACGCAGGACTTGTGGCGAAACACAAACCCAGCATTATAATGGTGACGTCATTGCATGTCACTGAAGATGTGTGTGATAAAATGTGGCACATGGTTGTGTTGACCTCTGCCTTCACTGCAGGCACTTATTGTATATCTCTCAGTAGCACGCAAACACTGCAGGATGACCTGGCCATGTACTGTATTTCTGCCTTAATCCTCTTAAACACCTTTTAGGTGTTAAGTTTAAATGTATTCAAATGTTGAGAAATTTCACGTGTTTTTGGCCCACTCTTTTCTTACCTGTGTGTAGCTGGACAAAACTAATCCGGAAACTTCACAGCAGGAAATCTTTGCCATCAAAGAAAAAAATGTCTGAAAGGTTTTGAAGGACCTTTGGAGCACTTGAACCACAACTAATTGCAAGACAAAGCTTTGGAAAATGTCATCCATCACCTCCATCTTTATATTCCACCACTTCATTTTTTTTTCTGGAAGGACCCTTATTGAAAAACCAGTGGTCACACAGAAGGAGGGGAAGAGTAGTGACCCTCCCTCCTGGAAGCCGTTTTCTGGTACGCTGTTGTACTCGGATGAGAACAGAAGTTTTGTGGAATTACAGTCCTGCCAAAAATGAAAAAAAAAAAAAGACCCCCAATGATCTCATACTGTTAGAGATCATCAATCTGGGTATGTTTTTTGCGAGCACTGCAATTTATTTTCTTGGGGTACCAACTTTCAAACTGCTTCGTTTTCTTTTACTTCAGTGAGTGATTTCCTGTTTCACTGAATGACTTTCAACCACCGCCAGAGAACAAGTTGTCTTGTTCTGTGTAAAAGTTGGTGGAGAGAACAAAAATACGATAATGGAGCCAAAGTTTTTATAGTTGACAAAAGGCAAAAGTTCCACTCTTGAACTTGATTTGTTCATAGTCTACAGAGGCTACCGTCACTTGATAAATTGGCATCATTGCCTCTGCCGTGTTTGACAGCTGAACATTGGAGGAAAATGGCAGGTCTAGAAATATACCTCTTATAGAGAGTGTTTCATTTGAGTCAACTCTGCAGGAGTTCTTTATTCTTGTAGTTTGGTGCCAGTTATTAAAAACGATAAGACAAACACATTATTATTAGATGGATTTTTTTTTCTTGGACCTACAGAAAAGAGGGAGATAAAACTAGCAGTGATTGAGCAATAAAGATTAGTAAAGCAAAACATTCCCTGAGGGACTGTTGGATTTTATGTCTTGTCTCTCTGGTGTTTTAGCCTCATTCTCCGTCACTTAGCCAGCCTGAATTCACTGAGCAGTGGCTTGCTCTCTATTTATTGGTCCATACATCATGAATTTATCAGGCTTCTGCCTTGCTCCTTTTAGCGGCGAGTGAAATAAGAATAAAGAAATAACAGAGACCTCATCACTCCGTACCAGGACCTGCAGGTCTCTGGTACTGCGCGTCATTAGAGGTTCTCGTCATCTGTCAGCGGCCATAAAGCAAACAGGCCGACCCAGCCGTCCTGCTTGTCAGCTGGACACACCTGCCTCAGTAAATATTGTGTGTGCGTTTCTCTGAAAGCACGGCCGACAGGATTATATAGCTGTCACAGCTGTCAGTCAAACCTCGAGCCGCCCCTTCCAACCTTCAACACATCCACCCCGCATCCTCCATCTATGAGCTGCTGACAGCTGTAGTCATGGCAACAGCTGTAATATGAGGACTAGCCTGTGCCCCACAACCTGTGACCGTACCTGTCTGGCACGCTTGACATCTTTTTAATTAGAATTTGTTTAACTGTCATACAGTTAATTATGTGATTGTTCAACAGTCAAAAACAATTTCTAGTACGTTGCAATGAATTATTTTTAAAGTTATATTTTATAATATATCTCTGTTCCCCGGATATTGAACTGTTAGCTGTGGGAATGCGCCGGTATTATTTACCGAGAGAGTTCACGTCCACCATCGTGATCGTTACATCCCTCCGTCAGCTGATGCAGCGGTAGCATGTGACGTCATCAGTTCCGCCGCTGCCAAACTACAGACTGAACAGGAAATCTTTCCTGCCACAGGCCATCAGCGTGTATAATAATAGCTAAAATTCGGTCATATATTATATATTATTATATTTTATTTTATTTTACTTATTCTTATGTAATTATTATCTTAATTTCTTATTCTTATTTAATTATCTTATTCTTATTTAATTATTAATTATTATCTTAATTGTTGGTTGTTCTTTTTATTTCATTGTGTTGTATTTGTGTTATGCTGCTGTTACACTCTAATTTCCCAGTTTTTGGGATTAATAAAGTATATCTATCTATCTATCTATCTAATTCTTTATTTTTAATTGTCTGTCAAGATATTTTGCTGCAGTTATTGCAACAGAGTAGTAATGAGGTCTGGGCAGTATATAACAGTGATGGGAGAAGAACTTTAACCATAAGACGGGTAAAAATCACAGTTTGAGTAACATTTACTAAAAACTACATTTAAGTCCACAATTCAAAAATGAAACTTTTAGTTTGTGACTTTGTGATTCTGGTCTCTTTATGGTATTTGTTAATAATAATTTGTCTTCACTATGACATTAACCATGTGCAGGTGTGAGCGTGTGTATCTGAGTTCACCATTAATCAGGTGAAGCTGGTCACTCTTCCTGGTAGAGATAACATCCCTGAATGAATTTAAGCGTCCCACATTGATCCAGATGTTGTTTCAGCAGCTTTTCATCCCTGACAAGAATAAAACAGTGGTGGAAATGCTGGTGTGTGTGTGTGTGTGTGTGTTGAATGTAGGTCAGTCCTGCTGTTGTAGCCTGCTGGTGAACCCTCCAGTCAAACTATAGACAATCTGAACTGGCATGTGTGCACTCATTCACGGACATGTGTTTTATATGGACCCAACCCTTCCATTGATCTTCCATCTGTTTATTTTTTTTGTTTATCTTCTACTTTATTCATATCCATAAAACGTACTGCATCCCACCAATAAGACATCTAAATCAAAAGCCAGCGTGGGAGCTGTGTAAGTAGCACCAGCAGCAATGGGTCAGCTCTCCACGCCTCCTGAACGCTATTTAAGATTTCTGATGAAATCGTTCCTTAGCCCCCTCTTAATTTCCAGAGGAGTAACATCGTTAGGCTGCTCGTCCATGCTCACGGCTTTTTTTCGTTGACTGTTGGGTCCCTAGTGAGTAAAAACTGTAGTTCGGAAACCCTGCAGCGAAGTTAACGTGTGGATGAACAGAGAGCGAGTAATCTCCCTTCTTCCCCACAGTTTTTTTTTACAGATTGTCCACACTTATCAAAGATGTACCATTATAGATGTCCATTTCTTTTCACTGGAGGCTCAGTAAACAACTGCTGCTGCACTTTGACTCCATGAAGAATTATCCAATAGTTGCTGGAAAGGGCAGCGTTATCTCCTAAAAATGATGTAGTATGAATGTAAAGTTCAAAGAGAAATGTACTGTGACCAGGATTACAGTATCTCTATATTGTATCAGACACAGCGTTCACTCTGAATCTGTCTTCATAATGGTCGCTGCAGTATTTGAGTTAGATATTCCTTTAATTTACACAGCTTGTATTGTTAAGTTGTTTGACCACTTTAGCTTGTGATATTTTATTTTATTTTTATCCTCTGCAAATTCATAAAAATAAAACAAAAACAAGGACTGAGGATGTTTCCTCCTGTTAGTTTTATGTTACAGCATCTTGATGGGATTTCACTGCTCAGAATAATTAAGGAGAAAACTAACACAGGAAGCATATGGACAGACTAATTTAATACTGTAGATTCCCTTAAATCTAATCTAGGTTAATGAAATAAATGCATGCTAATGATTGAGAGTGTGGTATGGATGCATATAAGATTCAGTATGTGTAATCTTAAAGTTTTCACTAAACTTAGCATATATGCAGTTGAATAATGTCACACAAACCTTTAATGTAGAAAAATACTGCAATCAGTGGATTTTGATCCGAAGGTGAATTAAATCTATGTGTATTATTCACGTCAAATTTGATTCTTTTAACCAATAGCATGTCTACTAATAGACAGTGCTGGAAAGATATTATTTAACCTCCTCTGTGTTTTACTGTCCTGTTAGCGACCATGCTAACAAGCTTCCCAACAGCAAACCTGTTGAGAGATATTGTGAGAGACCTGCTAACATGTTCCCGGCTGGCTATGTTTATATGTTAGGTGATTCTTTATCTGATCAATATTAAAAATAAACTTGCTAAAGGGGAACCATAGAAAATATCCACAGTAATCAGAACACCTGCTAGATTTTTATTTTTTCAATTAGCTGACACCAAATGTTTGTACTAATTTGGGTATTTAACATCCTGAGGATTCACATGTTGACATAATTCATTCTTTAATTTATTCAGGGTGTTTTACTTCAGCCAGTGGTTCATGGCCTCATTATCTTGTACTCTTCCAGTCAACATCCAGAGAGACATGTGTTTATAAACCAAAATAATTTAGACCACAGGATGAATTGATGAAGTGAAGCGCCTGAAATGTCTTTTCTGCTGTATGAGAATGAGGTTCCCCTCATTGTTGTTCAGCTTGTAGTGTTCTTCTGCCTTTTGAAGCTGCTGTCTTGGCTTCGACATGAATGTCATGAATAACGTAAAATAAAACAAAATACAAGAAGCTAGAAAGTGAGGAGAAGAAGTTGAAGTCCTGTCATAAGGCGAGAAAAACATGAAGCTTCCTGAGGAGCAGTTAAAATCTTTACAAGGGACATACGGCCGTGCTGGAACCGCTCCCAACTTGACTCACACTCCTTCCACTTGACTATTATTTGAACACCCTAATTAGTTATTTTAATAGTTTTCTCACATTGTTCTCCAGCATAGCAGTTTGCCTCTAATAACCACAGGAAACCACAGCTCATCACTCTTCAAAGAGAGAGAGAGAAAGGATGATGAGGAAGACTGAGACGAGACAAACTGCTCCTGGTGCCTATTCTGTTCTATAAAAAGAGAATAGGCTATCGTCAAAGGCATGGAAATTGACAGTATTAACCTTTAGTGGTGCTTGACACTGTAATGCTCCAGATTCCCATTGCTTCTCGCATATGGGCTGACCCCACTGGGATACTTTTGTTTATTAAAGGAAAGTGGAAGAAGCCGGAGGAATATGAGAGGAAAAGATAGAGGGAGAGAAAAAGCCTAAGAGAATAGAGATGATGGAACGAGTTTGAAAGAGGAAGAGAGCAGCAGAGACAACAGAGACCCACTGAGAAAATGAAGGCAGCCTCTCAGGATGAAGCAGCATACTCAATGGAGAGAAATAATAAGACTTCCCTTGGTGTACTCTGCTGCCAAATGCTATGATTGATCAAGTCAGAGCTTCTCTCTTTATTAACGCTGATTATATATCGCCAGCAGCAGAGTTTTCCTTCATGACTGTAAGGATGAGAGGGAAGAGCATGCTTCAATTTCATCTGAAATGTATTTCCATCTGTCACGTTCAATTTCTCCGTGATATTGCCGGTATACTGTACCCTGATACGTCTGTCAGAGTCTGCTTGTCAAAAGAAGCGGTTGACTTTAAAGCTGCCACTATGAAATACACCATGTTGGCCTTTGAGGCAATACTGTCTAATACCAGTCAAGTTTGATTGTTTCTCCGTCAGTTCAATCCCGGGTCTAAACTTCTAGACTTTTATTTCCACTGTAGATATCAAGAAACGGTAAATACAGCAACATCAGCCGAAGAATATGAGCAATAATAGTTCAAAGCAGTTTCCCTCTTTACAAGAAAATAGTTTTACTTTATGTTCTCTCCAAATCCAAATATCAAAGTAGAAGCTCTCGCATCATCCAGTCACTCCTTCAAACGCCTTTCCTCAGTCTCATTGCTGAGTGTAGGGGACGTATTGCAGAGCAGAAACATGTTTAAGATGACGGGCCACAGCTGCTATTGAGTTGCTTTGATCCTCCACCTACTGGGTTGCTTCTGAAAGTGAAGAACGCGCCGTTCAAGGGTCTCGTCGACAAAATACAACTCTGCTGAGGAATTGCCGGAAGCGTAACACATCGGTGGCCAAACCAGGACTCTCGTTGCCAAATCCAACATAACTCTCATACAGGATTTATTTTTTTTACCCTCTCATATATGGAGGATTTCATGCAGGTTAACTTTCGTCAGCAAAGCTTTTGCACCCAAAATTTAAAATTAAATTAAATTTCATGATTCGGCAAACATGCTGGACCTACTGACTGTCTCTGTCTGTTTTCACTATTAATGATTTAATCATTTTGTCTGTAAAAAAAATATTCAAATTATAGTAATTAATATATTTCAAGACATCAGTTCAAAAGTTGTTTTGTTTACTATACAACAAAGAAAATCATCAAATCCTCAATTTTTGGAATTTTTGCTTATTAAAGGACAGAAATTAATAATTGATCAAAATAGTTGCTAAGTAATTTTCTATAAATCAAGTTATGGTTTCAGTTCTAATTCAATCTCATCAACCTGCCAACACCAAGCAGCCCCTTGAGTTTTACTTTTAACTCAGAGCTATTTTTGTCCTCAGCGTCCATTAACGAAGAGAAATATGAATATATTTTCTGGTAACTTCATGTTAATCTATTCAGAGTTTTTCAGATATTTTACTAACTATCAGCCTGTAGGAATCTGATGTAAATCTACATCAAAGACTTGCTTTGCATCTCTGTGCTGCTGTTTTCATGCATCACTTGTTGAATTTAAAATTATATACAATTTTCCAGTCAGAAGCATTGCGCTGATGCACCGTAATTGCTAAACTACTTACTGGTCTCGTGTTATTACCGATACAAATTACACATCGAGCAGTCGGTGTGTAAAAACATGCAGCCGTTGTTTAGCCGTACACTTTTCAGCAGCATCTGCATAGCGTCCGACGTGTGAGTGAGACACATCTGGTCCGCAGCATCATTAACCCACATTTATTCCCAGATTGCACAGCGGTGTCGCAGCAAAGGCTCTCCGTGGGCTACATGTACCGGCACACAGCCACAAACAGACACGTCCCAAAACACCCACTCGTCCCCGTAGCTATCAGCGCTCGGATGCTACGCTCATTCACGTTCGCCTGCACCTTCGCTCCCTCGTTTGCTCTTGAACAGATGGAGTTAGCATATAGCCATCAACATGCACAACAGCTACCACACCCATGCTGCCTCCCTCTCGCTCTCACTCTCTCTTTCCCCCTGTTGTGGTTCACGTCACACCAGCTCGCCCACCTGGCAGTACTCCCACCCCCCCTCTGCCCTCCTCGTCCCACTCTCCGGCGATTACCACTCTAATCCATATTTAATGGATTCAGCACACTCTCTCCTCCTGTCCCGATGCTTGCCCCTGATTAAACCTCCACCGCGGTACGATCCAGATGTTACGACTGGATCGAGGAAGATGAGTCCAAGCAGACACTTTTCCGGTTTCAAGTTGAGACAATCGATTGGCTCCAGGCGCCTTGTTCAATCACGCTTACAGAGAAGCTATTATCTCGTATGTGTTTAATCCGATTGTGTTGTCTGCATTTACACAGACTCTGAAGAAAACTTGATCACTCTGCTGTCGCCAACAAACAGGGAGAAGGAGATTTACAGTATGTGTTTATTGATGATGATGGTGTGTCAAACCTTGATTGTTTTTCTTTAGATTTTGGATCCATGTAAGGAGTCTCAATCCAAACCAACTCACCTTTGGAAAGATGTTGGACTGTGTGAGCGTAGGAGAAATTAGGTGCATGCATGTGTCAATTGTGGGAGAAAGTGCACATATGTGCTGACAGCTCCCTTCTGTCCTCGGCCCCGTCTCCTCTCATGTTTACGTGGAGCAGCACAGCAGTGAAATCAAAGGGCAGAAACAGAGAGTTGTGTGCTCATTTATCTCAGCACCTTCAGATAGAGGGTGGCACTTTTTACTGCTCACACCCCCTGGTGCGATCATAGGAAACAGCGTGTGTGTGTATGTATGTGTTGTGTCACACCTTGGACCTCCTGCTCTACCTGATCCACCCGGCAGTGATATTCTTCTATAAGCCGTCCATTAGCTCATCTCACACTGCACCAGGCAGGAAGGATTTAAATATCTTGTTGCTGTTCCTTGAAAGCTTTGTTCTTTTTTTTTTTTTTTTGCCTGCTAATTTATGGAGGAAACTGAAGCAGTGGGTGGCTCATTTATACATAATGATATTCCTTGTGATGTCACTTCTAGTTATCTCGCTGACTGAGAAAACAGGGTGTGTGTAAGGGAAATCAGATGAGAGCTATACAGTATGATGAAATGCATGTACTGTACAGGTGTAGCAGGAAGATATATAGGTGCTTTTCATGGCAACATCCAATTCAGCCTCACACCTCGTCACCTAGATTGCTCCATTTTTTTTATTTTTTTTTTACCTTACTGTCCAGATAAGTTGTCCCTTGTCAGACGCTTAACAAGAAAGTGTCAATCTGCCAATGTGTGCTATTAT
This sequence comes from Pampus argenteus, assembly GCA_036937835.1. NCBI lineage: Eukaryota > Metazoa > Chordata > Actinopteri > Scombriformes > Stromateidae > Pampus > Pampus argenteus. Next base: position 22,911,885 of record CM072865.1, on the reverse strand, counting down.
TATTTTTAATGACTTCTCTTCCATACTCCTGTTTGACAGCAGCTTTCAAAGTGTTTCCTATTCTGAGCTGTATGATTCACTTTCAACTTGTTTTTAGAGTTGATTCCTTTTTTTTGTCCTTTTATTTTTGACTTTATTCTTTGTCACATCAAATCTAAATCTCGTAAATTTGTTGGTTTTTTTTTTAAATGGCTTTGGCTTGTGATGTATAGTTGATACACCTGAGTTTGACTGACTCTTCTTTACCTGACGAAGAGCCAATTTCTGCTCAAAATTTGTCACTTTAAAGGGAGCAGATAACAGTTTTGTGAGTCCTTTGGGAAATCAGTTACAGTGTTTTAGGTGATGATAAATGTGCTTTCTGCCTGCAGTTACACGAGTTGTATTTAAAAAAATATCCAAACATCGTCTGGACTTTTTCATGTTTGCAAATGATGATTATCACAAACAATATATCTAAATTCTTGCAGTAGTGAGGAGAAACAGAAAATAAAATATTACCACGCAGCATACACGGGTAAAAATAACCTACTTCTGTCTCCGTTGATCTGCTTGAGAATGAAATGTCTTGTAACGCTTGAAGCTCGTTCATGGCGCCGTCCTCCAGCGCTGAGCCGTTGACAGTGTGAGGAGGGGGAAGGGTTTGAACATGACTTCACACTCCAATTTCTATGAGAAGTTCTTCCCCTAAACCACAGTACTGGCTGGAAAGGGGTAAAGTAGCCAAGATGTCATGCAGCAATCCCCCAGTATTTATATTACAGTATGTCAGTTTGTGGTCTGAGACAATGAAATCATACATATTGCACCTGTAAAACCTTGTATCAACAGTAGAGAGATATCTCTGAAATCATCATAAAGATTAAAAACAATAGCAGATTTGAACTTAAATGCAAAATAAAGCACATAGATTAACTGTGGAACAAAATATTGCCAGAAGACGTTAGCGTTAATCTTAAAATCTGTACAGTAGAAACTGTAGGTCTAATTCAAAGTGCTGGTTATCAGTGATCATTTAGTTGACACTTTGGCAGTGTTTCTTCTTCTTTAGTAAGTAAACATTAGTAAAAGACAAACACATTCACTGCCTCTCCATTCTGCCCTGGCGTACAGTAAGCATATGTGTGTAAGCACATGGCTGTATCTGCCATATGGAAGTGATGGCAGCTTCCCCACCACTCATGCAGTTGAGTAGCTCCGGAGACACACGAAATCTGCTGCTGTGTAACTGCACATTGGCACTTCATGTTGTCGGACATAGATTTATGCTTCAGCTGAAGTGTAAAAACAGCCGCTTGCTGTTATTGATTTGCCCTCCGGTCAATCCGTTACCTCAAGTAAATGATGTCTTTTGGGAGCTTTTTTTTTTTAAGAAGATCTCTTCATCAAAAAAAAAATATGATAATTCAAGGTAGACACTGAAATATGGACACTTCAATAATGATGTTCAGCATATTGAAAAGCTGCATTTCATGAGCGTTATTATTAGTCTTTGACATACACATATTAGATATTTAATAATATTGACAAATTACAAGCTGCTGACAGAAAATACAATGAAGCTGTCCTTCAGAAAATCTAAAGGGAAGATCTTTACACCAGAGAGAAGCGAGAAATGTCCAGGTCCATGTCCGTCCTGTGACTGCCATCAATATCCTAGCAACCATCTCCCAGCGGCTCTATAATCTCCCCCATCCAGCCAATTAACAAGTAGGGAGGGTGTGAGGGGGGGGTCAGAGACTGGGATCTGGGCTTCATACTCCGGATGGAAGGACTTAAGACTGAGATCACAGCTTCATCACTTCCACTCCCGAGGTGTCCAGGTGGTTAATTTCTGCCTCTGGATTTGGTTTGGTGCAACGCCGCTCGTCCGTCCGGCGTCATGTGGATCAGACATTTAAACGTTTAAAAGTTTAACCACTTCATACACCTAAAATGTAGTGATTAAGGGCACAGCTCCTTAAATGAACTACATTGAAGTGAAGTGAGCGAAGGCTTCCTGCTGAACGCCTAATTGTTGGATATGCCTTCATCTGGTATAATTGTTCAGGTACGTGCAGGATCAGATTCACTCAGGGAGGGCCTTCATCTGCCTCCACAGTCTGACAGTTATTCACCACTTGTGTGAGCGGCAGACAATACCGTCTGTAATGCTCTCTACCCTGTGCTGCTTTTATCCTGTAGGGATGCCATAGTGGGAGTATCGCTCCTGTTCCTTGGCACACAGGCCGCATGCAGTAACATGAATTATTCAAAGGTTTTCTTAGTTGCAGCGTTGACATTAAGCTGGTATATTGTTTCTTTATATATGGCATCCCCCATAGAAAAATGCACTACTGTATTCTGTAAGAGCATCTTATAGACAAAATCTTTGTGTGCATAAATGAGCATGAGAACAAAGGCTTGATATGCATCCAGAGATGCTATATAGTAAACATGGAGCTGTACCAAAAAAAACGTTTCTTTTCACTCAATCAAGGCAGACTGACTGATTCTGACAAGTGTGCCCAAACCACTCCGGTATTATACGCTCACACCTCCACATGCGTAGGCATTGGCACAAATTAGCACAAGCAAGAGGCTGGTGTCCTATGGGAGAGGCAGCTGTCAGTCTTTAGATCTATTCTTGGCTCAGGGTTTCTTCACACAACTGGGGGGTGGAGGGGGGTGAGGAAGCCTGACAGGTTTTATAGTAATCAATCATTTGTCCCACAGCTGTTTCACAATTTGATATGAGCTACGACAAAGAGAAGTAAAAGGAACCTATTATTCGAAGGTATCAAAGGCGGGTGTTGTGTTTGGATCTTCAAAAGGATTTAACATGGAAAAATATAAGTAGTCACATGGTTCATCTAGAAATATTGGAAACTCAGCCACAAGATGCTAAACTGTATCCTGTCTGCCCTTTCTCTTTATGTCCCCCCGCCAACATATTGTGCAATTATATCTCAACATCCTAACAAGACCTCCCAGTGGACCACCAGACAGTGACGCTGTCAGTTTGGTAGCTGAGATGGCTGGAAATGTCTCATTACTCTGCTAAAAAAAAAGCAGCAGAAACTCCTCTCAACGAAGCACAGCTAACTCTGGATGAACCATCTAAAAGTCATTATAAAGGAACAACCCCAGGGACGAGCAGCTGCCTCTACCTGACCTTAGTCTCCAGGATTAATACATTAAACCGCATTTTGGAGGCAGGTTCACTCTCTTCTGCAAGCAAAGACATGTGTCCTCTAATTTGGTTTGTTAGCTTTTTAAAATGTACAGATGTGCAGTTATCTGTAAGATATCTGAGCTGTACTGCAGTGGTTCAGATGGAGCATCTGTTTGCTTCATACGACCTGTTTTACTCATGTGAAGAATTCAAGCCGAGTGAAGTTAAATTTATTCATACTCAGTTTTTTTAGGCATTAAGATTTTTGCTTGAAGTAAATGACAACCAAAGACAATCCTAAGCAACAAAGATGAAACAAAATGTTTTTGTATTGCAATTTAGAGGCTTGATTATGAAATTCAAAGGTTTCACACTGATTTCACCTACTTATTCTCTGTTTTCATCATACACTTAAGCGTGACATGAAATGAAGGCAAGCATGAAAAGAGCTAACAGAAGGCGGTGGGTCGATGTGGTGGTACGATCACAGTCTGTCAGCTTTGGCCTGCTGTGTGCACGTGTGCATGCGTGTGTGTGTGTGCACATGCACGTGTGTGTTTTAATGTTTGAGTGTTTGCGTGTGTGCATATGTGTGTGCGTGCTTTGAATCAAGCTTGGCTCTGATATCCATGTTCTCTGTCCAACACCTCCTACCTCCCTACTGCTGCTGAATCACAATCCAAGAAGGATCCCCCGTAGGCCCTGAAAAGTGGGCCTGCCCCTCAATAAGTTTAGCAGCAACTGGCCTAAAAGTGTCACTTTCTTAAATCCACTAAGCTTAGCTGATTGGTAAAACACGAGACCCCGCTGGTACTTGAATTAACAGCTTGACAGGCAGTAATTTTCTCTGAATGTTGCATCATCAGGGCTTTAATTAGCTGAAACAAAAGAATGAAGCAAACTTCATTTCATGAATTTTAATAAATTACCAACTTTCAAAGCCTCTTTGTCATGCAAAATATTGTAAATTTGTGTAAATTCATCAACAAAGTCTTTAACATGTAATTGCCACGCTCCCAATCTTACACCTCTATGCTTTTTTCTTCTTCTTCTGCTCATAAAACTTTACAGTTTGCTCACATGGTACATTTATCTCTTCCTGTGAGACCAGACGTGTCTTATGTAGGTAAATCTAATGACGTTTCCATCAACCTCGGTGCTAATTAGCAAAATTAGCACGCTAAACTAAGATGGTGAACATGGTAAACATTATACCTGCTAAACGTTAGTGTGTTAGCACGAGTAAAGCACGACTGTTAGCGAGGCCGCAAAGCCGTAAGATATTAAGTTATTAAGTACATTTACTGTGGTCAGTCTAATTGCTCTGATTAGCAGTGAAATTACTTTTCATATGGCAACATCTGCATCATCCCGAGGAGTGTGTAATCAATGAAATGTAGTTCACATCTTACCAGCAACATTATGAATTACAACATTAATGTTATTTCAGTATTTGTAGTCAAAAGACAGAACTGGTTTTTACACTCTGATCCAGAACCAAGTTATGTTTTTATGATAGTCCCCGTTTGGCATCGCTCCCGTTAGCATCGCTCCCGTTAACCCAACCTGTCTTTTGTGGTATAGATGATTGTTACAGGATTATGACATGATTGTAATTGTATTATTGTGTAATTCTGTGCTTTGTTGAAGCAGAAAAATGAAAATCTTAAAACACATAGTGCCTGTCTGGGAATACTTGAATCTCATTGTAGTTGAGCGTAACACTAAAATAATGAAATTGCTGGTAGAGTTTGTTAAAAGCAGCTTGTGTAAGCTTTTCTTTAACAATATCAGTGTTGAGTGAACACTAATAATTACCATCAGTGTCATGTTCCACTGTGAGATGATTCTTGTTGCCATATTTCATTATTTTCTCATCTTGTGCTTTACACACCACCTCACCACCTCACCAGAGTAGTTTTTATTAACAGGGATCTGAGTCTGATTCAAATTTGTCCAAATCAAAGCATGAAGCGAATAACAGTTTTGTGTAAAACCTTTATTTGCACAGTTGTTTGTTTAAAAGCGTTTTGAGTTCATGAACAGCACTAATTTCACACTGATGTATAATAATGTTATCGTGATGACTCGTCAATGCTGTGATTTACTGCGTTCCCCTCAGAGCTCATTTTAAACCTCTCGTTTTAAGAGGCAGGACTGCAGAGTATCCCCGACTCTGGTATCACTGCCCTATTGGATTGTGATGTAAAACGTGATGCATTGTGGGAGGTGGTAATCTAATCCCTGATGCTGGCACTCCTGAGGGTGGGAGATCTCGCTGTGTGATTGGAAAATTTATCTTAATAAAATGACAGCTACATCATCAACAAACCTCAGCCCACCCCTCCCCCGGAGCAACAACGGCACCTGCACAAAACAACACATGCAGATACACTGCGGCACAAATACACAGAATAACACACAGAATAGTACCTGTGACTGCTAAGAAATGCTTCATGCCGCTTGCACTTTCCCTTCACGTCACAAACAGTCAATTCATTCACAGATTGTCACTTCTCTTGCATCCCCCCATCAAGAAAATCCACACAGCATGAGCCTAATCCGCAGAATACAAAAGATTATCCAACTACTACATGCGCCTTGCTGGATATTACTGTCAGAAGGGGATTTGGAATAGCAGATGTGAAAATGTAGATACACATTGTAGGGGGTCTTAAATAGCACCTGCAGAGTGTGATTCAGTAACCTACTGGTAGTTTAAGATTTATATTAAAGGGTCAGCTCACCCAAATATTAATACAATTCAGACTTTCTCTTTTACATATTGTGGAATACTTTACATTCGTCTTCACACCAACACAATAGAGGTGGTAACATCTGTTCCCACAGTGTTGCTGATACAGTTTGTCATCAGGACTCTCAGGTCTGTGGATTAACCGGAGTCATAGCAGCAAGCTTTAAACTCCTTCCGCCTCCGTGGTTATGTGGGTGAAAGCAGAAATCTCAGAGATGGATATTATAGATACCACCGGAGCTAAGTGAGAAAATAGTTTTGTTTTTTTGTTTTTTTTTTCAATTTAGGCTTGAATTATCACAGAAAGGTGTTCAATTTAACTCTGTGATTTGCAACCCTGACTAAGATGGTTTTCCATAAAACACCATAGCAAGGAAAAAGACAGTATTACCCCCAAAGATGTGTTGGATGTGTGCACATTCCTACAACCCAGTAAGAGCCTGTCATCTGCCGCTCCTCAGTAAACCAGCTCCCTCAGGCAAATCTCCTTGTAATCTTACTCCCTGCATTTTAAAAAATGATCCACTCATATATATGCTGATCAGCATATTCAGCACTGTTTGAAAGGTGAGCTAACTCATTAACAAATACATTACATTTCCTATAGCTGCTGCAGCATGAAAGTCTTTCTCTACTAAAAGGACCATAGGATGTTAGAATATACTGCAGAAGTACTGAAAGAAACTCAGTGAAGCAATTTAGTGCAATACACTGCTTTGATTTGAGGGAGCAAAGCAACAAGCCGAATCAATGCTTTCCCTACGAAAAGCGCTTCAGAAAATATTATTTTTCCCAGAATATTGTTGAGGATGCCGTTAAATGGTTCAGGTGTCCTGCCCCTGCACACCAGGGGTGGACAAAGTCTCATAAGTTATAGAAAAATGGCACCGAGCTTGATCTCTGCGCTGCAACATGTCATCATGTTGTTGTTGTTGTTGTCTGTCCTCAGATGGCTGCAACCAGTTATACATATTGTATGTGTGAGAGGCTCAGATGGACTAAAAGAGACCCGTCTACTGAGAAAACAAGCGTCCCTGTTGTGTGTACCTCTCCTTCTGTCTCTGGTTTTGTAAATTGCTTTGAATAGTCTGTGTCATTGCTGCTCTTATAAAACCTGCCAGTGCAGCATCTCACAGACTGGAGGTTTTTTGTCCACAGGCCAGATTCACCCTGTGTGGATCTGAAACTTCCTTCACCCCCCCATCCCACTACAACTATCACATACCTGAAGGGGCATCCATGGAAGTGTCAGCTCAGATTTAAGTTAACGAGTCAATCGAGTCCAGTATTGGAGTAGTCGGGTTGTACTCGACAGCCTCATGGGTCTAAATGTGTTTATAATATTTGTGTCACCTCACTGCAGAAGAAGAGCGTTTTCATTTCTTGGTAAATAAAGATGAAACGGTGTGCAGCAGTGTAAACGTCCCTGCCACGGCCTGTAGGAGTATTTTAGGGACTTATTATTACTCTGTTGTTGTTTTTTTTCTTTATCGTGATTTTCAGCTTCTCTTAAGAGGATTTGTAGAAAACTCCAAGATCAGCTCTCTGAACTTTATGCATATTGAAGCATCGGGATAATTAACTGGGATACAATCCAGTGCACAGGCGTATTTTCCAAAGAGAACAAGAAAACTCTGGCCGGTCACGCTCCCTGTCACATCATCAATAATGTCTTATTTAAAACAAAAAGAACAACCTCCCTCCTTAGCGAGGTGACTGGCTACTGTAGATGGTGACAAACACCAGCACGGTGGCTGCCGAGGGCGGTGGGAATCAAACCTGGCGTGTTGAGTGCAGAAGCATAGCATGGGAAGCTCTCCTGTTTAGGTGATTTGCATCCCATTAACGTCCACATTAGCTGTTGTTAATCTTCCTTATTTTATACACCGTTGGCTGTTAGTTGGTAAAACTAAAGACAAAAAGATGCAACTATCGCCAACACAAATGTCAGCTAATGACAAACAATGCACTGCAGTCAACAAATACCAAATAAATTGGAAACCACAGAGCGCTGGCTGTAGCTCTGGACTGGGTAATGATGCAGTGTTGTTTAATGACTTGAGGAGGTGTTGTATCATGCAGTCCAGGAATTACACTGTTAGATGATGATTTAGATGCAAATCTTCACTTCCTGCCACAGACCTGCAGTTAATGTTCACTATTTATTAGGTGATGTTTCCCTAAACTTAATCAAGCGTTAGTTGCCTTGATGTCAGTGTATCATGTATTATTTTCTATCCAAACAATTAAGTCAGTTAGATTTATTCAAGGTTTAATTTTTGAGATTTATCTGATGTAAAGTGAATCATACTTGCAATGAAAGAGAATTGGATTATTTTTCAATATATATTCTATATCATATTAGAAAGTGTTTCTGTATTGTGCTGTATGTGCAGTCACTCATATGGCTCCTGTAAAGTGATGGTTGGGAAAACCTTCTTCACAAAATTTAATTTAAAATGGTTGTTTGACTACACCCACACACGCCTGATGAAGCTGTTGTAGTGTGTTACATTGTTATTTTATCTGAACACATATTTACTATTCAAAGCCAAGTTTTAAAGGGCTTTAAAGTGTAATTTTTGGTTGTGTAAATGACTCTTTTAAAAAGTTGGTTTGGGGCTTAAGAAGAAGAAGAAATGTTTACCCACATTTTGAGAAGCTGATGTTAATACCTGCAAACATACAGAAGTCCTGCCAATGAACACTAGAAAGCTGGAGTTAAGCTTCAAGTGATAATGGTATAATAACAGTATAATATGGATATTGAAGGGCAAGTGGCTGTGGGCTCTTATGAATCCTTTAATGGAAAGAGAGTAGAGGACACATGACTACGTTTCTATCATAATTATTGTTGTTATAGTTTTTTTGTTGTTATCGTGAATGTCAAGGTTACCTGGTTTGCTTCAGAGGAAAATTACACATTTTTACTGGAGCGTGTATGTGCGCTGATGCATTCTGTTGTTGTTTACGAGCTCTTTTAGCTTTTTGCACTCTGTGTTTGTTTGCATGTAGATTGTGTCATTTATAAGGCTGATGGGGAATATAAAAGTCTACAATGGAAAATAATGGATTCTACAGAGTTACTTATGAATTTTAGTCTTGACATTGTTGGTGACGGATCTTCACTCTTGAAGTCAGACTCTATCTTGTCACAGTTGTTGTGGAGACAAATGAAGCTGGAAGCTGCAGGTATTTCTTTCTCTCTGGCTCGGTGCCTGGGCCTGACCCCTTCGCCTCAAAGAATTTGGATTATTTCTTTCATGTTGCCATTAGCGATACCGTCGCTACCAAGCGCGTGGGTGTTGTTAGGATTGGAGAAACGTATCTTGTCGTTTCTTCATCCTCTGCGGGTGTTTTTGAGCTAACAGAAAAACAACCGAATCTGTAAACAACAGAATAACGAGCTGCTCTTCCAGTCCTGATTCTCACTCGCGGCTTCTTCCACCGCTTGTTATGTCTTTCTGCTTCAGCTGAATTCAAGGTGCTTAAAACCTTAATGATGCGGCTTAGCCTCACTTGTGAATGTGATCACTAGGAACAAATATCATTTAACACAAATAAACGATGCGTACGCACAAAGACCGGGCATACGCTGTTTCCCACACATTAACTGGTATTTATAAACACAGAACCTCACCTACACGTGCTGCGGGTTATATAATAACATAAAGATGGAAAAATAAGGTGAAATATTTATATTGATTAATAGCTTTGTTCAATTTTATCCTTAATTTTATGAGTGCCATAAAAACTAATCATTGACATTGATGCATTTCTGACATTTAAAAGTGGCGTTAAGGCCAAATGACACAAATATTTATAAGACAGAAACATGTACGGCTCCATAAATCTGATGACAATAATGCAAATGCATATTTCTGGCTTTGTGCCTTCACAGTTTTAGTCATCTACACATAATGTTATGCTTCTGGCCCTATGTTTTTTAGCATCTTTTTAATTATTGCTGGACGTATAAAGATAAATCTGATGGTTAAATGATGCTTATGATGAATGATATAAATTCAATTGTCAGCTCAATTAAATTATTTTTATATTTATTATCATCAGTATTCATGTAAATCAGTCATTACGTGATTGCGGTGCACGTTTGCTCTATTGCTCTGTATTGTCATGTGGAGTACACAGAGAGACACAGACGGACGTGGAGAAGACGACTGACTACTGCGTGACTTGTTGCCTCGAAGTTACATACGGTATTTTGTACTGGATGTGATAAATAAAGAGTCATCAAAGAAGCTGCTTCAAGCCATGAAAAACAGAATTGTGGTGTTACAACTAATGAAATTTAGATCAAATATGAGGGGAGTCAATGTGGTTTAGTGCCACGCAGCCGAAGGCACCGAGGCCCCGGTTAACAATCATCCATGAATGGTAAGCTGCTCACAGTATTCCTTCAGAAGTGAAGTATCGGCCCCTGGTCCTTCTCCTTTCTCTTTTAACTTTTTCTCTTTTCCAGACGAACCCCTGATGAGTAGCCCAAAAGGCTAATGTCCATCTGGCGTTAAAAAGTGATCCTTCATAAGGGATAGCATGATGTAAATGGCAACATTTTCTGTCTGGGAATAGTATTTATAACTGGCCGTGCTCTTTAAACACAATAACAATGCACAGTTGGCCCTAGCCTCATGCACACCAGATTTGTTTTGTAGCTCTTGGCATACAAATGGTCTGGTGAGCTTAATGTGACTCAATGTGGCAAGCTCAATGTGGTAATACTTATTTCTCCCAAAGGCTACGCAAACATGCAATTATCACACTGTAGTTCGTTGTGGTTCATTGTGTCAAAACTGTGAAGCTGGATGGAGAGTTAAACACTCACAAACTGAATCTGAAGCCGCTTTTTAACATCTCAAACAGCGCGAGAGGATTTTAAACGCTGCGGTCGAAACAAAGAAACATCATATAATCAGATGGATCAATGTTCCTGTTTATATGCTATTTAAAACACATGAAACGAGCTTCATTTTAGAGCATTTTGATGATTCGTTCTGGCTTTTCAAAAACCATAAAATACAATAAAAAAACACTAAATGGGTTGTTTGTTTGCAGCCATATCCATAAAATAAATAGTCATCCGTTAAAATCAAACCGCTGTAAAATCATCTTTCTAAGCCTTGATTGAATCTGACAACCTGACTGAACTCTTTACCGTTTACGAGAAGTGTGTGGGAGACTTGATCCTCAGAGACTTAAGGCTTACACAACATTTACATTAACTCTCTCTTATCTTTCTTATCACTTGACAGGAAATGTACCGTATATATTTTCACAATATACTGTAGGATTTCTGACAGTGTTCAGCTGCAGTTTCCTTCTCAAAAAATAAAATTAATTTATAGACAGACCACCGGTCAGACGGCCAGCATGAACCTGAGATGAACCCTGACCCTGCAGAGAGAAATGTCTCTTCTTTGAGTGCGAGAGCGAGATACTGTGGATTTTAGAAATAATAAACAAACACAAGCAGAGAGAGAAGGACACAGTGAAGCATTCATTAGTGGAGCTGACCCTGCAGGGACAAAGACGCTGTTCATTAAATAGACACTCGAGGCCCAGTCAGAGATCAGACTCTCACCGACAGTGAGGATATTAAACTCCACATACTGTTCAAAGGAAAGGTCCCAGTGTGTGTCCCGGGGCCTCCCAGGGGACCTGTTCAGGGCTCAGGGGGACCGCAAGTAAAACAAAGAATAGCTGATTTTATTATAATTTCAGGTTAGTTAACTAAGAGCGCCTGCAGAACTTCTCTTCTCTTTTTTGGTGACTTTTCAGTTTTCTAATCTTCATTAATACCTCGAGGCTCCCTGGAAACTCATTGAGTACTTGACTTTAGAAGAAAGAAAAGCTCTTTCTTTAGTCTAACTTCACTGCAGTTCAGTGAGTTCACAACAAGAATATATTCGACCCAAAAGCTTATAGTACCGGCTTCTGTAACGAGTGGACTACAGTTATATATACATAATATAATATTTACCATCCTCTTTCATTTTATTTATTTTTTATCTCTTTCCATGGTATGGTGACAGCTAATACAGCACAAACACACACTCGCTGACAGAGGTCACTGATCCACACATGCATGAATTTTTAATTTGCCTTTTTAAAGCACATTTTCTAAATAGAAGACATTCGTTTAAGGGCAAACGTTTCCAAAGCTGTGGCCACTCCAGTGATTTACTGTGTTAAGAGTTTCAGATACTCACTTTAAAGTGGGTTGTCTCATTTTAAGATGTATCGTCAAAGGACTTTTGCTAAGTTTAAATGCATTACTCAGCTTTTTTTCAGAGGAAAAATCTCTAAAAACGCCAAATGTCAAACAGACACAGTTAGTATCTGGCTGATGAACATAGTGGAGCATGATATTTCCCTCCGGGGTTGGAAGAGAGCAGAAACGGAGCTAAAAAAGAGACTGTTGGACCTCCATCCACCAGGTGGATAACATACGTGACTCCAAATCGATGATAATGTTGCTTAGTAACTGCTGGACGTTTAAATAAACAACCGTTTAAGTTTGACACAATAATTAATAATGACTGTGATTGACACTCTTCAATCAAAAATCATCATTTAATCATTGTCACATCTGATATGAAGCCTGTCAATAAGAAGCATCCCATCGTTGTTGTTTCTTTTTCTAATACATCCCAGAGGGGTCGTCATTATACATCCTTTATTTGGATGAGTAATCTGACTATAATACAAAGTCTCCAGAGGTTATCAATAAACTCACTATCAGCTATAATAATAAACAGACACAAAGGATGTTTTTGTTGCTGGATGATAACACTACATTTACATTTAGATTGAGTCTGAGCTGTAAACATGCAAAAGTAAAACGGCCCTATAGTGGGTCATCATCAAAACGAAGATGGTATGTGTCTTATATGACACCTGATGTACAGTAGAGGGACAATAATTAATATCTCTGTAAATACTTTCTGCTAAACATGTGATAAATGCAGGTGTCAGACAAAGTTTAGCTGCAGGCTACAAAGGAAAGGTTTTGATTTACATTTGGAGAAGTTTCAGTTGTGTGTGTTTATACTGGGGCAAAACATGCATCTGACATACAATATATCATGAAGGACATATATGTATATATAGAGGCCGAGACACAGCACAGACCAGACTTCTACTGTATATTGTGGTCTTTTCTTATGTTTATTCTACTTTTCTAGAGCAGGCGGGGTGTTGATTATAAGGGCCAGAAAATGGTCTTTGAGGAGGTAACTTCTATCTGGGATGAATTAGATTTGGGTGGGAGGCGTTTTATTTGGTCTGTTTTCTACTGAATACTTTCAGATTGTAGATGAGCGATTTCTCTACTGCATTTTCTTTCTCCGCCTGAAAACTCAATATCAGCTCTCCAGATAATATTCACCGTCTTTATCGGTTTGAATTGTCAAGATAAAACTTCCAAGTCGCCTTTTTCTATTATTGGAATAAAAATAAACATCGTATGGATTCGTCTGGGGAGTCCTAAATGTATTTTTTTCACCTTTGAATGTTTTGTGCTTTGTAGTTCAAGTCAAGTTTATGGTCCTCGTCGGAGACAGTCATAGTTGGAAATGTCTGCCAGGTCTCATTTTTAACTCTGCACTGAAATGAGTCAACACGACCTGTCCACATGCTTAAATAATCAATTACCTGAGAGGTTGGTGTGGGGTGAAATGTGAAGCTGCCCAATTAGTATGATGTCTTTTCTCTTGTAGTATCAATAGCCTTTGGATAACACAGTGCGGGTGCAGTCACCCTGTGTTAATTAAGGTTCTTAAGCTTAGCTTTGAGTACCAGCCCAGTTGGCTTGACTGGATCAAGACAGTTGTCACAGTTTCAGATACGTTTTCTATGTGGAGAAACATTAAATTAGACCCTGCTTTCTTCTGTTTTTATTACATATAGGGTTTCAGTTTTTTTATATAGAGAAAAACAGAAGGTGTGACTAAAATGTGATACTGTATTATGTGCACAACCTACTGTTTGCTATATTTCTAGCAGCTGCAGTAGCAGGGAACATATCACTCACACATTGTCACTCGTTGATGTATTTTTAATATTTTTTTGGTTGACAAAAGGAGGTCGATGCAACAGAGAAATAAGTTATATCAGACTATTGTGTATATAAAATAGTGTATGTTTTAAGAGGAGCAATGCATTGTTAGTTTTAGTCTTTTATAGGATGTCTTGACAATAAAATAAATATTTAATATTACTGGACTTAAGATAAAAATCTTTATTCTCCAGATGTATTTATTTACTAATAAAAGAATGTATGATTATGTATTATTATGTATAATTGTATGATTAGCTCTTCTGTTTACTTGATTTTTACTGTTTGTCAAATGTCTATTGTAATTAGTGAGAGGGAATAAGAGGAAACTTGTGGATGAAGAAACAAGTTTTATTGATGTTTGCAGCAGTTCCTGCTGGTTGTCGGTACAATTTGATAAGTGCCACAGATTATTCAAGGCGCCTGTAAATTGGCTTTCAGACGCTTCCCTTTGATCACCGATAATCTGCACAGTTGCATGTTGTATTTTTGTATTTGCATTGCCTAATCATTCCTCCCCAGCCCTGTGGCACTATATTATGTCTGACCCAAGAGCCGAACTAGGTGACAGATATTATTTTTATTAACTATGACATATGTTTTGCACTCACACATCATGTGATGCAGATTGCCAACAGCTTTTCAACACATTTTACATCAACTAGATTAGAAAAGTGAATTTACTGCATCGTCCTTGAAGATCCTTGCTGTCTCTCTCATACTAAAGCATGTGAGTGCAAATGTACTAATTAATGCTTGCAAATAGATTTCAGTTTTAAGGGTTCAAATGTGTCATTAATCTCCATTGATTGATGGATGACTGGGTGTTACTAATGGAGGAACAGACTGGTTGTTAATTCTACACATCCAATCAATTCCCAGCCTGTACAATTACGCTTTGTTTTATTTTTAAATGATCCATAACCAACTAATACACATATGTGTAATCCATCATCTTTTACAATCTGAAAGGCATCATTATTCTGAATTTCAACAGGAGAGTAGAACTAAGATCAGATGTGTCCTCTGTCTGTGTTTCATATTATTGTTTCATATTATAATTTCAGCCTGTTCACTGTTTCCCAGGTCCATGGGGAAGATGTATGGGCAGCGACTGTGGCCCAGGTGGCAGCCAAAGCCGGGCAGTCTGGTGCGCCCACGTGGATGGCTGGACAACACTTCACACCAACTGTGATCAGGCCCAGCGTCCCTCCAACCAGAGAAACTGTTTCCGCGTGTGTGACTGGCACAAGGACCTTTATGACTGGAAACTGGGTGCCTGGAATGAGTGTGTGCCAGTGTCAGCAAGGACCTTTGGGGCACCTCGGCCGTTCACATGCAGTGGAGGCGAAGAGGGCATTCAGACCCGGGAGGTGGGCTGCATACTCAAGTCAGACGGGGCTCCAGCAGAGGATGCCATCTGTGAATACTTTGAGCCCAAGCCTCGTCTGGAGCAGGCATGTTTGATCCCTTGCCCCCAGGACTGTGTGGTTTCTGAGTATTCTCCGTGGACATCCTGCTCCAAAACGTGTGGAACAGGTCTCCGGAACAGGGTCCGTAGTGTCCTAGTTCCTCCGCTTTTTGGAGGCGCCGTCTGCCCCAACTTAACCGAGTTCCAGTCTTGTAAACCTGGTCCTTGCACAGGTCCGGAGGGCATGTACAGTCTCAGGATTGGTCCGTGGAGCCCTTGTGATCTCCCGCAAACTCGGCCAGCGCGCCAAGCCAAGCGCAGGAAAGGTAAAGGCCAGGGGCTCAGGGACAGAGCAGGAGTCAAAGATCCCGAGACTAGAGAGCTTATCCAGAAGAAACGGACCAGGAACCGACTTAACCGGCAAGAGAGTCCGTTCTGGGACATCCAGGTGGGCTACCAGACCCGGGACGTGACCTGCATACACAGGAACGGGAGCGCTGTGGGACGCATGTGAGTGTCACCATTTTGATATTAATATGAGAGCAAAGTTGTTGTTTTTTTGTTTTTTATTTTACCTCATCCCTATTATATATCCTTAATCGTCTTTCTAAGGCACTGGTGAAAAATCTGCCTGAATTATATCTTAATGGAACGATAAACACTGGAAAGCAGCTCATTTAAAAGGAAAGCAATTATCTACTGTATTACATGCCTTTAGCGGAGGTATTGTATATAATTTATTTAATATGTACAGTACCTTATTCAAGTACTTCACTGGTACTGTATGTCTATCTAATTATTTGCTCTTTGCATTTATCTTCAGTATTTACACTTATTTATTTTGCTTCTCATATTTCTGTTTACCTTTGATGTTTAGATGTGCTGGTCTTTAAGTTAATGGGTTTTTAACAGCTAAACATGATGCTGATTTTGTCCTGTAAGTAAAGAAGGAAGGAAGGAGGGAGGGAGGGAGGATGTTTATCGGTTGTGTCTTTGTCACTGCTGTGCTGTCAGAGCAATGAGGCACAACTTCCACAGTGTATTCGATGTCAGCTTCCAAGGACAGAAGTGGCAAAGCAGCTTATTTTATGACATGAAATCAATCTTTGCCACAACTTTGTGTGGCGCTTCTCGAAACGAAGCAGTTCAAGCGTCACTCAAAATGTTATAAAATGCTTTTTTTCAGCCCGGTCAAATTGTTTCAGTAAAAGTTTTAAAATAAATAGCAATGGGAAGCTTGTTTGCTGTATCTTAAAGGTGAAGGTTAGAGTTGTTTATTGATGTTAAAGGCTCAGTTCAATCAGATCAGACATGATATGCATAGATGCAGATAGTTTCAATAGTTGTGATGGATGTTCAAAAAACCAAACCAAAAATCTCCAAAACCAGGCGAGACAAGACCAGAGGTAAGTACGAACATACCTTTATGATTCAAGAGCAATTTTGTAACGTGAAGCTGCAACGATGGAGGTAAAGATATTAGTTTTTTATGAAGCAGGCCTAGTCAACGAGGGATAAAACTAGTCAATAGTTTTAGGAATTTAGGCCTTCAGTGGGTACTGATAACCAAAATACATGCAGTAACTGTATGACTGCTTGCTTCCATTTATAGTGTTTGTAAACCCAACTGGGATCTAACCTCTAGCCCTGACATTGTTATTGCTGTGAGCGTCAAAGTCACACGCTCTGACTGAAAATAAGATCTAGATTAAATCTACCAGCCGCAGCCGCAGCAGCAGCCGCCGCCGCCGCAGCCGCCGCCGCCGCCGCAGCCGCAGCAGCAGCCGCCGCAGCAGCGATCTCCACGTCCAAAAGAAAGGCACCAACAACGCAAGGCCTTACAGTCACTTAAAAACAAAGCAGAATGAGTTTGAGCTCTTGCATTTAATGACGGTTTAATTTTAATTTTGTAGATGTCAGGCTGAGCTGATGTCAAAAGGCTGCAAATATTTTCACTGTTATCACTTATTATAATTAATTAGCACATTTAATACTAAGCCACTCAGATAGAAATGCAATAAGACACATGTGTAATTACTCTCCTCTCAAGTTTAACTACGTCTGTAAGCGTGACGTATCCATGTTTATTTAGTGCGCTTCATGTTATAATTGCATCTGATGTGAATTAGCCGGTTTTCTCCCCGTCTTACTAAGGCAACGAGAATAAACCGGCTCCAGCTATTTCAACACATACGTCCATGCAGAACCGTAACATGCAGCATTTTTCTATTTTGTGTGGGTGAGAGAGCAGCGATCTCTAACGGGTGAGAGAGCAGAATAAGCGAGTGAAGATGAGCCGTCCTTGTCCTGCTTGGTGTCAAACCATGAAAGTCACTTCATGGATACAGTACTTGTTAACTAGATCGCTAAACTCTTATTGTGGTAATGAAACTGTTTTTCTTCTTTCTTTAGCTGCATCGAGCTGGATGTAGCACAGGAAAACTAAGACGTATGTGATGCTATCTGAAATGTCTACACGTCTACACGACAGTCTATGATATGTCTACATATATAATTATATATCATTTTATATGGTTAGATTTTGATTCCACCTTTAAATATTTGAGGAAGGATTTAAAAGCAGTGACTACTTATTTGCTATGTTTTCAAAGCGGCAATGATTAGCTGAATATTTACCCCATGACCCACTCTGTCCTCAAAGAAAAGAAACCGATCACTTTAATTTGACAATTTATGTTTACATTTCATTTAAATTTATCTTACAAATTTCAGCTGTTGTCCATTTTTCACTCAGATGTAAAGTCAAAGTTGGTTTCAACGAGGAAAAATGATGAAACATTCATGCAGTAATCAGTAAATTATGATTCTTGTCACAACATCCATGAATAGCATTCGTAATAACTCTGATCTCTAGATTAGATGTCTGTAAGGTAATCAGAGATTCTTACAAAAGACCGTTTCTGTGGATCTATCGTCTCTCTTCCTTTTTCCTCAACTGACGGTAACTAAAAATGTCATCGCTGCTCCCGAGAAACTTGGATTTGGGGCTTTCACAAAGCCTCTGATCTCCAGGACCGAATCAGTGAACGTGTCAGTGGAGCGAGCCTCCATTCATATCATGTATCTGTCACATGCCACTGTACTCTAAGATTCGATCAATTATGTACTAAATCTATTCATTAATAAACTCTCAGCAGTGACTGGGATCAAATATTTCAAAGGAACTGTGAAAACAACCCACATGCCCTTAGGAGCATAAATATTAATCCCTGACTTGTTTATTTCTTGTTCTGAAATATTCATAGTTGTTTTTTTTTGTTTTTTTTGGGGTGTTTTTTTTTGCCACTTTCGGAAAAGTGGAACAAACTTCCCAGTGAAGCAGTAACCTAATCGTATCGTAGCCAGACGCTCTCTGAACATCTTGCTCACTTCATTTCCAATTTCGTTTGATGAACATCTGTCTGTGGGCCTTTACTTCCTCCGTAGTCCCAAACAGGCCACTTCCACACGACTCAACCTACAACTTGTGTCCTGATACTCAGGCTCTGTATCAGGTTACATCATGGCATTTAATGCTGACATGATGCACTTATTTTGTTTATCTTTTTTTTTTTTTTTTTTTGGCACACAGTTGTTTCTCCAAGGCTCTAAACGTTGTAAAAAAAACATTTTAATCACTTGACCCACATAGACTGATGTTTTTAGCTGCACAGTTTTGATGAATGCAGTAACGAGTGCTAAAAAATGGAGACTTTCTGACAGCTCATGGATTCCTTTGTTACAACCTACAGGCTTAAAAAACGTTTTTCAGACATCATCTTACTTATTTAAATACACAACGTTTGCGTCCTCATTCTGTCTGAATGACTGAGATGAAGAAATAATCACTTCTTTTTTTTTGCAACTTTGAAATTTCCACAAAAACATACACACGTACAAACGGCACAAACTCAACAGATGTAGTTGCCATGAAAACGGGTCATTGGCTACATAAGGGGCTTTTTAAAACCCAGATTTCCATGGGACAGGAAATGGAGACATCACCCTCAGTGCGTCACATTCACTGTTTAAATTCCTTATTGTTTTCCGGCACACCGACTGTGTTTGGCAGAAAAACAAACCTACGATTCTTCACAGTGTCGCTTCAGAACCACTTCAAAGACTACAGAAGTGTTTTAATCTGCAAAGACACAGGAGTCAAAGAAAAAAAAACACAGCTCGTACTCGGCTCATGCATTTCCTCATTTATACCAAAAGTCTGAGTTGCTGGAGGTGAAGTGTGGTGGCAACGTCTAAATGAGAGGTTTCTAAATGAAGCAGAGCTGTAATTAGCACTAATAGCTCGTCAGCTGCATGGCCTCAAGGGGAAAGACATCCAGACTGAGGAGCAGAAAGGCTTTAGTTAGAACAAATTTCTAATGATTCAGTAGGGGCCCAAAGAGGACGACTTATTCATTACATCTAAAAGCTATTTAGATCGTGTGTGAACAATTGATCAGAGGTTGTTTTGGTTGTCTTTACACTCAAGACTTAAGGATACACGCTAATGCAACCGCGTGTATGCTAATGAGAGGGGCTAATGACAAAATGTGGCACCAGTCAAGGGCAGAGACTTTAAAATGAACCAGCTGTAACGTCACAAATCTGTCGGGCCGACACGTTCAAAGACCGTAAAACACAGTTTGAGGCAACTTTGCCGACTGACATATAAATGACAGCAAGAGATAACTGAAATATTTAACTCCACCGCATCTCGTAAGCATCAGTAAAAGCTGCATTCAGCTCATCATCAATATTTTCTGTGACCAGAGAGTGAAAGGATTTGTTGTGATCATTGATTAATTGTCATTTATCAAGAAAATATCCTATAATATATTAATAGTTTGCTGCTTTTCTCTGTTTTATTTGCTTACTTACAAATGTTAGATAAGAACATTGATATCATTCTCATATCTTAAATATGACACTACAGCCAGTAGCCAGTCAGCATCATTAAGAAAAGAGAAATGGGGGAAAATATCTGTTTGGGTTCTAAGCAGAGAAGACAGATGTATTTTTACCCAACAATCAATAACCGTCTCTCCACTCCTTTCCCAGCCTGTGCACACAGAGGGACCTGCCGCTGACCGTCCAGTCCTGCGTCCTCCCCAAGGACTGCCAGGTGACCGACTGGGCCGACTGGGGCCCCTGCTCCAAGACCTGCGTGGACCCTGAGTCTCCCAGAGGCAATCGCACCCGGAGCAGACAGGTGCTCCAGTTCCC
The DNA here is from genome assembly GCA_036937835.1 of Pampus argenteus. Lineage (NCBI taxonomy): Eukaryota > Metazoa > Chordata > Actinopteri > Scombriformes > Stromateidae > Pampus > Pampus argenteus. Next base: position 22,891,268 of record CM072865.1, on the reverse strand, counting down.
TGTGGGCGAGGGGGCGGAGTGCCCGCCGCTGGAGGAGCTGGAGCCTTGTGAACCTCAGGCTGACGGCGTGCCGCCCTGCGCCACGTGAGTTTAATAATAATAATAACCTCCTCCTTGGTTACATTCTTCACTCCAATAGAGCTCCGGCAGAAACACAGTAAAATCAAAGTGTCTTGATTTACCTTTACTCATATCACCAAGTTAATTTGATCTTCTGGGTGGCCTATGGGGTGAGTGTGTGTGTGTGTGTGTGTGTGTGTGTGTGTGTGCTTGCGTGTAGGACACAGCATATGGAGATAGATTAGTGTAAGTGCTTGGGATGGTGCCAGATACAAAGTAGAGACAAATGGAGGGAGACTGCAAGGATATTTGAGTCCCACAAACTTACGCTCACACACAAAGATTCAAAACATAGTGTAGCTAACAGATGGCCTCTGTTTACTCTCTCAGTTTTCTCGTATCATCTTTACACAGCTTTTCCCAAAATACTCACTTCTGCTCCCAATCTGGAGTGTTTGATTTTCTGTCTGGTCACATGTTTGGTTTGTGTTTGAAGTTTCCTTTTATAGTTATTGTTGTCCACTGACGCTTCATACTGCTCTTTCATGTTGTGATATTGCTACCAGCTGTGGTAAATAATAGGATGGGTGAATTACAGCCTCTAAATCATGATGATGATGATTCAAATTTTCCACATCATAAACAAAATTGTTTGAATAGTGTGAATATTTAGTAGGTTTCAAAAACACAAGCGTTCTTCTGTTGTGTGACTAAATGGGTAAACTGGTGGTTAAAGGACGATGAAGGTTCTTTAAGATATTTACTGTAAAACTAAAGCTGGCAAAAAAGGCCCAAATCTGATTTGTTTTGCTCGTCTGTGACTCAGATTTGTTCTTTTTTTCCCTTTTCGTGACAGTGTGAACACATGAAATCTGATCTTCTCAATTCTGATTCATTTCATATGTGACCTCAGTGTAAACAGTCATCTAAAAACATGTGAGACAGCTGCGATGGAGGCAGTCAGCAGAGAGACGGTGATCATCCTGTTATCATCTGCTCACACATTCGCTGGCTGCTACTGACAGCATGTGACATCTTTATTGTTCTTCTCAGTTCAGGACTGTGACCAGTTCATAATGTGAATAGTAATAAATCTGAATTGAGCCCTGAGGCTTGCAGTGTGACTGTAGCATAAATGACGCGTAACTACAGCATCCAACACATCTCGACGTGCTAAAGTTGGGTTAAAGGTTGTAAATGTGCTGTCTGTAGATACTATACATCACACCCACACACATCTGTCTCTCTCACTCTCATCCATCTTCAGTTACACCTGGAGAACCACGGAGTGGAGCGACTGCAGAGTTGACTTGTTGCTAAGTCAACAGGACCGTCGGCGTAGCAACCTCACCGGGCTTTGTGGGGGAGGCCTGCAGACCAGAGAACTTTATTGTGTCCAGGCCAACGCAGAGCTTGTGAAATACCTCAAGGACCTCCGAGAAAAAGACAAAGGTAAAAAAATAAATGCATTATTATTATATAGCTTGAAAGAAAACAATGAAATGAGAAGCTGCCTCCTATATCCAATAAATATATGATAAAATTCAAACATTTATCCTTTTAAAATAAAACTAGTGATGCACATATCAGCAATGATATTTCATTTTCAAATCAAATTCTGCATATCATTATGTGCATCAGGTATTGGCCACCATGTGACCATGATCAGCATTAAATACAGTTTCTTTGCTAATATGATTTTAAAGTTGAATGTTTCAGCTACATTCATCTCGGACCTCATTTTACCTCACATAAAATAATCCCTGTGAGTTTCAAGCCGTGAGGTGTGCAGATGTTAAATTTGGGGGAAAGAGAGGTACAAAGTATATCGGCAGGTATCCTGGGATGATGATTTAGAAAACGGAGGGAAAAAGTTAAAATATAACATCTTCTTGTCAAAGTTCACTTTTTTTCTGGGGTTTAAAGTTTATTCTTCGAGGCCAAAAGTCACCTTTAGTATCTTAAAAGGAAGACGAAGAGCAGATTTTTGCCTCTAATTATTTCAATGAATTTGACAGCTGGAGTGTTTTAGCAGTCTGTGCCAGCGAACCTGTAGCTGTACAGACATTAGCTGGAGTTAGCCAGAATAACAACTCAACCACACTGATCTCAGCATTTAACAGGACATTAAGTACAAGCTCCTTATTTTCCTCCAGACCTTTCTCCTTTTTTTTTCACATATGTATTAGAGAAAAATATTGCTCTTTATTCCTTCAAATTGCTGTTTTTCATAACCGATGAAAATGGTTCACTGCTGCTCGTTACTGCGTCTGCACTGTCTTCATTTCATGTGCTTTGTTTGCTATGTTAAAACTCAACCAGAGTCATCACTGAATACATCATACATACATCAGATCATACATTTAAGCATCATAGCCTGAAACAAACCAGCCGAATCCTCAAGTGTAACGCAAATGAACTTGATGAAGCAGCGTTACGTGACGAACAACATGCTCCGATCCTCCACACGCTGGATAATTGCATATCACACGCTTGCAACACACATGAGCCCATATGTTACCTCCAATCATGTCCAAATATACAATGACATACGATCTTCTGTCTTCAAATGTCCCACCGTGGCTTCATTGTCAGCTTCAAGCTTTTTGATTGAACATTCAAACAGCTTTTTGTCCCTCCTGTGAATCCACATCAGGAGTCATTTAGAACAGGGATTTGTCTACTCGTGTATCCTGCTGTGACATGTCAGTGGTCACAAGTGCAAAGGCGTCCATTTCTGACACAAGCCAGCTTAGAGTCAAAGCTGCCCTCTTAAAGAGGGTGTTAAAAACATTAGTTGGGACTAAGCCTTTGGTGACCAACTGTGCTGTTAAGTGAGAGAAAGTCAAAAAAGTGTAAGAAGAGGTGAGATGCCCAAATGTAGAAAGATGTTCCTCTTATGTAACTGAGAGGAGGAAGTTATGAGTTTTGAATAATATTTTTGGAGGGTATTGCCTAAAAATATAATGATTTTTTCCAAGTGCTTCAGATGTAGTAAATGTATTGTGATAGTGTTACGTGTACTGTTAATTCATTAGTGGATGTTTTTGTATCTTATATAATCAGACTGACTCGTCATTTCATTTTAACTTCCTTATTTAGTCTGACGTGTTTTCTATTGAATCAAGTGACTGAGCTTTCTGTTTATTTGACACAGAAGCTGCAGTAAAGTTTTTTAGGGGCAGTTAAAGGTACCCTGTGGAGTTTGGGTCACTAGTAAAGCTGCTGTATGGAGTAACGTGTTTACGAGTAGGTCCCTGGTTTGTGACACAGTTGCATCGACGCACTGAGAAGAAGCTAGAAGAAGCTAGAAAACATGGATGTAGATGATGCAGTTTTATGAGGAGGGAAATACATTCAGCAGGTATGTTAGACCTCAAGGATACACACAAAGTTTCTTGGTGAGAATCCCTGAATGTAAACATAACATGTTTGTTTACTAGAAATCTCTTTAGGGCACCTTTAATCTTTGTGCAGTAGCTAATACAGACGAGACCAGTGGTATTTTATCTGAAAGACTCAACATGTTCTGACCTGGTTACTCCTGAGCCACTGACCTTGTTGTGGTTTTTTTTGCACGCTTGCACCTGTGCACCAGATAATTTCTTTAAAAATACTTTGTGGAGATCAGATCTTTAGACCTGCAGCTGCACCTTTAATAAACAGGCTAAATCAGTGTTGTGTTATATCATTTGATGATGGACAGCATCAAAATGTATTTATTTACATTAACATGCTACAGATAATTTCATTTTTAATATTTCTCAAAGGGTCCTAATATTAATCTGAAACTATATTGTGTGATATTTAATAAATGTATGATGGATGGCTTGTGAGGGAAAAGCTGGCAGTTCATTCTCTATGCTAAAGCATTGTTTGAATTGATCAGCAGTCCTTTGGCTGCATCATCTCTAATTAAAGAATAATGAGTCTGGTAGCCATCGACAGACACTGTTCAGACAAAGCGTACAATATAAGAAGTAATGAATACCTCATGAGATTGTACGTCCTTCCTCCCTCTTGCTCTTCCTTCCTTCCTGCAGCTGAAGTGAATTGTGGGGCGAGTGGGAGGAAATGCAACGGGAGTCATCATACATGTTGAAGCTCTGTTAAGCTACAGTTAAAGATTCATATACGAGCGTGTTGAGAGCCGTGTTGCCAGGGCTGGCTGTGAAGAAATGTGCATGTCTTGTGTGTTTGAGTGTTTGCACTGACACACACACACACGCACGCACGCACATGCACAAAGTTCTTATCTTCTTGGTGCAGGATTTCTTTTCCCTCCGTTGGGGGGTAAATCTCCCAGCATCCCACTGAGACACAGAGTCAGACAGTGGCTCAGTGAAGTCTGCTGCAACCGGTGCTCTCCTTCTCCCTCTGTCTCATGCATAAATATCACCATGCAAAGAGGTGGAAGATACCCTCGGGCCAAGATCTGGAATCAGCTTACCACCTCGTAAATCTTAACCTTAATCTTTATGGGGGAGTTGCTCCGGTCTGACCCAAGATCAGTATCACATCCTAAGTAATGTCAGGCTGTATGAGCAGGTTTGGTTAGCCACAGGAGAATATAGAACCCTAAAGATCACCTTTTCCCAATATTTTGTAAAAAAAAGAAAGAAATTGATCAACTTTAAAGTCCTTTAAAGGTGCATTAACACACAGAGTGTATCTGGAGATGTCTTGTCTGTGGCCCATCCTGCTGTCTCTTTTGCATTAGTCTGTGTGTGTTTTTGTTTGATAGTGTCTGTGTCTCTTCTGTGTGTGTGTAGCTAGTAGCTAGTAGCTAGTAGCTAATAGCTAATAGCGCTATCTCCCCCCTGTAATTGCAGCAGATCAGACCCAAAGGCAGCAGAAGCCTAGTGTCCCTCCTCTGCTCTCCATCACCTTCCAGATTACAGGTAGGTGTTTTTAGTCATGCTGATAACGAAGCCTCCCAAGTCTCTTGTTCCTTTACCACTTCTCTCCTCTCCCTCTCTCATTGCCATTCTCCTCCTCCTCCTCCTCCTCGTCCTCAATCCCTGTCGACTTCTGGCCTCCTTTCTAATTTCCTTGTCACTATCCCCTTATCTCTCCTCTCCTCTCCTCTCTTCTTCTCTCCAACAAAGTAAACAAGCACAATTACAACACACAAGACCTAAAAATCCAGGCAGAAGAGTTGAAGCGTTGATGAGACTATAAGAAAAACTCTCCCCCTCCACAAACAGAATATGGATAGTTATACATGAGACGTTTTCCGCTGCTGCAGACAGTAAGACGCTGTCAGTTTAGTACAATAGGAACATGAATTCACAGGAGAACATGCTGTAAAAACTAATAAAGAAGCAGGATATAGAGAAAGTTTTATCACACACACACCAATACTCTGTTGGTCCCCAATTTTGCATTCACAAATGGATTGATGTTTAAAGACTGAAGTCGGTGTATTTCCCCAATAAGACGTAGATTAACAGTGGCTCAGTGAACTCACTATTTGACTTTCAGTGTATTTGTAAGAGGAATTAGGCATTTTGCATTTCAAAAGCCCTACTTGCCTTTCCCTGTACATTTCTGAGGGAATTATGGTTCAACTCTCCTGACTATGTGAGACTTTAAGCTCTCAGATGTCTTGTAGGAACAGTTTGAATACAGGAAATAAAGCGCCTCAGGTTGAACATAAGACGTTATGTTTCTGTGAATCATTAAATATATACACGCTATGAGAAAACGTATTTAAAACGTATTACTCAGAAAATACTTGAAAAAAGGGAGATCATCACATCCTCATACTTTGTAGGGAAAAATCTGAGAATATGTTCTTTTACTTTTTAACAGCCACCACTGATGAGAATTAGTTTTCACAAAAGGGAAGATTTTCGTTTCTAATATCCCAAACAGATACGACAACAGATGGTTCAGTCTTTCACTCGTCTCCAGTAGCATCGAGTTGATAACAGAAGATGAAAACAGCATTAGAAACAAACACCAACATATACAAAACTCATTCCAGAGCAGAACATATATATAACATATCACCCGTTGCAGTATAACAGTTATATAAAACATGCATTACAGTAAATGTTTCCAGTGGCTATTATCTTCTTTTAAAATCTCTTGAACTGCCTGAACTATAGAAACTTTATGGTAACAGCTTCTTTTTTTAAGTCTGTCTCACTAAAAATAAAACTTCTCTATATGTGTTTGTTTCTATGCTGTTTTCTATCAGTTATTTATTGAAATATATGTATATATAGGAAATGAACTGTCCACTGCTCGTGTGTGTGTGTGTGTGTGTGTGAGTGCTTTGTGTGTGTGTGTGTGTCCATAAAGGAGGCTCATCTGTCGGTCAGAGTGTGGAGCTCCAGGCAGGAGGCTGAGTCTGTCTGCTGAGTGAGCAGGACTCAGTCTTATCGCCTAAAGACGAGTTGATAGCCTTTGGGTGGTGCCCCGTTGGCCTGGTGGTTGAAAGGAATAGTTTGACATTTTAAGAATTACGCTTATTTTCTTTCTTGAAGATTTAGATGAAGAGACTGATACACTTTCTACTTTTTCAGTATCGAATGAAGACTCAAAAAAAAAAAAAAGGGCGAGTCAAACAATTCTGCATGCACAGCTGTGGAGGATATGGTAGCACTATGCTGACAACATACAGCATATGCATGCATAAATGCATAAACTCAGCCTTCACCTTCAGAAACGCCACACATCACATTTATTTATCATGTCACGGTTCAGCAGATACGCTTGTCACAGAGCTGTGCTCCTCGATAGCATTTCTCCTTTTCATTTTCCACAAAGTTGTGCACACTTACCAGTTGCATCATGGAAAAGGGTTTTCTAAATCTGACATGACACAATTTAAGAATATAGATGCCAAATTACACCTCATGGATGAAACATGAGGCACGACACCGTTACTGTTCTCTCACACCTTCAGTGTTATATTGTTGTATCCTGTCTGCAGGTGGGCAGGGCTCCACAAGGCTTTATGCTGCTAGCAAGAAGATGCACGAGATAATCATTGCTAATTTATCATTGTGACATGCTAACAGGGAGGCGATATACCAGAACAAAGGCATGTTGTTTGTTGTTTTTACACTGTGGTTTTCATCTGCTCTCTATAGGGACTCATAACACCAGGAATAAAAGTAAATAAACATTTCTGTGTCCCTTGTTGCTGTTGATTGTAATCAGAATAGAATCAAAGAAAAACAGGTTCATTTTGTGTTTCCTTTTCCTCACTCGCCCAGCATCCCGCCCAGTGGAAAACAAGCTGTGTGAGGGTCCGATCCCCAACAGGTCCCAGCTGTGCCAAATCCCCTGTCCCATTGACTGCGAGGTGTCACCGTGGGGGGCCTGGGGGCCGTGTACCTTCGAGAACTGTGATGACCAGGCTGGAAAGAAAGGTAGGATTATTGTTTAAAGGTGCTATATGCTCACTTTTTTTATTATTATGATTAATAGGTCAAAGTTAGTATGTGACGTTGATTTAAAACAATAATGGTCATCATCACATTTAGTTTTTCAGAATAAACCCACTCACTGTTACCCCCTCATATGCATTCATTTTGTTTTTTGGCTCTTTTAAAGATGATTAACATGTTGGAAGTAAATTGCACATCATCTGTCATTCACTCCTCCGTCTGGCTTTCAGATAAAATTTTCTTTGTGGAAACATCTTAGTTGTTTCCAGTAATTATACCAATATATTAAAAATAATGCCCAAGAGGCTTTTTTTTTGTTTTCTGAGCATGCTAAACATGTTTCCTGAGTTTCGTTGAGGTGTGAGAAAGTCGTCGACCTATGGGATTTTTGCAACTTTATAGGGGGCGCTACAGAGTCGTTGCACGTCCCTGCCATGACAAATCAACTTTTCACACACGGGAAAGGGGCGAAAATTGGGGAAATGCATGTGCAAGAATAATAATAAACATTCGATTTACAATAGGATCCTCGTGGTTTTACACCGCTCGGGACCTAATAATAATATATTATCCTGCAGTACGTTCAATAACTTCATATAGACACTCTCTCCAGCAGCAACCCACAGAAATCTATAGAACATGATGTGGTGCTTTATTTTTACAGTGTAGTAAATGCTACCTAAGCTCCATCCAACACACATATTATTACAAACATAATTATTATAAACTAGTTTCAGAGTGAATAGTTAATGATGGAGCAGGTCATCTGTTAAAAATACATAAACATATCCTTTCTGTGCAGCCGCACTATTATTATATTAACAGTAAATGTACTTTTATTATATCAGTATGTAGCTGTTGCACCACCAGTGTAGTCTGGATAGTAAAATGAAAGTAAAGAACATTTAAGAGATCACTGTTGTGTTCACTGAAGCTTATAAATAATGTTAAAGGCTGATTTCTGCATGACTTGGCTGACTGGTCACATGTGCTCAGAGTCAAAAAGACGGTCAGGGTGTGATTTCGGGCAGACTAAAGTAAAGCCCGTGTGGGGAAATGAGCAAGTTCACATGTTCCTGTTAGTATTAATGAGCTGCTGTCAAGCCAAACCAACATAATCATCCAAAGTTTGTCACTTTTCTTTTTCTTTCTTTTTCTTTTTTAAACATGCTACAGGTTTCAAACTGCGGAAACGACAGATCACAAACAAGCCGACAGGTGGACCTGGAAACTGCCCTCACCTGGTGGAGGCGGCGCCGTGTGACGAGCCGAGTTGTTACAACTGGCAACTGGTCAGCTTGGATCAGTGTGTCCCCGATGATGAGAAGACATGCGGCCCCGGCACGCAGCTCGCACGGGTCCAGTGTGTCAACAGCAACGGTGAGATGGCAGAACTCGATGTCATTTATCAAATAGAGTGAATTCGATAAACAGCTGTCAGTTAAGCTTTATGCCCCACACTTCTTTTCTTCAGTAGACATTGTGTGAACATGTTTTCAAGGTCACCTCTTCACTGACCCTCCAACTCGAGCGGTATAAGTTTGTGAGGAGTCCTCTCCCTCCCCCGTTGAACTTCTCCCACTTTAACGCTTGCTTGATTCAGCGTCGCCACCTCTCTCACGCTGTCTCTCTCATTACAGTCTTCCTCTCTGCACGCACAATTAAACCTTACTCACACTAAATCAAATCAATCCTCCGTGCCGCTGGGTCTCAGAATATCTTGTGCCCTTTGCTGCTCCTGATTTTTACTGCTACTTTTTATTACTGTAAATCTTTAATGTAAGGGCCGGCGGTGCAGAGATGCTTCGCGGACATCCTGTTGCCGTCGGCTTGTGGACAAGTGTGGCAAAATAATGTGCATCACATAATCAGTTTTTATGTAGTGGCTTTTTTTTTCTTGCAAGGTGTAGATAAAATACCGTGTTTATTTATTCTGCATGTAAAGTCAGAATGTGTTGCAGCTGTGGGAATCTCATTCAGTCCCAAATGTGCTCAGTAAATCTTCATTTTATGATCCGGTACAGTGATTTTGTTTGTGTATTTTCCGCTGGAGAAGTAGATTTGTCCTTCTAACGTCTCCCACAAATCACAGTTTATTCATCAAGTGCAGATATTTAGTGAAGTTGGTCCAGTGGATACTCCCCTTATACTGCATGAGTAACACAAACTCTGCACTGTTCTTTCTCCCCCGACTTCACTTGATTGATCTCCCCCACCTCCACTCCCCCCCGTCTGATGAAAATTGATTTGTTCTGTTTGGATTTTCTCTCTCGCTTTTCGCCTCAGAGATTTTTCTCTGCAATGTTGGCCGTATATTTTTTTTCCTAGTGTGTCCCAGTCATAAAAGAAAAGGCCACACAGCCGGGCCCCAGACAACAACCGAAGGTCGATACGAATGTTATTGAAACTGGCTATTGATATTCCCCACGCTGGCTGCCCTGCCCACTTCGGCAGAGAGCTGCTTCTTCTCTGCACACACCGAGCGGGGAGGTTTCCCCCCTCATAGTGGGTGTTCATTCATGTTTTCTCTGTGTAAGCCTGAAGACTGCTGGGGTCGCTTGTCACTTCTTATTTTCATGCCTTTTCACTTCAGTCATGATTGGTTCACTGCATATCTGTCAAAGTGACATCTTAATGCAAAGTCAGGCCCAGTCTGACTTCTGAATCTCAAGAGATTCTGCTCGGCTTGAAATTGCAAAAACCAACCGTTGAAAGGTTTACATTTTCCTGGATCTGTGCCGCGCTTAGAGAAGAAAATATTCTCAGCTTGGTTTATGGCAGCACATGAAGCAACACAGACGAATATGTGGGTTAATATAATCCACTTATGGCTGATGGTAGGAGCTCATTAATAAAACATGTGCGATAGTGTAAAGATGTGGGAATCCCACGAGAATTCACTTCTTCCATGTTCAGTGCCAGTCAAGTATAGAGTCAAGAGCGCATCAATATGAAAATACCCTACACATAATCCATAAACACAGTCATAATCAACTGTCATGTCAATATGGAAAACACAAGTGAAATGTTTAAATAATTTCTGTGGTGAGGCACATCTTAGGTAAACCCAGGAATATCAGTCACGTCACTGCTGAGAGCTGAGTGGAGATATTTTTTAATTATGTTTTGCCCTCTAAAGTAGTTACCATTCCTCTCTTTCTCTTCTCCAAAGCAAATCTTGATTAGAAACTTAGAGCAGCCTGGTGAATCTAAAGGACATCACAGAAAAAAAAACATTCATATGAAATTAAATAAATATTAATCTGAAATCTTTAAATGAGAAACTCTACAGAAACATCCTCGTGTTTGCAAACCTAAACCTGGTCTGTGATTGCTTCATACCAAACAATGTTAAAAGAACAGAAAGATGAATCGCTGTAATTTATTTTCTACCTGCTCACTCACACATCCTAGTTTCTATACCAGATATACATTATAAGGAGATTAAAGAGCGCCTCACACTTGTGCCAGTTTCTGAATATCACTCCCAAGTCGTCTGACAGAGAACAGACATCTTAAGAAAACAAGCACGTTGTCACAATTTGAGATGGGCTGTGTGCTTGACATTGTGCCATCAATTAAGACACACAGCTGTTCACTTTCTCAGCTTCTCCAACGTCTCTGCACTGAAATCCAGTTTTAGGGTGATAATGAAATACTTGCCATGAATCTTTTAAGCTTTCAGCATTATCCTCAGTTGGTAAGTAAACTTTGGCACGTTTATATATGTATATTTATTTGTTGCATATTTTCAAAAGGAAGATGCAACAGTGCCCACAAACACATTATAAATTCCATTTGGGGAAAACAGATCAATAAATTAGGAAAAGGTGACTTCACTTTTAAATGATGATGAATTCATATTACAGCTCGGTAATATCAACAGGTTAATAAATAGGTGCACATCACATACTCACAGGGAAATAACTAAAAGTAATATTCTCTTTTATTTTAATGTAATAATTCAGTAAAACATGCTGTAATTTCTTGGCTCTGAAACACAGATGGTTGTTGCTGAGTAACAAAGTTTAACTGGAAACACATTTAGATTAATAACCACTTGTTTTGATCATAAAACTAAAGTCTCTGTTGCTAAGTCTCTGTTATAAGGTTGTTCAGTGTCTACTTACGTATTTCGGATTGAATTCAGGCTCAAATGTGTACAAATGTATTTGAGAAGTTTATATTTTGATTAATGAATGTTGTAGATTCCTTCCTCCATGTTTTTGATCCTGTTATTTCTCTTTTCTCTCTTCTTTTCTCTTCAGGAGAGGAGGTGGACAGAAATCTGTGCTCGTCTTCCCCGCCTCCAGAGCCCGTTCCCTGTCAGGTGCCTTGCTCAAGGGACTGTGTGCTCAGTGACTGGACACCTTGGTCCACTTGCTCTCAGACCTGCTCCAGTAAAACTATCGAGGGCAAGCAGATGAGGACTCGCTCTATTCTGGCCTACAACGCTGGGGAAGGTGAGTGTTCAGCAGCGCGGTGTATAAACTATATGTAGATGAGGCCTGGATAATGGCTTAGTCATGGCCTTTCAAGTCGTCCTTTGCTGTCACTCACTGAATGTCTGGATTTCACACTTGTCTGCGTGTGCATTTGTCCTTATCTCAAACAGTCTTCTTATCTGTCCTGGTGATTATTTCTGTTGGTCTGTCTCATTTCCCGACACCTCTTTTTTTTTTTTTTTTTTTTAATCTATTTATAAGATGATTTTGCTGCATATATTTGTTTTGTTGTTTGTGTTTTAAATCTCTGTGTGCATTAGGTTGTCTCTTGTGTGTTTTCCTCACAGTCACTGCGATGGTTGTTGCATGGATCACAGTGATGGAGGGTAACGTTTTAAACCTCCAGCTATGTGTCTACATTATCATAACAGCTGCAGGATAACTTATAATTGATCGAGAACGTATTCAGTCTGTTGTAATACAGTCAACCCTTGTTGGTCATGTGTGAAATAGCTCGATAGTTTTAGTTTTTTAGTTTTAGTTGCGTATTGTTGTTCTGCAGTACTAGTTTTAGTTTACGTGCTGAATCTTTGACATTAACATATTTAATCCGTGTTCACCGAAGGTCTTTCACGGGTGCCGAAGTTTCCAGAACTTTTTGGTAAATCTTTTAACTAGACTAGAAATAGAGTAGCTGTACTTGTTGTAGATTTAGAAAGGTTGAAATGAAAATAAATAATATAATAACTACTGCATCCTGTAGCACCACAGCTTTCTCCTGCAGAGACGATTATCTCATTAGACTTTTAGCTCCTTAAAATATTTTGTAGCTCCTGCTTTGTATATTAATGAAGAAGAAAACAATTGTTGAGACTACAGGAACTACTAAACCGATACAGGGTTCACTTTAATATGCAACCACCAATGTTTGCTAATTAATACAATAATAAGCCTAATTAATGACCTAGTTAGCCGGGACTTAAGCAGGCCAAAGTGTCTCTTACTGTTTGATACCCTTCAACTGAATATTTATTCAAGTTATGTGTAGTAAATATCTACTGCAAATACTGCAAACATGAATATGTTTTTAAATAAGTCGAATATGCTGGATTTTATGTGTTACTCCATCATGCGTAAAAATGATGGAGAAAACAGAAACTATGTTTTCTGTGTCTAATGTTGCTTCACATTTTCACCATAGTCAGGCAGCTTTTTCTGGGTCATTTTTCTGCAACAGCTCACGCTCATTTGAGGCACCATGTCATGCTAGTGTTGGGACTAGCAGTGCCATGTTGTTAGTCAGCTAAGCTGGCACGGAGCAGTCAGCAGAAAGGAAATCATTCTCAGTTACCATTAGACCGAGATTTGTCTGAGTTGGCAGTGTGTGATTTAGGCCTAAATGTGTGTACAGCGCCGCTCATTATGGAGCTGGCTCTCTGTCAACTCAAGCTGCAAAATACAGGTGTGGAGGACTCAGTCCTGCACTGCCTCTCAATCTTTGCTGAAAGCCCTAAGTGTTGGCAATTACTCTAAACCGCAGAGAGCTCTCTGAGTCCATCGACCCAACGACTAACTGACTGACTGACTGCCACCTCAGAAGAGAAATGAGAGGGTCGGGGACAAAGAGAGGGATAGTATAGGAATGGGAGAAAAAAACAACAAAAGATGGATGTCGTACAGACGGAGTATCACATTAAAAGTCTGACCTGTGACTGTCAGTGATCTCAACTCCTGTCGTAGACATCAATAGTGACCAGAGAACAAGAACGGCAGCATGATGAGCACATATGCACACGCATGAGAACGAATATAAATGACATTAATGTGCAACTGCAATATATGTTACATAGAACATATGTTGAAAATCGACATCAATAGACAATACAAAGTGGACTGGATATTTATTATTGGTAGTAAAATACTGTGTGTACATGCATTCATATGTACACACTGGAAATATGGCTCACATTTGGCTTAAAGTTAAGAAGGTCAAAGAATTGTGGGTAAAGTTATCTGTATTCACACTTGTGCTTTTCAGGAGCTTAGATAGATTTATAGGGAGCATCTTCAGAATATTGAGATCACACATCCAGTCAACTCCTCTTCTGGCTGGTTAATATATTTATGACACAGCTGAACTGCGGGAAGGTCTTATGTGTGAGAGTGTAGGTCTCACCAATTTAGTAGTTTAAATATTGAGTTTAAATATAAAGCTGCAGCCAGCAGGTGGTTAGCGTAGCTTAGTGCAAAGCCACGGCCAGTCCAGGCACAGGCTTTGTGATATGCTAAGCTAATCTTTTCATCAAAACATATTTCCCAAAATGGTTGAATTGTTCCTTTTAATACAGCTCTTTCCATTCACCACATGGTATAAAGGAACTTACAGTAATCTCTATACAGGTAGTCTGCAGTATGTTTATTGAAATCAGTTGAAATAAGGTTTGTCAGAGCAGCAAGACTGAACCAAAAAAATTAATAAAATGAGCTGAAAGATTATAAAAAGCTCCGTTTATCTAAGGGGAACTGCAGAGTCGGGTCATTAAATCTCTGTCGGTTTGTTACTATGAGCAACTCCTTTCACATTACATGTAGTCATTTAATACATTGGTAAAATAATTATATTGATTAGCTATGCAGTGCCGTGCAGTTGTTTCTTATGAGCGAGTCCCTGTTTCTTTTGTCTCCTGTATGAACATGGGTGACGCAGTAAATGTTCTTCTTCCCAGTAGTTTAGTTTCGTAGTACACTGATGCAGCAATACGTAAGCAAGTCGCCTTTGCAAGGGTTTTATAAGGAAGAAACATTTACGCCCCACAGGACAGCTTTAAATCATCAGTTTTGTCTTCTCACACTTTCAATTTTACGTCTTGATTGTGTGTTTTGGGATTCTCAGGTGGCGCCGTGTGTCCAAACAGCAGTGCCCTTCAGGAGGTGCGTAACTGTAACGAACATGCCTGTACGGTGTACCACTGGCAGACAGGGCTCTGGGGGCCTTGCACCGAAGACCCCTCTGCCGTGTCCCTCAACACCTCCGCGGCTGGCCGTGCCAGCAGCGGCGGTCAAGGTCCTTGCTCCTTGGGAATGCAGACTCGCAAAGTCATCTGTGTTCGGGTCAATGTGGGACAGGTGCCGCCTAAGAAGTAAGTTATTGTTTGTATTTTTCTGCTTTATGTTCACTTTAAAGCAGGTCTGTGCCATGCCGATGCGTGCAGGCTGTTTTCCCAATGAAACTCTGCAGCAGTAGACTTATTTAGACTTTTCAGGTGCACATAACTCTGAAATCAACTCCTCAAGTATTGGTTGAATGAAAATGATTCACTTCATTGCACAGGGATAAAATCGACTGGCTCTGAGCAATACTTCTCAGTCATGTGCCATCAAGATCCAACAGCAGGCACATTTTTAATTTCAAACAATTCTCTACAACAGCCGATCTTACTGATTTGGACTCCTTTATCCAAAAAAAAAAAGAAAAAGGAAACCAATCAGTAAAATCAAGAGCTGTAGTTTGAAGAACGGGGAGAGCTTGTCTTCTCTTCTCATGTGTGAAATCATTTTTTTAAAGAACCTCTTTTGTTTTTGGTTGTTGCTTGATGAACACAGAAAAAGGTTTGAGTCATTCTTAGCATAGGAAGGTCAAAACAATGATCCGTAAACAACACAAACACATGAAGTAATCTGCGTGTGTGTATTTGAAAGGACTTCACTGGTAGAACGTACATGTTAAGATCGTATGGTACATTCAGATGTGTGTGTGTGACGTTAAAAAGCAACGTGACAGCAGTAAAGTGAGTCAGAGAGAAAAAAAACCAAGGAGACGCTGACAGAGCTGCTAAGTAAGCTGAGCAGACTCTACGTGAAGTCAACTCCTAATTCATATCTTCCCTTTGCAGGCGACCACAGATAAATAAATAATCTCTCCATCCCTGAAAGCCTAATTAACCCTGCCGTTTTGGGTGCTGGTAATTTCTCATTGATGATAATGACAGTAATTAAATGGGATTGATACTTTAAGGCAATTTAATCACGAGGCAGATGAGCGACAAGATGTTTGTGGTTAGCTCTGAAGACCACGATGCACGTTCAAATCACACCGAAGAGTTTGCTTTAAGCCTGGAGTCAGTTACGCTCGACTGGTTCACTCGACAACAGAAGATGAAGCAACAGATCTGGTTGTGTGAAATTTTGTTTAAAAAGAAACCCAAAGTAGACTGATTTAATCGGCTTTCTTAATATTTAATGCATTCATTTTTTTTAAAAACACATGATGTGTAGTTTATTCTGTCCTACACCTCTCAGGCGTAGTTATCAGTGAGAAGAAGATGGGAACATTCACTATTTAAAGGGTCGGAGTGCAGTGTGTACAAGGCAAATGTGATTCATCGCGAACACCACATGATAAAATAAAGATTGATGTCAAGTTCACTGGTGGCTGCACTTCTCAGGTTTCAGAAGAGAAGTCGAAAATCCAGGATTTTTAAATCTACACAGGCAAAGCAGGAGCAGGAGACGAACAAAAGCTCAGCGGGTTGGCGAGGCAGAGGCGTCAAGGGTAATGGCATTGAGTAACTGACAAAAAGGGGTTTCGGTCGATTTGCCTCCATTATCTTTTGTTTTTGCTGGTCAATAACTTTATATAATCAAGTTTCATTTGTAGAAAGGGCAAAAGAACAACATGTAACAGCGTCTCTAACGAGGAGAGAAGACAAGCGGGGAAAGAAATTCACTCGCAGCCGTTTAGCTTGTAACAATTTCTCAGCATCCACTTGTTGAATTTAGAAATGAAGCCTCCATCCAACACGTCTGATTAAGACACTCGTTGAACTGCGTTTTCCTTTACAGTTTCTGTACATGAGAAGGTGTTGTTGTCTGATTGCATTGAGGCTTAAAATTCTGTCTTCCTGCAGGTATTTTTACGTCGTTTTTTGGCACGAATTTACGTGAAATACCGGCATCTCAATATCTCACTTTCATCTCTATCTCCTACCCTCCCTCTTAAACAACTGACACTGTATGATCACAAGTTATTAAGCTTGTATTTGATACATGTTGGCCCCTGAGACATTTTGTTCACAGGCTCTGATTTGCCTGTCAGTGGGAAGTTTGAGCCTAAACACAACAAAGTAAAAATGACGACAGAAAACAAATGAATGTGTCATCACGGCTTCAGTTTCCTTCTGCCCGGAGGCGAAAGCAGAGCGACGTTTGCTGTGAGTCCGTCAGACGGGAGTCTGCTGGTGCTGTCCGTGGTGCTGAAGGAGCTTCCCTGACTCGCTGTGTGTTTTTACTGTGTCCTTTTCAAACACACTCTGGCTGTTGTAACCGTTCAAAGTCTTGAGGTGGGTTTTCCTCGGGATCCAGTGATAGGATGCAGGCCAGCGTGTAGACTTTCAACACACTGCAAAAGAAAGAATAGCTGTGAACGCATATATGTTATGCCCACACACACTTACACAGGACGTAAAATAGTTTTAACACCTCATGTGGAAATGACTTTGACTCTTTACATTGCAGTGACTTACAAACACTGACACAAATATGCGTCCTATTAGAGATGATTGCCAATTAGCCGCATTTGTCAGATGTAAAAATAGTCTGGCAATCAGCAGTTTGACAAGCGAGTTTTCAAAGCAACATGAGTTCGAAGGGTCTGCAGCTGCACTCAACGTGCATGAACACCGGCCATTATTTTCCTCAACATTTGGCCTATTAAATGTCAGAAAATTTAGATGAAGCGCCGTCTAACTGCTGAGATCTGGTGACTCTGAAGGTCGCGGGATATGATTCAAATATACTAATAAAACCATTCATTGTGCCCTTATGTCCTTTACAGAAGCATCTGCTTATTCTTAGTTACTTCCTCAGGCCTTTCCTTTAAAACGTCAAAGTTTCAAGAAACGTAGTTTGGTGAAGCTGATGCTATAAAGATATAACAGCGCTGTTTTCCTCGTCCATCTGTTGGTAAGAGGCAGTATTTCCTCGCCAGCACTCAGAAGTGACTCGGTGTGCTTGTGTTTTTCTGCCCTGCATGTCTTCATCTGGAACAATCCAACTGGCAGGTATTCCTGATCAGTGCACCCGTGGGATCCCCGCAGAACAAACAAACATGGTCGTCTGCACCCTCCATATGCAGATGTGCCCTGTCTCATTCACAGATGGATCTGAGCTTGTCTTCCTCCCACAGCCTCAGGCAGCGAACCTCACAGAGTGCATGTCACACACACACACACACACACACACATAAAATCTGACTGTCAAGCCCCGATAGAAACTAGAGACACAACAGAAACAAATATGTCAGTGCCTCAGGCTTGGGCTGCTATCATCCTATCGAGAAAAGCTGCCGTGGTGTGAGAGAAAACACAACAAGGTCTGCTTATTGATTCTGACAGTCTGTGTGCTGAATGGTACCAAATGTGTGCCTGTATAATCACATTGATGCTGTGGAATTCGGGGAAAACAGAAACTGAATGATTCATTGTTATGATGTCGGACATTAGCTATATTAAACCCAGTCAATCATCTCTTCTGTTTTCTAATAGATGCAGTGTTTACAGCCTGTTTTCCACTGTGATAGATAACTAAGAGCCCTCGAGGCGGAGGCTAAAGACACCACTGAAAAGGTCCTTGAAGAACTGCAATGGTTTTATAGGAAATTAAACAAATGATGTTCATGTTTTGAGGTCTGTCATTTTGATAATGAAATTAATTAGGCCTTATCTTTTCCCACCAGACCTTGTTTTTGTGTGCGTGTGTGTACACTTTCTTAAAACTACTGACAGTTCTTTGCTTTGAATCTCCTCTCTGCATCCTGCTCCACCATCTGCTCAATTTTTTTTTATAAAAAAACAACCTCTCACCGAACAGATTACTCAACGCGCTAATAGCAGCAAGCAAAACATGAGCATTAGCCTGGCTGCTCATCTTAATGTTGTGCTCTGGGACAAGCTCCCAGTGCCGTGTTGTGTATGTGTTCGCCTCGCTACAAATCATGACATTTAAACATCATTATGAGATTGTGACACTGACTGGAACCAGCAAGTCAGTTAAACCACATGTCATTATAGGATGGCTTTATTCATTTATTTGGACATGAAAGCCTATGATAGGAACGTGTGCAGTTGGGATAAAATACCCTGAGCACTTAGTAAGTAAATATTTCTCGCTCAAACATCAAAATCAATGTGACAAGCTAAGATAAAATAATTAAATATTAGAGAAAAAATATGACAAAAGGAGGAAAAGCAGTGGAACGACAAAATAAATCCACAATAAAAATATTACAATATTACACTAGCTTTCATACCCCCACAGACAGTCTTCCAGCCAAGCATTGTGCTGTAAGTATTCTGGCTCGTATCGTGTTCTGCCAACAAACACGGCCTGTTTTTTTTTTTGTTTTTTTCTCTCAGAAACTGGAATTTAATTGAATTTTAATAATCTAAATTTGGATAATACCCATCATTAGTGGGGCTGTAATCTAATTAGACTTAAAGTGGAACAAAAGGGATCCCTCTCTTTGTAGAAGGAAACCTGCTATGAGTCAAGTCATTGTTCTATACGTTAAAACACCTTAAACACGCAGGCTGGTTACAGAAGGAGTGAAAGCTGTGCTCCTCAAGATCGTTTTGTTAAAAGGACGCTTTTCACCTCCTTTTAATGAAACAAAAGGTGAAATCTAAAGGCTGGACATTGGTCTGTTAGACCTCTGAAGTTTAGTTTGCTATGCGGATCATGTTCTGCCTGGATCAAAGACAAAAGTCGAGCTGCATTTTTAAACGGTAGTGTTAAATAGGAATGTTTTTCCACGAGTCCTTTCAAGATCTCACACGAGTGAAATCCTCAGACGTTTTTTTAGTAGCTCGGGGAGTAGAACAAGGTCAAAAGGTCATAAATCTCTTAAGAGTCATAACATCATATAGCACTGCCTCAAGTCTATGATCCCTCCCTCATTACATGGTAATACATTTACATTAACAGTAGAGATCACTTGCATAGATAATAAACTCTATACGACATTTGTTGCCAGGTCATCTACTCAACAACAAGAGTTTGACTGAAGTTATTGTGAATTCATACAATCCAATAACTTGATATTGGCCTCCTGCTTATTGGGACATATAATAAATAATAATTTTCTTTCCACTCTATATACACTTAGATTGTATTTAGATATTGCAGCTTTCTGTGCACTGTTTATTTTTGTCTTCACACTGAAACCTACGCCAGGTTTCACTTGATAAATAAAAGGTAAAATGTGTTCTGTTCTGCAGTGTCAGGTTCACGGGTCTGTTGTGTCCTCGAGCCAGACACCTGTTCGTTCACTTTTCAACTCAATGCTGAAAATGTAAATGTCTCCTCCACCCCGCTGCATCTGTCAGCTGTTTTTTGTTTTTTGGTTTTTTTCTGGAGACCATTCACTTGTATGAAGACACCAGAGGATTTGTTCCGCTCCAGAAGGATTTAGCTCTGTCTGTTGGTAATAAAAATAAATCTCTCCTTGTGTTGCCGTTACATTATTACATTTTGCCTGTGAGTCTCCCTATCGCTTCCCTGATAACACCATGCTAACAAGTACAGAACACCCAGAGGAAAACACTCATTCTTAACAACATTAAATCTGACCCAGATGATCGCAGCGTCAGCCATAGGATGAGGAAACATAAAGCGGCAACATCCCTCTGCCAGATTGGGGACGCCAGTGTTACAGAAATCAGATTACAAGATGTCTTTCAGCATGTCTATCTCGGCCTATTTATTTTGGTCCAGTGTATGCACACGGGACCTTAGATGCTTAAATGACTGAAGATTAACTATAACCCTTGTTTGACAAACCTCATTTGACCTTATTCTGTGCCATCAAAAGGATTATCGCTCACTGATAACAAGGGCGCCTCAATCCTGAGGCTGGCCTGCAGGCTGTGACCTTGTGTTACGGTTTCCTTATCAGAGAGGAATCATGTAAAACATCTCGTATTGATCTGCTAAATATTTCCATTTCACGTACTGTCAGCCAGATGGCAACATACATATATCTATAAATTTTAAAATAAACTGGATGCGATTACAGAGGTTTTCATCAGTTTTTATTGTCCGATATTGTAGGTAGAATACTTACATTCAAGCAATACCCAGATGATTGATGCACCAAACCTACATTTGGATATAAAATAGGTTTATAGTCACTATTTTTAATCATCACTATTGGTAGATATGTAAAGTCAATGGGGCCTGGGTAATGCTTTAATGTTTGCATAAACCTTTCATAATTCAGTCCATGTTTGCTTGTTGATTTCGCTTCAAAAATTGCTCTTAATTTGGGCGTACAGTTTAGTATGATGCAACCTTTAAAAAATGCAACCTTTGTGCAGTTTTAAACTGAGCAGAAATCCAAACCACATATTGAGGTTTTATCTGGTCCTTACTGCAGATGATTTGAAAAGCCTGTGAGGTTCATCCAGTGATTTCTACCTTTCAGTCATAATTGTGTTGTTGTCTGAGAAGCACCTGAGAATCTGTTTCGACCTTTGAGCTCTTTGCTGTTGTGTTGCGGTGAATGTGTAAAGAGTTTCCAGCCATGTGACTCTACAGTCCTGCTGTGTGTTTTTGTTGTCTAGATGTCCAGACGGCCCTCGTCCCAGCACCGTACGGCCGTGTCAGCTGCCCTGCAAGAAGGACTGTATCGTGACCCCGTTCAGCGACTGGACTGCCTGCCCTGTTACTTGTGACGCAGGTACAGTGGAAAAAATAATATCTTCCCTGCAAGCTGCTTAATACAGATCCCTGGAAAAGTTATTTATTTCCCATTTTCTGAATTTACTGCACATACTAAACCTTTTAAATTTAGTTTTACTTCATTTTCAGCCTGACTTTGGTTCTTTTAAACCAATTAATTTAGTAAATAGTGTTCATGGCAACAATTTCTGACACTTATTTAGAATAATAGTTTCAGATCAGAGTGATAAACTATAGTATGATAAGAATCAATTAAACAGGCCATATCTTGATTCTTGTGGGTAAAACTGCAGAGATGGGATCCTCTGCACAGTGTCAGACACATTAAGGACCCAAACTGGTGCACCCGTGTCTCGTTACACGTAATTAATTTGACAGATTGGCATGTAAGACATCCTTTGAGCCGACCTCTTTTAGTGGCGCCTGACAAGCCGACTCGCCCGTGGCTACAAGCGTCAGCAAGTGCGTCTTGTCGTTATTGTTTCACGCTGCGATAAAAAAAAAACAATAAAAAAATAAAACATTGTTTAGATGAGGTCACCATTGACCCAGCTGTAGAGTTTTGGGTTTTACAGCTGAAATTTATTGTCGTTCATATTTTGATGACCTCTTCATGTGGCTCTGTGGCATTAGTCTTTTTATTTTGCACCAAAGTTTGTGCATTTTTAATTTTTAATGCCGTTAATATCTTCACCTTGTGCAGAGAATTATGCACCACCCACGTACGAAGGTTTAAAGCAGAGTTCACTACTATCCAGAGGCTTGTTTCATCTTAACGAACTACCCAAGGGCATCTTCACATGTTAAATACCATAAACTTCATCTGACTCATGGTCCAAAAGGATTTTTCTGCATCATCGTTGTTGGCTTGATATTCCTAATCATCAGACACACGTGTTTTTATAGTTGTCCAATTAGATTTAGCAATACTAGACTCATTCAAACTCATTCTTCAAGAACTATTAACACAACAGCCCAGCTTATCACTTTGACATTTTTCTCATCGCTTCCCAATGCAGACATTTCATATTTTAATTCAGTATTTGTCTGTGTTTGTTCAGCTGGTAATGTTGTGAAGAGAAAGCAATCAAGGAAACGTCTTATCATCCAGCTGCCATCCAACGGAGGACAAGACTGCCCAGAGGTGCTGGAGGAGGAGAAGGACTGTGAAGTCCCCAAAGTCTGTCCAGGTTTCAGGTAAAAGCACCGCCGTGATCTCACAATGCTGGTTTCAGATTGAGGCTTCACACAGTTTTGACTAGTAGACCTCAAATAATAAGGCTGGTGTTATTCTACAGTTGTATTATTGCCAAGTGTTTAACCAAAAATGTGTATTCAAATTTCAAGTTTAGTAAATCTTTTAAAAACAGGTCATAAATACATACTTCAAAATGCATTTGTTGGCAAACAGGACAGAGTTTATGGGATCGACTTAACATAAACTACACTATTCCTGTAGTGAAACATGTCTCTCTGTGCAGCGATGTGGCTCATTGAAGCGGTTTTGATCATTTTGGACAACAATGGAGATCTATGTCACAGAGGAATAAGCTACTGTAGATCAGGATTTGGTTTACAAGGACAATACTTGTTTGTAGTATGAGTACATTGTCTTTTTGTAGGATTTGCTGACAGTAAGAAAAATATTGGATCTCACCACTTATCCTTCAAGGCTTATATCATCGCTGTTTTTGGCCGATACTATCTATGTGTCTTCCTGTCTTTTTCAATACAGCAAATGCTTAATTTATTTTTTTTCTTGTTCTGTACTAAATTTACAATAAAAGTAAGTACTTTGGTTAGGACTGTATTGAAATACACCCAGAAATCAGATTTAGAAACCTTTTCAATTGCTGATGACAATAAATATTTGATATTGGAGTGTGAACTAATACAGTTCAATGTAAGATGTTGGTGTAATAGTGTAATAATAATAATAAACACTGTGGTTGCATCGGCTGTTACCCTCTCCAGATGGAAAACCCACAAATGGAGGAAGTGCCAGCTGGTCCCGTGGTTTCTCCGACAGGACAGCGCCGGCGCTCAGGAGACCTGTGGACCAGGACTTCAAACAAGAGGTATCCAAACCAACGTCTTCATCTCTCATTCCCTCTGCATCTTCACTGAACCATCTCTAATCACTGTAAATTCAATTTTTGCAAATGGATGTGCCGAGGTTTAGAGAAAATGTCGATTTACTTAGAGCACTCAAACAACGCAGACTAAGGCTGACACGCCTAAAAAAACATCAACAACAGACTTTTTATATATAGGTATATAAAACCCTCAATGAGTTTAGGAAGGAAGTGTGTTCACAACTCACCGTGTGTCTCTTGGGACTCATTTGACAGTTTGGATTGTTTCACTGCTGTATTTTTTTTCCACCTCATGCTCTTGTCACGCAATTTTAATTGTCTGTGTGTCTTGTTGAAATTTAAGAGAAGATGCAGCACTTCGCCTGTAACACACAACAGCCCGACTTCCTGTTCATATGGGCTTCACACACAAGTGGCAAGTAGTCTGAAGGAGTCGTGGCGTTCCTTCTTTAAAAGCATTTTTATCCTCTCTGCTTTTTATAGTGGATAGATGTACCATTTAGTCCAGGGAGGCTTTCATAAAAATAAAAAAAAATCCAATTTCAGGGGGTCACGCAGAATGATCAATTTCATTATGTTCCACCTCCTATATAAAGCTGTTATTAGTGCTTATATGTCTGTTTCTTCTTCGCTTGTTTAATGGACGGAAGAATCAGTTTGTTCATGAAAATACTTGAGATTTACTCGCTGTTCTTTTCCTACACGTGCTTTCACACAACTGACACTTTGAAATGTCAGAAATCATTTTATTAAGGACTAAATGGGAACCACCGTCTGTTCAGGTGTGGTGTTTTCATGACGGTGTATCGTGTCGTTCACTTGGGAGAGAAAAAAATAAAATACTGTAGTGACATTAAATACACAGAACAAATGAGAGCGTGTGCTATCCTCACACAAGTGAAACATGACCTCACACACAACCAGGCGAAGGCTTTTCAAACCAATTGTAAGTGCCCCCATGGGGGTTGAGAAAAACTGTGCTTGGAGATTGATTTCTCAAAGAAGCTACAGAACTGCAAAACGTCTGCATCACAAGAAAATGAAATATTGCAGCAACACAAGTAATAACCTTTATTGAAAGTGCAAAGACCCGGATGATGCAAGAAAGACACATTGACTTGTGGGCTTCTAACCAATAGGGGTAGAGATGCTTTGGTGTTAATTGTTATTTAACCTGCCCGTGAGATGTAGTGAGAATTATGTGGTTCTGATCTGTTTCATTAACTCTTTAATTGCCCTCTAACTGTCTGTGTGATTTTATGTCTCTCATAGGGAGGTGGACGATGTGTGTTATCTCTTACTTAAAGGAGTGCTCCAATAAATTTACATATCAAATTCATTTTCTTTATCTTTTTTGTGGCTCTGGAGGAACTTTATCAAATCTGGAAAAAAGTCTCAAGTGACACCAGTTGATTTATGGAGCTATAACACGAGTTAGAAATACTTAAATATCTAAAATGTACCTATGCAAATGTACAAAGAGCCTACAGTTATATGCAGAATATCCCTTATTCCTAAGTATATAGATGTAATAATGTGTCAGCATTGAAGTTTCAACCTCTTTACAGCATATACTGTTTTTGTGAATATGATGCATTGTTATTGCAGGTATGCATCTTATTTTATAAAGAGTAAAGAGTCACATATCTTCCTCCCAAATGTGTTGGAATGAAAGTATAAAGCATGAAATGGAAATACACAAGCGATGTACTACAAGTACAAGGGTACTTCAGGAAATTAATTTCCCTCCTCTGTACTGTCGCTCACTCACGTCTCATTATATCACCATATTACATTGTACTCTTCAATACCTACTGCGACTGCTCATGTGTCAACCAGAACAATGAAAACATTCAACTATATAACAGCCTCCTACATAATCTAATGGACCCGACCTCCTCTAATTCTTCCAGCTGTGTCCTGTCGCCAGCTGGATGGGACGCAGGCCGACATCAGTGAGTGTCTGAAATTCGCCAGGACCATGCCTGCCATCACTCAGCGCTGTCAGCTGCCCTGCCAGGATGACTGCCAGCTGACCAACTGGTCCAAGTTCTCGTCCTGCACAGCTGACTGTGTGGGGGTCCGCACTAGAAAGAGGGCATTGATAGGTGAGAACCGAGAGCAGCAATATAAACGACATAAATAATGAGCTGTTGTTTTCAACCCTTTTCAGACAGGCTTATTTTCACTGTAGTTTAAGGGGATAGTTTGGATCTTTTGAAGTGGGGTTGTATGAGGTAGTCAGTGTATTACCTGCAGTAGATTTGGGTCAGCACGTCCCAGTTTGGAGAAGCAGACAGGAGTCAGTTTAAGTGTACGTTATATTTAGAATATTTTCACTGCTTTACCTTGACTTTAGACAGCATTTTCTCAACCGCAGACCTTCTGTATTCCTGTGCACTGTATTATTACACAGCAACAGCATTTGTTGTCCCAAACAGCTGATAAACAGCCGTAACACAGTGCACACAGCATCCATAGAAATACGGACATCCTGCTGTCGAGAAAATATAGTGCAGTCCGGTATATTCCTCCAACCTCTGCAGATAATACACTGACTATGGACTAAGTCCCTAATGTAAAAATCCAAACTGTCCCTTTAAGTGTTTGTGCGGTACCAGACAATTTAGAGGGAAATGTTGAAGGGCAAAGCTGCAGGAGACGAGCAGCGAAGTAAAACACAAGGTCATAAATCTACTCAGATCGTTCTTGCCAGCTAAATGCTCTAGTGGGATTAAAGCAACAAATCTGAAACAACTCCTCAGCAGTTGAGTTGCCCCAAGTGGTCTGATGCATTAATGCACCTTCACAAGAGATTCCTTAATGTATCATGTCCCATGATGTAGAAGTTGAATATATTTTAAGTGTTGTAGTTTTATCCAGAATCTTATATTTAGGACGTTATAGTTGAAGTTACTCTACTGCTGCCTGTCGAGCACTATGACTTTTACAGATTATAGCATGGTACACAGCAATATTGTGCTTAGATGTCATTAACAATAACCACATGTGGACCTAATGCAGGATGTACTTTGCAACCTGTATTTTAATGCAAGAAAAACCCCTTAAATCAGTCACATCAGCCTGAAGGAGACACACAGGTAGAAATGCTGTGGGAGGTTGGAAAGGCTGTAATCAAAACTATATTATATACTCTTTGCATGTGAAAACAACTTCTGCCACAAGAAAAAGAAGTTTCTTTGCATAGTGATCTATGATTTACGATGCTTGACATGTCTGAGGATAAAAAATGTCCAGCTGTTTCAGTAAAAGAGCACTCTGCTTGAAACAATTTTGCAGCCGTAATCTATCAAAAGGAGTTGCTGTCCCCTCCCGAAGCATGTGGGATGCAGCCTTTTTGTAATAAGCACATTATTCCAAGCAATGCCTTGTAAGTAAGTTGCCTCAGAGCATCATGATGAGACTCACAGCCTTTTCAACCTAACAGAGACAGATATCCACAAACACCAGTGGACAGTCACCTCTCTCAAGGCGATT
Organism: Pampus argenteus; assembly: GCA_036937835.1. NCBI lineage: Eukaryota > Metazoa > Chordata > Actinopteri > Scombriformes > Stromateidae > Pampus > Pampus argenteus. The sequence goes on along the minus strand of CM072865.1, from coordinate 22,864,031 downwards.
CTGCTCATCTCTTTCTCTCTCCGCACCTTTAGGGAGGAGCAAGAAGAAAGACAAGTGCAAGAATACACAAATGTACCCACTGAGTGAAACCCAGTACTGCCCCTGTGACAAGTACAACGCCCAGCCGGTGGGGAACTGGTCAGACTGCATCCTGCCTGAGGGAGGCAGAGTGGAGAGCATACTGGGGATGAAGGTCCAGGGAGACATCAAGGAGTGTGGACAGGGCTACCGCTACCAGGCCATGGTGTGTTACGACCAGGACAACAGGCTGGTGGAGACGTCGCGCTGCAACAGCCACGGTGAGCACACATAGATACCAAGTTCCACTCTTAAACTGATTTATGTTTTACAGTATTGAAAAATGATTCTTCTGTTGAATTGATCTGGTCAATGAGAAAATATATATATTTTTTATAATGTAGGTGAACTGATTTTGAAGTTTGTCCTTTGACCCCTGATGTAAACAGCTCTGGCAGAAATCTGCATTAAAGCACAGAGATCCAATTTTTCATTTTTTATTCCTCCTGCCTCCATAACGTCTTGGTTTCAGGTGAGAGATTTAGTGTAGCACATCGGTAAGCTGCAGACGCAAGAATAACTTTTATTCTGTTAAATATTCATCTGAGGTGAAGGGTTTTGTTTGTGCACATGTGAGAGCACCGACCATGGCGGCTAGCGACTCATATTGAATGCTGAATTTCACATAAGGAGGCCTTTTTTCTGGCACACCCCTGTCAGAAGCATTTGTCTCCTCGTTGTAAGGTCTTATCTTCGATCCAAAATACTTCAAGCAAAGAATCCGCGCTCAGAAACTCGTGAAATTGCTGTGAAATAGAATGTGTGAGGATGTTCAGATGAATACATCAGTGTTGTGCATATATAAACATGGTTTTAGTCTCCTTGTGTGAGTCACAGATTAATCTGAGTGTGGGTGTGACAAGAGCACATGTGTGTTTATGGCAGCTCATCTGCAGTTTTACACCTATATGTGTGTGTGTGTGTGTGTGTGTGTGTGTGCGTCCATGTATTCATCTTCAAGCATCACTGAGCAAAGAAAAAAAGAAATATTCCTTGAGGTGCACCCATTTATGAAGCATGTAAATCTCACAGATATCATTAAATCTCTCTTTTATCCACCTCATTCAGTCGCTTTTCTATCATTCTCTCTGACACTCCCTCCTCCATTTTCTGTGCCGTTCTCTCCATCTCATCACTTTTAATCTTCATAGAGGAGACACGTCCCTTCCACGACGAGCTGACACGACGCCGTCGGCTACGATGGCGATCGGGCAAACTGTGCCACCGTTATCTCTGTATTCCACCGACATCAACAGAAAAAAACGGGGTTATTATTACGAGTGTCCATTGATCCGAGCTTTGTGCTATTGCTCACTTTTCACATTTTTACAATACAATACAATATATATTTATTTATATATGTTTATATTACACTACAATATATTTTTCGAACCGTATAAATGATGCCTGACTGCAGGGAGATTTATGTAATAATCTGCAACACAAGAAGCGAATAACATCCGAAAGACAAATTGCTGATTGTATTAGTTCCCTGCAATAACTGCAGTCAACCACATGAGATCTAATTAGTGTGTTTGACATGTTCAATCATGAAAAAGTCCAGACTGAGACTCGATAAATTCAGGATTTCGTTCGAGACTTCGTTCAAAACAGTGTCTGTAAATTGTGAATCGTGTTGCTCTGTCATCGTAATGAGAGTCGATATTGATGCAGTTTCAACTCTGTCCTGGTTTTTTATTGCAGAAGAATTTTCAATCCTGTCTCACAGAAAGAAACACACAAATATATATCAAATGTAGGCCAGAGGGAAATTATGTTTCACACACACACACACACACACACACACACACAAATGTTTGTCTGGTACTTAACATCAATGTATCTACTCAACAATAATGTGTATGTAAATATGTAACTGGCTGCTAAATACCATAAATATTTTGCTAATGGTGATATTAAATAATTACAATAAGTACCCTGTAATATTATATATATTTAACATTTCTCATATTCATATATTTATGACTACAAGTGACCTGTGATGCTTTGACCTTTAATGTGACTTAATGTAAATGTAAAGCTCAGCCTGGTTTTAGCAGGATGCAGAAATCTGTTCACTGCAGGACGCCATAAGAAATGAAGCTTAAGGCCAAGCAGCAGTCCAGCAGCAGAGAACCTAATGTACATGTTCATACTGTATATTAAAATAGAAATAAGAGTGATTAATTGACTGATCCTATAAAAAGCAAATCTAATCTAACAGTTTTACTCTCTGTGTCATTACAGCACTACACACACATTTTACGGGTTGGGAAGACAAAAAAAAACTTTGGGTTAGATACAAAGATAGTGAGAAACTCACATTTGTGTCATAAAAGACAAATAAAACTAACATACCATCTGTTATGCAAAGGATTCAGTGGTAATGTTATAAGCAACGCGGTGACAGATTTTGGCTGTTGTTGAAAACCGAGACTGAAACATTTCCGGTGAAATTTGGCAGCAACCAGTTAGAAAAGCTAAATACGGAGCAGCCACTACATGTCATATCCATCTTTCTCCCTTTGTTTCCTGTCTGCCACTTCTCTATCCCTCATCCAATAAAGGCAAAAAATAAAATCTTAATACATGGTGACATGTGCTTCAGCAGGAGGTTGTTCACTGGGTGACAACGGGAGTGATCTCCTGCCTGGATTCAGCCATAAAGCCTCCCGGCTAACAAGTTTATATCAGTTGAACTACGAGTGAACTGCTGGCTGAGGTCTGCAGCATTTACACTGTGAGTGAACTTCAGGTGACAGCAGCCGTGATTTAGACTGACTGTTACTGACTGTAGGGCCTACAGTGGCAGGTCAAAGGAGACGAAACGTATTTCAGAGGTCATGCTGAACACGGCAAGGTGTTGAGGTAGAGATGTGTGTTTTTTTGTTGTATTGATAACATATGTATGACTTAAACTAGATTTCCTGGATCATATTGTGTTTTCACCCCAGTGTTGCCATATTCTCACACCAACGCAACCCTCTGCTTGTTTGTTTCTAAACATAGCTTTAACTGTGATAGTCTAAACCTTTAGACTCTAAAGGTTAGAAAAAGGCTTTGACACTTTTGTTATGCACTCTTTTATCTAGTTATTCGCCAGCTGTGGCATCTTAGTGAGTCAGTGTGAAGCATGATGGTGCAATGGGCAAGATATTCCCAGATTAGAAAAAGAGAGACGAATACTCACATATACAGTAACAAATCTGATGTGTGTGTGTGTTTTCATCAAATCTGTCAATGTAGCACCACTTCTCACACAAAACAACAAAGCAGTCAGAAAGAGGAAGTGGTTCGGCGGCCAGTGAGACATTCGTCTTTCCTCAGCTCGATCACCTCATCGATTTTCTTAATCAAAGGCTAAACTGATTAACAGGCCAGCGCTGTTACATAAGCCTAAAAGACTGTAGTACTGTAGGCTCTGTTTACTAAACAGAGTGTAAGTAAGAAATCAAAGGTTCAGAAGAATAATCTCTTTCAACATATTTGACTGAACCTCGGCCTGTGTGTGTACTGGCAACAACAGAGTAAATCTCAGGCCAGAGATGAAGAAAGATCAAGAGTAACAAGCAGAGTGAGATGCTTAAAACAAGCCCTGTTGACTGTGTCATGACCCTGTGAGCTGAGGGAAACAGATTGAAATAACAAAGCTTGCTGCCAGATGTAAGCACTGCTTCGGTAGACTTTTAGACCTTTATATAACAAACCCTAAAATTGGACCCTTTTTTCATTCCACTGGCCTGAAAATCCACTATGTGCATTTAGATTAGTTTGTAAAGTATCAGTGAATAGTTTGCAGAGGTCTTACACCCGTTTAAAGAGTTATTTAACTTAAATGTTCTTTTGTAAGAAAAGTGAAAAGAAAAGTGTTGGGAATCAGGACAAATGTGGTTTCATACTGGATAAACAAGAACCACTAAAGGAGTCGTTCTCCACCTGAAGATCCTCCTGGTGGGATGCAGAGAGAAAACGCCTTTTATTTTGATGCTTGTTTCATATGAGTCAAGTTTGTGGTGAAAGTTTGTTTTCTTTCTGAAACAATTCACACAAAAAAACCAGCCTAAAAACCAGAACGACCACCGTAAAGTTGAGATTGATACCTCTAAAACGCCTCTTTATTTTTTTATCCTTTGCAGGATATATTGAGGAAGCGTGCATCATCCCCTGTCCTTCAGACTGTAAACTCAGTGAATGGTCTAACTGGTCGCGCTGTAGCAAGTCCTGCGGCAGCGGAGTCAAAGTTCGCTCCAAATGGCTCAGAGAGAAACCGTACAACGGTGGCCGGCCTTGCCCCAAACTGGACCACATCAACCAGGTAACGAAACTGTCTGTAGACACATTATACATTATACATCAGGGAGAAAGGAATTATTATTAAATGTATAATCAGGTTGAGCGCGGAGCTTTCCTTTACTTTCTCCTTATTATTGCTGCAATCATTTTTTTGCTGAGCAGCAACATTGGAAAACGGGTGCTATGAATGGATCCCATCTACCATATTAATGCCCTTACGGTGTGCCAGTTGATTCCTTAAGGTTTCCATGATTTGCAAAAATGAAATGCTTTCCAGGCCTGTGAATATCAGCAGATTAAGATTGTGTTGATCTACACTGTGACGGTGTGTGTGTGTGTGTGTGTGTGTGTGTGTGTGTATCTGCTAACTTCACACAGGTATTTATGCCAGAGGCTTTACTGACTAACTCGTCTCAAATGTTGCATTAATCATAGGTTCTGCACTATATGAACAGTTGGCATGTGCTCATTAATCCATCTGTCTTCTTTTAATCCACCCCAATGCTCACTGGATATGACTCACTGCTACAGGCTCAGGTAAGAGCTGCTTTCCTTCAGCTATTTGTAATGTAGTCGCAGATGTTACGTGTCACCAATGTCAGCGGGTCACTGATAAATAGATGTATATGTTCCAAAGACCTCGCTGTCAGTAAACAAAGTACTATGGCAGATTGGAGTTTTATTTATATGTACATTTCTCAATGGCAGAGCTGCTCTGAGGGCAGAAAACATCGTGTTGGCTTAATTAAACCCTTTGAGAGCTGATCTAAAAACTCACCATGTATTAGGCACAATGTGGCTCTAATCCATTGAGGTTTCTCAATGAAAAAAAAAATAAGAAAATAAAATGCTTTCACCCTCCGACTTCCCCCAATGATATTATGATATATGAGCATGTTGTGCAGCATAATAATGATATTCTGTCCTTAAGGTCTACGAGGTGGTGCCGTGTCAGAGCGACTGTAATCAGTACGTGTGGGTAGCCGAGCCGTGGAGCGTGTGGAAGGTCAGCAACGTGGACTTAAAGGAGAACTGTGGTGAAGGCGTGCAGACGAGAAAAGTCAGGTATTTAACAACCTGTGTCTCTTCTTCCATCTGTATCTGTTACACGTCTATTAGATTGTCTATTAGTGCTATCCTTTTTTAAAGTAATTTCCCAGTAGAAATATGCAAATTAACTTGTCAAATGTGACAAATTAACTGCTTTCTTTTCTTTTAACAATATTGTAGTTTGAATCTGGGTTTGAAGTTCGACTTGTGATCCGTAACAAACAGTACGATCACATCACTTTAGACATTTCCTGCTTTTGCATGAAAATTTGTATTCACATTGATGCCCTTTTTCATGTGTTTTTTGGGTAAACATGCATAGATATTCACTGTAATTGTGGTTGTTTGTGGTGAATACAGAACCAAACATCCTAGTTCTGTAAAAACACTGCAGTAAAACACACACACACATATTATAACACACAGCACTGTAGCTGCTAGACATGATCTCAACTTCTGTACGCCTTGCAATAATCAAGTCAAGCACTTTTTCACAGTTGTTGGTGGTAAAGTGAGTAAATACTCTATTGACCTGAGCAAAGTCTCCAAAAGAACATTAAGAGCTGGTGAAAATGTGAGTGAAAATAATGGCGATCCTGCATCTATTATCTCTGCTAGAGAGCTGGAGTCAAAAAATATTTTAAAAAGATATGGCTGAGGCGATTGAGGAAAACCTGGATTCAGTTTAAAACAATGCTTTAGAATAATATCTTTTTGTACTCTTCATGTGTTATTTGTATGTGTTTTAAATGTATTTACATGGCTAACATACCTCCAGTATGCAGCTTCAGTCTCTAAAACCAGTGGAGCTCATGTTGCTGTGACCAAATGCAACAAACGCTGCTTGAGAAACACATAAAATACATCCAGTATGTTTCTTGACCGTTCCCACAGGTGCATGCTCAACACCATAGACGGCCCATCAGAGTCTGTGGAGGACTACCTATGTGACCCGGAGGAGATGCCGCTGGGGGCCAGGGAGAGCCGGCTGCCCTGCCCTGAGGACTGTGTCCTCAATGACTGGGGCCCCTGGAGCCGCTGCAGCCTGGTGAGAGTTGAACCCAGATCAGAAAGGAGCCATTCGGCTGTCTGCCACAGCGTAGATATGGGAATGTCAAACGTCTGTGAAGCCCGTTGAAATTTATCTCGATATCTCTTTCTTGTCAGAAATATTTTCTCTGAGCCTCAGGGAATTCAAAGCCTAGCAGCACTGTATTAGTGTGAGCAGTGTGTGAATCTTTGTCAACAGGTTATTTTCCATCCACCGACTAGAAATAAAAGAGATATATGAACTGGGAAACAGGAGAGAAATGGCTTATATATCACATATATTACACTGCCCTCACTGTGCATTCAGCAGGGAAGAAGGATGATTTATCATGAAGACTCAGTTTTCAAATTTACATTTAGTGACACACACACACACACACACACCCCTGCATACATCAGCAGTGATGCTGTGGCGAACATAAAGCTGGCTAAAAATATTACCCCTAGTTTGTGATCATCATTTTGCAGACAACCACAAACAGTGAGAATCATTTGTTATACTTTCAGAATAATGTTGATTTATGATATTAAGATTTTTGATACAGGCTACGGCACGCACGCGTAAGATATCAGAACGTCCTGTTCAGCTTCTCCAAACCCCGACGCCTCCGATTCGTGGTAAAAAGCCATTTTAACTGCTCTCGTTTCACCTGCTGTTCTCACAGCAGCACCATGGCCATTGTTAATCACACCCCATTCTCTCCCAAAGTGCTTGACATACCGACTTCCTGCAATTCCAATCTCGACATGGAGTCTGCAGTGGCACCAGCGGGGCCTCTCACATGTTTTATTCATCATACCAGCGATGGAGTTATTCAAAAGGCTGTCATTTTCTCCCCTAGCTCTCTTCTCTGCAAGCAATGACCATGTCGAATCTGGTGGTTTACTATTCCAGCAATATCCGTTCCAGCTGTCATGTCATTTCCTGCTGGAAAAAGTCAAACTATATCCTGGGAATTTCAGGAGAGAGAAGCGGGAAACGGTCCGGTTTCCCCCCCCCCGTTTCTTTTTTCTTTATGTAATAATAAAACATCCCTTTAAGGACCAGGCGCATGCAGACTGTTGGATTGTATGTTGACATAAGAAATCTCTGAGGATTTATGACCCAATAAGATTGGAAATAATCCAGAAGCAGGCAAATCCACACAGTTATCAACTTTCCACCTTGTCTCCTTGATATTACACCTACATACTACTAAATTGCAATTTGCAAATACATTTTGAAGGAAAGGTAATGCTGCCCAGATGATATAACATAGTATGACTTTCTGCAATAAGACATGTTTTTATTGGCTCCAGTTTTAATGGGAAGTCTCTGTTTCAGCCCTGTACCAGAACCAACAGTCGACTGCGGGTGGCATACACCCTTCGCTCACCCAGCGTGGGAAGGCAGTGTCCAGACACAACTGACAAAGAGCCCTGCAGCCTGAACCTCAACTGTTTCAACTACTTTTACAACATCACAGGTAAAGGAAAGAGCAATTTACAGTGGCTGCGTTTCAACAGATTCCCTTTGCACTGTTAAAATCGAGAATTTTGTTTGTGGCAGATGTGCTGAAAACAGGAAAAACTGGCAGCTATTTAAATGTTCCTATATTTCATTAGGGTTTCTCCTGTCGTCTTCTGCCTCACAGTCTCAGCCAGCCTCCTCCTCTCTTCTTCTCTCCCTTTGTGCTGTTACTCTGGGAGACCTCATGACATACAGTCTCTACTGCTGTGTTCACAGTTGCATACAGGCATCCCAGGGTATATGTACATAATATACAAGCAGAGATTACTATTGGGTAAAGCGCTCTTTTTTCGCCGCCGTTGATCCACCTTCGTTCATCGTTTCTCTCCTTTCCTTGCTGTCTCTCTCTCTCTTTCTCTGTGTCTCTTTCTGTCATTCCTTCAATTTGCAATCTTCCTATTTCCGTCCCCAGAGTGCCACAGAGCTCCGCGGCAGGAGACACAACTTTCTGAGCTGAGCTTGCAGACGAGCTCACTGCAGCTAAAAACAGCCACTCATCTTTGTCAGAGGACGGCACACATCATGAGTGATACCTCAGCCTCCCTGTTGCTGCAGAGTGTTTTTTAACAACAGTGCTTTTAAAGTCACTGGCACCCTGAGTCTGGAATAAAATGTTGTCTTTTCACTTCTCATCCTTTCGTGGAGGGGGTCAAGGTTTCGGCTCTGGATTTTACTGGTGAGGTTTATTGGGGGAAAACATGTACTGATGCTGCTTTTAAATCCTGGTTATTTTTCAAAAGACCAAACTTAAATCTGAGCTGATCTTAGTTCATGTGTATGTATGACACCATCCTCAAAGAGCTATCAGATAAACAGCAGTGACGGCAGAGAATTTGACTTTTTGTCAACACACCATGAAATCTACATTTTAAGATTTTAATTGATATTTTATATCAAAATCCTGCATCCCTGGAACATGATGCGTATCAGAAGGCGTAACGTTTCCCATCACTTAAAACCTTCAGCTAAACAACAAAAGAAGCATCATGGTTGCTTCTCATTGTGGGATTTATTCATTCTGAAGTGTAAACAGTTTGACAGCTGAAGCATTTCAACACTTCTGAGGAACGTCTCCTTGTGTTTCCTGCTCCGACTGAACGTACATTGAACTACAGAAGCAGAAAACACTATTGAAAAGCTGTTTCTTGTGACTTGAATACATCCTCTTCTCCCTTTTCCTTCCTGCTACCATCTAAGATCATGTCTTCCTCTCACCTGCCTCCCAGGTCTGCCTGCACACTGGGCGGTAAAAGAAACAGCAGCAACCTGCCAAATCCTGACAAATATTTGTGCTAAAGTTATGTTCTCCACAAGCTGGCAGGTAGCAGCCATCGTGCAAGGGTCATATCTACAGGTCACATGACAACTAATAGAAACGTTTTCAACCATCTTTGCATCTCATTTTGTTGAAATATGAAAACTAATTTGTAAAAACTCACCTCATAATTTGCTTATTAGGACTTGACCTCAAGGAGCTCTGGTGTTAACATCAATGACCTGTTAGCTTATTAGCTGTTCAGTTGCAAATGTTCCTGTATTGACAGCATCAGTGGCGTGTCATTTGAGTTCTTATCTACCTTTCGTTATGTATTATCACTCATTATTCTCAGGGTGAGAGCTGATGCATCTCAGGTATCACTGCTCATCTGGTGCTTGACAGCAATTTAATTAATGAATGGATCTTTAGCAGATAATTAGCCAGCATTAAATGAGATTTTTCCTTCTGACCTGCTTATAACATGAAAGAATCAAAGAGACAAAATACAAGCCTGATAAAAGTTTTCTGTTTCATAGTTTAATTAAAAAAAATATACATGGTATTTCACTAATCTACTATAGATAGTAACATACACACACGGAAATATACATGAATAATTATTAGCTAGTATATAAACTGATGCTACCATTCAATCAAAGTCAATAACAGTTTTAGATCTGCAGCTCTGTTGGTGTTGTAGCCTCTGCTGTATGAATTGTTGTGCACTCCTAACTTTACAAACTTAACTTTATGTTGGCTTTTTTTATGACCATGAACATCTAAAAATGTCAGTGTGAATATGTTGTGTTTCTCCTCAGACTGGAGTACATGCCAGCTGAGCCCCAACGCCGTATGTGGGACCGGTATCAAGACCCGGATGCTCGACTGTGTTCGCAGTGATGGAAAATCAGTCGACATAAAGTTCTGCGAGGAGGTGAGACCTGCAGAAAACTCCTGTGGCGTTTCCTTTCGTACTTACTTTTTTCCTTCACTTCTTATTCTTTCTTGGGCAGTTTAGTTTTTTTACTTTCTTTCTTTTGACACATACATTTTTCTTAATGACTTAATCACATCACTCACTACAATATATTATCACGTCCTTCCAGTACTATTAGGCCCACAGCAACATGAAATATTCAGAACTGTTCCCATGCAGAGATTGTTGTCGTTGCTTCAGGCGGAGCGTTTTATTCATTCATAATGTGTCTGGGCTCCATGTAATTGTAGCTGGCGGGCTGCGGCAGAGCCGTCCCCACAGCTATTTAACCCTTGGCCCACTTCATCATCTGGCTCATTCACAAAAACACATTGTGTCAGAAAAACCTTCACAGCACCGTCCATATTCCAACTCTGCTGGCCTGGTTCTGCATAGCACAGTCTGCCCCCTGCCAGAGCAGAGGCTTCTGGGAATAGTAGTGCTGTGAGGTCAAGCTGAATCATCTGTGCAAAGGCTGTTGGACTGATGCTGTGAATGATTTGACCTTACCGCCTTCATTTCCTACATGTGCTGCAGTTGAATTTGGAGAAGAAGTGGCAGATGAACATCTCCTGTGTGGTCGAGTGTCCCGTCAACTGTCAGCTGTCCGAGTGGTCGGCCTGGTCAGAGTGTTCCCAGACCTGCGGGCTCGAGGGTGAGTGTCCATTAAATGAACTACTGTATGAGCAACTTGAACGTTGTAAACAACTGTTAATGACATTTAGCTGACACTGTTTTCAAGAGCAGTTTGCAGCGTGTGAGCAGTGACTAATTAATGAACTGACAGGCTGCTGGAATAAAGTCTGTAACATGTAGAAGCAGGACACCTATTTATCATGAATTAACCATATGACATCTTATTATACTGATATGTATTCATAGTGAACTTTAAAAAAAACCAAAACGATGTAAAATATGATGCCAAACTGAGCTTTATTCGCTTCACAGCCTTGATGGCAAACGGCCAAACAAGCGAGTTTTAAATCTTGACATCTCAAAAAATAGGGTCTGGTGGCTCAGTCATGCTGTGCAGCCAAACATTGTCCTAAAGTGCTTTCAATGTAAGCAACAAAATGAGGACAAAATCCACAGTCACACAAATTATGACGGTTTTCCCAAAGCTGCAGTCTTTTAGGTGCAAATTCCCTGTTTTTTTTAAGGTTTTGTGTATTTTTACAGAAAATAAAAACTACCGATTGTGTCACTGAAATTGCTTAAAGATGATATTTCTTTGTCACCAGAACAGGAAAAAAACCTAATTACAGTAACCAAAAATTGCTTCAATAAACAAATGGCACGTGAATAGAGACACTTTGGAGACACACTTGAAAAACCTCCATTAAACACACAAGAAACAAGTTAAACATGAATGAATCAACAAAATAATCCAGGGTTGGTGAATATGTCCATGTGCGAGGGTCAGGTTTATCCCAGGTGTGCTTAGAAATAAACTCGGCATCAAACAGATGAAAACATAGTCGATGTAGTGTAATAATGTGTTGTTGTTCTTTGAGTGAAAGCTGATGAAGCGAGGTTGTGGCTTCAATTCCTGGTTGGATCTTTGTTATATAACTTGCTAGTGTTTAGACATGTTGCTGTTTAGAGTCCAACTAAGAAACATAGAAACATCCAGGAAATATCAGCTTGTTTAGTCTCTGTGCAGCTTGTACTGAAAATGCACAAAAGTGGTTTATAAAGCTCAACGCTAAAGGATGATAGAAGTGATTGTACGAGGCAGCTTCAAGTTGTATAAATACACTGGTATGAATGTGAAGCACTGACATACATGGAAACTTGAGTTCTTTAGGTTCGATTGTAAGGAGCCTATCGCATCAACATCTTTCTGATGTATGTACTCAGGCATCGCTGGTATAAAGTAAAAACCATGCATGCTCAGCGAAACATACTTAAATAACTAAAAAAAAGTCCCATCTCAGACACTTCCTGCTCCCATTGGAGGCATTTGGCCAGAAGAGCTCATAGAAGCAAACAAGAGGAAATGTGTATTTAAGAGGAAATGCTTTACAGTCTTGCCAAACAACCGGTGAATATTTGTCCTCCTGTAGCCTCGTTGTTGTTCCCGGAGGTTCACACAATTGTTTTCTGTCCCATCACATCCTCCTGCTCCTCGAGACTGTGGGGAGCGCTTTGAAGAGAAGGCGCTGCAGCGATAGTCGCTAAATCACAAGGAATAAGATAAAAGTTTAAGAAAGGCTAAAGGAGCAAGAGGGGACCTGGTTTGATGTGTTTGTGTGAGTGGGATGTTCTCTTGTTGGAATAGGTTATGAGGCAGTTTCTGTGTGTGGTGTGAGTATGTGGGAAGGCTGCTTCGTATGTTATGTGTTGAAAGGTGTCATAGGTTGGTAAAATTATATTCTGAGGTGAGCAGATTCCTGGCAAAGCAGTGTGGAAATGAAAGTGAGAGATGGGCTGATATTTGCAAGTGGGCGGTTTAAACAGGTAGGCGGCATTTTGAAACGTGTGTGTGTGTGTGTGTGTGTGTGTGTGTGTGTGTGTGTAGGCTCTCTGTTGAGTTTTTGCAGCTAATTCATAGCGTCACTTCTGCACACATCAATCTGCCTCTGAGGTGTTAGCTGTTGTGATGTATTGGATTTATTTAAAGAGAGTTTGCTGATTGATGCGGAAGAAAAGCAATTTTACTCAAGTGGACCAAGAGCCAATCTGGATGTCAGAGAAAAAGTGCAGCATTTCAGGCTATTTAGAAAACTGTGCTCTTAAATGACGTGCTGTTGTGCATCGTAAGTTTAATTTAATGCATTCAAAGCAAATGCATATGCATGCGTTTAAAATGAGCTGTTTACAGTGGGAATGGATGGCTGCTGTGTGGTAAACTGCAACGGTCACTTCAGGTGCCAAATCCCTTTTTTTTTTTCTTCAGCTTATTGTGCAGAAAACTTTACACTCTGTATGACTGTATCATATCATCATATCAGGAAATAAAAAGCTCAGTTCTCAACTCTGTGCCAGTAAAACACAAGACCAACGTTTATTGAAGAATGGCATTTATAAATAATTACCATATAACCATAGCAACACAAGTCATTGGCATTTTGTCCGAGTAGAACGTGGATTAAGAAGCAAACACATGAATGTGATGATACACTGATGACGTCATTTCCTCTGTGTTTTCTTTAGGTAAGATGTGGCGTCGAAGGTCTGTGGTTCAGGCCTCTCAGGGTGACGGCCGGCCGTGCCCTTCCCAGATGGAGCAGTGGAAGCCCTGCCCTGTGCGGCCCTGCTACCGTTGGCAGTACAGCCCCTGGTCCGAGTGTAGGGTGGAAGTATGTCAATAAATCATACCATTATACCATAATCCAGGGGCATTAATTATTAATTATTCTTCTCAGATATAAGAGATGGAAGGCAGAAATCTCAGCAGATTTAGTATTGATGAACAATCCCATCAAATTCCTGCTCTCACAGTTATTATGTGGGATGGACAGTAAAAATCAATCTAATGCACCTTTAATGCTGATACATTACTATAAACCAATACTTTTGTCAAGAAATGTGGCTGCCTATGCGTCTTTTTCTGTTTTTCGCTGCAAGGTCAGATTTTCAAAGAAGTCTGCTGCATTTGCTGTATGTCATAAAACAAAACTTTTCATACATGAGAGTAGTTTTATGAAGACACAGGGACTCATGTCACTGCCTGTAGTTCATTTAGATCATTTGTTCCTCACAATTAACTTCATCAAGTGTTCAATAATATCAGCCTTAACTATATATTCATCATCTGAGCTGAAGCCATGATACACATTACCTTTAACTTCATAAACGATACTATTTTATACCTTTAATGTTTCTATGGACACACTGATAACATGAATATGTACTTTTACCTACTCGGTGGCTGTTGGCTCATGTTATTCCTCTCTGTGACTGTGATAACTCGTCATCCTCCTCTTTCTTCTGTTCCCGTACGGTCAGAGTGTGGTGTGTGGACACGGCATGCGCTACAGAAATCTTTCCTGCTTCGTGACGGATGACTCCAGCGGTGGCGAGGGGGGCCTGGTGGACGAGGAGCTGTGCAGCAGCCTGGAGTTGGCTGTTGACGGAGACAAACAGATCACACTGAAAGAGGCCTGCATCCTTCCCTGCCCAGGTACGAATGCTAACGCTGCAGGAGCAAACCTCACAAACTATTGTCCACACAGTCGCAATATTTGCATAGAAAGGATGTTTTTACATCCATTAGGAGATCTCTTCATAATGCACTTTCACTGTAAGTGATGCACAGCCCTCCCTCAGGCATAAATGAAAAAAAGTTTATTTGAAGCTAAAGTGATGCTTCATCCATCCAAATTAGTCAGATTAAGTCACTATCTTTCAAAGTGTCTTTTTAGTGCCAAATTCTCTCTTTTTGTTCCTCCCACTGAAGCTGAACAGGAAAACTCAAAGACAGACCAAACAGACTCATATTATCTTCAGATAAATTTCATGCTGAATTTGGCTCGGATCTGTCGTTCTCTACTGATGAAGCCAAATCTCTCTCAACTCTTGAATTGAGTCATCTTTACACCCACCATCTACAGATTAATATAACATTGTACTCACCAACATTACTTCCTCTAAACAAAGATATAAGTGAAACAATATCACAACTCTATGTTTCATTGTAGAGCTACAGCAGTTTGATTTCTATCACAAAGCAGCTTTTCTTACAAGGTGGATTTTATTATCTCAAACCGATGGCACTCAGTATCTATTCATGACCTGAGGCAGGAGCACACCTGAAGGCTGAATAAATGGACGACGCTTTGTGTAACTGTGTGATTTTATGAGTTAAATTCCCTGGTAGGTACTGTATTTCATTGCCTGTAGCAGCTCAGAGAGCCCTCCGCTCACAAATCATGATAAATATTCCACAAATTGCTCTACAGTCTTATATTTAGCTCCCGTTTCAACCAATTCTCCCAGTTTACCTGACGTCTATCCCAGTTGTCGCTGTAAAGCTGCTGAGATGAAAGTTGACAGCCGTTTCTTTTCTTCTCATGATGATAAGTCTCACATGAGGCGTGTTAAACATGCCGAGTTTTCGCTGGTGCAGCGGTCGAAACATAATCCCTCACAGGCCTCCAGAGACCAGCGGCAGCGCTGTCAGCAACTCTATTCTGTTTTATGTAGAACGTACAAACCATTAGGTCCGCCAAATGAAAATCTGTGACCCCTGCAATTCAGTTTATTCCATTTGTACAGCGAGGAAACACAGAATCAGAGTTATTA
The DNA here is from genome assembly GCA_036937835.1 of Pampus argenteus. NCBI lineage: Eukaryota > Metazoa > Chordata > Actinopteri > Scombriformes > Stromateidae > Pampus > Pampus argenteus. The sequence goes on along the minus strand of CM072865.1, from coordinate 22,848,569 downwards.
AGACGCGCACATGCAGACAAACCGAGATAAACTAACACAGAAACAACGGGTGCAATCAATAATCTGTGTGTGCCAGATAACAAAGACTCTAAGGGCTCATAAAAAAAGACAAAATGCCGAGCTCCGATAAAACTCCGGATACCAAAAATGTGGTGTTGAAAATGACAAAGTGTAGATTTCATCCATTTATTCAGAACAAAACAGGTTGAAAATGTATTTTCTGTGTTGATTATGAGCTCTGTTCTCGGTGTTCATATGGCATATTTCATACAGGAAGGCATTCAGATTTACATAAGTTCATTTAAAAATAAATCAATGAGATAAACACAGTTTTCTTACTGTTTTAGTCTGATGTACACCGTGATTGGAGGAGTTTATGGAGCAACCAGTCGACTTTACTTTCAGGTCAACTGATTGTTAGTTGCGTGTTTTATGCAGTTTCTTTTTTTGCCATCTAAGCTTTACATGCATAATTGTTGAGCAGAAGGAAGGAACTAAAACCTAAAACAAAAAATGATGACATGTGCCATAAGCTTGTTAGTGCGCCATGTGTGCACACGTTTTCAGCATGGGTAGCCCCAGCGGGCATCAAACCCACGAACCCGGCTGTGTTAGAGCACAACTGACCTACACAGGATGACTTTTTTATTTCGGTGAGTGATTAGGTCTCAGCACAGTCTTTACGCTGAGCTGGACATCTGTTGTGTTTTACATGATATACTTTATCACCGTAGACACACAGATGCACATTTTCATTTAATTACTTCAAGTCCTTCAGTGGTTTATTATTATATAGTAAAGGAGCAAAGTAACCAAGAGTTGTTTCACCACATCAAGTCAAATGAATCTTAAAATCAGAGGCGTATTAGATGTTCCTATCAGACGACTGATGGGTGTCACCTTCCTCCATCCTCCAGATATCACCACTGGACTCTCTGCTTCCATAACATTTTCATATGAGGATCATTTCTCCTGCTCTGTGTTGCAGATTAATAGGAAAAGAACTTTAATAATTGATCATATTTTAATAAGACAGCTCCCTGATTATCTGATCTACTATAGCTTTAATTTGCTGTTGATGCTATTTGGTGTTAATGCAAACTCAGCTTCCTTCATGTTTACATGTTGTCTTGATGAATTCAGAATATACATTTTAAACGCTGATTGCCTCGGTGCAACATAAAGCCATTTCAGACTCGACACTCTGCTCTCTGAGTGTCTCTTTTTAACAGAAGTGCTGTTTCTAATACTGAAGCTGCTACTAACTACTTGCAGTCAGTTCTACTTTGCCTTTTTTTTTTTCAGTGGGACGTTTCTGTCAATGAAACTCAGCACTTCTTGCACAGATGCTTCACATTAAACACTTTCCAGAAGCTCAAGGGCACCATCCTGTCTTTTTCTGCTTCACTTTTAATGTGAAATATCTGCAATAAGAGTTGAGTTTCAATGACGGTAGCTTAACACCATTCGGAAAAACATCAAAGTAGCAGCAATTCAAAGTAATTGGTGAGTAAGGACAGTTTCTCTGTTGAGAAACAGAAAAAGGAACTCGGAACAGCTGATTGGTGAATATGATGTGATGTACTGTATGATGTTGTACTAATGGAAATGCACATTATACTGACAATTACTGTGTGAGCCGTTATAATAGTAATAACAGTAATAATAGTAATAGTATAATAGTACTCATTCTTGCCACAAAACTATTGAAATAACATCTTTTATGTGAGAATTTAGGGCAAATGTCTCAAACTGGTTCTCTCCCAGGGGGACCAACTGATTATGATAATATTAAACTATACATCTCATAGCTAAGAAACAATTTTTCACACTTTCCAACAGAGATGTAACAGTAGCCTATTGACCACAGTTTGACAGGTGATGGGTTCAGCACTGCAGCATAAAAACAGCATAATACCAGCTTAGCACCAAAGATGTCAACCACCAACTCCTGCTGATTTAAAAAATAAAGAGAGAGAATCTCACAGATTGGATTATCACTTCAAAGGTTGGGTCTGAGGAGCTGTTGTCAGGTTTTTGTGATGGAGGCTTGTCAGCTGCTGGGTTTGAGCAGACGAGGGAGCTCTGCCCAACAGCTGCTGGACTCAGGTCTGCAGCTGCATCACTTTACTGCCCCAACCACAACCACAACCACAACCACGCTCGATGTGATGCTGCACATACTGGAGGGCACATCTTCAGTTTTAAAAAATAGAAAAGACGGTAGAAACTCCAGTTTATGATTCAGCCTGATATAAATATAAACCTGTTATTTTCATTGTCAGTAGTCCCTGAAGGGAGAATTATTGTTACTTGCTTCTGCCAAAAGACAAAAATGTGGAGTTCATTTCAAAAGTGCTATGTGTCAATTTGGGTTCATCATTCATGATTCAATATCTCTACAATAATGTACACGAGGGGGAGAAAATGTTATCCTTTTGTGGGTGGGGGATGTCTGCTGGTCCCTGAGATGAAAAAACACAGAGGAAGTTGCCCCAGATAACAAGTCAGGCCAAATTTGCAGGAGCACTGATGTATCAAACAGCAATCAGAAGCTCAGACTGTTTTATGTGCAGGGAGGTGCTGTAGTGTCATTTGGGAGGAAATTCAAGGGCTGTGCGCACAAGGCTGGGGATAAATTGGGGATTCTGGCAGGTTGCATGAACACACACACACACACACACACACACTCACTTTCATGCAGTGCCACCTTTGACCTATGTTCAGCTTCCCCTGTTGTTTGATGAGCTGCAGTTGTCAGCTGTGATCAAAACCATCCTGCATCTCAAACGTACACCTTCCTCCTCCTCCTGAAACTCTTCAAAGGAGCTCCAGCGTCACATGATACGATATGTAAATGTGTATTCTGAACGCATCTCTGCTGCATCTCGCCCAGATTAAACTGTTCTCATCCATAGATAAATAGGTGAAACATTGCTTGAGCACTGCCAAAGCTAAAGATCAGATTTCAACCAGGGACACCCACACTAAAGCCGCAATGCAGATATTGTTGTATAACTTAATCACACTTTAACAGTCAAATAAAAGCAATGAAATCAAATAATGACACAAAATGATGGATACAAATAAAATAACAGTGAAAATGAAAAAAATAACTTTTTTTTTTATGTTGAATCTAAAAAGATTTTTTTAAAACAAAACTCGTCAACAATTTAACCTCCATATTGTCCCCTAAACATTAAAAGCCTTTCATTAGAAAGAGTTAATTACATCTCAGTTACATTTTAATCTATAAAGTCAACACGATGTCTTGAATTAAAAAGTTTTTTTCTCATTAAAACACTCCTCATAGTGTATTTTACCTCCTCTTCGCTGCAGGTGAGTGCTACCTGATGGAGTGGTCAGACTGGAGCTCGTGTGTCAGCATCTGCGTCAAAGGCGCCGGTGTGGACTTTGGTTCTGTTCAGGCCCGATCGCGAGCCGTGTTGGCCCAGGAGCCTGAAAACCTGCAGCTGTGTCCGGACCAGGCGTGGGAGTCTCAGCCCTGCACAGGTGAGTGACAGCTTCAAGCTTCTCATGGCCACACAGTTTGACAAATCAACAGAAAAGTGAACAAACAACTTCCAACAAGCTGGCAAATTTCGATTTTTCTGTTCATTTTTCTTTACCTACATCTTTACACACAGGCAGGAACAAAATGGGCTGCTTGTCAGTGCATCAGAGTGCTAACACAGAAAGACACTTACATTCAGGGTCAAACCTGCAGGCTGTTCAGGCGTCTGTCTATCTGAACTCACATGTTGACATGTCAGAGGAAACTGGAACATCAGAAGAAACCAGAGAGAGAGAAAGACAGAGAGAGAAAGACAGAGAGAGGAAGACAGAGAGAGAAAGACAGAGAGAGAGAAAGACAGAGAGAGAGGAAGACAGAGAGAGAGAAACCCAGAGAGAGAGAAAGACAGAGAGAGAGAAAGACAGAGAGAGAGGAAGACAGAGAGAGAAAGACAGAGAGAGAGAAAGACAGAGAGAGAGGAAGACAGAGAGAGAAACCCAGAGAGAGAGAAAGACAGAGAGAGAGAGAGAATGACGGAGAGAGAGAAAGACAGAGAGAGAGGATGTCGATTTGTGAGGAGGGATTAAAAGAAGTAAACCTTCTGTTACTGTATTTCACATCTGTACTCTGGGTCACATAGGATTTATGGGGGAGGAAACCCCAGTGCTCATTTAGTGTACCACCTACCACCATAACATATACAAGCTATAGGCTCAGTCTGTAGACCAGCCACCCCCTCCTATCTACTCCTCCTCCTCCTCCTCCTCTCCTTCTCTGGCTACTGTACACAGTCCCACAGCAGTCTTTATCTCCAGCCTGACCTGGTTTCACAGCATCTCTCAAGGCAAGATAGGGGGGGGTGTCAGCCAAGACCAGGCAGAGAAAGAGTGGTGATGGAGGGAAGGAGGGAAGGAGGGAGGGAGAGGTTTGATGTGAGGCTCGCTTGAGAAAAACAAAATCAAAGCTGTGTCCCAGGTGCATATTTGACTGTATAGTAATTTTCCCACAGTGCAATCACAATGAAAAATATAAAGCATATTTAGAAACAGCAGCATCCAGATTGATGTTGCTCGATTTCGGTTTGCATGCTGCTGGTGTTCTGTTAATGAACACTATTGTCCCTCGATGCAGCCCGAAAAGGCAATAAAGGAGCTGCACACAGCTGGAGGAAGTTTAAAAACGGTGGACAATTGCCCAACAGCTTCAGGAACATAAAAATAAATCCCGTTTTCTCATTTTTATTGTGCGTGTTTTAATTTAAAAATTGGCAGTAGTTTAAGTTATTGCACCAAAACAGAGTTACAGTAGAAAGAGAGCGAACGCTGGACTAACATTTATTCATCAGGAGGCCGGAAACATTTCTTCAAATGAAGGATGTGAAAATGTTGCCAAAGAAATCAATGAATGCAGGTTGAAACTCTCAATATGAGTTTCATCATCAGTTCCAGGTAGTAAAAATATATAGAATATGTAACTCCAGTTAATGTTGTTGGCAGGTATGATGCTTACTACCATCTTAGTTTAGCATGTTAGCATACTGAGCTTTGCTACTGCATATATCAGTGGACACACAAACATTGGCCACTAGATCATACGTCAATGTTGCTGCTGTATGGCGGCCCGCAGCAACAGGCTGATATGGAGCTAAATAGATGATAATAAATAGATAATCCACTACTAACATCACAGATGTATAATGAATCTACTTTCAGTTTCAGAGATTCTCAGTTATGTTTCAAAAAGCTGTGACTTCTTTTTCTAACGCTACCACTGACATTATTTCTGCTCCCAGAGCAGATCCTCGTCTGGGAAACGTTTCTGTAGAAGTAAAACTCCAAATGTGCTCGTAAAAGATGGTGGGAAGAGCTGGCAGAAGTGAGCGATTCAATGATAACTTAACAAAAAAAAACTCAGCCGCACCAAAGCAAGAAAAGGAAGGAAAGAGATGAGAAAAGTGAAGAACATAAAAGGTGAAGTCGTCTCAGCCGCAGACAAATGGCCGCGTGGAAGCCGCAGATAGAGCAGTGATCCTGTCGCCAGGCCTGTGGAGGATAGATCGTCCCTTTGTTCAAGGTTAAACTGTTCATTTACGCTAGCCGAATGGGCTGGACTGGTGATTGGTTACACAGGACACCATGGGGAAATATGGTCATTTACTGCACTGATGAAGATATTGATAAAGTCATAATAGCATTGATAGAAAGTCATTAAGCAAAAGCTCTTACTGAAGATTAAAACGTTGAACTGGACCCCTTCTGTGAAGACTCAGGATTGTGATATTATATGACAAGCAGCTTATTATACAACCATAACTTAGCAGCTGCTTTATTAATCCGTCTCTTCTGTGATTAATGGTCCTCAAGGCAGATTTCCACCGCACGCTCTTTATAGCTGTTGATTGTTTTTTTTGTTTTTTTCTCTCTCCAGGGGGCGAATGTTACGAGTACAAATGGTTCAGCAGTCTTAACTCCACCCGCCCGCTCGTCTGGTGTCAGCGCTCTGACGGACTCAACGTCACCGGTAAGGAGCTCACATGATGCATTTACAAGACTTACCTGTTTCTTTCAATGATTAATAAGAAAGTAAAGTAAAGAAAGTAAGAAATCGAGAGGTTTCTGTTGAGAAAGTCTAAACCGTTGATTGCAGTTTTATGTAGGAGGTATAATTGTACAAAATGTCTCAGTAAAATAAAAAACAACGTTCTGAAAAACTGGGTATTTATTTCTATAAGAAGTGAAGGTGGTGGGCGATGGGAGCCTGAACAGTTATTCATTCAACACGATCACACGTGGCTGTTCACTTAAAATAACCCTAGCTACGTCGACTATATGGAGTTATAGACACATCGTGTTTATTTAGAAAAGACAGTTGAACATATAGGATGTGTAATAACAGCAATGCACATGTTCCCATCGCTGTGAAAACATGATGTACCCTGTTGGTTCTGCAGGAGGTTGTCTTCCTTCGAACCCTCCAGTGGATAACAGCTCCTGTGACCCTCCCTGTTTCATGCCAAAGTCGTTCTGCAGTGAGGTAAGATGCTCTTTGTTCTTATATCACCAATTTAAGTGAAAATAAAGAACGGTGAAAAAACACCTTGTAGAGAGAAACTTGGTAAAGCAACAATAAAAACAGAGTAAACAGAATAAAACACATAACTCTGATAGCACAGGTCCTGTAGATAAATGACAGTGTCTCTACTCACTGCAACACACTGCCACAATTGAATTTGAATAAAATAATAGCAGCATGAAGATGCTAAACCTATTTTTCTGCGGTGACACTCAACTGAGCTGCATCCAAATCAGATATGTTTTTATCCACCAGCTGCAGCACCTGGTAAATCTCAACGTTTATCCGTTTTAGTAGCAAGTATATTATTAGTATGAGTGGTAAAGACTTTCTAACCTCAGACTGCCTCATTATTAGTAGTAAAAGTAAAAGTAACCAATACAACAATGTAAAAATACTTCTATTGCAGTATTTGCAACAGAATGTAGTTAAAGTACTGCAGTAACAGTAGTGACTGATATATTATTATATATGACATCATTATATTATTAATACTGAAGCATCAGTGTTAGAGCAGCATGTTACTGTTGTAGCTGCTGCAGGTGGAGCTAGTTTCAACTACTTTATATACAGTTAGATAGTTTAGTCAAGTGGTTCCCAACCTAGGGGTCGGGGCCCTCCAAAAGGTCACCAGTGAGTCAAATCCTCATATAAAAAGTACCTGAAGCTGTCAGATAAATATAGTGGAGTAGAAAGTACAATATTTACCTCTGAAATGTAGTAGAGTGGAAGTATAAAGCAGCATCGAGTGCAAATACCTTGATAATGTACAGTGATTGAGTAAATGTACCACCTCTGCTTACTGGGGAGCTTTCAGGTAAATGTGTGTAAGGAGTTGCATAAAAGAGCATTTGCAGAATAAATAAATAAAGATTAAAAATGAATGCACTTAATACTATCCAGTTTTCTATCAGAATAACAGGAATTAGTGATAAATATAAGGAGATGAGGCCAACAGGTCACAAACATGCTCTGACGTGGTTCAGATTTTTACTGGAAGCTGAAGCTTTTATCTAGATTAACTTAAAATAAATGAGATGGAGACGGGTCAACAGCACACCTGGCTGTTGAGGACAGACGGGCATTGAACTTGTGATCAACTAGTAACGCGTCAGACACCCAACCGCACCAGGATCTCCCCACAAAGCCCCCGCTGACCCTCCTCAATACTGTACCTACTCACACCAAACTTGATTCTGCACTGCCCCCTGCAGGCTGGAGTCTGCATGTGCGAGGACAGCTTCACAGAGGTGCTGTCACCCACTGGGCAGCTGGACCAGTGCGCCCCCATCCCCGTTCTGGAGATCCCCACAGCGGGGGACAAGAAGGGGGATGTGAAGACCAGTCGTGCCATTAACCCCACCCTGCCCACCACCATCCAACCCGGCCGCAGCGGGCGGACCTGGTACCTGCAGCCCTACGGACCAGGTCAGAACACATGACTACATCAGCTCCTCTTATACAACAACAACTTCAAAATTATCATTTGGTACCAGGCGATAGAAAAAGAAGGATGAAAATTAGGAGCGTTTTATCGTTGTCAAGTTAAAACCTTTAATTTCTTAACTGTCATGTTTTTTGGGAATTAACCCTGCCTTCATTTACTCTTCTGACTCTCCTATATTCAAGTTGTCAAATCATAATCACGAAAACCACCACATGCTCAAAAAGATACAGACATGACTGGTTTATATTTTTGGAAATGCTAATTTGACAGTGTTGTTAATAGTAGAAACACAGCCGGCAAAATTATGACTATAAACATGTAATTATGAGAAGACAAACTGTCCTCCTGCCGAGACAAAGGTCAGTAAAAACACTCCCGAAGGTTCGGAGGTGACGTTGCAATCATGACCTGAAGGGATGTTTTTCTGTGAGCAGGTTTTAAGTCGGGACGTGTTTTTAAAAAGGTTTTAGAAAGCCCAGTGTTTGCACTGTGTAATCCTCTAAGTGAAGTAAAGTCATAAAGCTGAACAGTTTTCACATGACGGCAGCAGATTTTTACTTTTAGTTTGTGGAAGATTCAGTGTTGACAGACTAATTAAACATTAGGTTTAACACACTCGTACTTGCAGCTGTGCGTAACGTGAAACTGACACACACGACGCATGCGACCGTCCTCTCAGATGCATGTATCAACTACTCCGCCGGTACATTAACATCTGCACAGAGCTGTAACTGACGCTGAAAGGTACATTCAGGATGCAAGAGAGCAGAACAGATTGAGTTTATGTCTGTCAGGAGCAGACGCGTCCACACTCACATGCCATCACGTAACCCGACGTATCGTTTTATCTTCCAGGTGTTTGTTTATGCAGCAACACGTCATGCTATTATACTTCATTACAGTAAGAACTAAAACATGCTTTTGATACTTGAGAAAGAAAAAAAAACTGACGTATCGTTTGTGGTAAAGTTTTCTCAAATGCTGCATCCATGTTGTAAACATAAAGACAAACTGACAAGCCTCCTCCTCCACAGATGGGAAGCTGAAGATGTGGGTGTATGGTGTAGCAGCCGGAGCCTTTGTGCTCCTCATATTCATAGTGTCTATGATATACCTAGCTTGGTGAGTTGATGAGTTTTATCTCCCCTATTTATCATCATTCATGCAACCAAACCGTCCTCATTTTCCCCACCTGAACCACCACCGCCTCCCCGTCATCCAGCCCAGCCACCTTCACATCACCGTTCTTGTTTGTTTGTCTTTTTGTTTGTTTTTTTTATCGTTGTTGTCGTCACGCCACCCTCTCGCGAGACTAGCAGCTACTGTGCCAAGGTGCATCGCTCTCTTAAGGCCCAAGAGTCTGACGCCAATGGGACGGCGGTCTGGATGGGCCAAAATGCACATGAGATGATTTACACCTGCCCCGATTGCCAAGAGTTGGCTCAAAGCAGCAGCTAACACACCCTCCAGTATAAGTACCTGCAGGCCTTCACCTTTCCCTGTGACCGCTCCCTAAAGTGTCACATGTCCTGCCTGACTAGCTGAGTGATGTTGCTGGTGCAGGTGAGGACAAACCGCTCAGGGTCTGTTTTAAAGATAGTTTAGCACCATATAGTTAGTTTATATGGTCCCTATTTTTAATAGCACAACATGATGATGAGAGTTTGTTTTCCTTTACTGTTTATACCTGTTTTTAAAAGTGACCCCATATCTGTTTTTGATTTATAAGCCTGTAACAAGTACTGACTGACAGTGATGAAGATAGAAGAAGTAGTACTACAATGATAATGCATCATATTTTATAATCTAACCAGTAACTATAAAGCTCAGTTAAATGAAGTATAAAGTAACAAAATAGAAATACTCAAAGTACAACTACCTCAAAATTGTACTAAACCACAGCAGTAAATATGATGATAAATGTCATCAAGTATCAAAAGCTGGCATGAAATAATTGATCAGATTTAGTTATAAATAATAATCATTACCGTCTGTATTTAAATCAAACTGACACATTTGGCTTGTTTTGCTGATATGTACATGTTTATGTTCCTCAGTGAGTTATTCCCACTAAAAACACCACAGATATCATATTCACACTCATATTAACACACTTCAGGATTAAAGACGGAGCTCCTGCAGCAGCGATTTCTTCTTCTGTTTGGCTTGATAATACATTGGTACTGTGAGACGGTCTTTGTTGTGATCTGTTGCATCTTTTACTGCGTTTATTTTTAATTTAAAAACCAAAATAGTCAATAAATTCAGATGAAAGCTGCACTCAGTGGGGTTTGGATTGAACTCCAACTGGCAAATAACAGAAACATGTCTAAATATTAGAGTTCATCCTGTTTATAAACATTATAAAATATAATATAATACATCACTGTGACGTGTGTGAGCAGAAGGTCAGTGCCGGGTCACTTTCAGCAGCAGGTGTAATCAGTAGCAGCATAGCAGCATAGCAGCATAGCAGCATAGCATAGTCACCTGTGGTTCCTCAGTGCATCACGTTGTGTATTTCATCCCCAACACGATGATTTGTGCTGTTAGACTCTAATGTGTGTGTGTGTGTGTGTGTGCTTGTGTGGGTTTGTATAAATATAATTTAGATGTTTTAGCGCTGCAGTAAGCAGATGATGAGAATAAGGAGACGTGTCAATATTACTGCAGGCATCTGTTTGTTCACCACAAATCAAATTTAAATCTACAGACACTGAAGCGTCCCGACGTCTCAGAAGCACGACGCCACGCTGCCCTCTTGTGGTCAAAACAGGAAGTAGGGCAACACATTCTCATCTCACTTCCTGTCACATCCACAGCTCATTATACAGATTGATGTGGTTTCTCTGTTCAGAGTACCTGATCTCTGAAGATGGATCAGATAATAAAGGGAACTCCCAACATTTTATCGGCTTTTACACGTATCTCTGTAGGAAGACTTGAAATAGCAGTTTATTGATCAAGATGTGAGAATTTGCTGCTTTTCTTTGACTTACGTGCAGGTATTTTGGGCTTTTAGACTGTTGGTGGGACAAATGTTATTGATAAATCGCTGCAGATCTACATTTTTAAGGTTTTTCTGAAATATCAGACCAATTGATTAATCAGTTATGAAAATAATCAGCGGTCACTTTGCCAAAGCCACAGAGCAAAGAGCCAAACTGTTGTTTGTGGCAGCAGACTTTGTTGTTTGTTTGTTTGTTTGTTTGTTTGAATGTTTGCTGACGTTTTATGTTTATTCTGTAATAATTTCAGCTCTTCGCTCTTCTGATTGTCTTCATAAAGCTTCATAAAGTTTATTAGTTTTAATTGGAAGTGACTGAATCTGTAGATGCAGCATTGAGTTATCTCAGATTTGATCATGTATGAGAGAATATTAGCTTTGCTGTCTGATTCTCTAGAGGATTTAAATACTGTATGATCGTGTATTTAACACAGTACTGACAGATCAGAGAAGTTAGAAATCTAAAAGGTGCTTTTAACTAATACCTTTAATGCTTTTAGATAAAGATGTACAGTATGTCTGGAGCCTGATACGTTTGCTTACAACTACAGCACCCAAGTTACACGTTGTAGTTACACGCTGTAGTTACACGCTGTAGTTACACGCTGTAGTTACACGTTGTAGTTACACGCTGTAGTTACACGCTGTAGTTACACGTTGTAGTTACACGTTGTAGTTACACGCTGTAGTTACACGCTGTAGTTACACGCTGTAGTTACACGCTGTAGTTACACGTTGTAGTTACACGCTGTAGTTACACGCTGTAGTTACACGTTGTAGTTACACGTTGTAGTTACACGCTGTAGTTACACGCTGTAGTTACACGCTGTAGTTACACGCTGTAGTTACACGTTGTAGTTACACGCTGTAGTTACACGCTGTAGTTACACGTTGTAGTTACACGTTGTAGTTACACGTTGTAGTTACACGCTGTAGATACACGTTGTAGTTACACGTTGTAGTTACACGTTGTAGTTACACGCTGTAGTTACACGCTGTAGTTACACGCTGTAGTTACACGCTGTAGTTACACGCTGTACTGTAGTTACACGCTGTACTGTAACTACATGGTTAGTGTGGTGGTTTATAGTTTATACACTGAGGATAGAAGATTACTTCCTGCCTCTCTGACTCCGTTTTAATCTCTTCACACAGCAAAAAGCCAAAGAGACCTCAGAGACAGAGGCAACAAAACAACCGACTAAAACCTCTGACTCTCGCCTACGACGGGGACACGGACATGTAGTCCCCCAGGAGACGCTTCACCTGTCATAGAGACCCACTACATTACGCCATTACAGCGAGGGACACGGATGTTTGCAGCGTGAATGGACACGTCACAGAGCGGAGAAATTATAGAAAATCCTCTTAGCACATAACAGATTGGTGTTTAACCATTTCCAGTCGTGCTCCATTCACTCCCCCTGCATTTGTTTTTTATATATATATATATCTATATTCTTTTGCAAGAGCCTTGGAGACCTCCACCTTGTTCAATGAAATGCCTTTTTATTTTGTCCCCTACGCATCCATGTTTGTGTAAAAGAAAAGACTTCAGATAAAGGGAAGCTGGGTGCAGAAGACAGACCGTGGCAGCACAGGCACCAACTCTTCCTCTGCGCTTTTCTGCTTCTCCCTAAAAATGCTGAGTAGCTGGAGGCTTAGGAAGCTCTGACGGTTCGTACGTTGCCAAAAGTCACCGCAGGGAAGAAGGAAAATCTCCATAAAAAGGTTTGGATTCCTTTTTCCTCAATCCTCAACTGGGTTTTCACTCAAATCTCTTTTACAGTTTTGAACAAAAGGGAGGCATTTCTTCTCTCACACAGGCCTGTGTTTGTGGGATAAACCGATCTGTGCGATGCTGATGGAGGAGAAGCCTGCCTGTCTGCCTGCCTCCACCCTTGCTTTGTTTCAGGCACTACATTGCACTATATTAGTGCAGCATGATATGCACACGTGACTTCTACCTTCTATTGCCATAAAACACTGCCTCTTCCAGACAGACGTAACCGTGAAGCAGAGCAACAGCAAAGGTCGAGGAAAACGACGGCGACAGGAAAAGACGTTTAGACGTGTCACATCCTACAAAAACAGGCGAGAATCTCAAGTACATAAATGTATAGATTTAATTTCTCACAGCTGATTTTACTTTTCTTTGGTTTTTGGTTGTAGTAAAGTACCTTTTGTGGTTCGTAGGTTTCGTCTGGTGTTCATCACTTTATTTCTGCCCAGATGCAATTAAAGATTTAACAATGACGTGAGCAGGTGGCTTCTTTCTATTAATCCTACTTTAAAGTTCTTTAAAAAATCCAATTCTTTATTGTTATATATATATATATATATATATATATATATATAAATCAATCACCTTTTTTTAAACTACAGTAGTACACTATGAAAAAGATGACATTTTTTAAAAAAGAAAAAAGGGAGAATTTAAACCGTTCATGTCATTTCTGCCTTACTGACAATAACTAAAATACTAACAGCTCTGTAACAGGTTTTAATACTTGAATGGGGCCCAGAAAACACGGCGTGTAGATGTAAAGATTTCATCCTGAGGTCACTTAGCAAAGTATAATTCAGACTTTTAAAAAGGTTTTCATGTAGTAACCGTATCATAGGTGCTTCAGTCTCTACTATATGAGGAGAAATCTAGTTAAAAAAAACAAAACAGAAGTTATAGAAACATGTTAATAAGAAGAAAACACGCTTCTGCTGAGTTCAACGTGAAAGCAAACTGGTGTGGAGAATGTTTACCTTTTCTTTTCTGTTGTCGTTGGATTTGTAAATAACAGCATTTTTTTTATTTTTTTGAAAAAAAAAAAAAATCTAAGTATGTGTACATTTATTTTGTATTGCACAGAAAATGTTTAGTTTGAATATTGCAAAGTGGGTGTATGATATCGCTGATTGTTGTTATCATGATGCAAGTTATGTTGTGAAAACGAGAAAAAAAAAAAAAAGGAGCAGAAAAAGACGAAAGCTCGGACGTTTTGTACAGGTTGTTTGTATGTTTGGGACGAATTACTGAAAATAAACGAGGACACAGAAAGTTACGGACGTCATTCTGTCTTTTCTTTTTATCTAATAGAAACTGAATCTCTCAATTCAGTCAATCAATCAATCAATCAATCAATCTTACCATCAAACTAATGTAATAAAAAGTCCAAAACCAACAATGTTTGTTCATTTCTTGATACTTTCTACCTTCCTGAAGCTGAACCGACTGAACAAATAAGTAAATGTTTAAAAACAGAAACTTAATGACATTTTCAAAAAGTGATAAAACAAACAGTAAATGATCGGACTATTTTATATAAGCAGTCTGTGCACTAATCTTATAAATGAAGATTCATTTAAAAATGTTTTGATGTGTGTTTAAGGATGACTACAGCATTTTAAAGATTTTTCTTTTTTTTTTTTTTTTAAAGGGTTAGTCCACCAATTTTAAGCATGTTTAGTTCAACTCTGTGTTTTCTGTGTCTCTGAAGCAGCTTCGTCAAGTCTGAGAAAATGACTCAAATCACTGGAGTCATTTTGGACTCGAAGACGTCACAGTTTTACCCAAAAAAAGGTGTTGAGTTTGACAGATGAGGACGTTTACCAGGCTGGTTTCACATTACTGGTATCCAGCTCTTTAAAGAAATGCAACACAATGACACTTATTGCTGGAGTTGATGTTTGTCTGCTGATGAGTTGGTTTTAGGGTTTGTTTACCAACCTAAAAAACAAAAAATCATTTTTTTTTCAGCTGATTCAACTGTAATCCTGCTTCAAAATATATGTTGCAAGTCTGATGAATGAAAATCTGAATGAAAATCTGCACTTCAGGTAGTTTTCTTCAAATTGTTTCTTTAAATTCAATCGTCAGAGAAAACTGTCTAAATGTAGTATGTATGTATACATAACATGTTTGTGAGAGATATTGGCGTTGTTAGTCGGGGTAAAAGGTCAGAATCTGCAGGTGTTTCCAGCATGCAAAGATTAAAATAATAATAATAATAATAATAATAATAATAATAATAAAGCCACTGCAGCAGACTGCCACTAGATGTCAGCAGCCGACGATGTTTAAAGAAAAGTTGCTCCTCAAAACTCTGTAATGTGGACCTCCTTCCTCACTCCATCACTCTCTCTCTCAGTCTCTCAGTCCCTCCCTCCTGTCTCCCGTCCTCTGTGTGTGTGTGTGTGTGTGTGTGTGTGTGTGAACCTCAGAGCACGCTGTATAAAACATCCCTCCACACTGACACCCAGATGTACAAACGCCTCCGACCCTGCATCAGGAACCAGCCCAGTAACAGCAGAAGCCTCCTGAATGAGCCTGAGAAGATTCATCTCCGCTCTCTCGCCTCCGGACCGCCTTCCTCACTCTTTATTTCTCCTCAAGTTCGCCAGCTGATAGCGTCTCAGTCAGGAGGAGATATTTGCAGCTCATCAGGAGGCTGAGAAGGACAAGCTGACATGAGAGGAGACGCTCAACACAGAGGCATGAGGACCACATGTCTGAGTGCTGCTCTGCTGCTGTCATTCATCTCTCTGGTGAGTTAAATGTCATTTTGATTTGACCTTTTATTTTTATTTTGCTGTTATTTTTTTTTTTTTATATATACGTCTCTACAGTTTCTGTGATTACTGTTTGCACTCTTCTAGCAGCGACAACATTCAGGATATTCATATTCACAAAGGGACATTTTAGACAAGTGAGTTATTGGAAGGACAAACAGGACATTTAAAAACAATTTGATCCCGTTTGTCTGACAGTCTGATAATATAAAAAGTCTAGAAAACGTAATTTATCTGCTTTCTTCTTTTCCTCGACTCATTTTTACCTGTTACAGCACATCTGAAGGCATGTTTTTAAATAGTTTTCCTTAAATTTATCTCCACAGATGATACATTTAATCATCAACATA
This sequence comes from Pampus argenteus, assembly GCA_036937835.1. Lineage (NCBI taxonomy): Eukaryota > Metazoa > Chordata > Actinopteri > Scombriformes > Stromateidae > Pampus > Pampus argenteus. Next base: position 22,832,613 of record CM072865.1, on the reverse strand, counting down.
TCCATGCATTTCATCATCAATGATACCAATATTAGTGTCAACACTCTTAAAACCCAAATCTGCATCTTGATAAAATCCACTCGTTGGATATTTCCTCCATTAATTCAGTCCCTCCTTTCTCCCACTTACAGATAAGGTCCAATAAGAATATATATATATATATATATATATATATGTGGCAGTACAGCAGCGAGCAGCCTGAGCCCATTATGACAAACATACCAGAAAGCTACTAACTCAGTGTCTTGACAGTTTGTGACAACCCAATTCCTTTAATCCTCGGAGAGACAGTAACCCCTCACCCGCTGATAAATCTGTCAACAAAGCAATCAAAGCAGAACAGGAGCCACTCCTCTCGCCCACCACACACACACACACACACACAAAAAGAAAATATTCCATAAACTTAATCCTCCACAAACTTGACTGGCCTTAAAAAGCTCCCGTGGTGTTATCTGTGTTTAATTTGCATAGTGATGGAAAGAAGTCAATTACTATTAATTATTCTCTACAACTTAATATCCATTATCGAATTGAATTCACCGTCTTGAAAACCATAAACTCAATTTCACAGTTGACTAAGCTCACTAATCATTTCACCCCCCCCCACCCCACCCCCCCCCACCCCCTCTTTAAAGAGCCTTTTTTTATTTATTTTTTTTTTTTTTGCTTTAAAGAAACAATCTTCAGTTTCAGAAGTAACATCATCATCATCATCATCTCTCGTCACATATAAGCATTAATCATTACATATGTGACTTATATCTACAGCAGCATTATAGAAGGACCAGCTGATCTCATAGCATCACTTGATGGGAGTTTATTTATTTATTTATTTTTTTTATTATTTTTTTTTCCAGACTGGGCTGCCAAATTGCTTCGCTATGCTTTAATGGGATGATCATAATTGTTTCGTACTCGGTGCATCCTAAGCTTTCGCCTGCAGCTCCTTCAACAGATTGACAGACCCATGGGAACCTTACAAACTTATTTTGGCCGCCTTTGAACCAAGTCGTGTGTGAAATAATATGATTATGCATTTTTCCTCTGGGTAAGTTGGAAAACTGGTGGTTAGGCCCCCCCAACACCCCCTCCTCCTTCCTCCTTCCTCCTTCCTCCTTCCTCCTCTTCTTCTTCAAACTGGCCCGCTCTAATATCCCGCAGTCTGTCCGCGTCCAGTATTTATCCTCCTCAGAAGTCACGGTAATAATTGTGCCCCGGCCTCTCCGAGCAGCGCTGCAGTGATACGACTCCACTTCATCCACAGCTGCCTGTGATGTCTTGACACACTTTGTGATTTGTCATCATCTCTGACCCCCCTCAGGTAACACTTTGATATCACCAGGAGAATATAGACCTTTAGTTGATCCATCGAGGGGGCTTTACAAGGCGAGTAAATGAGGATAATCATGTCCCAAGTCCTGCTAAACTACCTTCCTGTCTATAACACAGAAAAGTGGCTCCATGTATGAATCAAAGATGAGACTTCATACATTTTATTCAATGCTTTGAACTCTACTTGTTCAGAGTCCCTTATGGTAAAAGTACTTGTGATTCATACATGGTTTTGCTGTCTGAAAGTCTTAGATTAAAATAAGCTGTAGCCACAGGTTAAACCCCGAAAGGTCACAGGTTTGATACCAAAAAGTCCTTCAGCCAAACTCTTGCTGAGCCTCTCAGCTCACCTAAAAATTAAAAAGTAAATAAATCTGCTTTTTGAACTTTAGCAGTGTAGTTGTCACACACACACACACACACACACACACACACCAACCAATCAACGTTGCAAAGTGGCAACCCTTTAAATCTGCTATCACCCGGCGGCTCTCCTTTCTAACTCTGTTAAACTAGAACTGTCGCACTCACAAATCCTCCCCACACAGCAGCCGCAGCGTTCAGGTAAATGAAAACTGACACACACTTTCATTCTTCCCCGAAAAGGTTTTGTGTACAGCCCACCGCAGAGTCATCTGGCTCCTCCGGTGCTTCTATTAAAGGTAGAATTTGTTGGCTGTTTGGGGGTCCGGCCCATAGAATATCCTCTGAGCTCCCGAGGGAAGCCGGGGGTTGTTTATCTTCCTGTTTCAAAGAGCGGACGCCTGCGCCTTATCTCAGCCTCGCCAAGAGTAGATAGCATTTAGGTTTGTCCAACAACCTGCCTGCACGCTGCATCTGGCAATCTGAGAGTCGTTTTCCTAAAAAGAACTCGTGCATGCTGATGCGCTTCGTGTTATCTTGTTGAGGGATTCAGCTTCATATACTGAAGCTGGGAATAATATTAACAGACAGTTAAATGGGGTTTGGAGGGCAGGAGACTCCTGTATAACAAACTGCAGGTCAAAAAGTAAAAAACAACAACAACACAACAACAACTCTGAGCCGGGAAATGAAAGGAGAAACATTTGAATATGTTTCACTATGTTTAATATGTGATGCATCAACATGTCTTTCTGTATAAAAACGAGACATACCGACACTAAACGTCATGCAGGAGCAACACTGGACTCCACAGTTTATGATGTATTTTACTTTTATGTAATATCATTAAACGTGAGCTCAAGTTTTGACAATAATTTTACTCGTCTGTGTGATTAAAGCTCAGGTTTCACTCTGTTTTAAAAACAATGAGATCACGTGAGGAGCAGCAGCTTCTTTAACTTTCAGTTGCAGGTTGCACAGTTTTAGATTTCAGGATGTGCAGCCGTTAGTTTCATTCATTTAATCCTGTAACAAATGAAAAAAAAAAACAACCAACATGTGTGTTTCTACAAGCTGGTTCCCACTGAAGAGCAGCAGTGAGCGGATGTCAACGGTGACTGCAACAGTAGAAAACATGCACTCAAATATGTAAAACTGTCTTTTTCTTTCAGTTTTAGTTTTTTAAATTCACTGTTTGCTTGAAGTGAACCGGTTGAATTCATAAACCAGCGACGACCAGTTGAACCACTGATTTAAAACAACACCAGTGAAATTAATTAAATAAAGGCAATTACTACAAAATAAACTTCACCTTTAGATGAGAGCGATATTGTCTGTGATATTTAATAAAACCCAATATTGACAAACCAATATCTGTTAAGCCTGAAGTTATCAAAGTGTGACTGTTGACCTTTACGCTGCCATGTTTGTTCTCCCCCCCTGTCCTTTATCCAACTGCACTCTCCCTCTTCTCTCTCTGCAATGTCTCCTTCAGGCACATTCATGTATCTCACTCACACACACACACACACACACACACTCTCTCTCTTTGTGCCTTGCTTGCATGTTTTTGAAGGTAAATCTTGGCCCTCCGAGTGTTGGTGCAGTCAGTTGGGGTGTTCTGGATATAAACGCTGCTTTAGTCAGGACTGTCTCTGATCTGCCTAATCTCCCAGGGCTGGATTACAGGTTGGGCTCTAATCCGTGAAGTGGGGTCTGTGGTGAATGTGCCTCTGAGTGCTCTAATCCAGAGACTGTCAGGTGCTTTAGATGAAAGCTAATTGCATGTCACAGTTTTGGGGGAGCGAAACATAACGGCGGCGAGCTTCCGCAACAAGACGTTAGTTCGGTCCGATGACGCCACGTAATTTTGTGTTTGATAATCTTGGAGAAAATAGTAAAGAAATCCCTTCAAATTAGAGAAAATGAATCTTCTTTTCAAAACATGATGTAGACAAGTTCCTGGTTCACAAACTGATGAAACTTTAAACATTTGACACCGAAACTTGCTCGGATTATTTAGGAAATATTAATACAGTAAAATGCTGCTGTTTTCCAATAAGAATATAAGAACTAAAAACACTTCTTAAACAAGAATAAAGACTCAACTATAATGTCATAATCCACTTTATAGCTGCTCAGCTGACAGTTTATAAGATTTCACTAAACTTTTACATCCTAAGGAGCTTCACGTTATAACGGTGCCAATAAATCCTGAACAGGAAGCCTCCTTTATCCTCACGCTGGATTTATCTTTTTAACGATACATCACCAGCGGAGGCAGGAAGACAAAAGGAGATGTTCGTTAATAGTTTAACTGCTGGAAATTCATATTTCTACAAACACTCAGCGTCTCTTTTCCTCCTTTACGTCACCAGCTGGTTGTAGAGACGTTGCTTTCGAAGCTGTGTTCCTCTGTTCAGAAACAACTGAAGTCTCCACGATGCCACGAACAGTTCGCTCACATCAGGTCATTTATCATCAGACTCTCTTCAAAACAACCGGAGGCCATCTTTTTAAACTCCTTCACTCTGAAACCAAGTGCATAAAATGAAGTGACGCGCTTCAGAGAGAGATCACAACAGCTGTAAACAGTTTACTCCACTCACACACACACACACACACACACACACACACACACACACACACACACACACACTCATGTGCCTACAGTACTACAATGTCATTCAGTGAACTTTCTGAATGAGAGAAGACCTTATTTTCAGAGTATTGATCGCGAGGTGAAGGTACGAAATGTAAACGCTTCGACCAGATAGATCTGCTGTCACGTTCCTCGGCTGCCGTTTGGACATCGCTGTCAGTGGCGTCTGTGGGGCCGCGCGGGGGGGATCTTCGTTCTCTCATCTGTGTGATTGTTAGAGGAGAGACACAAAATGAATCATCAATCATCCATTCAGGGCACATTCAGCAGGTAATAGTCTGCTGTTGCATCACGTCTGCACACCCAGAGTTGCGCTTCATTCGTCTCAATGTTTTGGCAGGAATACCTTTAATCTTGATTAGGACGACCCGGGTACATCATGAATACTTTCTGCTGAAGGTGCTGACATGCTTGTAGGTGGATCAAGTGTTTGTATGTGCTGGTTTCACTTAAAGGAGATTATTATTGGTTCTTGTTTGACGTTGGATAAAAATCTACCAATCAAACGTCCAAATTCAGCTGTTTGTATGTGGCCTCCATAAACAACTCAGTTAGGGTCAGGTGACCTTTGATCCATCCATCCATCCATCCATCCATCCATCCATCCATCCATCCATCCATCCATCCAACCATCCAAATAGGCAGAACTAACTGATCATGAGTCTTACTTTTTGCACCTTTATAATAAGCTTTAATATTCCCTGAAAAATATTCTAATAAAAATAAAGATTTTTGTTTGTTTGTTTGTTTGTTCCTCCAGGTTATGAGCGCTGATTCACCAAGTTCAGGAAATTCGGACCTGAGAGAGAGCTCAAAATCCAAAGTGAAGACATATTGGACCGAGAGCAGCAAGGCCTTCTCCATCAGCCGTCTCCTGTCCCAGTCGCTCTACGGCAGAGAGAACTTCACCGCTCTGGATGTGAGCTACGATGAGACGGACCCTTACTCTAAACAGGAGCAGTGGAACTGGCTTTTCAACGCCTCGAACCCCCGCGACCCTCGATCCAGGACCAAAAGGAGGCCTATCGTGAAAACCGGCAAGTTCAAGAAGATGTTTGGTTGGGGCGACTTTCATTCCAACATCAAGACGGTGAAGCTGAACCTTCTCATCACGGGCAAAATCGTAGATCACGGAAACGGGACCTTTAGCGTTTACTTCCGTCACAACTCGACCGGTCAGGGCAACGTTTCGGTGGGGCTCGTTCCACCGACCAAGGCCGTGGAGTTCCAGGTCCACCAGCAGTACCACCATCACCAGCAGCAGCAGCAGCAGCAGACGGCTCTGGAGACCAAAGACACTAAGCTGTTCAACTGCAGGGTGGAGTACGAGAAGGTGGAGAAGGGCACCAGGAACTCACTGTGTGCCCACGACCCCTCTCAGAGCTGCCCCCAGGAGCAGACCCAGAGCCACGTGTCCTGGTTGTGCTCCAAGCCCTTCAAAGTCATCTGCATCTTCATCACCTTCTACAGCACCGACTACAAGCTGGTGCAGAAGGTGTGTCCAGATTACAACTACCACAGTGACACTCCTTACCTCCCCACCGGGTGATCACCTGACCGGATGAGAGGAAGGAGGAAAAAAAAATAAAGGCAAAAAAAAAAAAAAAAAAAAAAAAAAAAGATGCAGAGACAGGCCGCTGTGCCCCCCCGAGCGTCAAAATGTCAAATTATGAGTCCAGAGACTTCAAACGTGAGACGGCGACAGGCTTTATTACAGCTAACATATCCTTGTCTTAAGACTGCTTGAATGAACAGACCCACCTCGAGGTCATTATGAGAACATTTAGGGAAGCATTTATAGGCTTGCAATACTCATATTATATGCATAGCTGCTGCTTACATTGAAAGGAAATTCTCAAGCCAACTGTAAAAAAAATATGCTGATTGTATTTATGTAAATAGTTTTATTAACTCCTGCTAATTTAGTTGTTTATGTCGATTGTGTGTTTCCGTCTCGATCTTTTCCAATCAGTCTCTGGTAATCATTGCAAACACGTAAATGTCAATGCATAAAAAAAACAAAAGAAGAAGAGTCTGTCAGTATGTGTTAGAGGGCGTAATGGAAAAAGCAAACATATTTTGAATGCTGTTGTTTTCTGCAGTGTGATTGTTAGAGTGAATATACCTCTCTGATATTGTTGTTTGAATCTTGTTTATGTCCGTGCATGAACCGAATGTGGTAAACAACTGAAAAACATCCATCTATATTTTTTCGTGTTATTGCAGTTGTCAGAAATAATCTTCATCAAGTCACGATTGTTACGAGAGGTAAAAAAAAAAAAAAAAGAGAGAGAGAGAAAAAAAAACAAATTTCTATTTTATTTCTGTGTTCTGTGTTGGTGGTTTTAAGGGCATCGATGGCACAAAGAAAATAACACAAAAATCAAGAAAATGTCGCAATAAATAAGTAAAACCTGCAGAGACACACGAGATGACAGAGATGCAGGAGATCATTCACTGAAAAAACACAACTGTGCCCTAATTCTGCATTTCCATTTCAGACACTTAAGACGTGGCTCTTATGTTTGAAACTTAAAACAAGTCCAATATAATAAATTTCAACTTCTGCATCAGTAACATGACAAGCAGCCTGTAGTTAGGAGTGTCAGAGCCAAAAATAAAAAAATATCTGTACGCAGGAGGGTTAGCATCTATATAAAAAATAAAAAAAAGTGATGGATAATGACAAAAAAAAGTGTCTGAAAGTGTCTAAAAATAAATATAAGAGGAAAAAACATGCAGGTGATAGACAAGATAATAACCGGAAGTTCGTTTAACAAAAGCTTCAAACAGAACAGATGTTGTATTAAAATGTGAAAAAAAAGAAAGAAAAAAAAAGTGTCTTCTTGCTGCAGAGACGGGATATACATTAACCAGCAGGTGCTAATCACACGTTCCACCTATCAGACATTTGCATATCAAAAAAAAAAAAAGGCAAATTTCTGGATGAGACTAACACTGGCTGTTAATGATATTGGATGTTCCAATTGGCTATTAAACCTTCATTACATAAATGGGAAGCCAGTGGCTCCACGTGAAGCATTTAGAGGAAATGAACAGAGTGTAAGTGGGAACTCTGCAGATTCAACACCAGAGAGGAAGAATTTAAGTGCTGATAGAAAACCTGTAAAAAAAAAAAAAAAAGTAGAAATGTGCACCTGAGGGGGGCAATGATTGCTGTCTATTTAAATTCAGTGCTCTTTCATAGTGTGCGCTTTGGTATACGCAACACGCTAACTGCTAATGGCAGCCTGGACGCCATCCAATATGCCAACATGGGGTGTTTTTTTTGTTTTTTTGACATGGCAGGCCAAAGAATAGGAGGTCTGCCAGTAGGATGAGTGAGCATAAAGAGGAATTTATGATGTAGAGGAACAAGGCTGGCAGAAATCACTGGAAGCACCTGACTCGTAAATTGAGAGCATGTTTCTGTCACCGAGAAGAAGGAATGACTAATGTCTCTGATTGCTGTTTGGGCCACTTCTTTCATCTCAATAAAGTGACTTTGATATGTCTCTAGCCTTACCCGAATGTGCCAGGGACACTTTGTTCAGCTTCAAAGATTTAAAGCAGCACTTTGCAGAGACAACGCGGCCTCATTATGCACATAATCATACGAGTGTAAACAGTCTGGTGCAAAACGCTGCTGAGAGATGGATCTGTTCCCTGATTCATGTCGTCTGCAGATAAAAAAAATAAAAATAAAAAGCTCCAAATATGATACTGATCTGTTCACAAAGTTAACTTAAAGCTGCACAAATCAATATTTAAACAATTAAATCAGCGACTTGTGCTGCAGCCAGACATCAAAAGTGGAGTGAATCATTATAACCAGAAACATAACTCCAAATGTTGTTGACGTCTTAAATAATAAGGTGAAAATATGTCCGTGTTGCGTTTACTGCTCGTTGTGTTGCCTCCAAGTTGCCAAACAAATCAATTCGTGCAGGTTCAAGAGTTGGACGGAAGATGAAAACGAGATAATAATTGCAAATATCGAGCAGTTTTATTTAAGAACATTATCGATTAAAAACAAAATTTCAGCACCTGAAGATATTAAGTGTGATGTAATCATTTTGGTCCTTTTATTAAAACGCCTGCAATCGTTTTTAGGAGCGACAGCAGCTTCCAATTTAGTATTTTGGCTTTTTTTTTAGCGCCGTTTCTAACCTTTCTGTTAACTTTCAGATCGACTCGGTGAAATGATTAAACAGGGAGGATGTAAAAAAGAAGCATTATATAATTAGAAAACGGCAGGAAAACTCTTCAGAAGTGTAATTCAAACCAATTTCAGTCCCTGAATTTCTTCGAGACTAATTTGCACAACTGTGAAAGGTTGGATTCATAAAGTACAATGTCTGTTTCCTTGGAGAAATGCTCCTCGTATGGAGCTGTGTGTATGCATGAAAGCGACAGCGTTACAACCCAGCAGCACTTTGGACGTCTAACTTATCTTTGGGCCCAGATCTTCTCCCTCGGTTCAGCCGTCCTGGGCCGGAGCCATCCATGCCTGCCGTCTATCCCCCAGCTCGCCCACAATCCCTGATTAATGTGGTCTGGGTGGGAGCTGTCAGAAATGGCAGAGAGAATCATGGGATTTCTCCTTCAGAGTCGCAATGACACCCAGCAGCTGCAGGAGTAAACAGATGACTAACCACTGGCCTTTTGGCAGCCTGTGGAGATTCACGCGGAGGGAGGGCTGCGAACGCTGCTTTGACATTTAGGTGGATTAAAGGTTCTCGGGTTCTGCTCTCGTGGTATCAAAGGTGGTCGGCATCGTAATTATTTGCATCTCTTGTGGTTTTTTTCTTTTTGTTTTCCACTTGACCCCTGAACTGCTGCAGAGGTTCGTTTTCCACATTGTTGTAGAGTAAAATAAACATAAACAAATCACAGTTTTGTGACAAATAATAGACGATTAACTTAAATAAAAAAACATAAAGCAAACCGATTGTCATTTCAGATCATGTCCTGCTGCAGAATTCATTTCATATCTGGGGCTGAACTTGTCCTGCGGCTCAGTTTTATGTGAGATATTGACATATTAAAGACTCTATCAGACAATGGCTGCTGGTTTTTTTGTTGGTTTTTTTTTTTTTTTAAATCACAAATAAATTACTCTCCTGAAAACACTATTACTCCTCCGGAAATGAAAACTCACTCATTGTGAATGTCTCATATCAGGTAAAAACTGGAGAGAATTAATTAACCTTTGTCATTTTAATTGCTTTAGTGACAGCTGTCCTTTGGTGCTGGAGCTATCCTAATGCACATACTGTTGGGCTTGTCAATTACTTTCCCAGTGAATAGATTAAAAACGCCACAGAGGATAGAGTCATTTCATTAGTCAGACTTAATGCCCCCCAGACATAACCAGGTACCAACACTTCACCCCTAAATATGCAGGAAAATGAACAATACTATTAAGCCCATATGAATCGAATGAATTGTGGCAACATGAAATTAAGTTTACGCTCTATTTAATTCAGTCCTGCTGCTTAATTTACATTCGGTATACAGATTCGTCTTCGGGAAAAGGAAGAATATTTTAAGGCTTTTTAATAAAAGGTCTCGCAGACTGAAATGTGGGGCACCTGTGTGGCGCTGCTAATTGCTCTAATGGATGTTAGCATCATAACGCTGTCAGTTCTTGCTACTCTGGATAATGGTTGACAGCAGCGACTGTCTCATATTCTCCCATTTTGCCGGTTGCACATTTTTATGATCTGATGCTACTCAGCTCATCACGAAGCTGGAGCGAAATTAGCTTTCAAATATCTGTCAGCTGGATGTCACGGCTGCTTTCAACACTAAATTCATAAATATATCCGACCTTTACCACATTATATGAAGACGAAAATGTTCACATTTTATCAGCCTGCTAAGTCCTTTTCACACACTCGAGTATGTAGAGTATAAGACTGCTGGTGATACAGATTCAACACATGATATATCAATCTGGTCCTGAGACGAGAGTCTTCGTTATCCATTAATAATCAGCCGATCGGTTCAGTTGATCGATAACTTTGAGATCTCGGAGGACAAAGTGAAGAAATGAAAAGCAGCAAATCCACACATTTAAAAACAATGAATTACTGCCGGTGTTGTATGTACGTTAATATAACTGATCAGCGGTTTCAGCTTCTATGATGTGAGAATGTGTTAATATCTTTGGATTATTGGATCTGTTTCGAGGTCAGAACAAAGGTCGTCACACCTTTCTGACCCTTTATTGACAACGTGACGAATCAAATCATTTTAAAAACATCCAGATATTAACTGTTAATGATAATAATAATGTGTTCCAGCTTTATATTGATCAGATTATAAGCGGAGGTAGTTGTAATTTATTCTTTCTAAGACACTGCAGCTCAGTTTCTGCTCAGATCACAGTGATTTTCGCCTCTTTTGTTTCCAGTGTCTCGATCCTGGTGAGAATTACAGTAGCTCCATCATCAAACCAGGGACACAAGTATTGATGGCAAAGATGTGTTTTGCTTTTCAGCATGACATGAGAGATATAAGAGGATTACACGGCTCATGAATATGACTCACATCTATCCTCCATCTATAACAGGCTGTCGCACGACACAAAGGCCCATATTCTCGTGTCTGAATAGCTATAGATTTAATTTCAGTTAAGAAAAGATGAAGCTAAAGTGTGTGTTTGTCTGATCACCTGTGCATCTGTGTGTGTGTGTGTGTGTGTGTGTGTGTGCTATTAGGCCCGTTTGCACGCGGCTGCACCTCCGAGAAAAAGAGCAACTGGTGGAAAAAAAAATCTATTTTTAAGATAGAAAATGCTGTGAGTGTATATTTACTGAAACAGCAGCGGGGAGAGGTGATGATTACTGAACACCGCCTTGTCAGAAACACTGAAACACAGCAGAGATGAAGCTATTTATACGCATACAAACACAATACAGAAGTTAGTTTTCACCGTTTACTCCTTCAAAAAGGCTGAGAAAGCCACCAGCGTATCACAACACACCACAGCTACACATCAGGGCTTTATAGTGGTGAATACAGAAATGTGTCTGCGTGATGAATCCAACATATTCACATCGTCTAAATATAAAGTTTTCCTTTAATACAGACCAGCAGGCATAACAATCAGGGCCGGCCTGCACCGGAGCCGAGGTTCAGTTTGCCATTGATTTATATCTTAAACAACCTCTCCTGGTGCTTCCACTGCTAAAGGTGAGACGCACAGCCAGTGTTTGTGACAGAGATGGACTAGGCTCAGTGGCAAGAGAGAGAAAGAGAGAGAAAGAGAGAGAGAGAGAGAGAAAGAGGGGGGTGGTGCGGTTTTTAAAAATGCATCACCATTAAATCAAAGAGTAACCTTGAAGGAGTCCAGCTCGGTGCCAGCTCGGTGCCACTGAGCTGCAACGCTTGGATACAGGTGAGGCCGGTCCGGACCGAGACACAGCTCAACATGTTAAAGGCAAAAACACACAGAGTCGCAAAAACTGCCTCGGAAAATGTGCACAGATGGAAAACACGTGTGACCTGACGTTTGACTAAAATCTGACCTTCTCTCATCGACTCCTCGAAAAAAGAAATGGAAAAAGTTTAGGTAAAGAAATGCTTTCATGCTGAGAAAATACCAAATGTGAATATGGGATTACTTTTTATTATTCTTCTTATATGCTGCAAGACAAACTCCCCGAGCTATTACATGGGTTTTAGCACGGCAGACTAACAAAGCATTAGAGCCTGGAGGAGGAAAAAAAATGAAACCCCGCCGGTCCTGCAGCTACAGCAGCTGAACTTTACACGTTACTAAATCAGGGAACTACTACTTATTTACGCTTTTTAATAAAGCGGTAAAGCCTCAGATGAAATAACATATAGTGATGACTGTAGGAAGCCTGTGCAGCTGCTGAGCACCAACATTTTCAGTAAATAAAGTCTTCTGGGCCGTTATAGTAAACATAAACCAGAAACGGATGCAGCGTGCGTGCATGCATTAGAAATAAAAACACCTTGTAAGAAATATCCAATTACATTGCTGTGCAGGAACTATCTGTGTAACTTATTTTTTAAAATCTGACTTCCTCCGCTTCTCTCACATTCATCGAGACGTGTCATCCATCTATCTCGGCCTCCGGCTGCAGTAGTTCCTCGACCGTGAGTGGCTGCTGCATCGGGGCTGTATTTCAGCATGTTGAAGTGCATGGAGAATTCCCATGAAGGGTAAGGGATTATGGATTTTGGCCTCTAAGCTGCCTGGATGCCCAGTAAGGATGTCTCTGAGCGTAGTAATCTTCAAACACCACGCAGAGTGATGAGTGGGCACCGAGGACTTCGACTCAGGATCTAAATGTGTTCCAGCAAGTTACTGGTCAGAGAGAGAGAGAGAGAGAGACACACACAGAGAGAGAGAGGGAGAGAGAGAAAACACTATTTGGTGCAGAAATGGAAAGGATCGACTCAGTGCTTCCTTCAGGCAAAAGACACTTTTGATCCTGTGACCTGTTTTCAGCTACAGTCTGTGTCCAAAACGTGCAGCGAGCGAGGATCATATCGGCATATTGGAGTGGTGCAAATGTAAATGTCATGGTTCCTCATCACCACACATAACTGCAGATGGAAAAAGTCAATTGAGCAATTTTTTGGGGTCAGGTCGGTCACTCTCCGGGAGTTACAAAGCTTCATAATGAGGCCACGGCTCAAGTCTGGTTCGCACCGTGTCCCAGACGATAGGACTCAATACGGTGGACAGTCGATGAACTTAGAGTATGAAAGACGGCAACTGTAAACACAAAGAAAATCTCACAACTGTAGCGCCGCGCACACATTAGAGTAAGAAAATGTCAGACACAATCAATAGTGAAGCACATCCCTGATCAATATCAGAGAGGAATTCCTCTGACTTTGTCCTGATTGAATTAAACCACCGAACAGCTTCACTTAATTTAAGGCCCTGATTGTTTTCATGTTTTATTTAAGTGAACTCAAATTGCTGCGATACCGTCGTGGACCTGAAGATAAGGCCGGTAAGTGCAGGAGGGTCCGACGGGGCGAGATTATATCTGCCCGGAGATGATGTCAGAGGTCAGGGTTTGGAAGGGCGCCGAGGCTCCCTGGAGGATCTCCTTTAAGGAAATAAAGAGGATATTATGACACTAAAGATGCAAAAATATAGCCTATAAAACATAAAATGCTTGTTATCATATTGCAGACGGGATGAAAACGAGGTACATTGTGCAGAAAGTGACTCCAGGGAGGGTGCAAGGATCAAAGTGTTCAGCGCTCGCTCGGTGATAATCGAATTAAATCTGCAAAGCTCTACATAAAAAATAATAATAAAAAAAAACATCCAAATATAAATCTATAATCTAAAATGCACCAGTGTGCTGATCAGTAAAATTGTCTCAACTGTATGTGATATACAAACAGAGACTGTGCTGCACAAATACCGTCCGAGGCTACAAACAGGTACATCAATTTGGAGCATGACAGGAAATTCCCTTCAGGTGACAACACAATGTACATGCTATTAGATGAGCTGCGGTATAGTGAGATGATGAAAGCTCGGGGCCCCAAACAAAGAGAGACGAGAGCTGCTTTGATGTTACACTGCCATCCGTTGGACGAGAGCAGAACTGAAGACAAACTCATCGTTACGATTCATTATTCATTCAGTCGGCTGATAAAATGTGAGAAAATAAGTGAATATTTATTGTTCTAATTTCAAAGGTCAAAGGTCACATCTTCTGTTTATCGCCATGGACGACAGACAAGCGTCAAATTATCACTGAAGAAGCTGAAACCAGATTATAAGTTTTACTTTAAATGTTATATATATAATGAAATACTATATAATAATAATAAATACTTAAGAATTGTGCTTAAAGGAAAGGTTCACCATTTTTAAACAATAATTAATTATTATTACGCATTTCAACATCGATAGACGTTTTCTTGACGTTAATTTGCTTTTTTAATGTAAATGATTAAATATTCATAAACATATTCACAAGTTTACAAAACTAATATGAAGCTTCAGCAGTTTGAGTCAAATTAAGTGGATCAAAGTTTTTGAGATTTTATACTTCTACTTGTTTCAGAGGGAAATACTTTAATTTACTGCAGTAATCTGACAGATTAATAAATATATAAATATAAATATTTTTTTCTGTACAGTAGAAACTCTGATTTACATCATGTCAAGTATTAAAATATGAATTATTTCAGTTTGTAATTTTCCTCTTATGGCGCCAAATAAAGTTTTATTATATCGACTTTACAATGAAGAAGCAGTTCAACGTTTGAAATGAAAATTATTTATAGATTTATAGATTTTTAATGAGAAAGAAAACATTATTGTATTTTATTTGTTTACCATGTTAATCCAGTCATAATTACATCATATAGGTAATTATATCTTTAATTATCACCTGATGAATATATCTAATCTCTTTAGTAAATAAAAACACGTAGCTGCCCTTTAATCTCTCTCTTTTCTAGTCGAGTCAATTAATCAATTAATCAATTAATCAATCAGTGTTTATATTCAGTATTAACATCCGTGTTTGCACGAGACACACATTTAAACAAGATGTCAATGAGGTTGACACACACACACACACACACAAAGACAAACACACACACACACACACACACAGAGAGAGCGGGGAGGGGAGGGGGGAAGCGCACCCTGAATGACGTCAGCGGCGTTGCGTGCAGGCGGATGACGCGCTGACGTGAACGCGCAGCTGTGTACACACGGCGCAGCTGGGCCTGCGGTGGATGTGACGGTGTCGGGGACATGAGGAGCCTTTTCTACCCGGTATGAAGACGTCCTGTCTGCGCTTTTCTTTTCTCACCTGTGTGTCGGAGGATGGACGGAGCCGCTGCGCCTTTTCCGCACGGTGCGCTGCGTCAGGCGCTGCGTTGACTGCGGTGCGGATGTGTCGGTGCTGATTTCTGCTCTGGGATTGGTCAGTAAACGTATGTTGGGTGGTGGTTGTATTTCTCCTGCGTGCATCGTGTCGATCTGTATGTTTGAATGTGTTTGATGCTGCTGCTGTTGGTGTTTGATCCCAGCTGGGTGTGATGTGTTCAGGTTCAGGTTCAGGTAGTCAGTACACCTGAAGGTGCTCCAGCACCACCACCAACCACAGTAAACATCATGTCTTCTCTCCACAGCTCATCTAGAAACATGGACGGAGGGAACTTGTGAGTATACCTGTTCATTCAGTGACTGTAATCAGTGTGTTATAGCAGCGATGGGTCAACATCGGTCCAACCTCGTGTCATTGCAGCGGCTACTCCAGAGACTATCTGGACCGTTTCATCCAAAGCCAAGACTCATCCGTAGTGAACAAGTTCCAGCAGAAGTACTGGAAAACCAAGCAGACGCTCATCAAGGTGACCGGCAAGAAAGAGGACGAGCATGTGGTGGCGTCGGACGCCGATCTGGATGGAAAGCTGGAGGTGAGGAGGAATATGAGACGGTTTGACTCCAGTCGTCAGGCAGAGACACTTTTCCCTCAGATGGTCGTCTACGTCTCCATCTGTTCACTGAAATGAGTTTTATAGCTGAATTAATACGATGCAAAAAGCTTTATAAAAGATGGAGCATTTCACCAGATTGTGGATTTGAGATTTGAGATAAAATATAAAGGTTTCAGCTGGATATTCATGGTTCGTAATCTCATGGTTCGTAAAGTGAGAGTAATTTCCACATTGATCAGCCGTTTCTTTGACTGGTTTCCTTTTTGGCTCTGCAGGTCTTTCACTCCGTCCAGAGAACGTGCATGGAGCTGCTGAAGGTCATCGAGCAGTACCAGAGGAGGATCTGCCGTACGTTCAGATAAACAGATAAATAAATAACTTTATCATTGCATAGTTGAGCTTCATTTTATCTGATTCATTTATAATTCACCACTACTGTGCAGTTCTTTCCCAGGAGGAGAACGAGCTGGGTCGTTTCCTGCGCTCTCAGGGCTCACAGGATAAAACCAGGGCTGGAAAGATCATGCAGGCCACAGGGAAAGCACTCTGCTTCTCCTCCCAGCAGAGGTAAGCAACCGACGTTACACCGGGGTACGTTCGATGGCTAGATGACGTTTTATCACAGTTCAACAACTTTCTCCTTAATACTGAATTTAACGGTGTATTTTACAGGCTGGCTCTGAGGAACCCTCTGTGCCGTTTGTACCAGGAGGTCGAAACGTTTCGATATCGAGCCATCTCAGACACGTGGCTGACGGTGAATCGAATGGAACAATCCAGGACCGAATACCGAGGAGCGCTTCTGTGGATGAAGGACGTGTCTCAGGAGCTGGATCCAGATACACACAAACAGATGGAGAAATTTCGCAAGGTTTGTCTGTGACACAGTTTACGAGACGCAGAAAAATACCAGAAAAAATATCAGAAAAAATATCAGAAAAAAGAAAGTTTAGCAGGTTTTTAAAGGGCAGAGCTACACAAAAACAACGGAGTGGATGTATGCTCCAGTTTCAAGCTATTTGCTGTAGGGCTGCAACATTTCTTATCATTAATTAATTTTTCAATTATTTTTTTTCAATTAATTGTTCAGTCGAAAATAAAAAAATAGTGGAAAAAGTCCATCGCGAATCCCCAGAATCCGAGATAATCTGTTCAAACGTCTCGATCACTGGCCTAAAACCCAAAATTATAACATATATTCATAATTATATAAAACAACACATTCTCCCTCTGGACAAACAGAAGCAGAGTGACATTTTCACTCGATATATGATTGAAATATTAAATTAATTTCTAATTAATTAGATATAATTTTTATACCTAAGACCTTAAAAAAAAACAAAAAAACAGACTGAAGTTGGACAAAGAGCTGCAACAAGCTGCCACTAGAGAGCATCAAATATCCAACAGCACCGGCGCGTTGTTTCTACCTCCACCGTGATATTTGGTGCTTATCTTCATATCTGATGATACCTTCATATCTGTTCTATATCTCAGGTTCAAGCTCAGGTGCGCACCACCAAAACAAGCTTCGACAAACTGAAGAATGACGTCTGCCAGAAAGTGGACCTGCTGGGAGCGAGTCGCTGCAACCTCCTCTCTCACGTTTTGACTACATACCAGGTAAAGCACACATCACCACCGTGTTTAACCGTCACGCCACACCGAACTGTGTGACCTTTACGGTTGTTCTCCTGTGTTTCAGACTACACTCTTGCACTTCTGGGAGAAGACGTCCCACACTATGGCAGCCATTCATGAGAGCTTCAAGGGCTGTCAGTATTATGAGTTCTCCACACTTAAGGTCAGAGAGCTTTTTTTTTTTTTTTTTTAAATTAGATTTATGTTGTAAAAAAAACTGTAACCAAAAAAAAAAAACTGGATTATTCCTTTCAGACATTACAAGATCCCACGGACAAGCATGCTAAGAAGAAGGGGAAGAAGAAAATGAAAGGACAGACAAAAGATGGAAAGAAAGCCGAGGCTGCAGATGACCAGTGAGCATCTTTTCTTTTCTTATGCTGGTAGACCAAACCTGAACCAGTCTGTACTGAACATTAACATCGTGCTTCTACACCTGCTGAATGACGTATGGACAACATACGTTATAAACCTGATCTCCTCTTTGTCCTTTTTATAGACTCATCTCACTAGAAAATGAAAACTGCAACGATAAGACCAGCGAAGGTGAAATGCAACAGCTATCAATAAATAATAAATATTCAATTTATTACCAACAGAATGAGCAGATTTAATTATTATTACTGTATTATTATTATGATGTGCATTACGTTCCCTTATTGTAAAAACTCTACCTGTTCATTGTAGGAAATAAAGATCGTCTCTGTGCGTATCCGGAGCTGGAGGGAGAGGAGAAGGACAGCATGGCCTTGCTGAATGAGATCCTGGGCGGCGTGTCTGTGGATGAGGGCGACTTCTCTCGGGAGTGGACCGAAGTGTTCGGAGAGGCGGAGGAAGGAACGAGCACGGCATCGGCTGGACCGACGGAGGCCCAGCAGAAGGAAAACTCCTTCTTTCTACCGTCACAGCTGTTGGACCAGAGCTTCAGTAATCTGCAGTCTTCCCTGTCAGGTCGGCACATATTAATCTGTGTTAATCTGTGTCTGTGCTCATCTTTAGGGGAAACTTCTCTCTAAAACCCTGCAAAAACATCACAATTAGCCATTATGCTAATTTAATTGAGCACTTAGGTGAAATAAATTAGCCTGAAATATACATAATAAGTTATTTTATCTTTCTATGAATAGATGCATTGAACCTACTTTAAAATGAGCTGCTTGCTTTTTCCAACTTTTGTAGCTAAATATTTCCACACACACACACACACACACACACACACAGAGAGAGAGAGAAAAGTGGCTTTAAAATGATTTATCAAACCCGCGTCTGTCAGAGTAATACTCGATAATTGCTCTTTACCCGTTGGTAATATAATATATTATTACATACTTTCCATTTCATCTGGGCACCGGCTGCTGGCACCTCGTCTGGTTTAGTCTATTTCCAGTAGCTCCATTATAATCTATAGGAAAGTGAAAACTCTGCGTATGTATGTATTTGACTTGTGAGTGATAATCAAAAGATTACAAGTGGAGGTTTTTTTTTTCCAGATTAAAAGTATAGTGCAAAATAACTTAATGACATGCAAAAAAATCGGTGCATGTGCTCTTTAGACCTACTGAGTGATGCCCAGGTCATTTTGAGCTTACTAAATACTTCTGCTGTTATTTAACCACCGTACATTAAAACAACGCAGAACACAACAGACTTTCAAGAGCCATGAAAGCAACACCAAAGCAGACCTCCAAACAGGACGAAACTTGTTCAAGAACTTGAAGATCGCCGTGACAACGGGATAAAAAGACGTCACGCATGCAAAACATGATAAACATACCGAAAAAAACAACAAAAACAACAAAAAAACAGGCGAGTCCTGAGGAGAACCTGGTTCACAGGGTGTCAACAAGTATATGATGTATATGACAACTTATGACTAAACAGAACAAATGCCTGGAGACCAAATATGTGAAACAAAGCTATAACAAATATATTCCTCATGAGACAAAACATTCAGATGCATCAAATTAAACAAAATCCTGCTTCAACAACAAACGTTGGTGCTGGAACATATTTCATTTTCATAAAGGATTAAAAGGTGAATAAATCTCCCTGAAACAAGACCTCAGCAGCGTTGCGATTACAACTTTTATTTATATTTAATAACGTCAGATGTGATAAATGTTGATTGATTATTGCCGTTTGTGTGTGATTTATTTGTTGGATCACACGTTTTGGCACATAAAGCGTTTCCTGCTGATTGGTCTTAAATCTGCGTCTCCGTTTCAGATTGGGCCAGTATCGTTCCACAGCCTGTCGCTACGGCAACAGAGCGCTCATCTGGAGCCAATCAGAACCCTCCTAAACCAGCAGCGAAAGGTAAGACTGAGCCAAACACACCTGGAACCTGCTTTTATGGATACTTCTAACAACTTGTGGGTTGTTTTCATTCATAATTCTGGATCTTATCCGCATGCAGGTTTGTCTCGGTAACATTTACCCTTTTTAATTGTTACTACAGAGACGACGGGGACGTCCAAAGACCTCTCAGCGTGGTTCAACCTGTTTGCTGACTTGGATCCTCTCTCTAATCCTGATGCGGTCGGCAAAACTGACACGGAGCACGAACTCCACAACGCGTAAGACGTTCCTCGTCGTCACGGTGACGTCTTCTGAAAGGGTTACAGCAACATATTGCCGCCACTTTGACAGAAATTTGATCAGACACACACACACGATGTGTCTTGGCTTTAATCTTCAGATAGATGTAGAAGCAAAATAATAAATCAATTAATCAATTAATAAAAGCAACAGAAAGATACATTTTTCAAGCATATATTTGCTTATCAGATGTGAGGGCTTGCTGTTTATCTTTGCCATATGTGCTACTAAACTGAATATGTTTGGGTTTTTAACTGTTGGTTGGATAAAACAATTATATATTGATTTTTTTCTGCTGACATGCAACAAACGTTGTAACCAGCAGCTTTTTTCCATTTACTCTATAAACAATATAAACAATTGGCAGATTAATCGATAATAATAGTTATTTGCAACCATAACTGGATCTTTTTCTTGTTATAAACAACATAATATTTAGAGACATGTTTCCTAATATAACAATATAAACTAATATGTTGTTGTAACAAGAGGTTCGTTTGAATAAAAACAGATGTTGAAATAATACAACATGATTTTTTCCCCTCATGGTGGCAACAATAAACTGCTGTAAGTGTCCTAACAACCATCAGCTCCATATTTACACGATCGATCGTTTGAAGCCTTTTGGCCGTTTTATTGAGTTAAACATTTAATGTCGATATCTCAGTTAAAGTTTGGAACAATAAGCCTTCAGCATCAGCTGCCGCGGACGTCGGTCGTCTCTTATTTCTGATTCTTATTACTGAAGATTGCAAACAGGTAAAAACTACTGTCAAAGATCACAGAAATATATATAAATATATATATTTAAGTTTGAAGTCCAGCCATATTAACTGATCATTACTATAGACGAATATTTCACACATTTGAAAGGATGAACCGGATGCATCCAGAAGTTGTTTCCGTCTTCAGGCAGGAAGTTTTATTTTGAAAATTTACGCTTTTAAAATTTGCAACAAACTGTATTTGTGAACCCTTTTTTTTTTTTTTTTTTGATTTCAGAGGTATGATTTTTAAATTTGTCTATGGGTAAAAACACACATATCGCTTATTGATTACTGCATGTTGCATGCATTATTTTATGTTATGTAGTAAAAGTGAGATTGGATGAACGATATGTTAAATATTAATGATTTATTTTCAGTTATTGGCTTTCATGGGAAATATATGCATCGTTTTCAGAGCCAAACTAACAGGAAAGTTTGAAAATACAATCATATTTTACTGATTTAGACTACAATGCTGCATAAATTAAATATATATATATCAGTAAATGCCTTATTCTACTCAAAGGCGACTATAGAGCCTCATCAGGATCAGTGGATATGTTTTAAATATATTATAATTGAGTGTAAATTTATAATTTTTTGTAACTTAGCCGTGTGTCATTTTTGATGTTCAAGCCATGTGAATTTTGTTAATATATGATTATAACCAAATACATGTATTGCCTTACCTTGAATCCTATTTCTACATGAATGCCATGAATATGTTATTTAGTCGCTGTGTCAGTTTATGGCCCTTGAAAAGATTACATATCAATCCAAACAGATGTTTTTGTTTTCTTTATTGAAAAACACACACAAAGATCTACATAAAAATGTGTAATACACAGGAGAACTGAATCATTACTGCCGAACATGGCAACCATTTCTTAACTGCACTGCACGATGAGCGTGTGAATAAAATCTGAATTAGTATGATTGAAACTCTCAGAACTGAAAACATTTGAGTATTTCAACTCAATCTGTGAGGAATGCTTTGCATATGTTGTTCATATTTGTGCTTCTGAGTTTTGGATTTAAACATTAACTAGTTTATTTCTGCCAATCAGTGTTTGTTTTTGTTTTTTAACTTTGACATGTTCTGTGATAAACTTGTGCAGGTAACGTTAGCTGCTTGAATCTGAATATTGAACCAAACTGTTACACAAAAAAATAAAAAATAATAATAAAATGTTAGTGTAGCTTTACGTCAAACAAAGAAAAAAAAAATGATTGCACACTCAAGTTCTGATTGTTTTAACTTATAAATTGGTCTAAAATAAAAACAGTGATTATCATCTCACTTCCAAGTAAGTGCTTGGGTTTAGCAATTAGCACCTGTATTTAAAAAAAACAACAACACTCTGAACCAGTGTTTATCTGTCGTTTCTCAACAAAACAAAACAAAAAAAACACACAAACATTATGCCTCTCATGTCCCAAATACATGAGGAGCCTTTCATTGTTTTGTAATTTGCTTTGGTACATATTTAGGGGGGTAACGAACAACATAATTGTCTTAATTTTGGAGGGTGTAGCTTATGCAGCTAGTTTCATTTACATGATTACTCGATGTCGACCGATGCAACGGCGATCTCTGGAATGTGTCGTAGCACCTGAACCTCTCACCTGAAGAGTTTAATGCTAAATTAATCTGTCACGATCTGTGACATCACTCAGTTGAGTCAGTCTGTAAGATCCTCACTTTTTCCAGGAGGGAAAAAAAAGAGGAACTTCTGAGAAAAACTGGGATGTCTTTCTGTAGCAGAAAGTCATGAACACTGGGGAAAGGAAACATAGTCCTAACAAGTACATTCCACATGTCCTGAGTTATTATTCTGGGTAGTGTGGGGCAATAAAACAAGGCAATGGGGGAGTTGTGTGCTTAGCGATTGGTTATTTGGTCACTGAATAAAACAGCTGAGAGTTTTAACAGAGTTTTAAGTGATCAGGCAAGAAATGCAGAGCTTGGTCTTGGCTCGTCAGCCGTCAGAGTAAAACCTGCACTCAAACGACTGCTGGTTTTCACATAGACAGTGTGTAGTACTTTAAAATAAACAAAAGAAATAGGCCATGGCTGGTATAAATGTGAGCCAGGTCCTAACAAGTGCAAACATTGTGGTTAATGTGGGGTAATGCATTCTGGCTGTAAGACATCCCACTATGTAAAAAATAAAAATCAGAAACAATCATTTTTCCGTCCTATAAAGACCTGCAGACGTCTGCTCGCTGAACACTGAGCAGCCAATAAGCTGCTCAGATACCATGAGCAGAACGTATTTCTCTGATATCTCTCTACAATTTTTGGATTTTTCCTTTTTTGAGTTCATCTTGACAAAACTTCTGGCGCTACGTAACACAATAATTTGAGCAGTCATTTCTATTTTATTTATTTATTTATTTTTTTGCAAAACAAAGCAAAGCTATTTCTCTTATGGTTGTTGTCACGCTACAGAGGAGAAGGCTAGGTTAGTGCTGGATGAAGGGAGGCCGTGCCCGAGGTCGAATCATGACGACGTTGACCAAAAAACGTTCAGCAACACAGGGACCGAGCAGAAATGCTTGTGCAGCAGGATACTGTTACTATTATCCTCCCATGTGTTTGTCATTTTTGAGACCTTGGGCACTCCCTGCTGGCTAACGTTAGGATTAACGGAGTGCAAGGATTATTATTTTTTTTGTTTTTTGCTTTTGTTTTAAAACCATACCACCTGGCTTTAGCTCTAGGTGGTGCGGTCGTGTTTATATACCTGAGAACTAGCTGGTGAGGAGTACTTGTGCTGAGCCATCTTTCCCCACATCTGCGTCGGGGCTCTGGCTGTCTGTGTTTACGCCTGCGCTTGTGTCGGTGCTCCAGTCATTGGAGGCCGGAAAGGTAGGTGGTGGCGTTGCAGTGGGCAGAGTCGGAGTCACCTGAGGCCCCGGACTGTCGTTGCCATGGAGACCAGGGTTGATAGAGGAGCAGGACGAGGGGGAGACGGGGGAGAAGAGGGAGGAGCAGAGGAGTTTGACAGGGCAGAAGGCAGAGCCCCTGGGAATGAAGTTCACCTTGTTTTTGTCGGGGCACGAGAACAGAGGGAAGCCTTTGGATTTTACAGACCTGAAAACAACAGAAGTGGAGCTCAGTGTCTTTGCTTCTCATTTTCTATTAATATGACTGTTTTTTATTAAATGCATTTGCCCTCATCTCTGCCGCCCACAATGCAAATAAGCTTGTTAGCATTGTTGTACTATCTTCTAAAAGCATCTCAGACACCGTTAAATCGTACGCAAACTGCATCTATTTTACTTTTAATGATCATAACAGGAGACAAGTAGAACAACTGTAGCAAAAATGTCAAATATGAGGGCGCATTTAACAAACAAACAAAGAGCGCAGAATGAAAAGCGAACATAATTACTTACACCAGCTCCTCAAACACTTTGACCCTCTCGCAGCCCTCTGGAGGTTCCCGTTTGAACATGTAGCTGTTGTTAGGTTTGGGAGAAGTGGCAAACTTTGGGAGAGGAGAACTGCACACGCTGTCTGGAAATACAATACAGAATATATATTTACTTTGGTTATTGATTCTGGAGCTATAATGTGCACAAAGGAGGGCTGAGTGTCATTTTTCACTGAACAAAAGACACCAAATCTTTAACACAAACAGACATACGAGGACTTTGCATGACTTAGAATTATTAGGTTCAATCTCCTGCTCCAACTTTATGTTGTAATGTTTGTATCATACTGAAATGCATGCAGGTAACAGGTACACGTCACAGCTCTATATAGCAGTGAAATTAGTTCAAACTTTCATCCTTTACATGTTTCCTCTGCAATTAAATGACAAAAGCTGCAAGACTCACCTTTGTCGATTTCCTCTGCAGAACAGGGGCTTCCATCAGGGGAGTGGAGGTGGTCGGGGCTGCAGGGGCGGGGCGACGGGCTCGATTCACCACTGGAGGGGGCCTGGGTGTCTGTGTCACGTGTGTCACCGCTGTTGCTGTAGCGATGCGGAGGGAAGGGGGCGCGACGGCCATCCACTGCATCCATGGCCTGTAAGGTCAGAGTACAGAGGAGGTGGTGAGAGGTCATGTGTTAACATACACAGATCCAAAGTTCCTGTTAAAGACGTGGAACAGCTACCTGTGAACTCCTCTAAATCTAACAGAGACAGGTACTAAAAGGCCTCTGGTGTGTTTGTGTGTCTGTTTTAAGGGCAAACACCACACCAGATGGTAGTACCTGACAGTAGATGAACACAGCAGTCTGCCTTTGAACAGCTGATTCAAATAGGCTTGGTGCACTGCAGGCTGTAAATCTGTAGTGGCGTGTATGTTTGTATGTGTGTAAAACTGGGTGTGTGTGTGTGTGTGTGTGTGACTTTCTAACAGAGGAGCTTTACAGACCTGCCAAGGTTTATTACCCAACATCAGGCAAGATTTACACATCTCTTCACCTCTAAGGGATTTAATTCAGTGTGAGTGAGAATATATTCATCTTCCTGTCTGATGTACAATGCTAGATGTGAGGCTTGCGTGCATGTCATGAATTTTATAAATATATTTTTGACTAAATAAATTATAGATACATAATTAATTATATGCGTGTAAGGTCTGAGTGATATTGATGATAACAAATCAACATTTTGTGTGCTATATTGAAATAGTAACCCTGTTTCACTCCTTATTCAACTGTTTGCAAAGCAGTTGAATTCTTTTTAAACCTGCTGCTGTATATATACACCCTACCTGTATCCCCTGCTCCCAGTCTTCTCTGATAAACACATTTTCTAGCTCGTGGTTGATGCCCTCCACACTGCTCGGCACTCTGGATATGAGGGATTTTGGCACAGGGATTGTCGATAAGGCTGATGAAGTTCCCTTGTACTGAAATAACAACACGAGTGATAAATTACAGCCATATACACATCACAATAATGGACAATCTTACAGTCAATTTTACAGTCAAATACAGAACTTTGCATATGTCTAGGTTTCACTGTTATCTGCTCGCACTATTGTTGATCTAGTTTCATGAGATATGTTTAATAGGTGAAGGCGTTCAGTTTTAAATACATATTGTTGAAGTGGGATTAAATGTCACAGGGAACAAAGACACAGCCGTGATTGTGATCTGGCACAGATGGGTATGAGGGATGGCATATCACTGTTTGTGTTCGTTTTCCCACAGTGGTTGATGTGTACTGTTGCTGGGCGTCTGTTAATGAATGAACTGCAAACACGGAGAGAGAACAGGGCATGCCCAGACACATTTCCTCCTCTCTACGGTCGTCTCTGGACACACGTGGTCAGCATGGGGACTCATTAACTAGACCTCTGCAGGAAAGTGCTGTGCAACAGACATCATAATAAACTCAACAAACATCAAATATGGCCAACTGTAAGGACACACGGGCATTTTCACTCTAATCCTCAAATAGTAGACGCATTGTTCCTGATAATAATTATCGCATAGCCTACAGCTTTCAAACTAACTTAAACCGGCGTAGCAAGTAAACAAATATAATCCTTATTGATTTATAATTTGGCACCGTTAACCAGGTAAAGGTTAACAGTCCCAAGTCCTTTTATCTTCATCAGCCGTGATACAGTTTGGTCAACGTTTTTTTTAATCTGTATGCTAAGATACCTTATCATGTCACAGCTGTCAAAATCTTGCATCACCAAAGTCGGAGTTGGTTAATGTTTTCACCTGAAGAGAGTTTGTCATGGCATGAATATTGACATGAATGACTCACCTGAGGTTGGCATGCAGTGCCATGCTGCGCCTGTTGTGGCAGCTGCAGTGAGCTCTGCTCCCTGTCTTTGCTCTGCCGGCTGACCTGTTTGTTGCGCTGCAGATGTAGTCTCAGTTTAGCAATCTGCTGGAAGAAAAGCAACATCACTTCAGCAAATGACACCCCGCAATTCTGAGTTGTGAAGGCAATAAATACATCAATATGTGTGTGTGACTTTAAAGGGGATGTATCATGCACATCTCCAGGTCCTTTATTCATATTCTGGGTCTCTACTGGAATATCTCTGCATGATTTATAGTTAAAAAAACTCCTTATTCAACCCACAGTGATTCTTTCAGTTCAGCCTCTGTCTGAAACAGGCTGTTTTAGCTGTCTCTTTAAGTCCCCCACCTGATGAGGCCGCCCTGTTCTGATTGGCCAGCTCCTGGAAGCTGCCCTTTGGCAGACTTTCAGTGGCCAGAGGCTCCTGAGCTCCCAGGAAGTGTGTCAGGCTTTGAAGCCAACTTGACATAGTGGCCAAACAGCCTTTTTTCCAAACACAGTCACAGGAAATTACTTGTTTCACTATCAGAATTTGAGTCATTCGGAGCCACACAATTAAATCGTTCAAGTTAACCGAGTTAAACCAGGAGTTGGCCGGCTCGGAGAGTCGCTGGTGCACGTGCATCCAGGTAATTTCTTTACTGCAGGAAGTGGCTTTTTTTTTTGGCCTTCATGCACCCTTTAAAAACTTTCCTAGGAATGAACGGGGCCCCGCCTCCGACACCGTTTCAAGATCTTATATACAACACATCCACGGATGCTACATAAATGAACAACAGTAGTAGGATTTCTCAAATATACCCATACATGTTCAAGTCTGAATTCAATTTGAAATATGCAAGTAGATAATTTGCAAAACCTCTGGAACAACGGACCGCCGTTTGTGGGCATGAGCAAACAATCTGATGTCATCACATGGAGGAAGTAGCTTTGCAAATGAAGCGTTCAGAGTAGGCTGAAGCCCAAAACCCTTAGAGTTCGTTTTACTATTTATTATTACTGTATTACTGTAACTAATAAGAATGCTGTGCTTGCAAATTAATGTTTTTTTTATTTTATTTTTAAATAAAACAGTAATATGACACATTTGCACAAAAATATTTACTACTGTATGCATCCATAAGAACTGATTTGTCTTGAATATTGCTGGAGGCTAATATAGTGCATATAGTCAGCCATGTATGTGTGATGATGAAGTAAGTCAATGGGTGTTTCTATATCTGGATCAGCCTCGGCCTAAAAACAGGATACCCTTTGTGAGGCTAACAGACACAGTGGTACTGTGTAGACCAAGGTGTGGTTTTTTAATGCCGATTTTGTAATCCTGGCAACACAGTCAACAAAGAGACTCGCTCTTTTCATAGATGTCCTCCCACACATGTAATCGTAGAAGTTACAGAGCTTGAATGTAGTTCTCTACATTCATTAAGTGACCGCAGCAGTCGATAATGACATGTCCAGACAATCCTGATGTAATCTCAGAGGATGAGAAAGAGAGGTTTTCCTGGCTACGCTCAGCTAGCGATTGTTCAGGCCTAAACTCTGAGACAGTCTGCAGGAAGCTAAGACACTAAAACTTCCTGTTCGGCCCTGTGGATACTAAAGCTGCAATGATTAGCTGATTAATCAGGAACTAGTCTGATAACTGATTAATTGTTATTTTTTAAGCAACGGTTCCAGCTTTTCAAATGTGATGATTTAATGTTTTTTTCTTATTTAAAAGTTAAAAATTTTTTTTTTTACTATTTCTTAAAATATTTATAGACCAAACATGTTTTCTTTATCATCAAATGTCAAACCAATTATTCTGACATATCTGATTCCCATTTGTTTGTTGTTGTATTAAGAAAATGTCACCAATGTGCTGATTGACATGTTCCTTAATCACTGTGAACACACACTGCGTTTATTTTGTTTATTTTGACTAAATCCTACACACTCTGTCCTGCAGCCAGAAATATTCACTAGAGCACCGACTATGGATCCATCCGCCGCTAAAAATAGTCCTCAACAAATGCACCATTTCCTGTTTGTTAAGAACTACAGTAGACAGCTGTTTCAGGAAATTACTGAACCTTTTTTAAGCATAAAACTATAATAGTAGTGAGCTGTTTAAATAACAAAATCATTTTTTTACATTTATATTGAAATGTCACAAGTTCAAGCTTCCTGATTATAATAATGACAATTATTTTGATTCCTGCTAAATCTTCCAACAGAAAAATAAATTTGTGATTTATGAAATCTGATTCAAACAATCAGATTTTATGGGATCAAACTGCTGCAAGTCTATAGCTGGTAAATATTGTGTCTATATTTGTTCAAACGTGTCTCTTCCTGTTAACAAGAATTCATTAGCAATGTCAGTAAAGTCTCTTCTTCTTGTGCATCTAGATATGTCACTTGAAATGATAAGTGTATCCGTAGCCTGACCAGGTGACACACAGTCAGTAAAGGTAGAGTCTGCTCCATCCAAAGCACATTACTGTACTGTATAATTGTACATTATAAACATATTGTTTGGCATCTTGATAATAAAATCAAGTTATTTATGGAACAAGGTTCTGCGAGTTGGTTTTGGTTAAAGCAGATTCTCGAAACTATTTCCGAGTTGTGAGATCTGGTCAATACAAACAAAAAACTCAACATCTGTGTGTCATTAATATTTTGGAACTATTCTTGTGCTGGAAACATAAAATATGAGTTTATTGTGTCGCAGGAGCATCTGTGAGGCTTTTGAATAACATGAGTTATACTGAAAAAGTTCAGTCAGCTGCACGCTGAAAGGGGAACAATATGTCTGTTTCACCCTTGAGAGGAGATCCTGCACCGTTTCTCAAAAACAACGGGACATAATGAGATGCAACGGTGCAGTTTGAGTGGGGAACAGAGTAAATTTAGACTGTGGTCTGGCAAACTGGAGACCTAATAGCTCCATGTGGTCGGCTGGTTGGCCACTAAGCCCAGCAGATAGACAGGAGTGGAAACCAACCTTAAGGAGTGTAATATTTAGTTTGACCTCAGACCCTGACATATTAAACATTTTAAGTAAATTGAATGAACCTCAAAAATGACAAAGACATCATGTGTCTGTTACGTTTGTTGCCAGAAGCAGCTCTATTTAGAGGTTAAGACAGGTGAACATACCTCTTTAAGGTGGTCCGCGCTGCCCCAGGACGCTGACCTCTGGTGAGGATTTCCCTGTTCTGCTCCCTCATCAATCCAGAGACCTGGAGTCTGAAACACAGAAACAATCACACGTTGCACAACTCTATTATTATCATCTCCTCACAACTTACACTATTGACACATACTCCAAAATGTACTATAAGATACCACCAAATGGGTCACAGATTTAGACTTCATCGAGTCTTGCGCCAAGCAAACAAACATAAATCCATCAGGAGTCATGTGTCCTCTGAAATGTCCTTGATAAGTACAAGCTAACAGCTAACAAGCCCACTCGCTGTGAAGCCACTCAGGATGTGGTCATCAGCTATACCTAAATACCTAAAAAATGTCAAATGTTTGGATAAAGAGTTGAGGGTGAAAGCAGTAATGAGTGCCGTGTGTTCAAAAGTAAAGCTGGAAATCTGGAATCAATGAAAATGAGGGAAAACAATCATGAGATATCATCCCTGAGGAAAGCGCTCCATTCAAACAGGAAGAGCATAAGTCATAGCATGTTTAATTGCTTCCATTAGTAAACCGGGTTAAGATAAATACATCTGGGACAAGACACTGAACCCACGTTTCTATAGGTACCACCAGCTCGTACAAATACCTAAACAATTATCGTCATTTCATAAACTAAACGGCGGCAGTAGCTCAGTGCATATGGACTTGGCTTGAAAAACCGGAGGGTGGCGGTTCAAGTCCCACATGGACCAAAATATGGAAGGTGGGCTGGTAGCTGGAGAGGTGCCAGTTCACCTCCTGGGCACTGCCGAGGTGCCCTTGAGCAAGACACCGACCCCCCACCCCCAACTGCTCACTGGGCGCCGGTCTGGCTGGCCGCCCATCACTCCACCATCTCTCTCCACATTTGCATGTCTATGCCGTTGTACTGCATGTGTGTGTGTGTGTGTGTCCGGGTTAATGCATGTAAAATAAAAAAATGGGGGATGGGGATGAATAAAAGTAAATCTTAAATATAGTTTGAGGAAATAATTACAGGGCTACCAAATTATATATATGGTTACTTGCCAACACGACGTCCTCAGCAGCCAGGTGACATTTACAGGGATTTTACAAGCAGCTAGTGTTAGTGTCACACCTTGATCAGTATCGATACTTTAGTCTATATACACTACTGTGATTAGCAGAATATGTACAGCACCAATCGGCTTAAACTCCAGACATTTCTGTTTGTTAGTGATATACTAAAAACTTTTTCCTACCAGAGATGGTAGCAGCTCACAGAACTGTCACTGTCTTTTAGACCTCCACTGCACCAACAAGGAAATGGTTGTTATGTAATGTAAATATATGCAAAAACAGAAACAGACTGAGGATGTTTCATAGGGTTGTCTAAAACCACATACTTCCCCCCTGATTATGCATATCAACAGCGCCTCTGGTCCTCAAACAAATCTTTCACCATCTGATGTTTTATGGTCTGCACAGTAGTACGAAACATCTTAAATGTCACTGTCTTCGCACACTGCTCCATGTCTGACCCCAAGCAAACAGAAAAACCTCTATGACTTTCCAACTTACGCACAAGCCTTTGCCCTATCATATGGAATATCACACTGTGAATAATGAGGAACACCCGTGAAGCCGTTTGCGCTGGCTTGCAGGCGCAGAAAAAAAAGGACAGCGGATTAAATGGGTGCTTGTGCTCTCATAAAAAGAGACCACTGTGCTTCGCCGCGCTGGATGGCAGATGTGTAGCTAGCCTTTAGCATTAGCATTTTGTGCATGGCCTATGGAGCGGTTTGATGCTTCTGCCAAACGAACGTTGAGGGACTTGATGCTGCTGCAGCCTAATCCCGTTCTGTATAAGAGCAGACAGGCTTCACTGAGCTATGGAGGATAAACTAAACTCTCACAGATGTTCAATGACGTCAAGTAAGCATGCTACTCGCTACATGTAACCCAGTGAAATGTGAGCTGTTTTCATAATTGAGCTGAACAATACTTGTTGGAATGAGAAGCGTCATAAATTTGCTCAAGTATTAAATCAAAAAAGTGGTTCACGGGAGGAGTTCACTTCTTGTTAGGACAAAAAGGTGTGCTGATGAACGATTTATAATTCAGGTATTTGCAAGTGATATTTTCCTTCATATCCAGAAAGTATTACTTCATTTTCATGAACCAAAAAAAGACAGAAATGGTTACCGTTAACGGTTAGTGTGATAAGGTGAGGATTTAGCTTCCAGCTGGTACACAAGTTGTTTGCATTCAGCTGACAAAATAAATATAATAAAAGGCTGTGGTTTTATAAATTAATTCCTAAAACTCGACATTTCAAACACAAAAAGAGACTCTTCGCCTCTCAATCTATTGTTTGTTCATCATCCATTTGTTTTAAATCTCAAGAAAGCTTATTACATAAATATGTAAGCAGATTTCAATTGTCAATTTAACTCGACTACTCCGCCCCCAGGTATATTTGGGACAAGACAGTTAAAAATACTGCAAGCTATCTTTCTTTATTGACTCTGTCCCCCCCAAACAAATTGTCTGTTAACAGGAACATCCACCTTTATTTACCTGTGAGGCCCTTTTATCATGCTAGCTCCTGAACTTCCAGCCTGGGTTGTGTGCTCTGTAGACTTGTGTGCCAGGTGTTGTGTCTGATAATATACTCCTGCACAGATAAAACCTCTGTTACCATAGCCTGCAGCTTGCTTCCCATTACGCCTCCCACCCAAAGGGTTACATGGCAGGCAACATCCTCAAGAATCCAGCTCTGTTCCAAAGCAGGAAATAATGACTGGACTTCAATACAATTGCAGTGGAATTTGTGCTGTTTGTTTAGATTGCATGCCGAGACACGCAAGCATAGTGTAACTGCTATCATTTGGTGGGGTTTTGAAATGAGGAGAACATGCAGTCTGATTTGGTGAGCGTATCTGTTATCTCTCGCACGTCTGAAACTCACTGAGCATTCCAGAAAATGGATGGATATCTTTAAGAGGGTGTTTTTTTTTTGTACTTCTTTCTTCGAAACTGCATTCATCTATATTCAGATAAACCATAAACATTTGATTACATTAAGCTCCTGTGAGGCAAATATCAGGAAGTGCTACTGGGCCACCAGTGATAGTAGATAAAAACACAGCACTAAAGTAGGATTAACTGTGTGTTATTAGGCATCTATGAGCAACTACCACCTGCAGTTTTTTGTTTGTACGTCTACCTCTTTAAGTCTTATCAGCAGCGTCAGTTCCACCTTTTTACCGGTTATAATCTAGTCCTGTGATCGTTTAATTAGACACACAGTAGTGAGAAGACACCAATGTTGTCTTTTCATTATGTTTTCAAATTACTAAAATATAGATGTCTGATTAGCTATTTCCTTTTTAAGCAGGCGTAGAACATAAATGCATGTCAGTGGTCAGCTAGCCATGTTCAAGACGCAATGCAACACAAACTGTTTGATCAGTCTGCCTTTGTCGGTGCTAGTTCTTTGAGGCTGGCTTGGTGTGTCAGGGCCCTAATCTTCATACAGACGTTCTCTGTGTTCTGTAACCACAGGGCCGAGGGCACACAGACCTATCCTGGAACAGTGATTAGCATATGTATGGGCCCTCTGCTCCTCAACTCCCACACAAAAGACAGGCGGGCCGTGCAGCCACAAGGGCCAGGTGGTAAGCAGTGGGATTTCTCCTCGCCTCAGCCATAGCCTGGGGGACAGGTGCAAACAACTTCACCTCCATACGGGGCTACATTACAGCTCAAAGGAAAGGCTGTCTTGAACTTGTGCAATGCACAACAAAAGAGGCCAGGGACCTTTTGTCCGTTGCTTTCTGCTGTTGTTGTCTTATAAAAAGAGCTGGGCCCAGGCATAGCTTGTTAACAGGAAGTGGTCTCCGACTATCCTTGTGGGAGTTTGTACATTTATTCGTCAAGTGTGTCAGTCTCCCACATCATTACAGCATTGCTAAAATGTTTTCCCCTTTCCAGTTTCCATAGCTTTAACAGAAATAAAACTCATCACTAAATTTTCATCTCGCTTAGCATTCAATCAGATCGTTGCTACTAATGGCTGAGAAATGTGGTCGAGTCCGTGTCACTAAATAGCACAGACAAGTATCACAATATGCCAAAAAACTAGAAGTCTACAAGATCACTGTGTATTTGTGCCAAGACTATTTAGTGTAATAACATTTTTCAAACCCGATAATTATCGAATTGATTTTCCAGACGTGTCCCGTCTTTCCAGGCTTGAACAGGAACCCTGTAATTAGAGGTGTTTATTCTGCATACAACCACTTTAAGAGTGCTTGCAATGCCTTCTCACCACTTCCTCAGCCTACCCACAAAGAAATGCCAGGCGCATGAGGGGTTAAAGGGATGAAGCTCATGTAAATGAGGCTTGGCGGTCCTCATTCAGACACATGAAAGGCTTCTGTTAGCAAAGAGGGAGCAGCCCTTGATCATACATATTCAATATTCTTTCATAACACAAACCCACCCCCTACTAACCTCCATTCCCCCAAAAAATTAAGCCCCTCTAGAAAAACTGCATTTAGACATCAGTCACATGGCAAGATTAGTGGGTGATCACATGTGGGCTGCTATCCAGGAATACTGTGGTCAGCCTCAATGTGAAATCCATGCATAGGCCTTTACGAATGTATTCAATGACCTTATGGTGTTATAATGTATTAAAATGAACCGACGGGAAGAAATTTCCTACTATTCACACCAAAGCAGACTCCATCACCAGCCACCAGATTACTATAACAAAATCTTGCATGGCTTGTGAATTTGTCTCCATCACCAAGTACTATGACAGAAACCAACAATTATACGCAAGTCCTAACTAGCACAATTTGCCAGGAGAAAGGTGAAATTGAGTGTTAAATTTGGGGATTTACCAAACACTCTCACCTAATGGTGGGCCAAATGGCCTTAAAATAATGTGGTATTTTTCTATGCCAAACTTCAAGCCAACTCCTAAGCACCTTCTTCTTATTGTCTCTGAAGGTCACTGCTTCCATACCACAGAAAGTACTCAGATTTTGGGACCAACTACTTTGCGCTACAGCCGACAGCCTAATCATGACGTATAATAAATGCATGAAAACGCCACAGTAACAGTAACAATAAGTACAACACTGATTGAGCAAATATACCAAACATATACTAGCTATCATCCTTTAAACCTGGTGCCCTCATTACCCACAATGCAACTTGACTGACAACAGTTTGATTGGCGATTTGGAGCAAGTTATGCTAGTAACGACTAATGTGGTTTTGAGAATGATACTTTTACCTGTGTGGCTTTGTCTTTCATACAGGAAGGATAAGGTCCGTGAGCGTCCCGAGGCCACTGGCCAGTGAGATACGGCCCTGTGATGGCATCCAGGGAAGACGTCCGCCGGATGGCACTGGAACTCCGCACCTGTAGCTTGGACCTTTCACCTGCAATATGAAATATGGTGTTTGATTCGTCTCAAAACGTGCGCACATAAAAACCAGGTGTGTAGTATTTATGTCGATGATACAGTGTTGCTCGTATCATGTGCACGCGCCTGTTTTTTTTTAATGCACGTGCCTGTTTTAAGGCTAATTAAGAGCAATACTGAGGCATGTTTGTCATTCAACACGATAACGGTCCTGATTGTGTCGTTAAGACCCGAGTTTAACATACAGTACTTAAAATGTAATTGTGCAATAAATCTCAGAGCAAATGTGCAACCAAGGAGTGTGGGGTAATGGTTTACATTTTTGGCAAAAAGTCGTAATCATATATCATATGCAACAACCACTGATGAAACCTTAATGTCAAAATAAGCTGGTTTTCTTGGCCTGGGTTATTTGGAGTTGGAGCCCAAAATGGATAATAGATAGCTCTTCACATTACAAGAATATAAATATACTTCAGTGAACTAAAGACTTATTTGTCACTCGGGTCCCTGCCTGAAAAAGGTTTTTTCACAATCCCTTCAACAACAATACATTATAATTAACACTAAACCCTCACCTCTGTCAGCTACTGAAACCGTTCGTTTTTATTGAGACAAGGTCGCCTTAAAAATCTCTTGTTTTCAAAGTATGGACAATATTTCTAATCTCATAAGAATTAGGTCAAAGCCGACAGCAGGCCTGAATCACATGTAAATGGCTGAGTATCTGATGTTATGAGAGCAGTCTGCTGTGAGTCAGAGCAGTTAAGAACACACCACCCACATAAGAACTCATAAACAACCACACCACAATGCACATCAATGCTGCCTGCATCCACTTGACATTCCTGCAGTGACACACAGTAAAAAAACAAAACAAAACAAAAAAAAGAACATGCAAACAGAAAGATATTAAGCCTTTTGTGTGATTGCAACTGTAAGCTTTTTTCTTTTCTGTATGAAAGATAAAATATAAGCACCAGGAAAAAATGCTCATTTACTCCATTTCTTATCTAAGCAGGCCAAGGCAGAGGCCTTTTCAACGTGGACACACAGACTAAACTATCTACAGAGGCACCCCTCTCTAAGCAGAACTACACAGCAGTTCACTGTTGTTCTTTGTTCATAAAATACACAGTCCTACCCACCCAAAGGTATTGCCTAAGTAAGCTTACTGGGCTACAGTAAAATTCCCTGAAGCATTGTAGACAAAGGAAGCAGGCTAAATTTCCATCAATATTGATATAGGCCAAGCCAGTGCTCTCTGAACTGGGATTGTGGTTATTTTCCATTGTCCCCCCATTTGCCAGACTAGAATAATCTCCTGATGAGAAAAGAGAAACAGTGTGAAAGAGGCCAAGACATCAAAGCAGTTCATCTGGTGATTTCAGGGATAAATGAGGAATAGTTTCACATCGAGCTTTAAGTAAAAACTTTCCTTTTACCGAGCACTGAGCGAGCTGTGAAAAGTGTCTGCATTTCCAGGAATAAATGGGTGGTTTGGTAACTGTAGAGCAGCTGCATGAACATGAAAAACAAACATGTGGCCCAAATCAGTAAATCATAGAAAAGCAGTTTCCTGTGGGTATTTACAAGGTTGCACGACAAAGGTTAAAATGAAAGTCATAACAGTTTACGTTTACGATCATAAAGCTAATTACTTAGCTCAGAAATGCTAAATTAAATATTAGTTGATGCTATAAAGCTAAACCTGGCAGTGTCACTTTAATGGACATGTCCTGGTCTTATATAATAATAATTTATCTTTAAACTACTTACTCATACTTATTATTTGCGGATTCGATTATCGTTTAAACAACTGCCAATTAATCGGTTAGTTGAACGGCAGAAATGCAACTGGAAACTGTTTTGATGAACCAGTTAACCTTTTCAACCAAACATCTCTTGTTGCAGCACATTTTCTTTAATAGTAAACTTTAAGTCTTTTATTTCTGAAATTATTGACTTTATAATTTTCTGACAGTTTGCAGAATTAACCAATAATGCCAATTGTTAGTCCTATTATTATATCATATTACTCTAACTACTTATATTTGTGCATCAACATACTATATTACATAAATAATGCACATTGCAACTCTGAATTTATAATTTCAGCGTATCTATTTAACCACTAGGTCACTCTGATGTTCATATTACGTTTGTCTTTTATGCAATATAAATGATTGGCATTAATCTTGGCTATGAAGGGGAATGATTTTCAGTATCTGTCCCTCAGCTAGTCAGCAAATGTCTTGTCAGCATTATTATCATCTCTCAGTGAGTCCAGTGAGTAACTTCCAAAACAAGCAAGCATGGACTAGTTGCATGAGGAAGGCATGCTAACAGTGCTACCAACGTTTATTGAGTGCGTGAAGAATTCACATAAAAAACTCCCGGATGCTACGTAGCAATTAATGTTCAGGCTGAAAACACAGCACAGTCCCACCAGAGTTAACTGTTTTGGACAACACGCTCATTTTCACATTTGGCCCTAGTCTGCAGTTTGAATGGGTGACAATGAAGCAGGGCTGTTTCAGCACAGCTGGCACTTTGTCATAGAGGCGGACTTTCATTGTTGGGAAAGTGTGGTAGGAGAATGATGTCATGTTAGCGAACCTAAAAGGTCATGATGATGTGGAATATAATACTCTTGACTGTGTCCTTCATCATCAGGCTAAGATGTGAACCATTTGAACACCAGTGTAATACCACATCCACACTGCCTGGAAATGACATTCGTGGTACTTGTAAAAGGCACTTTGGACTGAATTTTCCACCAAATGGCAAACATTATGTCTGCGAGTGGGTTCAAAGTACTACAATGAATGAGAAATTACACAGTGAAAAAAGCCTATTGCTTCAGTCACATCAGTCTGGGCTACTGTGATGAAAGGGGAAGATGACTAAATTGTGCTCACAATGTAATACTTGTTTGCGTCCTACATGATGTGTGATGATTTGCATTTTAGCCTTCAATGATATGATCAGAGTCATCATCTGAGGCCTCTCATGTGTGTTTGGACTGCAAGGTCAAAGCCATGAACGGAGGGGGTCAAGTCTCCATCATCATCACCGACGTGACACACCAGCCTGGGTTAGAGGTCGTCTCTTTCAGTAGACTGAGGTATGCGAGGCATGCCGCTGGGGTGGGAAATCAACAACAACAACAACAACAACCGCTAAGCCAAACACAGGTGAAATTCATCGTGCCTGGTAAGTCTGCCTACTCAGTCGTTTAGGAAAAGACTTCGTTTCCTGCCTTTGCACGGTACACTGGTCAAGGTTGGAGGTCATCTCATTCAAAGAAGTGAGGAATGTGAAGCACGTCATAGCGCTGTCACAAACACACAACTCCACAATGACCACCACGCTGCACTGAAACAACGCTGCCATTTGGATTAGGAAGGTAATAGGGACACGCTGTTGAACTTGACAAACGGGAAGGGCTGTCACGTTTTCAAAACGGTCAAGTTCGATATCAATATCAAGTCATTTGTTTGAATTAATTGAAACTCGTAAACCATAATGTGTCGCTCTGACTGTCATAAGCATGTCCATCCATCACTCTGAGCGTCTTACTGTTCATGTTCAATGTCTCTTGTCAGACAAAGTTGTAGAGTTGTAGAGTTGACGTAGCCCCATTGGGAAGTCCTCAGATTTGTTGCCATTGTAGAATAAGGCAGCTGGTTTTTTACAAAGACTTCACAAATTTAACAGATTTGTATCGTTGTATCTTCGTTGGTAATTTTGCCATCTACAGCCTCGACACACTGCTTCTCGGATGCTTCAGTGTCGTGATTATCTGATCAGCACGGCTTTGCTTTCTACTGTCATTCTCCATTTTCATTTATTAGCTTAGTTTACCGACAGGTCAGAGAGCATGTGATTAAGCCGATAGTGAATTTTAAGAACGCCCCCTGCTGGATCACAAGGTAACGACTTCTGACGGTCTTTTGCGTTTAACGGATGCTGTTGGTGCAGAGTAGCTGCTGTGTAGTAGGTGGCGATTTGTGACCTGAACGTATTAAAAGATGGCTGTTGATTTTCTATATTCTTCTTATTGTCAACAAATCTCACATGCAGAGCCAAACCCACTTTGTTTGTCGGACATATCGTTTTCCTCTTTACTGCAGACATCAGTAAGCCTCGCTGTTGCTTTGGGTGACCTGTTCCTTTACCACAGAGAGGTTGGTCACATTAGTTTGTTTAGAAAATATCTCCAAAGACTAATAACAGCAATCAGTCTCCACGGTAATTGTGTACTAGGCAAATACCACTTTACATGTGCGGGAATGCAGTTCAGTTTACAAGAGTTTCGCTAACTGGTTGTGCTACATATCACAACTTATGACTTTGTACTACATCATAAATTTCTAAGAAGAACTTAAGTACAAAATCAGAAATCGGTTGGTGCTTTTCACGGAGAACTGATGCAGATTCAGAAATACTCGCTGTGGTTAAGAAAACTAGAATGAGTCTGATTTTTGTATCTAAACACTGAAACCCAAGCTGTATTCAAACACTTCCATATCACAATGTGTTTCAGGCGTTTGACAGATAGCGTGTGGTTAAGTGTGTTTTCTTTGTAGAGAAAACACGAGGTATACAGGGAAAAAAGTAGTTTTTAGTTTTAGTCAGCTTTAAAAAAAAAAAAAAAAAAGCAGCTCTGGCCACAGAAAGAAAACTGCTACCGGTATGAAAAAAAAACTGCCACAGTGTCGATATTTGGCAGGAGAGGCTGTCACATAAATGAGATTTAGAGAAGCACTGGGATGCTGATTTAGAGCTGCTGCCGGGACTCTCACGTCTTCCTTCAGTTCGTCTCCATATTCTTTCTGAGGAGCAGCTGAGCCAACGACATGCAACGACAGAGCACTTCCCTCCGTTATCCACGTGCACGACAACACAGGGAGACTCAGCATTATGTTCTGTGTTGCATAGTTTATGCTGTATGTATGACATGAGGTCACAATAGAAAACACCTGACCATCCATTCAGCAATGCTTCCACTGGACTGACGTGGCCCTTTTTACAAGTGAGCGCATGTCTTTCTGCCAATTCCCTCCTCCACCTCTCTGTCAAAAGTCCATAGGAAATAAGAGAGCCAATAAGTGCACTTTGTCTTTTAGTGCCTAATAAAGTGGACAAATAAGACTACATAGTTAATGCATCATCCTATGGTAAATCAAGTGTTACTCCAGATTTAAATGGCTAACTTTATTTCTGCATAAATAAAATATTCAAGTTGAATTGCACAACAGTATACCAGTGTGTGTGTGTGTGTGTAATAAAAATGGTATGTCAAAACTGTTGTTTTTACCTCTGGAAACTGGCGAGTCTGGGGGACAGGATGAGTCCTTACTTTCGGGGGACAGTCTCTGCTTAGAGTTTGCACTTCCTGAACTGAGTGTCGGGCTGGAGGGGGGACTTGAGCCTCGGCTGGTCGTGGCTCCTCCATAGAGAGTCTGTGCCCGCGTCGGGCTGCTCTGACCCCCGCGCAGGAGCTGGTAGGGCACGGTGGCACGGATGGGGTGCAAACGGCAGCTGCTGTTGTTGAACGAGCCGGGGGAACCCGCATTGCTGCGTCTCACCCTGGGCTGCTGGAGCGAGTTGCTGGGGGCTGACATCCTCCGAAACCGGCTGTAATTCCTACTGCAGTCAGAAAGACTTACTGCCAAAGTTACTGCTTCTCTAGAGGAGGAGGAGGAGGAGGAGGAGAAGAAGGAGGTGGTGGTGGTGGTGGAGGAGGTGGTGGAAGGGGGAACGGTAAGATAAACATTAGCCTGTTAGCAAAAAAAGAAACGTTAGCTTCCTTTTAAAAAAAAAATCAACTCATGCGCTCGAGGGAAAAAAAAAAAGCTCCAGCACGCGCTATTTAGTGATAAACTTACCTGTAAGATATTAACACATGTCGACGTAAGCCTTAATCATAACATACATAACTTTTAAAGTTATTTTTGATACTTCTTGAAACGTTTTAATTCGTGTTTTCCAGCTCCAGCTCTGTCTTCCCCATCATGTCCACTCACTCTAAATGACAGTTGTTTCGGCCAGACTACTGGCTGATGTCTAGGGGCGGGATACGGGTTTCACTTCTGAGCTTGTGATTGGACGATGAGTTGTACAGTATCGTCGTTGATTGGTGCAAATTTGTCTATGGACCATACTTGTAGCCAATCCGGTGAGCATTATGTTCTTAGTACGAGTAAAGTTTTTATTTTATTCAAGAACAACTTCCAAATTATCCAAGTCTGTCTTAAAACAATAATCAGGTGTCCAAATGAACATTGAAATAATTCACAATAATCATTGCTTCTCCTCATACTGACTATCAGAAGACAATATATCCAGTCCTCCTCCTATGTAAAATGTATTTAAATGTTTATCTGAAGCTAATATGAAGCAAATAAAGTCTTTTTAGGTACCAAAGTGTCTCTTTTTGTTACTATACTTCCACAGGAAAGCCTCAAATAAGCTTAAAATCAACTTTGAAATGCACTATCTGACCCCCATCACTTACAATGAAAGTGCATTCAAAGTTCAAACAGGAGGAACGATCAGTGTTCATTTGTTTTAAATACAGACTTGAAGAATTGTAAACTTACCATTGCTCTGTAATGTAGCGTGTATAGTGTAATAAACATTACAATATAAACGTATTACCAAATAAATATTGCAAACTTACAACTAATAAAAAGTTGGCATGGCCTCACAAAGGTCCATTAGCAGCTGCTCTGGAGCTTTCGATCCAATCACATGATCTTCCCCAGCAGTACATTTGTAGATTTGTGACAGAATTTCAACAAATTAAACAGGATAATGTAAAAAATAAACCATGTAAACATTCAACAAGGCTCCAATTTGTCAATCGGAATTTATTTAAAAGGCAAAAACACAAGAAACACAGAAAGGATGAAATTCCAGCCACTCTGTTTTTCGGGACGTTACACTGCTCGCCAATTTGTCAGCTCCACTCCAAAATAGTTCACAAAAGGGCATGCGGGCCTATAAAACCTCCCACACCAGGAGATCTTGGTGAAAGCAGCATACAGTAGCTCCCGTACCCCCCCTTCCTTCTCCTCCTCCTCCACCTCCACCTCCTCCCTACTCCATGACTAAGTGATTTAGCCAGCTCTGGTGCAGGCCGCCTCTCACTTACAATGCCTCCCTGGGTTAGTGACAGAGCGGGGAGGGTGGCAGAGAAAGAGAAAACCTATTTACAATGCAGCTTACACACGGCCGTCCCCCCACAGATGGCGCCCATCCTTGGATTGATGTGTGGTATGCATAGTTTTTTTTTTTTGGGGGTGCAATTTGGGCACCGGAGAGAGACAGAAAGAAAGAGAGAGTAGGTCTGTGTATGTCGGAGGGTGTAAGAGGGGGGTACAGGGCTCAGGCTGTCTGTTCTCTCGCCCTCTCTTTGAGTCAATAGTGTTCCGGCAGCTGAGGTTCTTTATGAGGGAAACAATCTGGAGGGTCTTGTCAGAGTGCCGAGCAGCTGCTGTTTTCTGGGGAGCTTCTTTCATGGACCACAGGCCTGGAGTGGGCTGGTGAATACAGACGCAACCTCCTCCTCCTCCTCCTCCCTAAACCCAAACCCCTACCTTCTCCAATTCCTCATCCTCTTCCCCCCCAAAACCATCCCTCGTACTGGAAGCCCTCCAGCACAATACCAGATGAAAAGTGGCTCAAAGAGACATGAAGAGAGCAAGGGAGTGTTGTTATTGTGTGCTACTCTCCTGTTACCCAGGGTACTGTCCTTCACCCTGAACAATGCTTTCATGAGGTATGTGAAGATCCTTTCGTAAGACAAACACAGACGTTAAATAGCGTATTAAAACACAAGCCACAAAATATAGCTCAGACGTATTGGCACCTGTGATCACATCTTAACAACCTGATGTGTGAGTGGACTTTTTCTTTTTTTTTAAACAGAGCATCACAAATACATAATCCTGATTGAAGTTAGATTGGAAGAGGCTGATTACAGCAGAGCCTCTTGCATTTCTTCTGATTTCAGATTTCCATTAGTAGAGCAGTGAGTTTGCATTTGCTCCCTTTCTGTCATTGATTCAGTTAGTCAAATCAGTAATACACACTACCTTCCCTTCTTGATATTGGGCTCTGTTGCAATGTTACATTCACTAGACTACAACTTAACAGTATTTTATTTAAGCAGCCGCTTCAGAGAAGGACACTACTTTGTCTCTTGCCCAGTTGTCGGTTTGGCAGTGAACCTGCACTGGTTGGCTTTGGGCTGGTGTTTGGCTTCAGATTAATACAG
This sequence comes from Pampus argenteus, assembly GCA_036937835.1. Classification (NCBI taxonomy): domain Eukaryota; kingdom Metazoa; phylum Chordata; class Actinopteri; order Scombriformes; family Stromateidae; genus Pampus; species Pampus argenteus. Next base: position 22,789,129 of record CM072865.1, on the reverse strand, counting down.
ACTTCCTCCTGTTTAGCTGCTGTCTGAAGGCACCAGGTTCCCTGTGGTATCCAGCTGCATGCATTTACACGTACAAGCTGACACTGGACACTCTGTATGGTCTCTGTAGGTGGAAACATAAAGATCAACAACCACAACAACAAAGAAGTATGACAATAACTGTGTTAAAAAAATGTCTCATAAAATGATATATTTATGCATCCAGTGAGTCTCACCTGAACCAGCTGAGCATGTGGCCCGCATGGCCGCCGTGACGACAGTTGTGACACCAGGTGAACCAGTTGTTAAACTGAGCGAGTTTGTTCTCCCTTGTCAAGTCAACCTTCTCATCTGACTTCCCTGTTCCTGCCACAAAAAAGTCAATGTTAACGATTAAAAAAAAAAAAGTGACTATCCGTCAATGTCAGTGTGAGCGACATCAGTGCAATAAAGAAAACTGGATTTGCCACTGAGAACACAGCTGCAGCCGTCCCCTAATTGCAGGTCAAAGTCCACGCATTTTCTTCGACAAATGCTCAGTTAAGTATTAAAGCCACTTAAGCTGCTCCACGATGCATGTTTGTTACTGGGAATATCAGCTGAGCATCTGGCCAGTTTACCTGGGCAATTAGAAACAGGTGTACCCATGTTCATGAGGCAGAGGGCACAGCGCGGCAGCGGTTTCCTGCAGCCGGGGCAACTGGTTACTTTTGACTTGGTGGGAGAGCCGCTTACACCGTACTGGCTGAAGCCGCGGCCCTGGTGAGGCATCGCTGAGCAGCTGTAGGAGATGGACTTTCCACAGAAGTTGCAGCTCACAAACACCTGCCAGACAAGAACAATCACAAAGGACGGCTGATAAGGATTCAGTGTACATGAAGGTAAAACTAACAAGCCAACGCTCACCAGCTGTCTGGATTTCATTTAGAGGGGAGAGTGAGATAAGTATTAGATAATACGGCAATAATCCTGTCATGATTAACTGTGACTACTGGAATGTCAATGATGCAGTTTGCAGGACCAGTGTACTTATAACTGCCCATAAAAACATTTTAACTGTCTGAAATAGGTTTCTCCAACATAAAAGGAGAAAACAACAAAGAGCGCAAACTAGAGCAGAGTTTTATGAAAAAGAACTGGAGAGCAGAGCGACGGTTGTTGGCACAAACTACCTGTGCTTTGATAAACAGGACAAGCACCCTATTATGTTATGAGGGTAGTGATGCCTAAGACAGTAAACAAACAAGACACACCGCTTTGCATTTCCTACCACATTAGAGCCTGGAGTGTTTTCTGTCAAGACACTAATACTGTTTTATCAAGGCCATAAACATGCATTTCCAAAGATGTAATCTAACTGAACCAATAACCTTTAATGACATTATATATCAATATCAAAAAACGAGGGCTGCAACTAATGATACCCAGAAAAATGTTTACAGCGGCATGAAAAAAAAGAAATCCTTGCTCTCTTTTTTCTCAATCAACTGATCAATTAAACCTTTGAGCACAACGATTATTAAGAAAAAATCTTCTCCAGGAATGTATTACCTGGGCCAGTGGTTTTGAACTGGGGTCAAGTTTGCCTCTATGGATGTCAAACTCGGCCCGTTTGTGCCAGAATCTCCACGCATCCAGCAGGTTGCGGTAGTTTTCGATCCAGCATTGGACTCGAGGGTCTTTCAATACTTCACCCGGGGAACCCTGCCGGGAGAAGTTTTGTCTTAGTCTTATTTGGCATCTTTACTTCAGTTTAGGCATAGCATTGACAAGCAGGGCACAAAAACATCCGGTGTCTTCCTGCACCCATCCCTCTGGTGGAATGTGTACATATTTCTATGCATATATGTGGGGTATATGCAGTACTTTTCTCTGAAGCAGGTTAGAACAGGAAAGAAAAACAAGCAAACAGCTGTTCTGCAGTGTGTCGTAAGCCTGCAGACCTGTTACACAACTTTAATTTACCATTTCTTAATAAAAACCGAGCAAACCGCTCCAATGTTACAGGAGGTGGTAATTGTGTTAAGAATAACAGCTGTGACCTTTTAGAAATGAACAGGCAGGTTTTAGCATGTGAACTGATCTCTCTCTCTCAAGGGTGTGCTCAGACTGACAGTTCCCTTTTCTTTGTTGCCGTCTTGTTTTTAACTCCGTTTACTTTACCAAACCTTGGATTTTGACTTCACTTTCACTACCTGTAGCTTACTGGGGATGTTTCAATCCCAACAACTCAGTCTGCAGTTTGCATGGCACAAGTTCAAGTGTCATTGTTCCCACCTGCGCCAAAGTTCGATGTCTCATATCTGATTCGTTCTATTCCTTTACACCTTTCTTTGTATAATGAATTAGTGTCTGCGTACCTTCAGCATGCAAAAGCTGGCAGTCTGGACATCTCCGGTGCGGTCCACATAACTCTCCATAAGATCTACGCCATCTTTCGTCAGCCCTGTCAACAGGATGCCCTCCAGGTTGCCTGCTTCCTTCATCTCGTTGGTTAGTTTGTCAATGTATCGAGGCAGCTGTCAAACACACCAGAGAGATCCAGTTTATTAAAAAGTACACACCATCCACTTCTAACTAGTGTCAGGAAAAATGTTATTGGAACGTATGACATCTGCAGAACTTTAGTGTTGTCAGGACATAGTTTGCTTTACCTGTGCATCGCTGAGAAACATACAGGCAAAGGCTACTCGGTCCCTCACAGCGACGTTGCTCTCATACTGAAAAATAGAAAATGTCATTTCAAACAAACATTTTTTGGATGACAATTTGCTGGGGGAAGGGGGTGGACTTCATACATTCAGTACAAAGAATAAAAGTCTCTGCTGTCTCTGCTCTGAGACGCGGTTCAATCATCTTTTACAACTAATCAATTCTAAAGACCAAGATGGCAGGAAATAAAGTCGAAGTTGCTGACTAAATGTTCTTATTGTGGAGTCATCTTTTTTTTGGCCGGGATAAAGTGAAAAGAGCTACATAAATATGACATCAACTAATGGACAGAATCTGATGCAACTGAGTGAAGGAAAAGCAGCGACACACTGTGTTCTGGGCACCGGTTCATTTTCTGAGTGTTTCATAACTTCTAGCTCCGCCGATGGGAATGTAAAACAAATCTCTTCTTGTGCACCTTTGATTTTTCCCCCATAAAGACCACTGGAGTTATTACCTCCCAATTCACAACTGTGTTAAGAATATGTAAACGTTTTCATAACATGGAAACAGAACCACTACTGTTAGGTGAGAAAAGAGTGCCAATTAAAAAAGATGTCACATTTTCTTTCTATTCACTAACTTTCCTAATGTTTCCGAAGTGCTTTTAAGAGTCTGTAAGAGTTTCAATACCAGCACGCCATCATAGGCTCCAGGCTCACTGGTGAGAAAGGCAAACATGACACAGAGGTAGGGGTTCTTCAGCTGCAGCCTGAGAGAGCTGCACATCTCCCTCCACAGGGAGGTCTTCTCATCGGTGTAGCCTGACAGAGCCATGGCAACCACATTCAGGTTCAGGTCACCTGTGACGAGGGAGAAGTTAGTTAGTATCTGCAGCGTTTTACTGTAAGTGCAGCACTGTGGTCAGAGAAAAACACAAAGTGTCAATGATAAAGAGGCAAAGGTGAAGGAAATTGTTTCAATTGATCTAGCTGTGTTGCTCAAAATAAACAGCCTTCGTTAGCTCACATTAAAAACCAACGCTGTCACTCTTTGGTCATGCTGCAGCCATCGAGAAGTAGCATTGGGGATGTCACTTTATAGTGGTAACTATGGTAACTGTGTATACTTTAAAGTTTCGAGTCAGAACATAGAGGAAGCGACGCAGTCTTTTGACCGTGCGTCAGACCTTGTAATTTATTTTGTTGTTTTTGAGCCAACATTTTAAAAGACAAATTAAGTTGTCATGTGTCATCACTCGTGTTTTTTGACTGGTGCAGGAAACGGGCCGCCACTACAACATGTTTATAAAGGGTTTCAATAGCCAAAGTGACATAAAACCCAACTAAACTAAATTTAACCAGTAACTATTAGTAACATGAGTGTAAAAAAAGGAAGTTTAGGATATATAGATATATAGTAATTTGTATATGTAGTTTTTCAGCAGTATATGAGCTGGGAACATGTCCAACTAAACTGAACCACTATCACAACATTTTGCATATGTTTGTGTATAGATGGGAATCAGTACATTAAGTCAGAGCTGCTGTTTGAGACAAAAAAAAAGCACTGTAAGTTGACACGCCTTATATAATGAATCAGTCATCAGTCACAGAACACACAGCAGAACAAACGTTTGCCCTACTTTAGTGGAATTGTTCTTGGACAAGAGGTATGTAAACAACAGCCTTATCTCTCTGTTTTCATGCAGCCTCAGTGTGAAAAGCACTGCAGCCGATACAAGATGAGGAAAGAAAAAAGAAAGATTCGCCTGCTGTTACATCTTTGAAATTCCTTAATACTTTAATTTTATTTGGTTTGAAGATTTTGGTTGGTGTTTCACATGATTTACGCCACTGAAACTTATGTCGTGTTTACATTTCTAACTGCTCAAGACCGGCATGTTATCATGAGTTCACAATAGCTGAAGACAAAATAACGCAGAGACAGTTCAGTGTAAAGTGCAAATCGATGGGATCTCAGTCACCGAAAGACAGTTTTTGTTGGTTTCTCATATTTTGAATTAGTACATGATTTAATTTAGCCATAAAAAGTAAAAAAAAAAACAAAAAACATGAGACCATGCATATATATTTGTGTATTAAATGAAAATAAATATAAAGGGCTTTACATATATAAGCATTAAATGTGCCGTTATGTGTTTTGTCTAAGACATTCCTCCTTCTTGTCATTCCTGTCCTGACATTTAGCTTCAAAGACACACCTCCTCACCTTTCAGAGAGCTGCAGTACTCACCTTTCTCCGCAGTGGCTCCCTTGTTGAGGATCTGGATGGCCCGGCGGATGTCCAGGTTGAACAGAGCCACGGCGGCTGCCCGCTCCCACTCACATTCCTGCTCCAGTGATCGCAGGAAGGGCTCCACGTCGATGTCGGGCCCTCGGCTGATCCAGCCGCAGAGCCTCAGGGCGAGGCTGCGCTCCTCGCTGTGGTACCTCGGCAGATCCGTCTGACGGTCCGAGCCGCTCCAGCACCTGCGGCTCTCTGTTGTGCCTTGTGGTCCAAGGAGACAGATGCAGACAATTATAGGACTTATAGGAAAATACAAGTTTGTAAATAATATCTAAGATGGGTCTGATGCATAATCTTCTACAAACTAAACTACTGAACTAAAACTACTAAAACGATCAGTGTGTCTGGTTTCTTACCTGAGCTGGTCTTCACAATGTTTTTGATACCAGAGTAGACAACAGACTGTTTGTTCCCCTGCAGTTTCAGCTCCATGTCCTCCGCACACTGCTTCATATGTGATGCTTACATAGGAATTGTAACTGATATTGCAGTTAAACCAACATCTACTTTTACAGTGTATTATTAAAACGTCAACTAAATCACTACCCAGTAAGCAGGCTTTCCCCCCTCTTCATTCTTATAAAGGATATAGAACAGATCATACCACAGAGACTTGAGCTGGGGATCTGTCCCTCCCGCCAGCAGGTGGTTCCTCCACACCTGGACGGTATCGTGCCCATACCTGGACTGAGCCCTCTGCCTCATCTTTGTGGCAATGTCTTTCTCAATCACGCTCTCCGCTCCTTCAGCCCCATCCTCAACGCAGTCGTACAGGTGCCTGCCGCACGCCCACATGAGCGAGGTGGTGGAACTCCAGGCCAGCGAGATGCGTTCGAACACGGTGAAGTCAGTCATGACGCGGTTGGCTGCTGATACCACTACCATGCGGTTCTGAGAGGACGGGTGCCAGGCAAAGCTGCCGATCTGGCTCTCACAGGGCTGCACACTTCGCTCGATGATAGTTGGCTCTGTCTCATCTCCGATGGGTGTAGGAGTGTGCTGCATGTCGTAGAGGCGGATGATGTTGCTGTCGCGCGTCAGCGTGGCCAGCAGGCCAGTACGAGTTGGGCACCAAGCCACCTGAGAATGACAAAAAAATTTATATTTTACCAACAAACAACATGTTAGGAACCCAAAAAAGCTTCAATTCGTATTTATGCCAATTCAACTGGACCTTAGATAGTGGTTTGGGTTGCTCAGTCAGGGTGAGCACAGGCTTCTCAAACTTCCTCAAATCCCAGATTGCCACCTGACCCTCAAAGAAGGAAGCCACGCGGTCATGAAAGTGTGGGTCGACCGTCACCCCCTGGATGGCCTTGGTGTTGACAAACGTTTTCTGGCTTGTGTTTCTCAAGTCAAATATTGCGAGGTTCCTGTGCATTCCAGCCAACAGCAGCTTTGGGTCCCGAAGCAGCCAGCAAAGGGACAGACAAGCATCGTTTTGGCCTAACTCATACAACGGTTTGGTCACCACTGTGCTCGAGTCCAAATCCACAGACGACAGACGAATCTTCTCAGCTGCTACGCCTGCCTCTGGGGAAAACTTGCTGCTAATGTCCCATATGAGGACAGAGAAGTCCGCTCTGTGCTTATCCAACCCAGCAGCCAGTAGGTTGCTGTCCACAGGATTCCAGGCTAAAGTGTTGCATTGACGGGCATGTTTGGGCACAAACTCTTTCCCCACCAGCTCTTTACATGTAGAGTTGTGGCTCTGGCCCAAGCTTGTGAGCACCACTCTGCCGTTGGCTTGGCCCACAGCGAGCAAACACTCCGGCTCATGTTTTGGGTACCAGGCCACACATTTCATATAAGGTGTGTCAGAGTTAATAGCTAGTAAAGTGGCAGCAGTTTCTTCAGATAGTGGCAGAGTACCAGCCTTTGTTTCTGCACTGCCCACAGGTCCAATGCGGTACAGACCCAGCTCAGAGTCACAGATGACATAACGGTCCGGGTGGTGAGGAGACCACAGGATATCCGGCTTGGAGCCACTCATGATTCAGAAACAGCTACAGAAATCTTCCTTCTACACAGGTCACAACCTGGAAATTAAGACAGATGTTTACAGATATTTAACTGGATAAATACAGTGCAATATACACAAAGTAAACTCTAAAACAAGTAACGTTAGCTTGTATGTTATTAGCTAGCCGTTAACGTACAATTTGAGCTTAATGACGTTCGATATCTGAAAAAGTTAGCAAACCGGCTAGTTAGCAACGTATTTATTTTAAAAGACTACAGACATTTGAAGTGAATATAGGGGTATGTTGCGATATACCGAAGTGTTGGAGGAGTTAGAAGCAAAGTTGAAAGTTTGTTGACATGCTAACTTGACTGAGCTAATGCTAACGAGTGAAGGGCGACTTAAAAACATCGTGCTTGGTTTAGCTAGCAACCGACAACGGCTACTAAACGAGTCACTTTGCAATATCAACGACTACTTACAACACAGTACAGTGTTTAAATGAGCGAGTCAATTACAATGTTGACATACACATGATGTCGAACAGCGACAACTTCGAGTACAAACCACGCTGATGTTGTGTGTTACATCAAAATATGTCCGTGATAGTCCGCGCAACAACTGTCAACGACTCTAAAGTTCCGCTTACGCCCCGTTTCGTTTGAGGGACAGTTTGCCACCAGAGGACGCTGTAACCAAAGTGTATAAACATAAAAACTAAACGATTTGAAACTCCATCACAATCACACACACAGATTATATGAGTATTTTTGAAATATATTTTTTTTTCAATGTATACAATAGGATTTCACTGGACTGTCATACTGTAGACTGCTACTACTTCAAAATATGTGTTGTACATGGGAATAATACTACAACTCATCTGTTTTTCATATTAGTGGGCGAGAGTGGAAAAGTAAAATCATCACATTTGGGACTTTTTTACGCACAACATCCGAACAGTCTCCATGTGCAACAGCTCAAAACACAACAGACAGGCAGAATAAAAGCTGCAACAAATGCTGCCAAATAAAGAGAAAGATGTTCTGGTTGTTCTGGTTGTTCATGAGAGTAAAAAGGTAAGAAACTGTTTATGTATCCTGAAGAAACACCACTATATTCACTAAAATCACTATTTTATTATCAGTTCAGTGCCTCGCCTATGGTGCTGACTGGTAACTTTATGGTTTATCATGTTTTTTTAATCTCCAATACCCCAACTCTCGTATTTCTACAAGGACTTTTTGTGTCAGTGAACTGGGGAATTCATTCGGAAAATAAAAATCCTTTCGGCCAGTAGTCAGGCGCTGAACTGAAATGTTGGAGCAGCCCCAGAGCCCCCGGCTACACACACACACACACACACACACAGCACATCAGCTTAGCTGATGGTCCTCAGCTCATCTCAGCCCGGTTTACAGGACCTGATTCAGCGGCGAAATGTCATCCAATGAGCCACAGCTGACTGGACTACAAGCAGCCCAATGAAGTTGTAGGTAAACCAACATGTTTCCACTGGAACTTAAACTTATTTGCATCCTCACTTGTTGTAAGAATTAATTTATTTGTTTACTTATGTTATGATGATTCATTGACTTTAATCACTAGTTTCATGTTGGTACAATAATGTTTCTTATATTTAGAGACGACTTCAATTTCATTACAGATTCTGTAAAGTTTGCAGGACTTGTTTAAACTAATTAGTATTTGCATACATTGTTTTGTGTTGTGTTGTTTGCACCTATTTTGGTTTATTTTGGCACTCTAATATTGCATGCATTTAATAAAGAACAGTATAATTTTAATTGAATTAAAATACTTCTTATTGTGTGGATGTGATACCTGTTTTAAGTGTGATACCTGTTTTGGGTGTGATACCTGTTTTAAGTGTGGTTAGTAGGACGTAAAGCAGGTGAATTTTATTATACTGATGGAATATATATGTGTGCTGTTTCATGCTGTATGTTAATGTGCTTTGTGGCTTTGTTTTGCAATTTGCTATGTAAATGCTTTTTTTCTGCTAGGATGGAAATGTTGCAAAGGAAGGGAAACCTGAGGAGAGGAGTGGGGCTTTGTCTTCTGCTCTTGGCTCTCGTACATGAAGCCACAGGCCAGAGAAGAAAAACAGGACGCAGGAACAACTATAGGCTGCATGATGATGGAGGGAATGGTAATTTTTAATATGAGAGGAATTCACGTGTTGGTGGTGAAGATCAGTCAGGTAGGAGGATCAGGCATCGGACCAAAGGTGGCTCCTTCCTGGCCTTATATTTATTGTGGTTCTCTTTAGAAAGGCCAAGACAATAAATATACTGGCAAATTCAAAGCATAGTGATGAAGTCAACTCCCTAAACTTGAATTCCCAAACCAGAAGATCAAATACACATTTAGAGTAACAATGAAAAGATCATCTAAACTCTCCAAGCAACAAGACAAGAGACATCTCCCCGCTTTGAGGCATGCTCAGCCTTAAATACATGTATTAGTCTCTGTTTGAAAAGAGTGAAAAGAGGCTTTTACATCCCAGTAAGATTAAAACTCTCTGGTGAAGCATTTAGCATCTCTGTAATTGTTTGATAATGAGAGTTGTTATTTTTTAAAGCTCCTATGTGTCGGAAGTTTAAATGTTTGGCTTTGGCGACTCCTAGTGGTTGTATATATAAAAAACAAAATAACATGGCCGGCTGCAACTGATAATTATTTTCATAATGGATATTATGATTTTCAATATTAATTAATTGTCAATACAATTGTTGTTTAATTGTCTGTCGATTGACTAATCTATTAGTAGACTATTATTTCTGCACTGCTGCATGATGAATTTTGACACAAAATATTGGTTTTATTTATTTGATTGATAACTGCTGGCCTAAACCGTACTGAATATGGATATGATTGGTAAAAAAGACTCAGTAGAGAACATCTATGGACAACTGTGCAGAAACATCAGTCTTATAATTTCATAAAAAGTTAAACATACATGGTCACCATATTCTGTTTCATCAGCTCTGACATGTTCACTGGAGGTGGCCTTCGTCCTGGACAGCTCCGAGAGTGCAAAAATATTCCTGTTTGAGAAGCAGAAGGCCTTCGTGTTGAGCTTCAGCACCCGTCTGTCCATGCTGCAGGTAACCGGATGGACACTGAAGGTACGAATGGCTGCACTTCAGTACAGCAGCTCTGTGTCCGTGGAGCACAGATTCTCAGCCTGGAAAGACCTGGATTCATTCCACGGTCGAGTCAGCACCATGAACTACATCGGCCACGGCACCTACACCACCTACGCCATCACCAACGCTTCACAGCTGCTGGTGGAGGAGACGCCTGCAGACAGCGTCAGGGTTGCAGTGCTGATGACCGAAGGGGTCGATCATCCCCGTAACCCTGATGTGATCGCAGCTGCAGCGGAGGCCAAAGGTCATGGCGTTAAGTTCTTTGCTGTAGGTTTATCAGATATCGCCCAGCAGAGTCAGAATAACGCCAAGCTCCGGGCCATCGCCAGCACACCTGCTCAGCAGTTTGTTCAAAGTCTTCTTGACCCTCAGCTGGAGGAGAAGCTGCTCAAAGAGATGGTGAGTGTTGGCTTCAGGTGAGATGACCTCAGTTAAGATGGTGTCTGTGGGAACATGAGAAAAAAACAAAAAGGTATCGGGATAAGTTTACTTTAAGTGCTGTTTGAAAGTTAAAAAAAAATCTGGTATCTGGTCATTAACAAAAAATGTATTCTGTTACAAATCCAGAAAATATTGTAATGGTGGATTTCTACTCATAATTAGAAATCAAAGCAAATGTATTATTGTTTCTGTCCATTGAACGCAAGAAACCACCATAAGTAAAAATGATAATAAATAGTCTTAAGAGACCTTTATTCAACAAAAAACATGAATAAAGTGATGCTTAAAAGTGATGTTCAACTAAGTAGACTGTCAGCGATTCTCAACCACATGTGTCATTTATCCTCACATATCTGCAGCTTCGTTCTCACTCATTGTCTCCCGCTTGTTTGGGCTGAAGGTGTGTTGTGTCTGGTTGGATTAAAAGCACGCCGGCTCTTGGCTGTCCACGCGGTGTGTTGATTTAGCCATGTTCCTGCTCGCCCTCACAGCCGGTTCAGAGCTCAGTGACAGAGTTGTGTCTGCATGGAAGAGGGGGCTTCCCCGCCTGCTTTGCATTTTCCACACACACACGCATGCACACACACACACAGAAATGTCAGACATGTACAGTAGGTCAGAGCCTGTCTGAGAGACTATCATGGCTTGTTCTGCTTTCCAGCAATGTGTGATTCATTCACAGCTTGTAAGACAGACATGATATTAAAGGGAGACGATATCTAATAGAAACCAAAGTTTTACCAAAACTAATAAATTGATCATCAACTCTACTCTAACATTTATTTATCTGCTGTTGTTTTGCATCCAGGGTGCAGTCGCATTTGAAGGTGTAAGTATTTCCATTTGATTCAACATTTCCTGGACACTGAGTCTATTTAAACAGCATCAATGGTTGTACTGACTCATATTATATTTCTCTCTATTTAGTGTCCACAAGCTCAAGTGTGTTTGTGTGAAAGAGGAGAGAAAGGCCTTCCAGGAAATCCAGTGAGTTTTTAGAAATCTTGACTGAATTTTGTTATTCTGTGTATATATATATAACGTCACCTTTTTATCATCCAACTGAGGCTTACAATGCACCGTTATGACTTTCAGGGTAGAAAAGGGGACACAGGTTTCTCAGGGCCGTCTGGTTCAAAAGGATCGAGGGTAAGTTATAACATAAAGAGACTGATGAAGAATGATGCCTTAAAGGGCCAGTTCACATCTTTTCAAGTCTTACAACAACAGTCAGGAGTCCTAAATGAACAGTGAAACATGTTTTTCTTGCTGTTATCATTCCTCCTGTTCATACTGACCATTAGAAAATTCCTTCGTAATGTAAGTGACGGAGGACAGAATCCACCTGAAGCGAATATGAAGCTTCAGACGTCCAAATCAAAGTTTGTCTTTTTAGTGTCAAATTCTTCCTTTTTGGACAAAATGAGGGCTTTGGATCACTTACATTGTGAGGATATTTTGCAAAAACCTCTTTCTCTATTCATACGTGCATCTGACTGTTGTTTTAAGACTTGAAAAATTGTGAACCTACCCTTTAATTGTCTCATTTTATGCGTATTGATTATTGTGAGTTGATTTCATTTCATAAGGGGGAGCCTGGCGTGAACGGTCGACCTGGAAGTGATGGTCCTGAGGTGAAACGTTTCTCATCTACCAAGATCAGTTAGACACTTCTTATCAGCTGACGCACACATTTTGAATTTTCTGTTTTCATGTTTTTAAAGGGCCGTCCAGGTTATAAAGGCAACAAGGTGAGTGTCTGTACTCCTCAGCTCTGTCCCGTACAGTAATGAGCTTACATGTTCCTAGAAAGCCGTGTTTCAATCTATCTGCGTGCTCTTGTAGGGAGACAGAGGAGACTGTGGGACTCCAGGGGAAAAGGGTGAAATTGTACGAACTGTTAACTACTATTATTATTTTAACGAATACCAAATAATTTGTCCTCATAATAAATTAAGTGTCATCTTGCAGGGCCCAGAGGGAGCTCCAGGCCCGCGAGGAATAAAAGGAGAACAGGTAAAGTGGCTGGATGTCTTTCATTCATTTAATTGGACAGTATTAATTATTAATCTAAGACTATTTTAATCTTTTAAACACCTATAAATAGACGGTATGTAGAGTAAATAGAGTAGATCATATATGGAGCTCTACTCTGTTTCCTGCATCATGCTGCAGAAGAATAGAGCCTAAATTTAGTTTTTATCTATCAGTTTGTTTGTCAAATATATATTTTTTCATACTTGCAACCTCACGTATAAGCAGTCGAAATATTACAAAAATTAAAAAAATGCCAAGAAGACACTTAAAATTGACAAAAATTAGATGCATTTTCATAAATTACTATTTTAAGAGATTTATTACATTCCCAGACTTTGTGCACACAAAGTTTTTCAATTAGAAAACACATTTTTTTAAATGTTATAATATAATTTCTGCCACCTTGAAGTTGCAGTTCACCGTCTGCTGTTCATATCGATATATCGCAGACATCACGATACTTCAGACTGTCTGCTCACTCTCATATACATATGAAAAATGGAAGTGGAATCTGTCTTTTATTCACTTCTGCACTAATGGAATGTGAATATTGGATTATGGGTAATCCTGATACTAACGTGGCTATCCAAAGCAGTGAATCCATGCTTGCAGGATATTATTCTTTTGCAGGAACAGACTTTGTGTGGTGGGATTAGTGCAGTGGGACCTTTGCCGTCCCTCTGTGTGTGCTATTGGCACAGTGTCAGTATAACCGTGTTATTTTGTGAGGCTGGCCTGAGAATCGAAGGACATGAAAGGCGTGAATGTTGATTTTAATCCTGTTGTATTTTTCATTTCGTGGTGACGGGTTGGTTTTGACGTGCGCATCAATCACACAACAACATGAGGGCTTCATTTTGACTCCATACATGATGGGTTTGGGGATTTTTCTGTGTTATATGTTATAGTTGTAATTAAAACACATGTGTATGTTCCACTAAGGGATTGTATAGCTTTTAAATTTGTTTTGCAGGGTGCATTAGGACCACCTGGAGACACGGGACCTGAGGGCACAGTGGGACCTAAAGTAAGCCTCATCATGCATTGAAATTCGGGACATTTTTCTGATTGTTTTCTGCAGCAACAGCTCGATTGTTTAAACTGACTTATCACACACAGATGAAGTCACCAAATGAGCCGTATCCACATGTAGAATTAGTACATTTCTTATTGTGACACCCCCCAGTGGTTGTTTTAAAGAAGACATTACAGGCTGTTAAAAAAAAACAAAAAAAAAACTACACATCTGACTGTATGCAAAAACAAATTATTTATACTTTTATAATGAATAACACATCATTCACCTACAAATCTGAGGTTACGTAGCCTCATTTGAAATAAGCATTAAAAAGGCCGATCTTATTACTGTTGAAATGAATGAAAGTGTAATTTTGAGGGGGAAAAAAACTAAATATTACAAGAATGAAGTCCTATTTTTGATTAAAAAAACAAAAGTATAATATTATGAGAATATATTATGAGGGTTTCTAATAAAATATAATGTCATATTTCCATTTTGGGCTTTGAAATTCAAATATTAAAAGCCACAAGCCAGTAAAAACATGAATATTTGGTCAAAGAATTTAAGAAGTTATTTAAGATCATTCAGAAACTCGGTGGGTTATTTTTCCTCAAAGTTATGGAAACAGCGTCTTTTATTTGTGACATGCCGTCATTCACATGCAGCGCTTCCCAGACACTTTCCACACAACGTATGTATTGTCAGACACCATTTTTTTGGCAAAAACAACCTTTAAGATGTGTGCCGAAGGCTAATAACATGCGGATGCCTCCATCACCACAGAGCTGTCCCACAGCGTTGTCACAAAGATGTCTTTATCCACATTACATTTCAGATTTATAGCACATTCAGGGAAAAGAAGTTTATATATGGAACAAAGCAGCGCTCTTTATTTCCTAAATGCCACCAAAGGTTGCAACAAGACTATTAAAGAGATGTGTATTTTTATAGAATTACCTAAGATATTACTATAAATGGCACAAATATAATGTATATAATAGCTTGTGTGAGCATGTTTTAAAAGACAGAAATATGTTTGTAGAAAATGTTCTGCAGGAAACTTAAATGTGATGCATGAAAAAAACTTCTCAGTATATAAATGACAATGTATGAAAAACTTGGTGCATTACTGTGATTACTGTGTAAACTATAAAAAAAGAGGAAGATAAACAAATACAGTTGGTCATTATTATTATTTTATATATAGTTCATGTTTTAATAAGCTGTGTGCAGTGTTGAACTACCATCTGAACTTGTGTACTTGTCACAGGGAGACAGAGGGTCCAGCGGTGCCCCCGGACCACCGGGGGACATCGGTATTGGATTCCCAGGAGCCAAGGTGACGTATTAATATTTAAATTACAATAAAACATCCTCTGAAATCAAATAATATTCATCAAATTAAAATTCAGGCCCTAAATCTACCGTGATTTTATATCATTTCTAAAAAATACAAGTTTTATGGAGTCGCTTCAGTAGTTTGTTCACACGTTGGCCCATTTCTTCATTCTTCATTCGACAGAATAAATATTATTATTACTTGTTACTGTATTAAATGCTGAAGACATTTAAAGCTGCTGAGTTGTGATGTTCGATGCTTACAGGGTGAAAAAGGCCTTCAGGGAAGACCAGGTCCCACAGGCCCTGTTGGTGTCGGAGAACCAGGACTAGCAGTGAGTATTATGATCTTGCTCCTGTATTGTAGGTGAGTTGATTACATTCAAGTCCATCTTATGTATAACAGTATCTTTAAAGTATACCTGCACATTTGATTCAATGGGCAGGTGATAAACAGTCAATGTTCTTCAGCCTCTTTGCATCTGGGTTCATCTGTTTTGCTCCATAACACAGATACACTCGTATTATCTGTTCTTTACCATTCAGACATTTGTTAAAGCGAAATGCACTCAGGAGGAAATGAGTTGGAAAATTAGGATCTAAATGGAAACATTTCCTAAACAGCAGTTTCATTCCAGGATTTCTGGGAATTAAAACTTTTCAGATTAGGAGACTTTTTAGTTTTATCTCATATGTTTTTAGATTTTATTTAACGTTGCTTGTTTACTCCAGGGTCCCCCGGGACCACCTGGAGGACAAGGAAACCCCGGCCCGCCTGGGGAGGGGCTTCCAGGGACAAAGGTGAGTCAAGTTTTTAACCTCAAAATAATGTATGTATGCACATTTATATATATATTATGACATTTGCAATATGTTGATCATGTGCGAAGCTGTATGTTGGACTCACTGCGTTTGTTTTAGGGTGATCGAGGATATGATGGTCCGAGGGGCAATCGTGGGCCTCCTGGTGTTGGGGTCAAAGGTGACAAGGTAAATGTGAGATTGAAATGTTCGGTCAGCTTGGGGAGAGGTTTTCTGATGTTTTTATATTTACTCAGCCATGTCTTATATACTCAGATACGGAGCTGAGTCTTTGATGACTGTGTCTTGTACGTTTATCTATCAGGGCAATCTTGGGCCACCTGGGACTGCAGGTCCAGTCGGCGCTCCGGGTTTAGGACTTCAAGGAGAAAAGGTGCAAACTGAATTAATTCAATGTGGAAATTCATTGCTTAAAATGTCACTTTCTGCCAGCCAGATGAAGTTATTAATCTCAGGTTGTTTGTTCTCTCAGGGTGATCAAGGCCCAGTCGGACCTGCAGGCGCCAGAGGAGCTCCAGGTATTGGAATAACAGGACAGAAGGTGAGACGGGAGGGGACGTCCGTTAACTGACGGTGTGTTTGTCTCACAAACGGAGACAAAGCTTCTTATTGTGATTGACGTTCAGCTGATTCTCAGTCTGATTGCATCCAAATTGTTTTGCATATTTTATCACATCGATATGAAACAGATGGCCTGTCAATCAAATGCCTGAGACTTTGAATCAGACAGACTGTCTGCATCTCAAATACGGAGGAACCAGACAGGCTGCTATTGGTGGAGACACATTGAGTTCAGGTTCATTTAAGGTTCATTTCAGAGATGTTTTTCAGCTTGAACTGTGAGGATAATGTCCTTCAAATGAAGATTAAAAGAGAAATTGGTAAATTAATATATTTTTCTGAATCTGACAGTTACAGTTATGACATTTTTAATCTTTTTTCACTTTACATTTTCAAATTTCCATATGAAATTCTTCTCTTTGATTTCCCCTTTTTATTTTTTAAAGATGCACTAGTCAATATTTTTTACTAATTAATGAATTAAATGATTCTGACTCTGCAGTTCCTCTCAGCGAGGTGGAGCGTTTTAGTGTCTTTCAGTTCATTGTTTTGGTTCATCATCATCATGTTGCTCCGTGTCTGCTGGATGTGTTAACAGGCAACTGTTTGCTAACAACTCAACAAGGTGTCAATTTTGCATTTTGCACAAGTGGCAAAAAATGCTGTAATATAATATATACTTACCCTTAGTACTACTATAGAAAATAATCAATTAAAACTGTGTTTGTGTTTATGTTTGTGTTTGTGTTTGTGTTTTTTGTCATCTTTAGGGGAATCAGGGACTCCGAGGTGAGCCTGGACTGCCAGGTGAGAGAGGTGTGGGAGAGCCGGGACCTAAAGTAAGTGTGCTGTTCCCCTTTAAACACGGCTGCACTACTCTGTCACCGACACTGAAAAATAAAACATAAATAAAACGTTGATTCCTTGCATTTACATCACAAGAAGATAAAACTAAGAAGGTCAAACATCAGAGCTCGTACCCGACAACAGTCCAGCGTGATTGTGTTTATTTCCTCTCTCAGGGCGACCCGGGAGCCGAGGGTTTACCAGGTATACCAGGTCAGCCTGGAGAAGACGGAGCCCCGGGACAAAAGGTAAAACCACAATATACAACTTTCTGTCTGTTTTTAAAATGTAATATTTCTTAATCTGCTGCTTCATGGACTATTTTTGAATAACGGCAGGGTGATATTGGATTACCGGGAGCCAGGGGACCTGACGGAGCTCCAGGTAAAGGCGCTCCTGGAGAGAAGGTAATGATGGAGTAGAAATTAAATGTAATATGTAAGATTTCAGACACACGATGATCTTTATAGCAACAGTGTTGTGTTGTTTTGACAGGGAAACAGAGGGGACAGAGGGACCAGAGGACAGCCAGGTGCAGTCGGTCCTGTGGGGCCAATGGGGGCAAAGGTATGTGTTTGCAGAAGATATTAGCAATGAAGTAAAAATCTGATAGAAATGATGGACAAAAACTACGACAACAGATGGACAGAAATATGTTGAGGCTAAGGGTTGGTGTCATAATTGATGAATCATCTCAGCTCTGAAATGTTTTCTGTTTTAGGGGGAACCAGGAAATCTGGGGCCGCCAGGTCTAACTGGACCACCTGGGAGGGGTATACCTGGCCCCAAGGTAAACCCACATGATGTCACTAACAGGTGTTGAAACTGTAAACAGCAGCACGGTTGGTTCATGTTGTTGTTTTGTTGTTTTTGTCAGGGTGAACTGGGCCCACAAGGCCCAGCTGGAGCTGTAGGAGAGCCGGGGACGGGTATAACCGGACCAAAGGTGAGTTCAGCTCAGATTTACTCTTCACTGAAGCTCCAGTAAACAGCAGTGACAGCGTGGTGTGTGTGTGTGTGTGTGTGTGTTGGGGTTTGTAGGGTGACAGAGGCTCACCTGGGCCTGCTGGAGCACCTGGATTTAAAGGTGACGGCTACCCTGGACCTCCAGTGAGTATCAACCCTCCGTCATACATTCACGCTTTCATCGTTACCGTCCAACACTAAGTCGTCTTTAACGCCGTGTCTCAGGGACCGCCGGGGCCTCCTGGCTTATCGGGAGAGACCGGATCTGATGGCGTCGGGTTACCTGGACCAAAGGTGAAGTTGACACAATTTAATAAGAATTTTGTGGATTTATGTGGATAATTTCTTTTCTTTTCAGTAATTAATAATAACATGAAAAATGTTGGAAAGAAAAATAAAATGATTCTTTTATTTATTTTGCTTCTTGCACGACTTGATTTTGTTTAAAATCGTTTATGCGTTTGCAGATTAAATGTTTTAAGTCTGAGATTCTATTAATGTAATTATTGAACTATTAGTAGATATTGATGAATTTGTTCGTTTCATACTTGACTGTTTTCTGTTCAGGGAGACCGAGGCTTGGTTGGACCTCCTGGACCCGCAGGGCCAACAGGGATTTCTCTAATTGGTCAAAAGGTAATCTGCACCCTTCAAAGCGATCACATGTATCTATAATGTTTGAAAACTGTCTCTGTCATACCTGTGAATGCTTCGTTTCTTTTTTCCTGCAGGGTTCGGTTGGTCCAATGGGGCCTCCTGGTGCACAGGGATTACCTGGAGAAGGTATTCAAGGACAAAAGGTAACGCTGTCACCTGTGAGCTGCCGGTTCTGATCACTTTGATCCGTAACTACAGTATATAACCAGCTGTATGACGCAGCTAATCGGGTTCAAAATTTGAAACACGTCTCATATTATAACCAGACTTTGACATCAAGTCACTGATTAAAACTTGTAGGATGAGTTTTTGTTGAATGCTGACAAGTTCATTTTTACCTTCTATGTTTTATATTTCCAGGGGGAGTCTGGATTTCAAGGTCTTCCTGGCCCCAGAGGTCCTCCAGGACAGGGTCTGCAGGGGGATAAGGTAACATTATGATGTTGCATATCTGTCTATATGTCTATATCTATATCTGCAACCATAAGACACAAGTGACAGAGAGAGAGAGAGGTTCCCTTTAATTTTAAACATTTAAGCATTTGGGCTGCAGTCATACAGATATGAACATATCAGCAGGGGCTTTGTTAAGGTCGGATGCTGTTTGCTATCATTCATATGCTTGTGTGATGTTCAGGTGTCGCTTTCTTTGTCTCTTGCAGGGGGACCGAGGGTTCAGAGGCGAGAAAGGCAAAAAGGGAGACAGAGGGGAAGTTGGAGAGACGGGAGCCGTCGGACCTTTGGTGATTAAGTGATAGTTCATTTAGCAGCAGATTGCCTTGTTAAGAAGTCATCTTGTAACCTGGGTGATTAATGATGAATTTCTTTTGAATTACAGGGTAGAGCTGGACAAAAGGGAGAGCCGGGGCTTACAGTAAGTGTCATACATCACTCATTAAACCGTGTAACCAGCAGCTTATGTTTTTCATTGTTTTAGGCCTGAGGTTATTGCACCTGCTTTCTTTCACAGAGGGATGAAATCATCAAAATAGTGAGATCGATATGCAGTAAGTGATCAGAAACACATTTTGTCTTCAGGTTCCATGTAGGATCAATAAAATCTGTTGCTGTATGTTCATCTAACTGCCTCTCTGTGTTTTTTTCCACAGCTTGTGGAGTGACATGCCGCCAAACCCCCCTGGAGCTCGTCTTTGTGATCGACAGCTCAGAGAGCGTCGGCCCCGACAACTTCAACGTGATCAAGGACTTTGTGAACGCCATCATCGACCGAGCCTCGGTCAGCAGGGACACCACGCGGGTGGGTGTGGTCCTCTACAGCCACATCAACATGGTGGTGGTCAGTCTCAGACAGGAAGCCACCCGTGATCAGATCAAGTCTGCGGTGCGCTCCATGACCTATCTGGGCGAGGGGACTTTCACAGGAAGCGCAATCCAACAGGCCAACCAGGTGTTCAAGGCAGCGCGAGCAGGCGTGAGGAAGGTGGCCATCATCATCACAGACGGACAGGCTGATAAGAGGGACTCGGTCAGTTTGGAGAGTGCGGTGACAGAAGCTCAAGGTAGTGACGTAGAGATGTTCGTGATCGGGGTGGTGAATGAGAGCGACCATCTGTATGAGGACTTCAGGAAGGAGCTCAACCTCATGGCGTCTGACCCGGACAGTGACAACGTGTACCTGATCGATGACTTCAAAACGCTTCCAGGTGAGAGTTTTCATCCTCAACATGAAGGTTTAGGACTAGTTCTCACAAGCAGTTTTTGGTTATTCAATGTGGTGAAAGACTTCTGTATCACAGTTCCTGTTTCCTCTGAAGTCTTCTCACTGCTAGAAAACAGTGGCATCATGCACTTCTGTGGACCAATCAGGGTTTAAGATCAAACCTGGTCAAACCACACCCACACAGTAAAACCCTTGATAAATAATTAATACATTTTAAAACTTTTGGTCTGTTGCTTATTGACTCATTGTCTAGTTTTTAGGGTCTTTAAATGTAATTTGGGTGCCGATGCATACCTTCAAAAACCTGGTCAAATACAATACAATATGACTAGATTTGGGTGAAATGAGCCTTTAATATAAACAGACTCGATACACTTCTCAAAAAATTGTGTCCACTAATGGGAAATTTCTACTCTTCAGTTCCACATCAGTTGAAGTGAAGAGTAGAAACCTGAACTGAAACCCGAAACAGCCTCAAAAACAGCAACAGGGTAAAAAAAATAAAAAATGATGTTGAAAGTCCCACAGAAAAACGTCCCTCAACTAGTTTTACATTTGTACATGAACAATAAGAACATTAAGGGTGGAAGGATAGACTGTAAAGCCAATTATTATTTGTGATATAAAGTATTAAACTATTTCCTCTGTGGACACTTGGTGGCAACAAAGAGAAAAAAGCTTCCAGAGCAGCTTTAAGTTGATGAGACGCTGCATAAAATAAACAGATAATTATATATTTAAAATTCAAAGCAGCTACAAATATAATAAATATGAAGCTGATAATTATTTTAACTACATGGTTGGTGTAATAATTGGTCTTCTGTGCTTTCAGCTCTTGAGAGGAAACTGCTGAGTCGCATCTGTGAGAACGGTGAAAGACATTTGTTCAGCTCTGTGCCGAGCTCCAGGCTTCCTCCGGGGATCCCTGAAGTCTCCGGCAGTGTCCAGGAGCCCCCGTACAGGACCGACACCGACACACCCACCTTCACAGGAGACGTCAGGAGACTCCACAAAGTGGTGAGGAACCAAATATGTATGAACCATACAGCCATGAAACATAAATGGAGCACAATATCTATCATCTTAAGCACTGGTGCATCTAATACAATTGATTTGACATGTTCTGATCAATAAGAAGATTAAAAATGTCTCCATTGTTGCAGCCTGGACCTCCGTCACCACCTGACAGAGAACCCAAGACGGATGACAGAGCCACGTCAGAAAATCAGAGGTTTCCGTTCTTCAGCAGGGAGCCCTTCAGACCGGTGACAGAGTTCCTCCCACAGTCGGACATGAAGAACCACATGATGCTGACCGGAGCCATCGGACCAGCGGGTCCCACTCTGAAGACCCCGTCTGAGGTGAAGACGCCTCCGCCGACTCCTCCTGAGGTCAACGTATCAGGTAACAACACTTTTAACTTCTCAATCTGGAGCCAAACAAGTTTGCAAATATGTCATATTCAAAATATGACACTTTTTTAATATAGCAGGAGAAGAGATGCAAGATTATAGCTGTTTGTTTTTGAGACTCAGGGGTGCAGGTAACTCAGAGAGAGGATCCAACAAAAATGAAGTGGAAAAACAGGAGCATATATATATATATATATATATATATACACAAACTGAGCTAATCAAGCACAAGGCTGAGAAACCACAGGGAGCAGAGCAGGACTGATGACTATACAGAGCAGGTGTGGAGAGAAAACAGAAAAAAACAGCACAATCCCCAAAACACACAAAAAAACAGTAAATCAAACCAAACCATCAATCAGCCAGATTGACACATAACATATTGACTTTTTTTATTTTTTCATTTTTTTTGCTGCTAACAGAAAAGCGTTGCAGCCAGATTCTGGATCCAGGACCGTGTCGGGACTACAAGGTGAAGTGGTACTACGACTCCACGGCCAACTCCTGCGCTCAGTTCTGGTTCGGAGGTTGTCAAGGAAACAGCAACCGGTTCGAGACTGAGAAGAGCTGCAGAGAAACCTGCGTCAAGGTGTAACACGGCTTTAGTCACACACACACACACACACATCACAACATTATTGTTGTTGTTTTTTCTCTCTGACTTTGCCATAAAGTTCACCTCATCTTCGTAGTGTTCTTCTTGCAGCGTACCACAAACAGCTGTTATAGTGTTGACGTTCAGTTGTCTGAATATTATCAGAAGGGTTTTTTTGTGTATTATTTGTGTACTGGGTGAACAGCAGAGAAACGTCTTTGTGTAACTTCACACGCTGCTCTGTTCTTTTTAACCACTAACCTTTCTCATTCAGAAGATGTAACCCCCTTTTTTTATTATTTGTATAATGCAATGATGTATTTTTTTACTTTTTGTTTTTAATGTTGCGTAACGTTGTTAAAGGAAAAACTAAAGCAAATAAAGTTCATAATTTTTAATCACTACTGTCGCGTTGGAGTTTTAATGGCTTCATTATGAGTCATCTGCTAAATGACTGTAAGGTGAGTCATTATGGAGAGAGAAAACACACACACACACACACACACACAAAGGGAAAACAATGCTGAGTGTGTAAAGAAAATGATAATTCCTGGTAATTTTCTACATGTTGCATCATCACTAAAGCAAAATGTTGAGAGAATAAAAGTCAGAAGAGGCTGCAGGAAGCAGATCTGGTGCTGTTGAAGATGAAGCACATCAGGAAGGTGACTCGCTGAGAAACACTTTCTTCACCCCAAACTTTCAAGTTGGACATGATTGCATATAATTAGTGAGAAGAGGCTGCTGCCCTCGTGAAGCGTGCATCCTCAGCTCGAAGCATTAAAAGCATACGAAGTGTCTGTTTTCAGCTGTATGGCTCCATCTCGCTGACTTCTGGGTAACATCTTGAGACATGCAAATGTCCAGTGGTGCTGGGCGTGCAGGCAGGCAGGTGGTGTTTTTATAAACAGGCTGCAAAAAGTGACAGAAAGCAGTAGGAAAAAATAGAAATGTAAATCTTTTTATTTCATCGTACATTCATTGTGTGTCTCATAATCGTCGATCATTCGTTTAAACACAGCAGGATATCATTTGTAAAAGACGAGAAAAGAAGACATGATGATGTATCCGGGCTGCTGAGACGGATCAGGGTCGCGTCCGTCGAACAAGCCGAAGTAGACGACGGTGTTGGATTCTACCCGGCTCGAGTCCAGCTGAAAGAGGAGTTAACAACACACGATGAATAGAAAGAAGAAGAAGAAGAAGAAGAAGCGTTTCTATCTTGTTTCTATGATCTTCGCCATGACGAGAACACGCGGTTTTGGACCTTTGGTCATGTTTGACATCTGATGACATAACAGTATAAAAATAACAAAACGCTTATTATGTCCCTTTTAAAATCACTGATATTATTACCTCTATAAACATTATGAATGTTAGATGACGATTAGTAGACTGATTAGAGTATACACACACACACACACACACACACACACACACACAGACACAGACACACACACACTGTGCAGAACTTGATTATATCAGGAGCCTTTATGGTCAGTAATAACAAACCACTTCAGAGTAATTAGGCCCTTTAGTTGTAATCGGCTTACTTCAATCAAATATTTTACTTTGAGTGTGGTCTCTTTGTAAATCTACTGAAGGAACGGAGGCTTAAACGTGTCCTCAATAACCCTGAGTGTGTGTGTGTGTGTGTGTGTGTGTTTGGGAAATAAAAATTAAACTGTGTGTTACTGTGTGCTGCTGAATAAAATGAATTAAAAAAAAAACATCCTGAATAGAAAAACACTTTGTGAAAACTGGAGATTTGTATTTATTTATCAGTGTCGTTATCATCACTGTTTTTAGCTCTGTTTTGGTCTCCACCAGCTTCACTTTTTCACTTTTTCACTTTTTCTTTGTTCTTTACTCAAAACAGAAACTTGTCAAAAATGCATCCGTACACGTTTGATCCTGACTTTAAATAAATCCTGACTTTTGACTTGTGCATATGTTTACCTGACATAAAACTAACAGAAAATGACAAAAAAAAAAAAAAAGCATGACATGTCCCCTTCAAATCATTGTTAATATAAAAGTAATGTTTAGTGCAGCTCCAGCTACAGACCTGCTTGGTGATATCGATCCTCCAGGGGTTGATCTGCAGTCCATCACACCAGCCTCCGCGTCCATACAGCCACGTGCCGTGTTCGTTTGGCACCGCACCCTCTTTCACCTGCGTGGTACAGCCCAGCGCCGTTCCTGACGGTTCACCGCCGTGACCCCGATAAAATAATATGATAACATATGATAACACATCAGTTTTAATCAGTGGCTCCCGTCCAGTCGTCAGGCTTCAAAGCTGGTTTCATTCAAGCTAACTGGAGGAAAATGTCAACAAATCAATCATCAAGCAAACATGCATGAATAAAAAATATATTATTTATTTCATTTATCTGCAATATACCTCAAGGTCCATTTAGTGTCTGAAGCTTCTGATCATATCATTAATTTTTCCAACTTTTTATTAACCAGATGGATGAAAAGTCCTTAAAGCGCTCAGAAATCTGACAAATGTTCAAACTCTGCTGAGGAAGGTCATGTGATTCCTCACCTGCAGAATCAAATATGCGAGTGTTGTTATAAACGCCGTTGATCAAGAAGTGGTGGGAGGTGACACAAAACTCCCCGCAGCCGTTCTCATCGCTGCCGTGACCCGTGATGACGGCGTAAAGCTCCACCTGAAAACAAACACACACACACACACACACAGCTGCTGAGATGCTGCACAGACAGGAAGGAAGCGAACGTTTTGCTCAGCAGCGTCTCAGGTGTTTGGTGCCTTTTTGGTTGATGCTGGGAGGAGGAATTTCACTGGTTGGTATTTCCTGTTGTAGGTTTTGTCAAAGGTTCCTCCGCTGTACAGCGACGTCACTCTGAACGGGTGGAGCCTCTCTGCACCGTCACCTGTTGACAGGACACAAAACTGTTGCTGTTACCTGGCAACATAACATCTGTTGACATACTATAAAAAAAACAAATATGACCGAACACAGTAATAGTACGGAAGAAGAAAAAAAAAGAAAAACTATTTTTATTTATTTTTTATTATTGTTTTGATTTGGAGATGACAGCATTTAAAAAAATAAAATAAATAAATAATTGCAAGCATGACCGCTCTCACCTTCTTCATATAATGGAGCTGAAAACGATTAGTCTGTTAATCGATTAGTTGATTGATAGAAAATTAATTAATAATTATAACTATTTTGATACTGATTAATTATTTAAGTTTGTTTATTAAGAGAAAACTCTGGTTTCTGTAATCGTTTGTAGGGAAATGACATTCAGTGATCCAAATATATAAATGATCAATAACACAATTATTTAATAATAATAATAATAATAATAATAATAAATAATTAAAATAAATGATACATTTAGTTATTTTATCGTCTATCAGGTGCTCGTTAAGATACTAAAATGAGTTTTTTGTCGGGGTCAGATTTTCATCTCATATCTGGGTAAATGTGGGGTGTGAAAACACGGATTAGATGAAGTACATGACAGCAAAAAACTAAACTAAAGTATTAAACTGTAAATTTGTAGATTTGAGTGAGAACAAGTCAAGCAATGTCAAAAATTATGTAACTGAATCAGCAAAATAGCCACAAAGCTACAGCACATGACAGCGAGTCTCAAGGAGGAAAATGAACGATAATCAACAAGCATCTGTTTGTTGTGTCATATTTCCTGGAACGAAAAGTCTCTTGCAGTAACAGACTGTTTCCTTCCTGCTCTCTGATTTAAAAAAATAATCCTCCAGTGAGAGAAAATAATGAACAAATGTTCCTGGATGAACATTGTATGATGAGTTTCATGGACGTCTTCCAAGTTTGTTGTTACTGTTATTATTTTCTACACTGTAGTAAACAATGTTTTTTTTTCCCCATCATTGTGTTAAGATATTATGACTAATAGATATCATAACTATATATTTTTAGTTGTGGTGATTTTATTGTATATTTTATCTTGTATATGTAATAACCTGCATGTTCTCATCTCTCATCTTGTTGCTATGACAACAGGTCCAAAATCATTTTAGCAAATACAGCCAGATATTAAATCTCATATATCTCAAAAAAAAAAAGTTGTGATTTAAGTAAGTTTAGACAAATCTTGTTTGTTTTTCTCTTCTCTTTTTCTGATTCTTATGTTTTATATATATTAATTTCTATCCTATATATATATATATATATATATATATATATATATATATATATATATATATATATATATGTCCTATGTATATCTGTCCTTTTCCTCATCACAGTTTCTACCTGTCTGATTGCCAAGACTGAATCTCAGGTTGAGGGAGACGATCCACGGCATTGCCCAAGGCACCGTCTTCATGGTGAAGGTGCATTTGTTGCTGTCCAGTAAGGGGATGAGGGGGGAGACGTCCGTCAGCCAGTGACCGATGCCTCTACAGAAACACACACACGACAAAAATGGATCATAATCTAAAAAAAAAAACAAGAGTTCAGATCACACACACATAAAAGGGTTAGGGTTAGGGTTAAAGCCATTTTTACTGAAAATAAAATATTCAGTTGCAGATTGCCATCTGATCACCTGGATGATGCTTGTGAGCGTTTTACCTGCGGAAGGCAGTGATCCATCGACCCAGCTCCATGTTGCAGTACACACTGAGGGGATTGCAGCAGACAAACAGCTGCACCGTGTGATCCCACTGAGCGCAGGACGAGTCTCTCCTGCCGGGACACGACAGGGACGCATCCAGCTCCAGTGTGTTAAAGTCCAACAAGCCTGCAGAGAGAGACGTAACCATGGTGATAAATTACTGCACGTCCTGCTATTTGACGTCACTTTTTTTGGCATGAAAATGACAAGTAAGTACAAAATACTGAATGTAAATGTGCTAAATATTGATGAAGTTACCTAGTGGCAGGTCGACCGTAGCCACCGCTCCTTTGTCCCCCTGCATCTGGACTTTGTCAAAGACAGAAACAACCCTGGCGGGACTTTTAAGTTTGGTCCAGAGATCCATGTTGAAATCAAACCTGTGACGGAGCCAAAGTCACAGATAAAGGCAAACAAATATATATTTATTTATTCATTTGGTCTCGGTTAGATTGGACTGTCGTTACCATAGCGACCCATCAGACATCCATCTCTGTTCTCACCACTGTGCCTGCCAGTTGATGAAGCTGAATGTGGGGTAGAGAAACCAGCCCATCTCAGCCAGCGCCCCCTGTTGGTCAATACCGATGAAGAAGTTTGGGGACGGGGTGACCTGGAAGGACACGTTCACCAGCTGCCCAAATCTGCCGTGCGATAAAGAGATTATCATGTTTTTAAATTGGATTAAATCCTCAAATGTTCTTTTGTTGTTCTGCACGTGTGATGTCATGAAACTAACTTTTAAAAAAGGGAACAGTTAATCCGTCTTACCGGAGCGCCTGAGCAACCGAAGGCTCCAGGTGCACCATGGAAGCAGGGATGCTCAGCGGCGAGTAACATTCATCCCCGACGCAGTTCATATCCTGAAGAGGGTTACCAGGGAGGGCGTAGACGAGGACACCGGAGGCGTTGGATTTGGCCATGTTCTGCACCTGGTGGGAGACACAGCAGCAGGGACGAATTCACATGAATACAAACTAAAACTCATTTATTCCATTTTATTTGGGTTTTAATTGTCTAAAAGTCATTTTTGCAGTTAATCAGTTAATAAAATTGGTGGCAATGAATTTACTCTTCTTGGGTTTATCAAATATGCACTAAAAAAACAGCCAACAAAGTATCAACAAAGTACATGATGTACAGTATCATGTACTGTACATCATGTACTCAGGATATCAGTGTCATAATGTTTCCGACAGCAGACGAGATATCAAATAATAATAATTTAAAAAAATATATATATATGTGTGTGTGTGTGTGTGTGTGTGTGCGTGCTGGACGACAACCTTGAATAATCACAGAGCAGTGAAACATTAACCTTAGTGAAGAAAGAGCAGCTGCCCGCAGACACCCAGGCCACAGCAGCCGTCACCGAGGGCGACGCATCACAAGCATCACCTGCATCAACCAGCTGATACGACGTCTGAGCCCAGCGGCCCATCAGCCAATCGTATCTGGCATCTAGTCTCTTGATAATCACGGGCATTTTCCAACCTGCCGGGAGAAAAAGGATCATTATGAGAGAAATATCACAGAACAAAAAAATATGCTTAAATTTGACTCTTTGATTCTACTATGATGCAGTTTTTTTTTTCTCCAAATTTTCTGATTCCAGCTTCTCACATATCAATATTTAATAGGACCAAATAAATCAATCAATCAATGACTTGATAAATCAACACCTGCATCAGCTTCTTCTTAGTTTGCTCCACCCTCTCTTACCCTGTGAGGTGAACACAGCCTGGGAGAGGCCACAGCTGACTCCCATGCAGCTCCAGGAGTAAAGCACCCTGGGGATCCAGTTACCCAGAGCGAAGACCGGCACCGGAGAGAAGTGCATCCTGGACAGAACCTCCTTCTTACTGCAGAACAACAACAACAACAACAACAACACGAGAACACAGCATCAGATATATGAACAGCCCTGTCTTTATGGTGTTAAATCTCAATTAATTTATCTATAAATTAACTGTAAATGTCCTTAAACGACAAAATGTGACAAACTGATTCATGGAGAAATGTCTTTTTTTTGGCTGATTTTGAACATTTGATGAAAATTGTTCCTCTTTCTCGCTGCAGTTTTTCTAAGTTTGGTTTTTGTTGTCAAGACTTTTGAGGCATTTCCTCTTTAACATATTATGGTATTGATGATTTCTAGATTATTTTGGCCTTTTTAGGAATCTGTTAGTTTGCTCCGGTTGCTTTTAATACTCAGATTTACAATAATTCATAAGCTGTTTTTCTCTTTTTTCATGTTTTCTATTTTCTTACTTTGTGCTCCTCTTGTTAATGAAATATGATCACAAATATGTGTGAATGTGAATATGTGGAAAGTGTATGTTGTTTTATGACAGAATAAAACCAACTTCGAACATCTACTATTGATATTGATTGTGAGGACTTTTTACTCCTTAAAGGATAAATTCACAGTTTTTAAGCGTGAAAACAGCTGCTAATGGACCTAATGGTGATGCTGTGCCAACTCCTTATTAGATGGAGGCTGTAATATGTATTTGTAGTGTTTTGCCTGAGGTATAGTTTACATTTTAAAGGATAAGTTCACATTTTTTTCATGTGTGTAGAGAGATGATCTCATTTAAATATGCTTTCAAAGTTAAAATCAACAGTGTGTCCAGTTTTTATGTTCAAAAATGCATTTAAAAGTTTATCTGGAGCTTATATGAGGCTTCATCAGTGTGTGTTATTCATATCAGGTGGATATCTGACATATTTACAGTGTTTTTAGCATCATATTTTCTCTTTGTTTCCCTGTTGAGATGTGGTGGAAGTATAATAACAAAAAGAGGCTCTAAAAACACTGCAATGATGAAAGATAACTACATGTTTTGACTATAAGCTGCAGATAAACTTTTACATCCATGTTTGCTCACCTGTGCATGGCGCTGCGTTGCACCTGTTCCCGCATCCAGAGAGCATCACTGATCGCAGAGTCGTCCAGGGACAGGAAGAGCACCTGGGTGCTGTCGGGCAGGTCCTGGACCAGACTGGACAGGGACGACTCTGAGCTCCATATGCACTCCAGAAACCCTGACTTATTGGTGAAGGCGTGGATGACCAGGGATCCCTTTAAAGCACCGGGCTGGTAGATGAATTCCCCACCCAGAGTTGGGACTCTGAAGGCGGCCGCGACGTCTCCAGGCTCGGACCCGGCAGCAGCTCCCACCCTGGATGTTTTCCTGGACCTGAAGCTGAACGTGTCGCCTTTGGACTCCCGGACGGACTCATCTTCGGTCAGTGTCATCCGCTTCATCGGTCTCTCTGCCGCTTCAGTCACATGAGCAGCCACAACAAGGAACCACAGCAGCGAAGACTGTGAACGCAGCAAAGCCATTTTTACCGCTGACGGCGAGTGACCGTGAACTCACCACAGACAGCAGCAAAGTCCGAGCATTTATTTCTCGGTGTTTACCTTGATGAACAGGTCACACTATGTCTATGGTCACACTGGCGGTAATCTTTCTGACTAAATGCGCGTCTTAATCACCTCAAAGCATTTGAGTTGGAGGCGGGCCAGACTGTCGGCTACGGCGGCTCCAGAGGGACAAACAGCTCCGACTTTTGGTTTCGGTTCTCCAGCCTGTCAGTGGTGTTAATGTTAATGAAATACTGAGACTTTAGAAAGACTGATGAGTGAATAAAATGAGTAAAAGACTTACAGGAAAATCATCTAAATTAATAAAACTCAAGGCAACTTTTTTATCTTTTTATTTTTTATTTATTTATTTGGATGTCTGAAAAGAAAATAGACGAAATGTAAAAATGTGTTTCTAGTTAGTAAATCAGATCTGGGAACCTTTTCACACATGTCCACACATTTCATCTTCTACTCAATATGTAAACATACATGTTAGGAAAAAAGCTGAATTTAGATTTTAAAAGTTTCTGTCATAAAAC
Source organism: Pampus argenteus (assembly GCA_036937835.1). Classification (NCBI taxonomy): domain Eukaryota; kingdom Metazoa; phylum Chordata; class Actinopteri; order Scombriformes; family Stromateidae; genus Pampus; species Pampus argenteus. Next base: position 22,758,116 of record CM072865.1, on the reverse strand, counting down.
TTTATTTTTGGAAAGTTATAAACATGTAACTCTGTCTGTCTTTGTCTCTTATATTCTGAATTGGACATAGATAGATAGATAGATATACTTTATTAATCCCAAAAACTAGGATTTGCACCGAAATATTAAATAATTTTAAAGATATATATAATATGATATATTATTATATATATTAAAATACATAATATATGACAATACAACTATTTTTTTACTTTAAAAGTTTAACTGCTGGACACAGTATGTCTCCTGCTGCATTGACACGTCCTCACATATCCTCCATTCTTCCTCTATTACAGTATTTCATAAACTCAATGTAGTTTCATATGGAGTCAGTACATAATACATAATTATAACAACATCAGTGAACACATGAAGCTCTGTGACTCACAGAATGGATTAATTGGAGAGACGCACATCATCTGCTGCGCGTAAAAGGCACACTGTGCGCAAAAAGGTGCGTTAAAGGAGTCAAGACATGCGCGCCACTGTTTGTCTGTAAAACTGCAGTGGACCTGCACCCAGATCGGTATATTTATTGATTATTAGTTTTCATCCAGACTAAAAGGATCCGGAGTCTATATATATATATATTTATATATATTTTATGCAGGTTGCGATGGATGTAGTTAAACTCTCCCTGATAATTGTTCTGCTTCTGAGAAATGTTTTCTGTCAGGAAATGGATGCAGACACCTGGAGAGAAAGCAGCAGACAGGTGAGACTTTTCAACATTTTGTTTTTTAAATATTATTTTATTCCCCAATTTCCACCCCAAAAAAACATATTTCAACTGACAAAAAAAAAAAAAATTTCAACTCAAAACAATTGATTTTGTTAAAATTGGATAATTTGTATAATAAATTCTCATTAAATGATTTCTCTTTGACACCAGAACAAATGGCCGGACTCTGCTTTACTTCAGGATGTGTTAATGAGGATGAGCAGAAAACCAGGAGCTCAGCAGCATCTCGGGCTGATGGGGAAGAAGAAGCACTCTGGTGAGGCTTTATGATGGTATTTCAAATGAATAAATTATGTATTTATATGAAAGCAATGATGAGAGATTTCATTTATTTCCTCCCAAACAGCAAGGACGCAGACAGCACGTAAACGTAAGTGTTGTTTTTATTTATTTTTTTGCAGGATTTCAGCTTTAAAATGTAAATTAAATTTATCTAATTCATATATTTCTAATTCAATCATCATCTCCAGGATATAAATTTCAAACCTTTGTGGGTCTGATGGGTAAAAGGAGCTTTGATGATGAAGGTAGGACATTTCCCAACTGTGACATTATGGGTCGTTTTAGTAGAAATCTGCCTGGTAACAGCTGATTTCATCCCTGCAGGAGATCCGTAAGATGCACAAGACCGACGACTCAAGTTTCTCATCTTGTCTCATTTCGACTATTAAAGATGTTGTTTTTATTTAGTCTGTCATTGTTTTATTAAAAAAATAAAAATAAACTGTTGCCAAAGCTGATATTTGGTCAAATACTGACATCTAGTGGTGAATAAAACACCTGTAACAAACTTAGAGAGTTTTAACAGTAATATTGTAATTACATTAAATAATATATTGTTATATGTTTCCATAATAAATCCCTCAACTCACTCAGTATCATCACAGATTTATTAAGTGACTTTGTACAATACAAATGAAAAATAAAATTAAAAATACAGAGATGGAGTACATGGCCAAAGCAAAATGTGGTGTTGACTCTTCATTTCCCGCTGACTGAAATATTGGTTTGTTTTTGTTTTTTCTCGCGTCCATGTTCACTGTTTTATATGAAAGTGTTTTTTTGTTTTGTTTTGGTTTTTTTTTTAGAAACAGTGGACGTTGCTCTCGAGTCTCTGAGGATTTTCTAAACATACAAAAGAAGTTATTACTTACTTCAGCTGGCTCGGTATATTTATACATACTTATATATATATATATATAAAAATAAACTAAAGTGAAATATAACACATTATAAATGGTGGTCCAAGGCTAGTGGAGATAGCTAAACACAGAGGAAAAAGAAAGCGTTACGTTTCAGAAATAAGAAGCATTAGCCATTATTTTAATCTATAAAAAGGCTGAAGGTGCATTTTATTGATTTTTTTTAATTCCAGGTTTTTTGTGTTTTTAGGCTGTTGCACTGATAGGAGGCAGGTTAAAGGTTCACCGGGTACTCGAACCAAAATCAGAAAGGATTAGTTAATGCCTTCTTACTTCAATACATAATGGAAGATCAGGTTAATGTTCATATACTGTTACTGCTCATCGTTCCTGTAAACAAATACTATTCACCAGAACATGATTGTACAACAGTCGAGACACATCAGTCATTTAAAAGCAACCTTGGGAGGAAAAGAGAGCAGCAGGTGGGGGGCGGGGAGAGTATTCAGTAATAACAACAACAATAATAATAATAATAACAACATCAATAATAATAATAATAATAATTAAAACAATAATATGGGTTTGGCCTTTCTAAAACGGGGGTTATTTATTTCTGTGGTTAAGGTAAACACATTCTTTGATGATGATGAGTCCTGAAGCAGCGAGGGTCTCTGGTGGCGGTTCTGACTGTACATGCAGACGCCTCTCCACCCCCTCACATGCCCACATACACCCCCAGTACTCCCTCTAGTGGCTGGGAGCAGGAACACAGCCGCGCTGGCAGACGGAGCAGGAGGAGGGAGGGAGGGAGGGGAGGGAGAGGGAGGTAGAAGGGGAGAGAGGATGGGGTTAGGGGTGGGGGTGTCAGTGCCACACACTGGTGTCCTGACCGGCAACGTTGGCAAACAATTATAAGTTGAGTTGGGGAGGTCCTGCCGACTTTTAAAAGATTTTGCCTTTCTTTTTGTTTTTCTCCAGAGTTCTGCAGAAGAGAAAAAAAAAAACACACACAGAATCAGACATGTTCAAGTTTCAGCCAACTGGACACAAAAACAAACATCACTGTGTAAATTCAACAAATGTCCCTGTTGACTGATGAGCGACACTGCTCTATAGGCTCGCAGCTTATTTTTATCTTTATGGGCCAAATCAAAATATTGTTGCAGTGATTTTGTATTTGACGGCTGAACTACCTGGAGGCCTCCAGTTTCTGCTGCTCCAGGCGCTGCTGGGCCTCCCAGTTCGCTCTCTCCTCCTCAAACATGCGTCTCTTCTCCTCCAGCTCCTTGTGTTGAGCCTCCAGGTTCTTCTTCATCTGCTCATGACGCCGCTGAAGCTGCAGAGACACCAGACAGAGAAGGCTGTTACCTTATAAAAAAAACTATTTTTTAACAATACCCCCTTCAGTTATTATAAATGTGGTGAAAAACAGAATTATAACCATGGATTATTTATATCCCCTACAGAGAGTGTGACAGTCAAGCAGGTCACACACACGCAACATGTCCTTTATATAAATAAACATTTCAGGCAGATACATAAAAACAGATGTATGAAAGTGGGAACTGACAAGCAGCCATGAATTTACATGTTTGCTCACACTTCTAACTACTGAAACATGTCTGCACAAGAGGAAGGAAGGAGGCCAGACAGATGAGTGGCTTCACAAGGGCATGACGTGTGTGTGTGTGTGTGTGTGTGTGTGTGTGTGAGATTTGTACCTCTGCTTCAGAGTCTTTAAGCTTCTGCACTTTCTCCTTGACTTTCATCTCAAACACCTGCTCCATCTCCATTTCCATCTTCTTCATCTTAGTCACGTGCTCTCGCCTCTCCTCCTCCATCTGGGCCAGAGGACTCCTGCACAGGGAAACGTGCAAAAGCACACACACACACACACACACACACACACACACACAAGACATGGTTTTAGACAAGCACTAAACACCATCATCAGTAGACAGACACACACACACAGTGAACAGTAATGGCACTTATTATTAATGTTGTCACGATAACAGTGCTTATTGGATGTAATTAACTTTAACAAGGTGAAAAAAAAAATCACCCAATTTGTTCTGCAAACTGAAATCTCATGTCAGCATCTGCACACATAATTTTACCAGAGAAAACCAAAGCCAGCAGGATCCAAGTCCATTTAAACTGGTTGATTAAAGGTGGTGAAAATAAAATACAGATTTCATTCTCTTCAAGATTCGTCAAAAAGACGAGAAAATGACTTTGCAGAAGATGCCGCCAACCTGTCCATCGTAAATGTGACAGTTTGAATTGTATCGTGTCAACATTAGCCCTCATTTCACCAGAAATACAACACGTACAGGAGGAAAACGAATCAAGAGGTTCAGTTTGGGTTTTTTTTGGGAATGACGGGATCCAACAAAGCTGTGACAGGAACAGGAAACCCAACCGACCATTGGACGTCTCTGAGAACCAGGAGAACCCACAAGCTAATGCAAGGAACCTGTGAACACTGGCTGTTAGTGCAGCTGGGGGTTAAATGTTAGTAAAGTTGCAGTGTAAGTGAGCAGAGACAAGTCGTGAAGTATGTGGAGAGGTAACCTGTGAGGCTGATGTTGGATTATGGTACAGAAATGGGTGTTTAAGAGAATAAAAAGCAAAACCTGCGCTGACTCAGAGATGTTTGGTGGTCAGTTGGTGCTCGTTTTAACACAAATATAGAAAAGCCAGGTGTGATATTTTTATACTTATTATTACTGACTATTACAGACTGGTAACTGCTCCACACACTTCATGAGCTGGTCTCCATTATCTATCCAAGCAGGGCTACTAGCAGCAGCAGGTGATGAATATACCAGTGGAAAAAAATGTTAAGCTCTCAAATTAGATTCATAAGGACGTGCGGCAAATCACAGTTTTCCTCTCGCTGTTCCTGGAAACTTCTACTAAGTTGACGGGAAAGCGGATTCTAGTCAACAGCGAGGAGGGAAGACGGCCAGACGCAGCCAAAGGAGGGCGACAGAGGAAGGAAACGGAGAAATCTGAAACAAGGGTCTGAAAAATGAGTGAGTGGGGGGAAAAAAATAAAAAGAAATGACCACTTACATTCCTTCAACTGTGTCAAGTCTAAAAAATAAAAAATACACACACACACACGCACACGCACAGACACAGACACACACGGCATGCGATGATGAGGTCATGCAGTAAAATTAAAACTACAGTCCATTAAACTTGTTCTGTGATTTAAACTACTTTTCAAAAAGTGAACAATAACTAAACTAACTAATTAACTAAATAAATAATAATGGCGTCTTTGTGAGCCGGGTGTCAAACACATCAGCGGCTGCACGTTAGCGTGAGCGGTGTGAGGCTTCGGTTCAGATGAAGAGCTGCTGTCGTTTTAGTTGAGTGTGTTAGCCAGCTGCTGGTGTCTACATGAGTGAGAAAGCAGCGCGGCGCTTTGAATTACGATCACACGACCAGCGGAGGTGCTACAACTTTAAAACACTCGAGTGTGCTTCAAGTATCACAAACAGAGGAGCGAAACGATGAACTCTCTCTTATCCAGCTACCTGGACGGATTAGGATGGGAGCAAATAATCAGACACTCTACAGGCCACATGTTGCTTTAACAAACGTATCCTACTCAGATTAATACCCACAAAACATAATATAATAAACATATGAAATGAGGCTACACAACATCTGTACCTGTAACAATGCAGATTTCATTTAGCTGAAAATACATCCTAAATACTGTGTACTATTTTACATGCACCCTGTTGTGGTTTGGGTAGTTTTTAAAAAGTCTCCTGGTAGAAGCGTAAAACATTTGCTTTGTGATACAGTAGTAACTTCCACAGGCTTGTAAATTAGCTTAATCAACCAGGGTCTGACGTAGGAAGCCAGCAGTCTGGATTTCCTGTTTTATTCTCGACCTGCCTCTATTGACTATAAACACCGTCTCCGTGTGCTCTGTTGTCCAGGACTTACTTGGTGGACAGTTGTCCTTTAGCCCTGTTGTTGTCCACTCCGTTGTAGGTGACAGCAGCCAGCTTCCTGCTGCGGTAGTTTTCATAATGGACGTTGTTTGTCACGTCCTTCAGGTCCTGCATGTGAGTTCTAGGAATGGACAAGCGAAAATCTTAAATATTTAAAACACTTCAACTGCTCTTTAAGACATCATCTAAAAGTATTTATTAAATGCACTTGATATCAGCTTGTATTTGTTTAGTACCTGATGAGCATATCTCTGAGGATGGTGAAGTCACAGTGGTCACTGTTTTCAACTGGGAAGGGGAAAAAAGAGTCGGTCTTTATGCTTATTAGCAAACAAAAAGAATAAAAGTCTTGTTTGAACCATTTTCAACGTGATGCTATTAACAATATACGACATGACATAATGAATGTGCAGCCATGATTAGAAACGTTGGTGCATATTGGTCTTTATGGTTTTTATATCTGGGGTTAAAGTCCCTGAGTGTTTTTATCAGGTTAGTTTAGCTACATTCACTTTCTGTTTCTTTATTTGCTTTTCAATGTTTCATTTTTTATGTCACCTGTGGTAATATTCAACCAACCCAACAGTCATACCTTCTGCAACCCCCCAGGGGTATTGTCTTCCTCTGACCCTCTTGCTGTTCACCTCGATGATGGTGTTGCTTCCTACTACAGCTAGCGGCAACTTGTCCTAGCAAAACGACAACGATTTGCCATAATTAACACACGCGTGTGAGTCTGTGACAAACAAGCACACTATTCAATACAATGTGGTGAACAGCAGGTGTCATGCGGTACCTTGATCTTCTTCACCAGCCTGTTCTCTTCTTCGTCGTCCGTCTCAGGAAACTCGTAGATCTTGATTTTGTGCTCTTGGATTTCCCGCATGATCTGGCAGGAAAAAGAGAAGATCTTTTAACAACTTTAATCGCCACCACAGCCTGATATGTGATGCAGGGACAAACGATTTCATCTCGATCAAGACATATGAAGTCAATTCTTACTTTAAAGCTGAAGTAATATATGATATAATATGATTTTATATGTGCTTGACATACTCAGAATGGCATTTTTCTGTGGTCTCATGATCTAAATACTCTTTTGGGTCACATCTGTAAAGCTGAAACACACATTTTATGATTTATTATTAACTTAAAAAATGTGACACTAGAGGACATAAACTCTTGTGCCAATATAGTGACTTCATACTGAGTATTTAACCTTTAAAAATGTTGATTTTGATGTTGCTTGATGCTTTCTTCATTTAAAATGACTTAATTTCAGCTCAAAGCTGCTGTGGCTGATTGAAATATGTTGAAATGTACCAACAATGTTCATTATTAACCTCAATATGTTCCATGAAAGCAAAGAGGAAAATGAAAACATGCTACAGGAGACAGAAAGAAATCTGTCTTTTATTTATATGTATACTTCATGATGCACAGTATCGGCATCGTACCAAAGACCACAGTAAGACAAAAAAAAAGCCTTTGGGATAATTTTGCTGCTCTAGTGTGCAGCTGTGGAAACCGCTGACCTGCTTCTTGAACTGTTGGCATTCCTCCGGGGTGAGGGTGTCTGCTTTGGCGATCAGCGGGATGACATTGACTTTCTCGTGCAATCGTTTCATAAACTCGATGTCCAAAGGCTTCAGTCTGCAGAGAGATAATCGACACGGCTTAACACGGGGTTCAATTGGAAACTGCAAGCGGTGTCAAAACTATTATTGAATTACTCTGCACATCATATTGATACTATAAAAACTGCATCGGCCTGTCTGGCATTTCGTCCTGTGTTACGACAGGAGGAAACAGGATACTTTGGGGTTAACTGGGTGATGGATTTAAATATGATTACTGTCATTAGCTCTTCCTTAGACAGCTAAAGGATAAGTGGAGCTAAACCAAATATAGAAAACATTCAGTGACGCCTGACTGATGTTTGTTATGTCTAAGAAAATGACCTCGTAGTCATGAGAAAGCGTAGCTATTCTCAGCCGTTTCTGATAATATAACATAAAAAAAACATTCGACATGACTTTGAGCTTCACATCATACATGTATTTTTCTATGAAATATAATCTCATCTATATTTGAGTCTCTTATAGGACAGTGGAAATATCCTGAACTTTGCCTTAAAGCAGTATAAGTTGTTTGTAGTGGATAGAGCGGGATGCATTTTTGTCATGTAGCCAACAGCAATGCAGGTCAATACACAACACAGCGCTGCGTTGACACCGGCTGAGAGATGAGCAACACATTTTTACAGGTTCTTCATCTGTCAGATTAAAAGAAGAAAAAAAAATACACTGAAGATCAGCATTAACAGGCAACATATCTGATGATGTTGCTATATGCTTTATACTGCAGTAATACACGTCTACAAACACATGTGATTTTTTCCCTACATGGACTCAACACAAACTGACCACAGGAATGTACTGATGTCGAGCTTCAGAAAACCCAGAAACATCAATCTCCATCGGTCTACTGTTCAATGCACTTATAGATCCCTAAATTCACTAAAATACACACAAAGAAATCTGATGTTGACCGTTTTTGCTCTTTGTGTATTGTGACTTTACACATGAAATAAAGTTCCTCCACAATGTCCCAACGAACAGCTCTTACAATATCCAGATTGTCTCTTAGAGATGGAGGTCATTGTGCTGCTGCGTGAGAGCAGTCAGCTGGTGTTAGGACGGGACGCTTTGTGTTTGTCTGAGAACATACGCAGCCCATCCTCAAGGCTAAAGTACTGCTTGTCTGGGTACAGAGGACACGCTGGTACACACGCGTCTCAGAAAGGTCGGGCATATTTAAAAAAAGAAAGAAATAAAAAGGACACAGAGGAGGACAGAGATTTCTCCTTTGTTTACAGTATGTCGCAGTCAACATCTTGCATAAACACAAACACTATCCTGACTCCATTCTCCATTTGCTCCAATATACTGAAGTATATTTTTAAAGCTCAAGAGCTTTTATATTAATATACATTTAATGGGGGATATATATTATGCTTTGGCATTTGCGGCCTGCTCTGAATACTGTGTTGTTCCCAGCTCGACAGGCATGTCTGTAATTGGTCGTCAGTTGTGTAATATTTGTATATAATAATTTAATCCACTCTCATAATCAGAATCTGATTTGAGCTTGAACATGTACAGGTGTATTTGAGAAGTTGCCATTTCAGGTAAAGAATGAGAAAAAGAAGTAAAATCATGCTACCATAGTTAGTTTACGTAGCCCCGTTTCAGACCTGAGGGGCTGCACAAAAGGACCAGAATAATTAAATAAGACATTTATGAACCGTAAATCATGCAAAGATATTCTAGTAGAGCCCACAGAATAAAAATATGCACCTGGAAATGTGCATGTTATGTCTCCTTTAAACCCATACTTGAATTTAAGCAACAGGAAATAACTACTTGAAGCCTTTTTTTCCCCTCAATTTCACAACTCCCACACTTTCTGCTCTTTGACTGAACTCTAAAACAGACACGTACGTATTTTTAGAGAGAAAGCACATCCGTGCTGTCCTGTAACTATAGAAGAACCTGGTAGCTTGTGAATAATAAAACATCGCTATTAAAAATCAGTCATTTCTTTATGAAACGATCTGTGTCACCTGCGTCTGTGTTGCTCCTCCTCTTTTTTTGCCCGCATTAACAAGCCTCAAGTTTGAACAATCATTTTACCAGACGAGACTGACTCAGTCTCACATTATCATTTACAGCAGTGGCCTCGGGGAGAAGCTGTAGGCGTAAAACAACACACTTTTACAACACACACACACTCAGAAGCTGCCCAGCATGACCACAGCTGCGGGTTCAACACCTTCCTGAAAACGCGACGGGAGGAAGAGCTTTATTTGCTAACCTTCTGTAGATTTTCCAGACAGTTAAGGGATCCAAACCATCAACTTTCCCTTCCAGTCACAAACCCGCCCTCTGACCTTTGGGGTGCTGTTGACCCTTTATTTCCCTTCTTTTTTGTGCTCATTTCCTCCCATTTTCTTTTCTCGAGTCATATTTAGTTCTTACTTCCATCCTCCTTCCTTGTATTGATCACTGAGACAGCTCCATACTAAGCGTACAAGTGCTGTGGCATGCCCCTAATAAAAAGACCCACAACCAAAAAAAAAAAGGTATTTATTGTCTTTATGCATTTGTCTCCCAGACTCACCCGTGTCCTGAGGGGGCTATGAAGTACAGGCAGCAGTGGATTCGGCTGTCGGGCATCTGTCGTCTATTCACCCGCGATTCTGAGTTCAGGTAGTCTTCAAACTTGCTGTCTATGTGGTCAATGATTGGCTGCCAACTGCACCACACAAAACAAAGCTTCCATTAAAAACAAAATAGCCGAAGGACTGCAAGAATTACGAAAGGCGAATGGGAGCTTATTCTGAATGAAGCAATAATCAGTATAATCTGTGCTGGAAACACTTACCAGTTGCTGTTGTCGACAGCATCTCCAAACCCCGGGGTGTCAACTATTGTGAGCAGCAGCTGGACGCCGCCTTCCTTTATTAAAACTTTGGACTGCTCCACCTGACGAAGGAGCAAGAGTGAAAGGAAGACGCTACATGAATGTAAAAATGAAAACACAATATGGAAAACGAGGGGTGTAAAAAATCAATATGACAGTGAGCTAACGGCATCACGGATCATATATATTTCACATAGAAACCATTTGACGCTAGCAGCATGTAGCAACATGCCATCTCACACTGTGCTATTAGTTAACTATGCTGAGGAACCAGAAGAAAAAAAAGTACACGCGCATCTGGAGATAACAACGTTGTCAGTCAAGAGCCAGACAGATAAAGTGCAGCACTTGAGGCACTTGAGATTCAGGACAACGTTGTGTAATGAGGGGAGATGAAGATAAGGGCATTCATGGCAGGAGGAGATTTTTACTGCATGTCTTCAGTTAAAAACAGCTGCTCAAAGAGCCACAACAAGTTTAGAACGAATCATCCGAGCTTATTTGAGAACTTCCTCACTAAACGCCCGTAGATGCTTTAACTATTAACCAACATCACTCTGTTTATCCTAAAAGACTCTAAGGCAGCTGAACCACTTGGGAGCTACATAATCGAGAACACATTAAAACAAACTGATAATTAACTGGGCAAATATGTCAAATATGTGACACAGATGTGCTGCGACGTTCTGGCCCCATTTCAAAATAAAACTTGAAAAATTATGGTTTGGATGCCTACACAACACTACAGTAGAGAAATGTAACAGCATTTCACTGATGTTTATTGAACTTATTAAGACATTTTTTCAACTCCACTTGGTCTAGTTGGCACATTGCAGCTGGAAGATAATATCTATTTGCTAAAAATATACCTGTACAGTCTTTTTGACTCGATGTGAAGGTCCAGGATACTCTGCTGAATACAGGTCTGTTAGGAACAGAGAGTTGATCAACGTGGATTTACCTAAACCTGACTCACCTGGAAAACAAGAAGAGGAAAGAAAAAGACATCAATATTTCATCAAACCACTTGTGAGTTAGAAAGTTTGTAAAGTACTGCATTACTTGGAATAAAATACTGAAAAAGTATGTTAGTACAAAAAGTACAGAAGCCAAACGCCCTGTATTACACACACACACACAATATCACAGTTGACATCCTAAAGACAATCAAAGGTCATGTATCTATCTAAAAGATGAGACTGACATTTGCCCGAGACATTAAACAATTTGAGTTAACAGCAGAAAGGCTAAGGAAACAACACAGACAATGGCTCGTGTTATGTACCACTGAATGGCTGTGTGGTCTGGTCTCGAGCTTGGTTAGCCATTGTGTGCCCTGTTTCCAAGCTCCCGATGAAAAGGATCATTAGTGGAAATGACCACTGGCACTGCCTGCCTTGGCTGATGGCCACAAGTCAATATTTAACAAGCCAGTATTCACACCAGAGCCACAGTCAAAGGGTAATGTGAGGAGCTCGTACTGTAGCGTCTGTTTTATTGTTCATTTTATGGACGGCATGTACCTTGTGTTATTGGTATGAGCTTGTTAAATATGAAGTGATGACAGGCCAGTGAAAAGAGCCGCTCTGCAATGTGTGAACTGAACAGGTTGTTGGGTCACGTGAGGCACGGACAGACGTGCCAGCCACTGGTGGTAATACCAGTCCTATCTCCTTCCTTCCCTTCCTCCATCCTTTATCCTCCTTTCCTCTTTCACACCACACTGGTGACGCATTCCTTTGCACAGCGGGGACATGTGGGCTCGCAGCTCACCAGAGCCAAGAAAAGCTGAATATTGTGCGTAGTCTGTGTGTGTGTCCGTGCAAGAGGGTGATATCATAAAAACAAAGGCAAGCATTTAACTACAAACAAGCACAGAGGACCTCCTCCACTTTCCTTGTCGCTTAATATAATGCCAATTTTATTTTAAAAATCTTTTCTGCAGTGAAAATGAAGCTATTTGTTTCAAGCACACTGAAAATAAAAAACATTTATAGGGCCGAGCAGACCACTTGATCACCACCCAGCAAATTTTCAAAAAGACACCACAAGGCAAAATCCAAAGGGCCTTGTTATGATGATGTTCAATACGTGTCCAATAACAGCAGTGAGGAAACGGCTCACACTACAATGTTTGGAAACCTACCAGCAGTACAGTAAGCAACAGTCCTGTAGGAACTAATGGGGTTTGAACGCAACGGGAGATGCGCTATTCTTAGAGGCATGCTGGGGACGAGTTTCGTCGGTCGCACCACAGGAAATGGTTTTGACCCTAGGAAACATTTTCCCTCCAAACAGGGACCGATCGGCCGAGGAGGATCTTGGCCTCGAGTCAACCGCCACATCCAACCGTGTTAAAGGAATGTGTGCATGTTTGATTCGCTGAGTGCAGCTCTACATAAATCCACCCCAAAATGTTTCATTCATTTCAAGGATCTGGAGTCAATATTAATTCAAATAACAGCAGTAAAATCGTCTCCTTCTCTGTGACTCAGCAATTAATACTACAAAGCTGGAGGTATGTCCCTTGTGTATAAATATGGCTGCACGCACGCACACACACACACAATCTCTCTCTCAACAACAAACCACAATGAAGAACTATAAAACGCCAACTGCAGCGAACACAATGAAATGATTCAAATAAAACAAGGGCGAACTGAGAAGGCTGAGCAGCTTGTGTTCTTACCCACGACCATAAGGGTGAACTCAAAGCCCCTCTTGACAGACTTCCTGTACACTTGGTTGGGGAGGCTTGCAAAGCCAACATATCCTTCCAGATTCTTTTGCTGCTGTAGGACAGAAAATAAATACAAAAACATCAAAACCATGAATATATTATTGGATCATTGATTTAGCTGCAAATCTTAAAAGAAAAGTCTTAACCCCCCCTCCCCCCTCCCAATTCCCACACTGCTTAAACTGAAATCCCAACCCAAACATCCACCCACTTAGATCTTAATGCTCCCAATGTTGCCTGAAGAGGATTAATAGATCAAATAAATCCCAACATTAATTGGCAAATTGATATAATAATATTCTGCATTTATTTAATATAAATCAAAATTACAATGAGTAAAATATTCAAATTAAAGATGCCACCTTAATATCATATAGCATACATGTTATGTGCATCTTGTCGTACATCTTAATTGTAATTAAGCAGGACACAGTTGTTACTGGAGAAAGTTTAAATGACATTTTGCAGGCATGATGATTAACATGCAACAGGTTTCATCATCCTCCACTTCAAGCATAAAGATTATTTCAATACTTACAGCTGTTTTAATGCAGATCAGTGTGATGTGGTCCCAATGTGCAGGAAAGGCCAGCGTTTCCAGGGTCAGAAAACAAATTGGTGACAAGGTGCAAAAAAAACCAAAAAAAAAACAGAGAATCAGTCTCAAGCCATCTCACAAACAAACCATCCTGTCTCCACAATGTGTTTCCAAAGCAGTAAAGCAAAAAGATTCATGATCTACTGTAACAACACAAGACATTTAACCAGCGTTGTGCATGTTTCACTCCACCGGTTCCTTTAATGTCAGTAGCACCATAAAGCAAAGCCCTTTCAGGGTTGCAGCTTTTCTCTTTATGCCTGTGGCTAGAAGAGGATTTGTGCCTCTTTTGGTGGTGCATCTCCTGCCCACACGTCTTCTGAGTGTGGCTATGGTTATAAATTCATATTTATTAATGTGCTGATTTTCTCACAGGATACAGTTTAATCTCTGCAACATCCTACTGCTTTATCCTTACCATTCATCATTTATCACTACAATGTTTTTTTTAATGTAAAAAAAAAAAAACTGTGAGAACTGTCATCTTAAAACGACAGTTGTCTGTTTCCTTTTCCGGCAGTGTCTGAAGTTCAGATACAGGAAGTGATGGAGAGCTAAACTATAGTTTGATTAGGCAGATTAAAAAAACAGAACATGCATTTTATTGCTTTGGTTTAAGAGGAAACAACAGTTTTCTGAATTTAGAGGTCACAGTCTGAAGCCAATGAACTTAAAAGTCAAAACATGAACTCTGAGGTAGAAGATCCACTGTAATCCAGATTAGATGGCAGTCGTGCCCTCCTTATGCCTAATTTTGACACACCTTGCAGGGTTGGCTTTGATTGTCTAACCTAGCTGCACCAACCATGGCAGTATAATCAATCTATTGATCACACACACACACACACACACATATATATATATGCATCTCTGGCCCCAAGACAACAAAGAGATATTTCTCCATGTTTTCTGAATAAGAACGCATATAAGTATTTACACAAAAATAACCTTTTAGAAATATGCACAAGCAATGACTATATGCCGGTGAAACCGTTTCTATAGGATACAAATAGTGCAAATTAGTGAAGAGTGTAAGGAGGGCTGGGCTAGCTGTTAAATAGTAATGGTTGAAGCATTTAAATAAGGTCTTCATGGACACACACACTGGATATCTATCCGCGGTGAGTGTATGCTGCTTAATGTGGGACTAATTAACGTACAAAAAACAGCCAAATATAAAGTATTAAATGTTACATGTCGTTCCCATCACGGTTTAAACATGTTAGCGTTAAAGTGAGCTGTTTAATCCAACATACGGCACTAAATTAGCTTATTTAGTTAAGTCACATTACTGGTTACTCGTAGGCAAGCTGTAGAAAACAGTTCAATGTAACCCCAACAAGAGTAGTATTATGTTATCTTACAAAACACACAGAAACGTTTACAGTTTGCTAAAGACAGGAAATGACACTCCCGTTAGGTTATGCTGCCTGCTAACAGCTAGCGAGTTAGCAGCCCATCCACGACTGGGCGTTGGTTGCTCAGACAACTGCAGAAGCTAAATAGCGGCAAAGCCAGAATTGTTCAAATAGCGGATCCAGCGCTAAAACCAATTATCACAGCTGCCGTTTAAACACACGGTTTTCTGAATAAGTCGTGACAGTAGCTGAGAGCAACGGTCTCACCCATAATGTTGACGCTCCCTGCCGCCTCAAAAACCGATCATTCACAAGCCGACATTCCCCTTCTCGCTGCTTTTGCTTGAGCTGCGCACTATGAGGCACGCAACGCCTCCCGTGTTCAACGGAACTACGCCAAACCACTGGCGTAAGAACTACGTGAATACAAAAGGGAGTGAACACTCGCGATACCTTGTAATTCCTTTGAGTATAGAGATGTGTTCTCGCGATAAGAGCAAAAATACTTCTTTTTTTAATGGGGAACCATTTTTTGTCAAAACATCTTAAACTAATTACACCCCGTGGTGGAAGAAGTATTCAGATAATTTACTTCCTCTCCAGACATGTCTTAAGATGTATATAATAATATAATATACTCTAACTTGAATTGTGTTGTGATGTGTTTTTTTCCCCTGAAAAAAAATATTATTCAAATTATCCCTAATTTATGGACTTTATGTAAAATTACCAATACAGCAATGTAAAAATACTCCTTTACAAGTAAAAAAAAAAGTAAGTTAGTTTAGTCCAGTGGTTCCCAACCTGGGGTTCGGGCCCAGTACTTGAGTAAATGTACTTTATTACTTTATTAATGATTGATGATGGGACGCTTTGTTAATGAGTAATTTCACTAGTTCATAATTTCGTAGCTGGTACGTTGCCATGTTTATTTATTGTATAAATGTGTGTGGTGTCATGTCGTCCAACGAAATTCCAGTGTCACAATAGCGTCTGTTGTATCCATGGCAACAGTGGCTCTCTAATACTGTTCACTCTGATTGGTTGAAAATGCAGTGACTTTGAGTGATGTTTGTTCTTATTTGCTCATTTCAGGGCGTCTGCTGTGTCAAGAATAACAACTATGTCGCTTATGACTATATTTAATGAGGTAATATATGTGTTTCCAGCAACTTAATCAACTAAGCTACCGCTAATTTGCGATGCTGGAGGAATGGTAAGAAACTTTGAATTGTATTTTTTAAACTGCAAGTTCAGTTAGAAAACTAGCTAAAATAGTCTAAGCTACCTTAGCTAGCTGTGTGTTTACTGCTGGGTTTTTTAAAATGTCTGTATTAAATGAAGCTAGATGCTAGAAAAGTAAGAGTCAAAAAAAGTATTCAGATCCTGTAACGTTACTTAAGTAAAAGTACCAATACAGCAAAGTCAAAATGCTTTACTATATGAAAAATACACTACTGAAATAAAATGCTATTAGCAGCAAAATGTAGTTAAAGTACTGCAGTAACAGTAGTGACTGATATATTATTATATATTAATACTGAAGCATCAGTGTTAGAGCAGCATGTTACTGTTGTAGCTGCTGGAGGTGGAGCTAGTTTCAACTACTTTATATACAGTTAGTTTAGTCCAGTGGTTCCCAACCTAGGGATCGGGCCCCTCCAAAGGGTCACCAGATAAATCTGAGGGGTCGTTAGATGATTAATGGGAAAGGAAAGAAGAAGAAACAAAGTTCAGATACACAAATCTGGTTTTAGCTTTTTCTCTAATATTTGATTTTTGCTGAAATATTGGATCATTTGAACATTTATTGAAATGAAACCATGTGAGAAGTTTAGAGGTAAAAATCATTATTTAGGTGGAGCTGTTAACAACTCATAGACATCTGAAATGTGACCCGACTACACACTGATTAATGTAAGAAGGTTGAAACCACTGGTTTAACTTTAACTATGTTGTATTTTAAAAGCTTGTTACATATTTCATTTATGTCAAATAAATATAGTGTAGTAGGAAGTACAATATTTCTGTGTAAAATGTAGTGGAGTGGAAGTATAAGACATCAAATGCAAATACTCAAGTAAAGTACCTCAAAAATGTACTTAACTACAGTACTTGTGTAAATGTGCTTGGTTACTTTCCACCACTTGCTAAATGTCCCTTTCTTTCAAAAAATATCTTAAGTTGATCTGCAGGATACTCATGGAAACAAAAGTGAGTGTTGAAAATGTCCAACCCAGTTAAAAAAGTGAGACAAGGAGAAAAACTGCCTCTGAAAACCACAGGAATCCAAAGCAAGTAAGATGGGTTATCTCCTCACGGTTTAACAGCCTGTTATATCATTAAAAATGTATTTCTGTGATATGAAAAAGAAACTGATAAGTGTGTTTTTAGGGCGTCTCATGATCTCAGGAGGCTTCAGTCCCTGCTTACCAAAAGCAGTCCCAGACAAGAGGTTAAAATCAACAAATGACGCCGCCCTTAGGCAGTGTGTCTAGACATTTTGATAACAATACAGTACACATAAGCTCATATTTCTTCAAGTCTGTGTATGTACACTGAAGTATGAGAGTCATGTATTGCAGGTGGCAGCACTGAGTAAAGCACGCAGCAGTGCATCCAGCAGATCCCAAGATACCAAAACACACCGGAGTAATGGCGACGTCAACAGTGAAGCATCTGAGCTGGAAAAATTCAGGTTTACCTTCCCACTGAATTTATAATCTTAAAATAAAAGTTCACCTTGGTACTGTACTGTGGTTCACCAAGACCACAGTACAAAGTGAATGAGCCACTATTACAGTTTTTCCACAAACATTAACATCCATGAAATCTACTCCAGCCATCTTGTGCAGAAGATTGTATAGTACTAAACTGTGGCTCCAATAAGTCAACATTTACCTCATTATCTCCCATATTTCCACAATAATGAGCTTTCTATAGAGGTAAGCTGACTTTGTTGGGTGTATAGGAGAACATACATGTAACTAAAGCTGTGTAACATCCGAACAGGTTTGATAAAATATAAATACTGTCACACACACATGACAAGTTGTTTGTGATATCTTGTATTTTCTGCATTTTGGAGACATTATGTTATTTTTGGAGAAAGCAACAAAACATCAGCAGAGATTGTAAGATAGAAATCTGAACCTTGCATGAGATTAAATGTTTCTTTAAACAACCAAATACCGTCTGATGTTATCACAATGAGGCTATGTTCATTTTTCAGCATAAAATACAAAGACCAAAGATGTTTTAGCAGCCACCCGCTACACAAACTCTTCTCTGACATCTTTGCTTCTCTGGTCAAAAACCGACTGTGCAGGTAAGACACCTTGAATTAATGCTTCTGTCACCCCAATGGCTCCGGTTACTGTGTGTTAATGTTAATGTGTGCTTCCTCTGTAGCGAATGGATTGACTATGCACTGCCTGAGTCGGTCCTCAGAGTTCTGATCTGCCTCCGATTGTTGATCAGAGATCCCCACCATCAAGTACTGATTCTCCTGCTAAATACTATTTTCATGTATAAATACTTTCACATTTATTATATGAGTTCAACAAAAGATTTAAAGCTATAACTCTTTTAACTGTTTTTAGAAAATCCTCCACCAGCTCCAAGGCATCAATTTACTCGCCAGGGTAAATGCTCGCTAGGATTTTATTTTTATTCAGTGATTTATTCATATGTTTCTAATTTCCTCCTCATTCCTGCTCTGTATCTCTTGTAGTATATGGAGTCTGTCACTGCCATGTACATATCTTGTGGCGAACAGGCGTTTGCTGTGCAGAAGCTGGTCACAATGACCTGTGAGTAATCTAAGGGCAAATATCACAGAGAGAGACTGATAATCGAAGTCTTGTGTACATCCTAATCAAAGCCGGCTTTGCTGATTGCTCTGCAGACATGTTTCAGAAGCTGTCTGCTGTCGAAAATCAAAGGGTCTGGGTCATCGAGAGTGGCGCTCACAAGGTAAGAGATAAGTTGTAATGAGGTATCTGTGATTATGTGCTGTTTGTTTTCAAATCATATGCGTGTCTGAGTCAAACTTAATACCATATGAAGTCATGCACTACTGGTCACTCACTACATGTTGTATAGATAATATTGAATTTGTATCACACTCAGGCCAAAATATGACAGTTACATCCAAAACATCTCATAATCTAATTGGCAGATTATTACTTGGAAATAGCCACCAACATGATCACGATTTCCTTATATGAGTGTTGTCTGTGATTCTCTGCACTCTTTGTATTTGGTGGGAAAATATCTTTAAGTAAATAAACCCTTTCTAGACCCTGGTGAACCTCCTATCCACAACAGATAGCAGCGTGCTGCTGGGAGCCCTGCTGGCACTCACCACTTTGGCTGAGAGGTAAACAAATACTTCATTTAAGGTATTAAATACATTTATAATACAATCTGTTGCAAACCATTTTTTTTTTCTGTAGCCCAGAATGCAAAGAGGAGATTGGGCAGCTACCGATAGTAGAAAACCTTCTGGTAATACTGCAGGAATATGACCTGCTGTCAAAGAGGTTAGTAGCTACTTCACACTCTCATTTTGAGATATTTTTGAGATAAATTACTGGGTTATTGTCAGTGTTAGATCAAATATTGTGTCTATATTGTTATATGTGACTAAAAACAAAAGTTGCAGTTTCAAAAATGCTGTTTAACATATGACATTTTATACACAGGTTAGCAAACTAATAACGCTTTGGAAATTAAGACGCCTTTTCTGATGGTCCCTGACAAGCTAGTAAAGTCACTATAACCACCCCAAATGTTTATTAATATTCATATAACCTTCATAACATTGGAGTTGTTTTGTTTCAGGATGAGCGCGGAGCTGCTGAGGCTTCTGTCCCCGGCGCGTCAGGTGAGGGAGCAGGTGAGGGAGCTGGACGGGCTGCCGGTGCTGCTGAGCCTCCTGCACGGCCAGCACCTGAAGCTGCTGTGGAGCATCACGTGGGTCCTGGTCCAGCTCTGCGAGGATCCCGACACCAGGACAGAGATCCGGAGCTGGGGCGCGGTGCAGCCGCTGCTCCGGCTGCTCAGCAGGTCGGTGAGACTAAGCTGTAGTATTGGATTAGAAATTAATTTAAAATCATGAATTAAATTGCTTTTTATTTTTTAAGACAACCAGTCAAAATTAAAACAAACTCTCTACGCGCAAGCTGCTTTTCACTAAACATTACCCGTGTGTACTACAGCAGGTACTGTTCTGTCCACACTGTGATTTATTGTGAAGTGATTTATGCTCTTAGGGGGGTACTCCAGTGATTTAGTATTGCATCTCCATAAAGTTGGGGGACATACAAGAGACACATTTAAAAAAAAAAAAAGATTAAAATCAGACCAACAGAGGCCAAAATATGCAGACTTTTAGTCTCCAGTAAGGGTCAATGCTCTGAAAACCCTGGATTTCCCATAAATGACAACGTCTTTCATCAGGGGGTGTGGGAGACTACAGCATGGAATCGGAAAGACGTTGGTGTTTACCAGGCAGCGCGTCTAATGAAAATAGCTGTTGGTTGCATGATGGGAAATGTAGATGCAAGCGTTCTTTTGAAACTTTACCCATATTCGATACTAAAAGTCAGAATATCTCAGTTTAGACCACTCTTTCAATCTCTTTTAGTCTCTTGTGTAAAGTGAAAAGGGTTCAGATTTAGTTTCAGCTTTTCTAAACTAGCTTTCTGTCTTGTTTTGGATCAGAATCTCATTGCTCATCTGAAAAAAAAAAAACCTCCCCCAGAGTTTTTCAACAGCTAATGATAGAAACCAGAAGCCAGACTGGAAAGAGATTCCAGTCAGAAAGCTTTATCATCAGGCCAAAAACAAATGAAAAATCTGTGCTATTATTCATATTATTTAGCACGATGACATACCGTCTAAAATAACTCTCACAGTGACAGGCAGTATGTCTCTGACCGCTCGTCCATCGAGACGCTCTCCAGCGCCAACGCAGCCGGCCGCATCCAGAGAGAGCACGTCAGAGAGGAGCTCAGCCCGCAGGAGGAGGTGGACAACACTACGGCCCTGCAGTCAGGTCAGGGAGTGCGCAACTATGCACAGAAAATAGTGCATTTTTAACTTGTGCTTACCACTGCACAGTTCAGACAGATCTTCCCCCAGAGGAATCTTATCAGTGGCTGAGAATGTAAACAGTTTCTTCCTGAAGTGAGAACGCTGACCACTGAGACTTGGCTTACTGTATCTATCATTTTGGAGGCAGTGGTTGCAAATTTGTCTGTGTGTGGATGTTTAAAGATGCTTTTTTCCCACTAAGTATCTACAGAGAAATTTAAAATGTTATAGTTTAAAAGCATTAAAGCATCAGTGTTTCCAGTCTGCTGTTTAGGATGTGAGTTATGTTCACAGCTATTGTTAGACTTAAAAATGACATGTAACAGGTCTTAAATTAAAATATATCCTCCCCTCTAATCCTTTTCCAGCCTGCTGTACAGCTCTGACTGAGCTTAGTCTGGATGACACATCTGCTCACCACATTGTGCAGGTAATATATATATATATATATATAGACATATATAGACATATATAGACACATATAGTCCAGATTTGTAGCAGTTGACCACATGTATAACATTTTAAACTTTCATTTTCACATCCTTTTCTTAGGAAAATGGGGTTTATATAATAGCAAAGTTGGTATTACCACCAAACTCTGGACCAAATGTCACATCTTTACAGGTACATGGCTTCATATATATATTCAAGTTACATTTGACTGTAAATTTAACTATGAGAAAGTAACATATTTAATAAATCTGTCTGCATGCTGGCAGTGCTACGCGTTTCGGACCCTCCGGTTTCTCTTTAGTGTGGAAAGGAACCGACATCTGTTTAAGAGGTAAAGTGAGATACATTTAAAAATATATATAATTCAGTTTGTCTAATGCTGGATGTCTGTTTCGGTGCTGTTATATAATCTTTTATCCGTTTCAGACTTTTTCCCACAGACCTCTTTGAGATGTTTATTGATGTTGGCCATTATGTGCGGGACCTCGCGGCCTACGAGGGACTTCAAACCAAAGTTTCGCTCTACACTGTGAGAAAACACACCAAGAAATGGATTCATCTGTATACTCAGTATTTTCATCAGTAAAATAATAGTAAAATAATAGCATGTGTAATTGTTTTTTTGGTATTAATAAGTAGGATACTGTGTTTTTGTAATGCAGGAAGATGAACTGGGCAGCCTGACAGAGAGTATCGAGGCTGTGGACCAGAACCGGCCCGCCCTCAAAGTGATCAGTGGTTACTCCATACTCGACCATCTAGGCACCGGCGCCTTTGGAAGCGTCTTCAAGGTACATTGAACATCCTTTAAACCGCCAGCAGTTGTCGTTGTTTTGGGTCAATTTGGTGTTTTTGTGACCCTCATTTAAGATATGATTCACATCAAGTGTCATTGATGTCAATAAATATACTCCACGACAGGTCCGAAAGCAGAGCCGCCAGAATCTTCTGGCTCTGAAGGAGGTGAACCTTCACAACCCGGTGTTTGGCAAAGACAAGAAATCCAGAGACAGTAACGTGGAGAAGATCATCTCTGAGCTCATGATCATTAAAGAACAGGCACAACGTTATAATCTCATTCTGATCACATCTCAACAAGTAAAGCTGTATGTTGTGTAGCTAATGTTGTTTTTGTTTTGTTTTGTTTTTCTCTAGATGACACACCCAAATATTGTTAAATATTACAAGACATTTTTGGAAGGTAGGAGGTTGCCCATCACACAAGTATAATATATATATTTTTAGCTTTTATTAAGCCTAATAAAACTGCTCATTTCAGGTGACAAGCTGTACATTGTGATGGAGCTGATCGAGGGAGTGCCACTGGCCGAACATTTCAACTCTCTGAAGGAAAAGCAGCAGCATTTCACTGAGGACAGAATCTGGATTATATTCATACAGGTAACAACTGCTGAACCTAAAATTATCTCTAGATACATCTTCAGAAATATCAGTACACAATGTTTGGGTAGTTTAATGTGAATACTCAAAAATAGACAAGAAGTAGGTGTTAAAGTTTTACTTCCTTATTTGCTGTAAACATGTTTATCCAGATTAACTCTGACACTTAATACCTATCAGGAACTATTCTCTATTCAGACACATTATTTGCATTTGATAGTAAGTTTAGTATCAGTAGAGAAGTAAAATGTCACCACATTTTCCTGTAGACGTTCAGGAAATATATTTTTATATAGTTTTGTTTTTCTCCAGAGTTCATGTCTAATATTCTTGGATAAAAGCCTGAAATGTGAATGTAAAAACACCTTTAGTACAAACTAACATAACTTCTCCACCTTCCCTCAGATGTGTCTGGCACTGAGGTACCTGCACAAGGAGAAGAGAATAGTCCACCGCGACCTCACGCCAAACAACATCATGCTGGGAGAGAAAGACAAAGTCACCATCAGTGAGTGTAAATTTATTATTATTTATGTTTATGTCTTGTTATATTATAATAGTGTAACCTGTGTGTGTTTCCTCTACTCGAAGCTGACTTCGGTCTAGCTAAGCAGAAGCAGGAGAACAGCAAGCTCACGTCGGTGGTCGGCACCATCCTTTACTCCTGGTGAGGAGCTCATCTGAGCATCCAGCTGCTTTTGGTATCAATGTATTGGGAAGTTATTGGTGATTTATCAGAGACAGATGAAAACAAAAGTATCTGCAGGTATCTAAATACTCAGTTTGTGTGTTAGATCTTAAGCGTGAGGACATTGTTGGAAAATGTGGGTATTGTATCCAGTCCTCACTTGTCAAACTTGTCACAGGGCTGTTTTTAGGGTTAATGTTAGACACTAGGGAGTGCATTATGAGGGTCCTCGTATGTAAATATGTGTGTGTGTTTGTGTGTGTTAGTCCAGAGGTGGTGAAAAACGAGCCGTACGGGGAGAAGGCTGATATCTGGGCTTTAGGCTGTATCCTGTATCAGATGGCTGCTTTACAGCCGCCGTTCTACAGCAGCAACATGCTGTCATTAGCCAGCAAGGTAGCATGATCACACACACACACACACACACACACAGTTCACATCAATGTTTTTCTCTCCGTCTTCAGTTATTGATCTTTATTCTCTGACCGTAGATTGTCGAGGGTGTTTATGAGCCGATTGAAGAAGACGTTTTCTCAGAGAGAGTCGTAGACATGATCAGATGGTGAGACGTTTGCTTTGAAATTTGATTGATGATTAAAGAAATGCATCATTTTGTGTTTTTCTTTTCTTCTTATCGATGGTTTAATGTACATTAAAGTGTGATTAAAGTGTTCTGATGTATTTATATGCTCTTTTTTTGTTAATGTGGCGTCTTGTCAGGTGTTTGAGTCCAGATGCAGACCAGCGGCCGGACATTGTGGCTGTGAGCTCCAGGATCTCTGATCTCATGATGAGCCTGATGGATGGTCTTTACACTACCCAGAATGCACTGGAGAGGAGAGCAGAGAGAGACAGGAAACGAGCGCAGAAGTACTTCCTGGAAAGGCACAAAAACAGGACAGATTGCTGTCAGTCAGTCTTGTCTCGGGTAATTGTAGATTTTGAAAATCAGAAAGGATGATTCTGACTAACTTAACCAAGAATTTCTGTACGTGTTGCAAAAATCTACTTAACCGTTATCTTGCTATTTAAAAAAAAACATTGCTTCAAATTTATAATGTGCTGCATTGCTTTTCAGGAAAAACCCTTAATGAAGACTGAATCTCCGGCTCCACACTGTAGTTCAAACAGCAGCGAGCAGAATATCAGTCAAGGTAACAGTGTTGTATCCCACACAGGATTTTACACACATCGAGATCATAACATGTTGTAATTAATTCTAGATGAAGCCTCCGATGATGACGTTGAGCTGCCCATTAATAAAAACACGACTGCTTCTACAGGAGAAAACTACGGTGGGTTGAAAGATGCTCTTATTTATCTTTTTATTGCTCACACCCTCAGCTGAGCTCTGTGTTGTTTTTGCTCACTTTTTTTTTGTTTCTCTCAAAGGTTTGAAGTCCAGAGCCTCGGTTACACCTGATCAAATTCTAGTTGGGTAAGTGAAAAGTCTTGATCTATATATATATATGTTTATACACACCTGAACACAAAACCAGCAGTTCTTACTCGAACCAACTTATTAACCCTCCTTTCATACGTGTCTTTTCTCTCAGGGGAGATTTTACTGCTGCAAGGATGAAAGCAAAACCAGGTATCTTTTAATCCTGCTTTGAAATCTTCTGACAAGATAAGATATTGCACAACTAAAAAAAACCCCCCAAATAGCATACCATTTTGAGAGTTGAACACTCTAAATGTCTCTTATCAAATGCGTCTGCCTTGTTTGTTTAGCTTCAGTCAGGGTGTGTGTTTGTTTGTTTCTCTAATCTCAGTGTCAGCAGGGATCTGTGTCTCCCAGAAGAAGCTTCGCCAGATTGATGATCCCATCCAGAGGTTCCTTGTGCAGCTGCACAAAATCATATACGTCACTCAAGTACAGTAAAAACAATTGATTTAGATATTAGCTTAACGCTCTATTGATTTCACGAGTTTTTTTGGCTCATTAAATCTGTCCTAAACTCATGAAAAACAAAACTTTATGGCTGTTTTTTAATCATCATATAAAGTCAGTATCGGTTACACTTGACTTGAGATTTTGTGGGTTTTAACATGATAATTTTATCGTTTAACCTGCAGCTTCCACCTTCTCCGCACCACAGCATCAAGAGACGGGTCATTGAAAGATTTAAAAAGTCCCTTTTCCACCACGGGAGCGACCCACACAACCTGAAAGTGGAGCTCAGTAAGGTTTGTACAGTTGACTCACGGTTTTGATCACTTAGTCATAATAATTGTTTGATAGTGAGGTGGACCTGTGGGTAAGATGAGCCATCCATGTAGAACATAAATAAAAATAAGTTGTTTTGGGTGCGTCTGAAACCATTTTTTGTTGACAAATTACTCATGTTGGAGCGTCTCTTAACGAGCGTCTCCTTCCTCTTCGTCTGCAGCTCCTCCAGGCGTCTCCGGAGCTGATGGACTCAGGCTGGGGGTCTGTGGTCCACCACTTCACAGGAGATGCTGCTAACAACTCAGGTGACTTCACCCAGTAAATTAAAACACAAATCCAAAGATAAATTCAAATCAATTATGTTATTATAGATATTTCCTTTTCTTTCTCCTGCTCCTGATTGTGTAGGCGACGGGAACCTCAAAGATGGCGTCACTTATGAGCAGATGCAGGTCGGTTTGTGTTTTGTGTGTGCACAGATCTATTTGGTAATTAATTTATCTGCCTTTTTTCATTTATTAATTTACTAGAAATGATTCTTTGTTGTTTCAATTGGATTTTATGGATTTTATGTCTCACTGGGGAACAAAATTCTTTACTTTCCTCTTTTGGATGTTTGGATGATGTCGTATTGATGATGTCGTATTGAGCGTCTGTCTGGTAGTGAAGTGATTTCCTGTATAATTGTTCCTTTTCAGGGGATCATAGAGGAGCTGCTGGAGGAGAACAGCTACTATGAAGCAACACACAGCAGGTGACCTGGAAACCATGTCAACCTGACAATATACTGGACATATTGACCCTCTGTCCTTAGACCCTCAATGTATCCCTTAAATTTACACTAAATTTACAACATCGTATGTGTTTTGTGTTGATTGTAGGAATGCAGAGAAAAGAAATTACCAAAAAAGAAGTGACCATCGTCCATATTCATCCTCGTAGGTCATCTGAAGAGACACTCATATAGTCTGTTAACATGTCGCTGTACCTCTGTGTGCTTCTCAGGCACTGATTATTTACAAATGTAATGTGATTCTCCACAGATTAATTAATATATATATATATATACTGTATATGCACATGAATATAAGGTTGATTTGTTTCGTTGTTAACCCATATCAAACCTCCATACACACACACACACACACACAGAAACTCCTGATCATCCATCATTGTCCTCAGTTTATTATCTGTGGGGTCCAGACGCTCTGCCTCGGTTTTCCGTTTTGTTTTTTCAGGTTCGTCTGTGTTAGCGCTTCACACTCTCGGGACCAGACTCAGCGGTTTGACTGTTTTAACTCCTCGCTGCAGGGCCGCACATCGCTTTGTGTGTTTTCAGGTGGCCACAAGCCAAAGCTGCAGAGCCAAATTTCCTCATACATTTTCAGTTTCAAAGAGCTGATAAGAAAACCAAAACCACCACTGCAGCTTTGTGAGACAGTAAAAAACTGTTTTTTTAATATCATGAACATCAAAAATATACAGTGTATGTGTGTGTAATTCACTTTATATTTGTGTTGAAAGCAGCTGAAGGGAAGCTTTCTATGCACTTTCATCCAAAAGGGATTTGTCAGTATAATCTGTGTAAGGAATAGAAAACTTAAACTGGCATTATATGAAATAAATGTTATTTAATGCAGATCATATCTAGTTGTGATCATTTGGTATTTTAAAATAAACACTGTGCCCTCCTTTGCTGCAATGTAAGCCGGATACACGGAGCAGGTTCGACATTAAGCAGATGAAGGCTGATTTCTGATCCCCGAGAGGCTCGTGAGTCACGTTATATTTCTAAATATTTAACATTTTCAACCTATTTCTATTTCACATAAATAACCAAAAGACTGTAGATGTGTTCACAATTGACATTTATTTTGTTAAGCTTACTGAAAGAAACTACCTGCTCAGATCTAAAGCTAATAACTATAAAACATGTGAAAAAGCTTTAAAATACTTAAAAAGCAGTTCCTTAATAGATCCACAGGGGGCAGTATGAACCTTGATTTAGAGAGAAGACGAGCTGACCTGAAAAAAAAGCTTCAAAACATGAAATACGAAGCGCTGTGACACCTCGGAGACGACAAAAGAGTCAAATAAAGTCCAGTACACAAGACTTTTAATAGATAAAAACATATGAAATGTGATCTGTTTAGTAATATCACAAATAAATGCACCATGAAAAAATCTGTACATAATCATACTGTAAAAAATATGAAATAAACACTTGAAAAATATGAAAAGTTCACAAAATGTTGGCACGTTTAGAGGAGGCACATGAACACTTACAGTAGATATTAAGACTTACACGGATAAACGCAGATAAAACACACCTCGTACATTATTTTCAGGCACAAATCTCATTTAAGTTTCTGCTTCGCTGATTGCGATAATCCACCTGTATGTAAAGCTTTTTTTCCCATAATCCACTACCAAAGCAGGTAAAATCGGCCTTTACAGTTCACTTACAGCATATAAACTCTTTTATATTTCATACTGCGAAACAATCAGGAAGATTTCTAACAAAATGCTCTATAACACTTCACTTTATAAGCAGCATATAAACCTTTAATGAGAATATAAAACACACTATAATGTAGTTGTAATCATATATATATATGTTTATTAATGCATTTCCTATAAGTGGAGGCTGGTGTATAAACAGATAATATAGTAATAATGATAATATAAAAATATGTCTTCATAGGGAATAAACACTTAAATCAGCTTACAGCTTTATTATAGTGTGTTATAAACAGTTTATTAAATGTTTATATGCTGCTAATAAAAAAGAGCAGTTTCCTATTTCTAACATAAACTCGGCTACATCAGTTTGTGAACTTCACAATCAAGTTTTTGCATTCATATTTCCCTTTTTGTACAAATAAAACAGCTTATTTCTTCAATGTTTTCCAATGAGTCCAGAGCTTTTCTATTTACACGTATGAGGCGAGTCAACATATCAAGTCTACAGTGGACTTTGATTGAGTGAGAAAGATTCAAATAATATGTAAAAAAAGACAACATATGTTTGTGAATCCATATGATATCTCATGCAAATATAAATACAGAAGAAACCCGACACAGAAATGTTGGAGGGTGATTCTCAGTGGTTGTGAGGATCCTGCCACTGGCAATAAAAAATAAAACAAGCAGTAGAAATTATAATATTACTGCATCTTTCTCTTTTTTTCCCCCTTTGCAGCTCGATTTCAACTGAATCTCTTTAAATGTGTGAATATTCAGACAAACACTGAGGTAAGACACTGTTAGAGGAGTCTGGACTGCATCTGGAGCTGTTAGCATTTCCTCTGGGAGGTAAAGTCCTCTGAGAGGCTTCAGAGCAAGAAGCCGGAGGATTTTAGGTACTTTGAGCTCTGCTGTTGCTCCTCTCGACTCTCCTTCGAGTCTTTCCTCTGGTTTTTCTCCAGGTTCTGCAGATCTTCCAGCATCTCCTTGATCAGAGGAGGCATGGAGCCTGGGATCTCCATCTTCAGCGTCACCACTCGCTCTGCTCCTGTGGAAATTAAAAAAAAAAAGGTCACATCACTTCTAGTGCAATCATATTTTATTAACACACAATGTGTTTCTGACCTTTAGCGCTGATGCTGCGCAGGTCAGTGATCTTCATGAGGGCCTTGGGGAACATGAGCGGCATGCTGGGACGCCGCTTGCGGGAGTAGATCTTCAACGCCTCCAGCAGCGGCTCCTGCAGCACCTCCACCTTAGACGGCTCCTCCAGATCCTGACGGTCTGTTCAAAACACACACAGAGAAGATAAACAACAATATTTCATTCACATTAATGTTTGCCTTCCAGAAGTGACCATTTAGCATCTTATCGGCTCAGATGATTTAACTTAAATTTAACTATTTGTTCCGAGGTTCGGTACCTCCAGAGACGAGGCAGATGGCACTGAGGAGGCCGCTCTCTGTGTCGTCCATCTCCAGCGGCAGCAGCTGCCCTGCAAACGAGAAAACGTGATCCGTCAGCGGCCCAAATCCGGCGTTGTGGATCTGAGTGCGGGTCAAGGTCAACCCGTCGGAGAAGGTCATGGTGTCCTGGCCAGGAGTGTAGCGCGTGCAAATCCTCAAGATCTGGGCAAGAGAGAGGAAAATGTATGTAATTACTCCACCATCAACTTCTCAGTGCAGAAATCTTTCAAATAATGATGCAGAGAAAAAAAATATATATGTAAAAACAGGCCTTTATTTTTACAATTTAATCTAACCCAACAAGTTGATTCATTCATTCGCAGAAAAGTTCATAAGTTCATCCTATTTGAGGGAAGTGATGTGTGGTTATGAGTCTGTTATGAGTTTCTAACGTGTTTTGGGTGTAATGTGCCCTTTGCTCATCTTGCCTGAGGGTGTGGAGCCATGTCATAAATATTTATAACTTGGTATGCAGTCTGTGTGACTGATAAACATTTTTCTAGTTGTGGTTTTTAACGCTGTATTGTATGTGTAAGGTGTTGCATAAAACTCCTCTTTAACAGGAAGAACCGGGCACAAAGAGGTACAAAGATACATGACGGCAGGAAAATCAAACACAAAAGTCCCAGAACGCCTCATCAGGAGAAAAAAACTCAAAGTGTAAAAAATGCAGCACCGTGGAGCGTTTGATTGCACGTGGACGTCCCTCTGTGCTACCAGAGACCAGAGTGAATCACCGTCGGGTGTGACAACAGGCTCCAGCAGTGACGCTGACAGAAAAGGCTTTCCAGTGAATGACAGACGAGACAATAAAATATGCAGCGCTCTGTCACTTTGTCATGAATGTCAGCTGACAGCATCAAGATCCACAGAAGGTGTGGATCACAGTAGGATCTGTGTTTGTTAGGGCGTTCGGTTCATTCAGAAAATTCTGCATATGAGAATGTGACGTACCAGGATGTCCAGGCAGGCGGCTTTGAGCAGGGTGATCTGGTCAGCGATGGTCAGGCCGGTGAAGCCTGGTACACGTTTGGCAAACTCCACCACCTTGATGATGCACTTGGTGGCGAGTTCGCTGAACTTATCCCACAACCCGAGATCCAGCTGGATCCTGTGGTCTGAGCTGGAGTTCTGGATGGAGAAAAGAAACGATCAAGAAGAATATCTATCAGGGAACGGATCCTGAAAAAAACAACTTACGCTTTAAAAAACACACGATAAAAGAAATAAATAAATATAACGATGCACCCGTCTGTAGCTAAGAGTCACACGGGTGCAAAATGTGAATATTTCAATATGCAAAAATTAATTTAGCTTCAGTTCATCTTAAAAAAACAAACATTTAATCTTTAAATGATGCACTTTTTGATGCATAAACAAGCAATATAATATAATATAATACAACTATATATTTGAGAGATTCAATCTATAAGCAATCAGTTTATTATTCCTTATTTATTTATTTATTTATTTATTTATCTTAAAGGGCCACACCCAGATAAAATATCCTAGTTGTGACACAAGGGAAGTTTTTTTATTCCTCTTTCACGTGTCTCACAGTTGGTGTGAACGACACTTTGTGTTTTTTGACTCTACGTATGTTGTTGATGACTCAACATGAGTCAATTCTTGAAAATTACACATTTTCCTCGTCCTGGATCAAAGAATGAAATAAAATAACGACATAAGCAGACGTTGTACTTAATATAATATAACTAAAACTACATTATAGGGTGTTATAACCCATTTATTTAAGGTTTATATGCTGCTTATTAATGCTTAATATGGGGATTAAAGTAAACTTGTTACTGAATACATTAAAAAACATGAATATAAGAGATATTAATATTATGTGTACAGATAGCTGCTGTACTTCTGTACCCACATTGAGCATGTTGATGTGTGTTCATCCACTGTGAGAAACTCTGACCTTTCAGTAACAAGATGAAACATAATCACATGTGTCGTTCTTTGAATGCCACCACTGCTCCTGGATGTCACCAGTCTCTCCTCCAGTCGCTACGCATCGTAGTCGACATTTCCCAGATTTCCCATGAGGCTT
The DNA here is from genome assembly GCA_036937835.1 of Pampus argenteus. NCBI lineage: Eukaryota > Metazoa > Chordata > Actinopteri > Scombriformes > Stromateidae > Pampus > Pampus argenteus. The sequence continues at coordinate 22,726,260 of CM072865.1, read as the reverse complement.
TTACACCTCAGTGACGCTACGTTTGAAAAGTCATCCATGATGATGACCAACAGACTCAAGATCTGACGTTACTCAGTGTGCTTCATTCAGTCACATGACCTGTTAGACCAACTCACTGTGGTGTATTTTCCCAGCTGGCACAGGGAGGGAAACGTCTCTCTGTGGGCCCTGCAGATCTTCTCCACGATCAGACCGAGCTCCGCCGTCAGCTCGTACGTCTCCATGATGGTCATCTTCACCGCTTCCTTCTTCCCTTTCCTCCTGTTTCTGTCATTTCTCACCGCTGGGGGAGAAAAAGATGATGCAGATTATAAAAGGTTGAAGGAATATTACACCAGTTTAGCATTTGTGTGGTTTTTTTTATTTATTTTATTTAGGGATACAGAGCTGCCGTCACCCCCAAAACAAGGGATATGAATTGAATTTTAATGATGTGTTATATATCTATGTCTGATATATCTTATTAATGAAAATGTGTTTTTTTTTTCTCTGGAGTATTTTCTAAACTAAACGTACGAACCCGAACTCGTTTTTTATAGTTTGTGGACAACAACATAGTGCCAACAACACAGAAGAATAAGACATTATGGAGCTACACACACCTACTTGTAAGTAGGTTGAGTTTAAATGCAAATGTGATTTGTTGGCAATAAGAAAAATATAGAGCATTGTCAGCTTTGCTTTAAATAACTCAGCTGTCCTCAGTGTTGGTTGGCGCTCTGTCTTTGGTAGAGAGCAGCTTTCTTTGAGAGCAGCTGACAGCGAGCTGTGTGGATGATCTCTTACTCCAGGGAGCATGTGAAGCAGGCTAACCAGGTTAGCTTTTCATAATCGCTTCAGTAACGGTGTCAACACATTGCAGTGCGTCCCACTGACTTGGCTCAGGCAGCTATGCACATGTCAGGGAAGCTCAGGATTATGCAACACCTCAGTCTCTGCCTCCTCCCTCCTCCTCCTCCCTCCTCCCCCCTCCTCCCTCCTCCCCCTCCTCCTGCCCGCTCTGGATGCCCTATATCCAGTTCACCCCGTCACTGTGTAAACACACCAAGAGCGAGATCATGTTACACACCAACCGTACAGTTACATATCATCCATCTGTCTGCTACATGTGAGGCACTTATGTAATGTGTGTGTGTGTGTGAGTGTTATAAGCGACACTGAGAACATGTGGCTGGGACGAATCGTAACTGCTGCCCCGTCGCTGTCTGTGGCTCCCGACACGTAACACACACACGCTGTGTGTTATCTAGGTCACTGCACAGTTTGAGTTTCTGTTGCACGCTGAACTTCCCAACGAGTCATTTCAAACTTCAGTAAGTTTAATCGTTCGATTTGATTTTATGAGATTTAAGCAGTTTAATCTGACGCCCCGTTTCAGCTGCAACTACTTTGATAATTAATATGTTAAAATCCTCTGATTTCAGCTTCTCAAATGTGAACATATTCTGGTCTTCTATGATAGTAAAGTAAAGTTATGAGTTATGGACAGTTGAGGATAATCAACAGACCTGCCAAAGATAGAAAATACTCAGATAAGTTCATAGACACCACTAGAGGTGCTGTAAGTCCACCTCTCATCACTTCTATATTTATCATTCATAAGCCCTGATTTACCTTGAATTCATGTATATGCATATGTGAATCATTCATTTCATTTATCATTAAATAATAATCAGGATAATCTATAACTTGAGACGATAACTCACATTTATGAACTTCAGTCACCTCTAACATGTAACACTAAATCTATTATCTACCATCCTGTGTGGTTTCATCATTTCGTTTTTTATTTATGTTTATTTATTTACGCTGCGTCGTGCGTCACATGATCAATGTCAACGTGTCGGAGAGTCCACGAGGCCTCCCGCGTCACGCCGAATCAAAGCCAATCAGACACTTACACTCCTTGGACATCCCCACAGCGAAGCACCTCTGGAGCCGACAGTACTGACAGCGGTTCCTGGTGATCTTGTTGATGATGCAGTTTCGGTCCCGGTGGCACGTATACAACATGTTCTTCTGCACGCTGCGGCGGAAGAAACCCTGCAGAGGAAACAGGAGATGTTATTAATGAGTGACAAGGGTATGAAAATAACCCTGCTTATAATTAAAGAGACAATCTGTATTTTTTTTTAAATCTTGTAAACATACTTTAATAAGCTTTAGTTGTCATCTATTGTTAGTCTGTTTATTAAAAGTGAGTCTTTAAAATCGATTGATATGCAGCAGAAAGTCAGTTTGATGCTTAAAAAAAAAACATTTACTGTGTACAAACAACAAAAATGCAAATCTCTGTGCAGATCTGAATGGATGTCACTGTTAATACTGACTGACCACACACACACACACACACACACGGATCAATAAGACACTTTACTTCATTCATTAAAATAAGATTTTTCTATCAAAATATTTCCTCCCAACTGACCGGTACACACAAAGAAAAGACTGTTCTTGGTGACCAAATAGTGAATAAGAGCGTTGACTTTCAGTGAAGAGCAGGCCTGACATGTTACCTTGCAGCCCTCGCAGGCGCTGACTCCGTAGTGGTACCCCGAGGACTTGTCTTGACAGACAAAACACGGCTTGTAAGTGCGAGGCGGCGGCGGCGGGGAGGCGGGGCTGGCGAACAGGTCATCTGAGCTGGAGCTGGAGCTCTGACTCCCCACTGCTGCAAACACACAGCACATGCATGTGAAATATGTGTCTGTTTTGTATTTTACTTGTGAGTAAACGTGATCTTTTAAGACTGGTAAGCTGATCAATGAGCCCATCGTCAGCCAGGATCCAGACCATCATGCTTCGTCCTCTGTTTTAACTGTCTGGAAGTGATTTCTGTAGAAAATTTAACTTTAAAGGCTTTTATAACTTAGAAATGAACATAATTTTCTGTTTTTGGTTGTTTTTTTATCTCACTACTTACATTTGTTCCATTTAATTCACTGGACTTGCTTACATTTCAATAAAAACTGGAAACTTTGGGATGTTCCTAAACCTTTGAGCACTATTAACTACATTTACATACAGTACGTGCTGTATATCCGCTTCTTTGTCTTGCCAAAAAATCTGATTTTTTGGCAGTCTGAAAAATACACAGTTCAGGTGATAATTAAATTTTTGTTGTACATGTAACAGATATAATTTCATTTTATATATATTTCTTTTAGCTTTCAAGAAAAACTGTTTTTTGTATTTTTGGTGCAATGCTCATTTCTGCCTCTAGGGGATGCTAATGGGGAAAAGCTCGCTTGATGCTACTGTGTTATATTTACAGTCACAGCGTCGAGGAAATATATATAGAACGAAGGAAAAATGTGAAAGGTTTGTGTTTAACCTACAAACGGAGACACGTTGATTAGATTTCTTATCTGATCAATTTAATCTAAAGTTTGACTGAACTTTAATGTGGTAACTTTCATCTCACAGTATGAATAACGAGCATCACTTCAGGCTCTGATCTCTGTTCACTCATCGGACTTTCATGCAAAACTTTCTCTGGAAATAAATTCAACATATAATTGAGCTGTAATATCTGCAGTTTTAAAGTCTCTTACTGTACTGAAGCACAGCTTTAACTTCTTTCACTTCATCCATCACAACACTCAACCCTCCCACTCGAACCTCTTTTAAAGGCTCAGCCTCCCTGCCGGCTCTCTGTTCACCTCCACCGCTTCCAACACTGACAGAAAACTGAAAGAAAGACGTCTCGGGGGAAAAAAAAGGGGACAAAACGAGAAAAATTGCTCATCTCAATCCCCTCAAACCCTGTGGCCTCTGGTTGAACCTGGAATCAGTGGGTCAAACGAGGACACCCCCATCAGCCCGAGCTGCTCTCCCAACACAAAACAATGCAGGAGCATGCCACAAGCCCAACTGACTGATGAGGGAGGGACAAGAAACAGAACGTGTGTGTGTGTGTGTGTGTGTGTGTATGGCGAGGCCCTCCAGTGTGCGTGGTGTAAAGCTTGTAAAAGATATGTTATATGTTATGTATATGTATGCAACGCCCCTTGAATTGCCCTTGTGTATGATGTGTGTACAGATTAGAGCCGTGACTGTGGTTAATCCAGTAAATAATGGACAGATTAATCGATTGAACGGTTAGTTGCAGCCCTGATACAAATAAACGTGCCTCCTCTATACTAATATTGAGAGAGAGGATTCATCCATACATAAAAACTATTATTATGTTATGTTATGTTTATGTTTTCATTAATAATCTTCTCCTGCTTAAAAATACTTTGAGTGAATCAATAAAGTGCAAACGTGGTTTAAATGTTCGGGACTGGACTGGTCTCCTCCTGAGCCGGTGACCGTCCGGTGAACCTGCTGTGACCTCCCAAACACGGACCACCACACACACACACACACACACACAAACACACACTTTTTATTACTGTAAGTGCACCCAGATAGAAGTAATGCAGTCCTGCATCAAGGGGATCACGTTCAAGCCTGTGATGCCGTTGGACTGACAATAAAATATGAATGTAGTGAATGAAAAAGTACAAACGAATCACTGACAAAAAAAGACCAGAATTAGACCTTTCTGAACAAGGATATTAATGTATTAATCTATAATTTAAATGACAATACAGCAATTCTCTATATATGTATTATATATGATAATATCAGATTGAGATGCCAGAGCTTCCTAATATTGGTGTTTTCTTCTTATATTGCAGCACATTTATCCTGCTGTAAGTAATATATAAAACAAATGATATATCAAAATTCATATTTATATGAATGTTAGTAAAACTTAATCCAAACCAGAGCAGATAATCTGCTTTGAGAGGGAGAGTAAACCCACCTGAAATATATTAAATAAATATATTAACATCCTCATGTGTGTGTTTGCTATAGTTTAATATATCATATCTCTTTTTCCACCTACATTGTGAGCACCGGTGCGTCTGCCAGTCCGCCTCGACCATCTCCGGGAAGAAGGCTGTTAAGTCCTGCTCCTGCTCCTGCTCCTGCTCCTGCAGCATGCATGCAGGGCTGGATGTGTACAGGTCCAGCATGTCTGCGGGTCCGAAAGCTTGAAACTCCATGAAGTCAAACATGCTCCTGGTTTCCCTTCAGTCCGTGTGGAGATGCTGCAGATCCTTCACAGTTGGATGCACGCTGGAATCAAGTTTGTACCGGATGCAAACTGTTTGTTTCTTATCAATAAAACATGTCAGATAAAACTTTGCAGGTTCAGACCTTAATTTCCCATATTAATAATAATAATCAGTTGTAAACTGTCCGCATGTTGACGCGCAGACAGACTGCAGCCGCTCCCGCAGAAACACATTAAACAGACGTGGAGGCTGCTCTGCATAACAAAGTTTCCTCCTCTTCTTCTTCTTCTTCTCCTTCTTCTTCCTCTTCTTCTTCTTCTTATCTCTTCTTTATTGACGAATGTCTCAACTCAACCTGCTTCATACTCGTTATGTCACTGCGAGCGATGGTGTTACCTAATGTATGCGGCTGAACTCTGCATGAACCTCCGCCGCTGCCCTTCAGATGACCCGGCCTCTGTCTGACATCACCGGCAGTGGAGCTCAAGTCCTTTACTGGAGTTAAACCAAAAAAAGTCCTAAAAAACTACAAAAAGTCTTTCAGGAAACAACAACGTGACAAATAAAGTAATAATATGAATGTCCACATGTGTTTTATTATGTTATATCATGTATATTAACAAGCTGGTTCTCCAGTATTAAAAGAAAAATGATGCTAAAATATTAATAATTATTCCCTTTAATGCTGCAACTAATGGCCACAATACAAATATATTTATATTAAACTATCATAGAAGAGTAAAGAAATCAGATAATATTCATGTTAAGTGATTTTTTTTTTTTTTTATTTCTTATTATTATGACTTTTTGTACTTAAATGTTTTTTTGGATGTGAAATCTTTTATTATTCGTGTCAAACACAACAGGAGAAATATTTAAAAAAAACATTTAAACATACAACATTACATTTGATTATTTGTACTGAATTATATTTGATCACATTATAAATACAATAAAATAAAATAAAAAGTATTCAAGTTGTTAATCAATCCCACACAGTCCTACAGAAAAGGTAAAACAACACCTGTGGAGGTCAGTCATGGGTGTCTTTAAACTACACAACAGTTTTTAATGCATCATAAATAATAAATCACTAATTATTTTGTCCACAAAATATTCGTAATGGACTTCTTTGTATTTTAACACTCAACATCATAAACACTTTTGATACTTTCTGCACTTCATTTTGAGCTTGATATGGATTTTCTTAGAATTGATGACTTTAACAAGGAAAAACCTACAATATTATATGTGAATGTTTCAGCACACATAGGAGCATGTACTGTACCATAAACCTCCAGATCTGAACATCAGATAATTCAAATTTGGACATATATTGCGTTCAGTGGAAATATCCTGAAACATACAGGAAAATAATCCTCCGGCCTCCTTAAACCACATAAATACTGTACAGTTTATATCTATATGCTGGCGAATGTTCAGGGTTTCAGCCAGGGAAGCTGTTTTACATAAAGGGCAGCACAGAAGAGACTGAAGTCGCAGTATTGGCATTTAATGATTGAAATCATGTGGCCCCTTTTTAGAAAATCAATACTTTTTAGGCTCCGTTTCTCTTCATTCACATCCACTTCACTTCTCGATCCTTGACTTTAAGTGAGAAAAATTTGCAGTTAGGAGGATCCATAATTAAATCTAGTGGAAGATAAAGTAGGTCATCTGTGAGATGGGTGGGTCGGGGGAAGGAAATCAGTTCCACTTCAAAAATAATGGACCTAATTTACAACATTCATCAACTGGAAACGACCTAAAATCTAAAAACCTTTTTTATTTTTATTTTTTAAAGAAGACGAACATTTAAAAAAAACTCAAAATATTAATGAATTAGCTAAAAATGATTCATTGAAGAAGAGACAGAGCTCTGCTAAAGCCATTTTGTTTGATAATATAAATACACTTGATCTCCTTCAATGCCACTGCTAACCCTATTGAGGCACAGCTCCAATGTTAAAGGAGGCTAATTACTCCCAGTATCTCCCACACTCCAGGGAGGCGAGGTCATCCAGAGGACAGGCATGTGAAACATTCCTGCAGCCTGCTGCTGGACCTCCCTCCCAGCTCAGTCCTCCCCTTGTCCTCCTTTCTCCTCCTTCATCCATGACTCTCTCCCTGCTCCTCATCCTCCTCTTTTTTTTCAGTCCTATTTAGCACCACTCACATTTTGGTTTTGGTCTCCGTCTCGATCATTTGTTTTCAGTCTGTGGTGAAAGTGCATCTATTCAGCCATCCATCAATGATTTTTCTTTTTTTGGGGGGGAGGGGGGGTTAGGATACACTGACTGATAAAAGGAAAGCAGCAGTGTTTACAGGATGCTGGCTATTTCCTATAATTTTCTTATTTCACCAAATCTGATATGCAGAGCCAAACTATCCATGACCTACTTCTGCGTGCATCCAGCCTGATATATATAAACATATTTATATAGAGATATAGATTTATTCTTCTGCACCGTAGACCTCTGTTGTTGTCTAAAAAATATTAAAAACACACAAGAAACACGTCCAAAGACTAATAACAGTGTCCACGTTTTCAGTCTCCAGAGTCCAAAGAAATGATGGTGTAGAAACAAATCCCTGACAATGTTGGTTCATGAGTACGGCAGCTACATCAGAAAACAACATGTAGATTACATGTTGAACACAACACGCACAGATTCGTGACCAGAGACTGAATACTACTTTGTATTCGTATGTGTGAAAGCACCGTTGCAGTACTTTGCTACCATGCTGTGCTGTATATCGCAACCTCTTGTTTTAGCGTGTTAACATCGACCTTCTAATGCTGACGGGATTCCTGTATGATGATGGTCATGTGTTTGAACATTTCGACCTGTTGGCGGTGCCAGATGAACCGTCAGTAGATCACTGACGTCGTCAATGAATCCTCTTGAGACCTTGAACGTCTGTACCAAATGTCATTGCAATACTTCCAGTAATTGCTGAGATACTTCACTGTGGAACAAAGTGGTGTACTGACATACTGACAACTCTAACCTGCCTTTGCATTATCTGAAACTGGAGCCATTGTTTCCCTCTACAGTCCTGTATGCAGATACAACAGTGACTGTATGAGTGGAGATAAAACTGTTTGTTTGGCTTTTTACTTTAATCATTAACACTGGTTTCTTAAAGTTGTAAAATCGCTGTAATCTCCCCCTGAGTCCTCAGCATTTAGTTCAATGGCACCAAATGGTAAGTAGGAACTGCAGCAAACTCTCAGTCGTCCTTTTGCTTTTTTTTTTTTTTACAACCAGCTGTAAACCAACTTGGAGCCTGGCACGATTGTGAGGTTATTTATTAGTGCAATATATCTTTTATTTGTACGTCACACTAGCCAGGAACAGGATGTTTAAAGCAGCAACTCCTCTTTAAAGTTGCATTAGGTTTCTAAAGGATCACATGTGGCCAAGTATAAGCAGAAAAAAACAAGTGCATTCTTGCTGATTGATGACTGGAACGTAAACTGGAACATCAAGAGGCCAAAATTGTGAAATATGGGGCTTGACATTTATAATTCCTGCAACCAAACTGCAACCCTGAGTTGTAGGAGATAAGTGGAGTCTGACTTTGTAACAGTGAAATACCACAATGATCAAATTACTGACTTCTTTATTAGTTTTTATAATATTAAAACAAGAAAAAAAGGTAACTGACAGTAGCTAATTAGCACTACACAACACAAAGTACAGCTGAGGATGATGGGAATGTCATTATTTGTACAGGTTCCTAAACCAAAGCACAAATTAAAATTTGTGACTTGATGATATGAATATCTGTACTAAATTTCAAGCAAATCCATCTAATAATTGTGTAAAAAAAATGTAGATTGCTACTGATGCTAAAGGGCACGTCATGGGGCCAGAGGATCAACAATAGTTGATGATTGATAATTTTCTTGGCAGACAGACCTTTGCATCGCCATCCATGCTCTCAAAGATAAAGCTGATTATCCAAATTTGCTGCCTCTAAATGGGACCATAAAATCGCCTCTGGCCTGGTTTTCCTGGATGTGCTGACCACGAGTTTAACAAAGTGTGTTAAACATAAAGATGTAGTTCAATGTAAAATCTTAAATATAATACACAAGTCCATAAACTATGTAAAACTTTCTATACTAAATACATTATATCTCTGAATGATATGATAGTGGTGATAATAACTCCAGTTTGGGAGTTGTAACACAATAGCACAAGTATGAGAGAATTATTGTATACGGTATATGTACAGTTTTACCACTATAACTATATTAACAACTTTTAAAACATGATTCTTAAAAGTCAAATTTGAAAGTGAAAAAACTCCAAGATATGTAAAGTTATTTACTAACACATTTTATTGACATTAGAGAAATACACGCAGACAGTTTTTAGTGATGTTTTGATGTAAAAAGGAGGCAGAGAGCCACTTCTGGTTTCCTAGTTTCATTAACATAAAAAACTGCATCGTCTGCATACATGTGCATCTGTGTTTGAACTTCAGGACATCTAACGGCACGAAATTTATGAATAGTACACAAAGGAGAGGAATGACATTTTCCTTTTCTCTTGCTATCTCTATATGCTGTGAACATTATTTACTTTGAAGGTTTCCATGGCTAGATTTTGGCAAACATACTATAACATATGGCGCTTTTTCACAGCAGACAGTTTGATTTGTCATAGTACAAAAAGCATTCACATTACGAGTTTCCGACTTGTAAATCACGTTCACATCAACATTTGAATCATAATTATGTCCGTAACCATGATCAAATATAACAGCTATCTTTGTGTTTTCTCTCTTCTTGTTTTCTGGGGTGAATCTTCCACTTCAGTTTGACTCCAGTCAGTCCCACATTTCTTAGCCCTGCACCCAGCTAAGAAGGAATAAATGAAATATTAGAAAACCATTTCCGAAAATGACACTAAAGGCAATGCCGTTTTTAAAAAAAAAATATAAGTATATAATACAATCCCCAAAACTATTTGCTAAGCTATGATTAGACAATGGCTGTTTGAGGGAGGGGTTTAGCAAACAGCCAGTGACTGACACCATCTGAGGTAGTTTTTCTCTTTCTAGACTATTTACTTTTTGTCAGAGGCTGCTATGTCCCTATGACAGAGGTTTGGTGCCAACATCTACTACTGTATACATCATTTACACATTTTCTTGAATGAATAGAAGATGGATGTTGGTTGGACGATTGTAAGAAAACAATGGAGGGAGTTTCACCTGTTGTAGGACGTTGGTGTCAATAGCTGGATGTGAGAGGTCAGCAACTGTCTGCATCTTTATTTTCACTATGGTCACCCTCAGTGTTATGACTGGACAAACCAAAAAAATATTTTAACATCACTACAATGAACAAAAAGGTACGAACAGCATGAGAATTGTAGTTTACCTTCATAGCACAAGAACGAAAGCTCATTGCTACAGAGCTCATCGTTCCAAAGGTTGTCTGAATCCTCAGCTACACACCACTCCTCTTCGTTTTTGTTATCTGGCTGTCTAGCTTGCCAGTTTTTAAATAAGCTGTTGCTCTTGTCGGACCACCTCCATGGCTCTCGGTACAAACCAATCCACACAATATTTGTTGACTTTATGGACAACACCAGCGCGTTTTCCTCAGCGTTCTCGATCATAGCCAGGTCTCTGTGGTTGGCTCTGCAGTAGGTCTGGGCATCATTCCACGTCATTGTGTCCTCAATTAATGTGTATGTTTTCTCACCTGAAAGTGTAGCTATAATATAAAGAAAGCCAGTGTTAAAATAGGTGGCTGTAAGGAAATTGTACTAAATAAAAGTAGATATGGTTAATATGATGGGAAGTAGTTTATTTAGAGTAAATGAATTCAATGCAAATCTCTTATTTACCACTGTAGCAAACAAAAGCTCTTGTAAATAGACAGGCTTCATCATTCCACCTTCCATCAGAATATAATAGCACACACAACTGATTTCCATTGAGGTTATTAGGCTGATTCAAGTCCCAGTTTTGGTAACCAGTTGTGCTTGTTTCACCAGTCGCTGACCATTTCCAGGAGTTTGCTTCATTGGCCAAATTTCCCATCCAGGATTCTGGTTCATCACTCAGTCCGATCCACGACTTTGATGTTCCCAATGAAGGTCTGTTCAACTTGCTTTGTTCCTCCATGTTCACAATGGTTGCTAGGTCTGTATATTTCAGTCTGCAGTAATGCTGAGCGTCACTCCAGTTCATTTTCAAGTTGACATAGTAGTAGTTAAGATAACTGGCGTGACAGCAGGAAATGAGCCCAAATCCTGAGGGTTAATGATAGAGGGCATTTTTATTTTGAAACTGGTTTGAAAAGTTTATTATAAATCTTGCCATTATGAAAAGAAATGGATCAGGACTTATTACCAATATCACCTATTGTTGCAATTAACTGGTTAAATGTCTAAAATGATGTTTATGAATCATCATTTTGACTGATGTTGGGTTTCTTGACTGTGATGTTCTCATGTATAAATCACAGTTTGGGATTATTAGGAGAATTTAGACACAAACAAAATAATTAAACATAAATACAGTTAAATAAAGGAAGAGATCAGTTAATTATTGTTTTGGGACAAATATTAGGTGATTTATACATTTCTGATTTAGATTTTGTTATATTTCAATCAAAATCTCAAAATCATTTTTTTTTATCATGCACAACCACCAAAGACAAAAAAACAACCCAAAAGCAATCAAAACAAAATTTGCTCTGGATTCTTACCAAAATGGATAAAAACCACAAACACTTGATGATCCATGTATGAATTAACTGAAAGACAAAAGAAATACAAACTATAATAAAACAACATTAATTGCATATTTCTACTAGGATTAATAAGATCTGACAAATTCACCCTGAAATGCTATAAAACGGTTAAAAATCGATGAGGAATACAACCATGGTCACATAAAATCTCTTCTTGGTGTATTTGTGAGTTTTTACAACAATTTCTGGGTTATTTTATACATGTGTGTAAATATTAACATATTAGAATATGATTTTATGTCAGAAAACTTTTAGAAACTTTGAATCCAATATAATTTCAAATAAACTATATAAAAAGGTAAAAACATGCAAACATGAAATATTTAGTTCCTGCTTTATTGTCAATTAAATAACTCGACGACATTTATACTCACGGGTTTGAATCTAGGCGTTGAAAGTCGAGATAATTTCTTTTTCTATTTTTAGCAACTTCAAAGTAAATTGTCCAAAGTTGGACTCACACAGGTCTAAACACAGACTGCTAAGCTCACCGAGACACAGCCAATGCTCCGCAGCTACTTTTTGAATATACAAATGAGAATTCACTTTGGTTGCTACTCGATACCAGACGATGAGATTTGGTCACCTCATGTGTTGAAAAGGAAAAGTTTAAAAGTTGTCTCCTTTTAAAATAATTTGACGTTAGAAGTCTGTAATTTTAAGTTTCCGTAGGTTATTCTCAACACCTCGTTTACCAAAAGTTCGACTGTTGTTGCTGCTTTATTGTGACGAGCTCATTTTCATCATTTTCACTCGAGCTACTGTAGTCACAAGGTGTGCTCGTCCGTGATTTGCACATCAGCAGGTAAACACAAATCATATGAAAATGAGGAATTTGGAGAAAGGTCACCTCGTGGTGTTGGTTACACTGTGAATCAGAAAGTAAAATGTTTGGCACTGCTGGAGTTTGACTTGACTCAGAAAACTGTGTCGTCGTGTATCTTTCTGAGATTCAACTGTCTTCATATCTGCAGCGAATATTGAGCAGAGTTGTTGATCTTTTTAGTTTTTGTAACAGCTCAATGTGTCAACAGCGTGTGAAGTCAGACTCACATGGATAAAACAACAAATGAATGGAGCCAGAATGATACACAAACACAAAATTAACACAAAAAAACAAGCAAACAGACAATATTTCAAATCAATTTTCGCCAGATATCGTAGAACTTCTGTATATCAGGACATGTTGTTTACTATCACCAACTCGTTATCTGTCATGTTACATCATTATGTTTACCTACTGTAGTCTTATAGTAGCTGAAACTTGATTCAATTCATAAATAACCTCATTAAAAACACAACAAAGTTTTTATATTATCATTCAGAAGAAACTATGTTTTTTTTCATACAGTATTATTTTTCAAATGTAGCCTCCAACAATCCTACTTTATTAATTATGGAAACATGCATGTTGACTTTGTAGTTTGCAGACAAAAATACATAAAAATGTCATTTTTTAAAAATTGGTTTAGTTGTTTGCCGTCGTCACTGCAATCGACAAAGAAACGAAGTCAGTGTAATTATGGGAACAACCAAACCTAGACAGTATATTATATAAATAAAATTTAATTAACTGCACATTTCTGACTATAACATAACATACTAACATAACATATTATAACAGACTTGAGACTTTTGGTTAAAAGCAGTTAAAGTTAAAGTCTGTGTTAAAACAACAATCAGGTGGTTCCACTGTATAATGAAGCATTACGTACGCAAAAATACACGAAGACGGGTCGGGACATTTGAATGAGTCCATTTGTGTATCAAAACATTCACTGAGGTTTACAGAAGACTAAAAAAGAGGAAATCTTTTCTAAATCTAATTTCTTATTCAAACCAGTAAAATTACATGTAAATGGATCTTTACTGCTTTTGTTTACCGGAGGAATTAAGCGCCGTGCTGAGATTAGGTTGTGTAATATCAACGATGGACGTCCACGGCGGACATCAAACTGCACTTCATTAATCAATATTCAACTATCAAAACAGGGATTCATTGATTTATCTGTGTTAGTTTTACCAGCTACATCATTATTATAGTATAAAACCATCTTGGTTCTTGTTAAGGTTCGATGAAAGTTCAGAGGAAAGATCATCTCATTACTCCAACCGGGTTTCCTCTTCTCGATCTGTGGAAAAAGACGCAAGTGACATCATTTAGTTAAAAGTTTGAGATTAAATTTTACTGAGTCCAGTTTTAGTTTTCTAAAGAATAAGTGTTGTGTTACCAAACTACATATGAACAAAGCTGTGGTGCATAAATGGAAAGACAAAAGTGTTAAATAAAGTTTTATTGGATTGAAAAGAGTTGTGTGTAAGTGTGTTTGTGTACCTTTCTACTTCCTCCAGGTCAGTTTTAAATCCTTCACACTGGTCGCAGTAAGAGCTGCACGTAACTGAATGAAGAGAGTGGGTTTGCATCTTTTACATTGACTTACATTCATTTCCTTAACCTTAACATAACCCTTAACATTAACCTTAACTTTAAACCAAGTCTTAACACACACACACACACACACACACACACACACACACATACCTGCTGCAGCAGGTTGGCACTGACGGCTGGATCTCCCATGTCCGCGCTGGACTGGATCTTCATCATAACGACTCTTTTTCTTGATTTCCAAACTTCACAAGGTCAGAAAAACACATTATTAAAACTTCCATAATATTATTAACATGAAATAAAATATATGACCAGATGATGGCACTAAAGTAAAAGTCAGAGCATCCTCAAAGTTATTCATCCGAACGTTATACAGACATTTCACTCAAAACCAGCAAATATCAACTTTAATGTCAGGGTGAGTGTCCAAAGAAATATAAGATTCAGCCACCTTCCCCACCTCAGAGATGTTTGTACTGTTCCTAATACAGAAGATATATTTCAGTGATTCATACTTCCAGAGCAGAAGAAAGGGTGCTTTGCGCTGCACTGTTCGTCCGTCCAGGTTCCGTCTTTCACCGACACGGTTGCACAGTTTCTTACGTTCAGGTTGTCAGGTTCTTGTTTCCAGTTTAGGAATATTGTGTCTTCTCTTGTTGACCAAAACCAGAGTTTATTTCTGTTGAGGCCAATCCACATTTCTGTTCCCTGCATCGCTCTCAGTACGTCTGAATTTTCTGTTGCATTCATGATGATGGGCAGATTTGAACGTTGTCTTTCACAGCTGGCTTGGGCTTCGACCCAAGTCATTTCGTCCGTGTTGCTGGTCATGTGTGTATCTGTTAAGATGAAGATAATGAAGACATAGAAAGAAATGGTTATACTAACTGGGAAAAGTTTTCAATATAACAAGAGTACTTAATATGCTTTGCACCAGTCCTGGTTTCCTCCAAATCAAAATGTATCAAATGATGATGTGTTACTTGAGAGAAGCTCTAAGAACCTGTTAGCAACGTAGTGGTTCCTCTGTTCCAGGGTCCTGTGGGTTAAGTGTTTGTAGGCCGTGTTTATATATCGCTGCTTTCAAGCCTTGTTCCAATAAAATAACTGGAACTTAGGACCCAGGAAATACAGAACCCTTGGAACATAGGACTGTGGGAGCATATGTCCCTGGGAACTTAGGACCCTGGAAACATATGACAATAGGAATTTAGCACCCTGGGAATTTAGAATCCTGGGAATATAGAACCCTAGGAAGTTAGGACCCTGGGAACACATGACCCTGGGAATGAAGGAACCTGGAAACTTAGGACCTTGGGAACATAGAACCCTGGGAACTTAGGACCTTTTGAACATAGAACCCTGGAAACTTAGGACCCTGGGAACATAGAACCCTGGGAACTTAGGACCCTGGGAACATAGAACCCTGGGAACTTAGGACCTTGGGAACATAGAACCCTGGGAACTTAGGACCTTAGGAACATAGAACCCTTGGAACTTAGGACCTTTTGAACATAGAACCCTGGAAACTTAGGACCTTGGGAACATAGAACCCTGGGAACTTAGGACCCTGGGAACTTTGGACCCTGAAAACATATGACAATAGGATTTTAGCACCCTGTGAACTTAGAATCCTGGGAACACATGACCTTGGGAACATAGGACCCTGGGAACACATGACCTTGGGAACATAGGACCCTGGGAACACATGACCTTGGGAACATAGGACCCTGGGAACACATGACCTTGGGAATATAGGACCCTGGAAGCTGCCAGTTAGATATAGTAAAGAGCAGATAAAATGTATAAAATTAGGAAATCTCCGTTAAAATGTGATTGAACCTCAAAACTGTAGTTGATTACAGTAATTTCGGTTCATACCCACCATTAATACAGATGAAAGGTTTCACCTCGGAGCAGCTGGCATCATACCACATTCCAGTGTTTTCCATGGTCACACAGACCTCTTTGACATCAATGTCGTCCGGCTGTCCAGCCTTCCAGTTGGAATATATGGACTCTTGTTCGTCCACCCAGTACCAGAACGACGTTTTCCCTTGCAGTCCTATCCAGGCCATGTCTGTGTATCCTCCAGTTGGAGTATTCATCAAGGATGTGACGTTTTCCGTGTTATCTATTTGGGCCATGTCGGTGTGCTCTCGGACACAGTAATCATGTGCTTCAAACCAAGTCTTATTCTCTCTGATAAAGTAGTAGACATCCGTTGAGAAAGCAGAGGTTGCACAGAAACCTGAGGAGGACAGTGGATTTATTTTAATGTTGGATATTTTTTCACAAATATGTCATAAACAAAAACATGTAGATGGATCTTTAGTAAGGATTACCCTTTCAAAAAACATTTTTACTAATTCACTCGCCGGCCTCTGAGCTGATATTGGGATATTTAAAGGCCCCACTAGATGGCGCACTAGAGCAAGACAAAACTCGTCGTTTGCTCATTAAAGTCGGGGGGGAAAAACGAAAGCGGCGTCTGAACAACACGACTCACGAAACACCGATCAAACTGTCAGACTATACAGCGCTGATGAAATATCGATCGTCTGTTGTTGCATTAGCTATTTCCCGCCTCAAACGTTTTCTAGAAACAAATTCTTCAGCTGTAATATTACAAACTTTGGGCGTCGTGTTGAAAATAGACGCAGGGAGGACGGAGGGACTCACACGCGTGTGCAACTGGACCGACTATCAACACAAAGAACAGAGACGTTCGGATTACAACACACGCAGCGGGAGTGTGGCTTCATTCTCTGCAGATAGTTGTTTGCTGACATCTAGTGGGGCTGAATGTGGTGTATTGCACCTTTAAGTCATATTTCCTCACTGATAGCTTTCCTCTTGTGGGATGAATATACACTTCTACAACTATTCACAGAAAGATCAAACAAACAGCCTTGAATCAACTTTTAATTAGCAGCACTTTATGCAAATCAGATGAGCCGCAGCTGGACTCATTTACATTTTTAAGTCTTAGAAAATATTCTGGTAAATTTAGGAAAATGTCTGCGTTTTGGTTAGTAAATTTCCCTCTTAAACATTTTGTGGTTGAAAAAACGCTAAATATGTTTAACACACAATATTTCCAGTAGAAATATTTTCACCTTTTATGTGATTTAAATAACTAATAATACTAAAAATACATAATTATGTCTTTGCTGAGGAGTTTCTAGGAGTTGAAAACATTCCCACTGCTTTTTTCCCATTTTTTGGGATTAATAAAGTATCTATCTATCTATCTATCTATCTATCTATCTATCTATCTATCTATCTATCTATCTATCTATCTATCTATCTATCTATCTATCTATCTATCTATCTATCTATCTATCTATCTATCTATCTATCTCACCTGAAACGCAGAGGATCACCAACGCAGCCGCGTCCATGGCGACTGATTAACTGTGAACTAAATAAAACACACAACATGAGATGAGAATGGAGACTTTTACTGGTTAAAGTAGACAGAAACATTACAGTTGGTATTAGCAGCCTAATTAATTAATTAATATTAACCTGAAAATGAGATGAGCAGCGTAATATAACAAATGTTAATTAAATATTCTTCACTGTAAATGTTGATATGATAATAAATCAAAGTTGAACTGGGAGATTCAGTTAATAAGACATCTAAACCTTCGTTAATGTTATAAGTCAAAATTATTCCCAGAATTGAAGCTGAACATTTTATTATTTATTTTATTTTTTTTTTAACTTTTTTTTTTTGCATTTTTATTAATGTAAAAGGTTTATTTTATGCTCAGCAGAGAAATAAGAAACGCTGAAGACAGTTTTTGTATCCTGTGATAATCTGCTGCTGCATATTTGAAGCACTAAATATAAACTTTCTGCTCCTTCTGGATCAATGGAGGAAAAAAATTTTAATATTTTCCAACAAATATATGTAGCATATACTGTAGATATACTCACATGTCCACTTCTTGTGCAAACATGAACAGCTGTCCGTCCTCTTCAGTGTCTGACTTCTACTTTTTTGTTCGTGGGTGTTTTATATAATTATATGTAAATCAGTGCGATGAGCAGCTGAATAATTAACTTTGAACGAGGCAGATTGGACGAGAACTCGGTGACACGCCCCTTTAGATCAAACTTAATTTATACCTGCATGTTTTAATTCTTGGTGAACCTCTAATTTTTAATTCTCTGCACATTTTCGACACAAAACATCATAACAGTAAAACATTAGAACTGCGATTACGGCTATGATTTTGATAATCAAATAATTTTTTTGTTTTTTTTTTGCCAAAATTGCAAAAAAAAAACCCACTGATCCCAGCTTGTTAAATGTAAATATGTTCTGGTTTTGTAGATTTGGAAGAGTTACCATAAGTTCTGGGATCTTGGGATTTCAGAGTTTACTGATATTTTATCAGTTATTAAAAAATAAAATAAATAAAAACAAACTTTCCTCTTTTGTTGCCACATTTACATCATGATCCGATTTGAGCTGATGGTTGTCTTCGTGTGGTCAGTTAGATTTGAATGAAACATCAGGAGAGCTTTGAATCCACATTATCTAAAGTTTGCAATGCATCCGACTGTTTGTTTGTTTGTTTGTTTTTTTACCTGAAGCATAATGCATCATCACACATGATTAACATCATACAAAAACACATGCGTGAGCCTTCAGGGGTCAAACTATGGACAGAAAGGATGAAAACTCTTAATCCTGCAGCTTCCTGTCATCAAAACAAAAGGAAAGTTTTTTAAAATCCAAAATTTGGCCTTTTTCTGTTTCCAAATCAGACATCCTAAAGCATTAATTAAAAATCTGATTCTAATTCTCATCATATTTTTGATAGAGAACGTCAGGCTGTTTATTTTTGCATCGTCAACAGATCTGAGTGACGGTGACGTCTACGCGGTCAGTTCAATTTAAATCGTCCATCTGGAGATCTTTGAATAAAAAGTTGACCTTGTGTTGACCTTAGAAGATAAAACCTGCTATAAATGGATATCTGAGCAGTGTAAAAACGTCTCCTTTGCATTCTCAGACGTTGTTGAAGTTTAATTTGTTTAATATTATTTCCCAGCATGCTCTGAACATACAAACTGGCCACCTGATGAAGGTTAACCATGAAGAAGATGAACAACACATTCAAAATAAGGTTTTTAGTCTTAAAAGGATGTTTTCACTGACTTTCACATTGTTTTTATCTCCATTTGGAACAAAACGTTGGATCCAGTGTTTATTAATTTAAAAAGCCAGAATAAGTTTTCTTGTTCTCGGGAGGAAAAAGACGCATAAATCAGAAAGATCAGATTAATGCCTGTCGTTTCAATATTATAACTAAAGTCAAAAGGGATTTTATTGTTAGTAACATGACGTAAAGTTGTTCAGTGAAAGTAAAATTCATTCAAGCTGCTGTTGACAAACACCGCCACCTTGTGGAGGAGCAGACTCACTGCTACACTCAGTCACTTCATTCAATACTCGACCAATATAAAGAAAAAACAAAAAACACACAGAATATTCTTCACTTGTATTTATTTATACTATATCATTCATATTTCTATGTTCATGAGATATATATATATATATATATATATTTATATAATTATTTACATATGGCAGTGTTGCCAGTAGAAGAAAGATATTTCAACAAAATGGATGACAAGTTTCAATTCAGTGCTATGCTGAAAGCACACAAAGTTTGATTTAAAAAAACCCACAACATATGTCATAAAAACTGGAAAGTGAGAAAAGAGCAAAAACACGTGTGTGTGTGTGTGTGTGTGTGCGCTAACATTTACATGAAGTTATGTCACACTGTTGGTGGATTTTGTGTCACTTGTTTTTTTTTTTCTGCTCCAAAACAAATGTAGTGTTGCTGAAAAATATCATCATCATCATCATCAACTCCCCCAGAAATCATCAGGCAGTGTACAGGCAGTTGACATGTAAAAAATGAACACACACAAAGTTAAAACAATGAACTGACGTTTTCCGAGGCAAGGGGAGAAGATCCAGGTATAGTTGTTCGCATTAAGTACAGCCATGCATTAGCAGCAATCATCACACATTCTTCAATACGTTTCCTGATAGCTTGCCTTTCTCGCCAACATGTATCAGTCAAAATATTGGACCAAAGAAACATGCGGTATGTAAGGTATGTAAGGTATACATCGCCTCTCACATCCGTTTATAAGAGAATCCACTTTTACAATGGCTTTTGGAGGAAACAAAAAATAAAATAAAAATCTAATTAACTAATTAGTTTATGCTCTCTACCATCTCACAAAGCCGTTTAAAATAGAAAAGTGCCTCCAACTTTACAAAACTAGGAACCTCTGACACACGTGCACTTGCGTGTGTTTGTGTGCAACAAGCGTTAAGCCATCTCTTATAAATACAGTACGTTTTCATCTTCTCTCTTCAGACCGCCAACGGTCTTCTTAACAAAAATAGAATAAAAAAAAAAAAAAACTTTCAATACATTCTACAAAGAAACACACAACTGGGTTGGTCAAATACAGAGGGCGTCGGGATACGAGGCAGGTCCTGGTGGAGGTGTGTGTGTGGATGTGGTTTAGGAAGCTTTCAAGGGTGCACTTTGAAGGAGAGAAGTTCCTCTGAGTGCATGTTGTTAAGTGAGCGCAGCTCGGGAAGTTTGAGCAGCAGCTTGGTGAAAGTGGTGGCCGACTCCTCGCCGTGGTTCTGCATCACCAGGTTTCTCAGGGCCCGGATCAGTTTGTCCTGCAGAGCCTCCACTGAGTTTAGGTCCTGGATCCCTGAGCGATCTGAGCCCAGAAGAAGAAGAAGAAGAAGAAGAAGAAGAGGAGGAAAGGTTAGCGCTGGAGTTAAACGTCACCTGATATCTCTTTTCTTTTCACTTCTAGTTGGGATATAACCTGTAGTTGATGCATCAACATATTACGACAGATGTGTTCTTACCGGCTGAGACGAGCACCACAGCGGTGAAGAGGCTCATTTCCTCCGAGTCCAGCCGCAGTGCCATCAGCTTCTCGCTGAACTCACACATGGAGTTGAGCAGCTCGCCGGCGCCGAGCGACCGTAGCGTGTCGAGGCTGTAACGTTTGCCGCTGAGGAAGGTCACCGTCCGCTCGACCATGTTGAACAGAGAGGCGAATCGGACCATCAGCACCTGGGAGTCGACAGAGGGGGAGGGTTTTTTTTTTAGGTTAACGGTTTGATTATGTCACAGGTGAAGTCTATATTTTAATTTTAAATCTTTTCACTGATGACTTAAATGTCCTGAGGGCACTTTAGCAATTAAAAGACTTTCTCTGGCGTCCTCTGAAATAAAACTTTCATCTATCTAGAGTGATCGCCTCAGGTGCACGATGTACAAAATACAAAAAAAAAACAGAAATCTGCGTGCAAGCGATGATACACCCGAAACCTGAACAGCAACAAGAGCTACAACGTGAGCGTCTGAGCTTTGGACGACGGACGTAACATTACACAGTCTGTATCTTTGCAAAGCATCTTTCACTCCTGTTCCAATTGTTATCAGAGCAAATATTAGTCAGCACACACACACACACACACACAGCTGACTCTGTTTGTAGATCCTGTATTGTGGGTATTTAAAGAACCCGCCTTGTTTGACTTGTGTGAGCACAAAATAACACCAGCTGTTATTGTTTCATCCTGTTTGCCTTCTTACCTCGAAAGTCCCAGCTTTCAGCAGGCTGACTTGGTCGTGCTCGGGGAGTTCGCAGAAGCCCGGGATCCTCTTGGCGAACTCGACCACCTCCCGCACGGCGGGGGTGAAGCTCATGGAGAACTCCTCCCAGATCTCCTGGCTGGGCCTGCGGGGGTCCACGTAGGGCGAGGTGTTCATCGGACACACCTGGAAGGAGGACAATCAGAGACGGTGTTAAAGAGAATTAAAAAAGAAAAGTGGATTTCTGTCTTTTTTAATCAATCTAATAAATATCACTCACCAAGTGTGCTCTATTATTCACACTGTTGGTTGGTCCACTGTAACCACATGAGGCAGTTTGTGTTTTAAATTCATGCTGTCTTTGGCTGTCTTCTGATGCTTCACAGCTAGGGGCGCTGCTGAGCTGCTGCTGCTGATGGTAGACTCCCCTCTCGTCCCTGTAAGCAGTGTTGGTGACGCGTTGGCTGTTGCTGTACGAACTGTGCTGGTAACTTCTGGCGGCGACATTGTTGTTCCAGCTGTTCCAGTTCTCCTGTTGCTCCTCTGTCTCCTGGGCGGCCGTGACTGGCGACGGCGACGCCTGTTCCTGTCGCAGGGACCTCTGCTTCCTGTACGCAAAGGCATCTTGGTGCTGCCTGCTCATCGAGACCACGGCCTCGTCCTCGCCGCTGTCCGATGAGCAAGAGGAGGCAGAGCTGGAGTTGGTGTCCATGGAAACCACAGACTCCGAGTCCTGGGGGCACTGTGGGGAGGAGGGGTTGGAGCAGGATGGGGAATCGGAGGCGGAGGAGGGCGAGGGGCTGGCGTCGCTGGGCAGGGACTCCATGGGCAGCGACGGGCTCTGGTGGCCGTGCAGCATGCTGTGCAGCTGGCTGTTGTTGCTCATCATGTTGTTCATGGCGTTCTGCATCTCCAGCAGCATCCGCTGCTTTTCCCTCTTTGGGATGCGACCAAACCTGACAGCTGAGAGCAAACGATGGCGTGTCAAGAATCACATAGGAAACGGTTGTTTTTTATATAAAGTTGAACATCGAGCTGAAACCAAGCTCACCATCTCTGGACATGCCGACGGCCAAACACTTCTTGAACCGGCACTGCTGGCAGCGGTTTCTGTTGATCCTCATGATGGTGCAGTTCTCCATCTTAAGACACTTCTTGTACTGGATGTTCTGCTGGATGCTTCTCCTGAAGAAGCCCTGAAGACAACCATGTGAATTCATTAGTTAATTAGCTCGTCACCATCACTGAAAAACAAAGCAGCACAAGTCTGCAACGTCTCATCCCAGAAACTCGTCTCACCTTGCAGCCCTCACAAGCATGAACGCCGTAGTGGAAGCCCGAGGCCACGTCACCACACACCTTACACAGCAGCACCATGCCGTTGATTTCTGCAAGAAAAAAAAAACACCCATAAGCTATCATCCATGTGCACAAGATCGTATATATAATGTTCTTTAATAATGTTAAGCTTTATGTCCTGCTTACTGGTGATGCTGCTCTTGGTGGACGTGGAGGAGCGCCCGGTCTTCTCGATGCCGTGGCCCGTTCTCGAGCCGCTCTTCGCGGGCGGAGCGATGTCCACCACCATGCCCACAGCCCTGCTGGGCAGCGAGGGGCGAGATAGAGGGGGCGATGTGGACAGATAGCCGCTGCTGGGGCTGCTGCTCATGTAGGACTCTGGGGTGGAGGCAGAGCCAGAGGAGATGTAGGCGATGACTCCTCCTGTGGAGAAGGAAAGATGGCGGCATGTTATAGCAGGTGGATGTTTCTTCTTATATAGTATACATATTTACGTGCATCCAGTATCTCTGTACTGTATTCATTGCATGTAATTAAAGGTCATTCCGCTGCTTTCCTGATGACACTAAGCAAACATTTGCCAACTTGAGCACACAAAACCTTTCGTGTTTTCGTGGAAAGCCATTTCAGAGAAACGCACTATGTACTATTAACTAAAAAAAACACTCTACTACACATTAGAAATGAGAAAGTCCAGGCAGGTCAGAGACAACAACACAAGTTAAAGTGTAAACCCAAGACTTTCTGACACACTTAAACGTACACAGAGCGTGTGCGTTTATTCACTGCTATGATTGACCTGCTTTATCACCTCCAGTCCTTGCTGGTTGGATAACACTGTTACATAACATGCCTGGATCTCTGTGCTGACTGACTCCCAGATAGGGTCACTGAAGCACTGGAGCAACATAACACAGGAACAAAACATCCACCATCGGTGTTACGTAACAAAGTTTAAAGTTTAAATATCTGGAAACATATCATGTGACATTAACAGGTGATAAAGGGCCATATTATGTTATAACTGCTGCAGGGTTTGGTTTTAAAATACCAAGCATGCTTCGTTAAATTCTCCACCCACATTCCTAAAAAATAAAATACATAAACAAAAGGTTCCGCTTCAAACTGAGCAACCTTATTGGAATATGTGTGTTAAAAGCTAAAGTGTGTTTTTCTTCATTAACACTAAACCGCCTCCATTTAGAGATGATTACCTAACCTCAACCATGACTGCTCTCTTTCACGGCCCGCCCACACGTGGACCTGTCATGCATTTCTGTGAAAGCGAAGGAGGAAGAGACAGAAATGTAGGTCAGCTCGCTGCCGTCTCGCTCTCCGTCTCACGTGTACCTCACAGTGCAGCCTCGCGCTCGCAGACGCTGTGTACAGAGTGGATTGTGCAATGTTCTGCGTCACGGGCAACGCCGCGGCCAATCACAGCAGAGTTCCACAGAAAGCGTATACACAGAGGGATACGCCTCTCGACCAATCAGAGGCGTGTTCCAGAGAGCGCGTACACACGGGCACATGGCTAGGCTACGCTGTCCATGTGAGCAGGAGCGAGGAAGTGGAACACTGTTGTGTCAAATGTAAATGCCGCACTGGCACTCCTAACCGAGTTTTAACACACGGTAACAGGGCTACAAATGGGCTTTTATTTACATTCAAAAAACAAGACAATTATATTAAATAATTTTTAAAAAATATGCGGAAACTTTCTAACCAATAGTCAACGATTATGGTGCATCATAACAGCAAGGAAAATAAAAACTATTTCAGGTCACCATTCATTAGTGTTTTGCTTTAAAAACGCATTTTTAAAAAAAAACCCGTGTTGATTTAATGACAATTATAGTTATGATGCATTGAATGATTTTAAGTGACAGACATATATATATATTTTAAGCTTTTTCACAACTGCTACAAATGACTTGATTTAGCTTCCTCTCATTAAACACCATAAATAGCGGGAGAAGCTCAAGTATAAAATAAGCATTATTCACCTGAATGTTTAAAACCATTTTAAGTTCCTTTTTCCTCCAACACAGCATGCAATGAAAACATTACACCTTCTGTTAATAATATACAGTCCCTATGTTATTGCAGCATATTATTATTATATATCAAACAGTGTCCTCTTACCAGGCTTGGTTGTCCCCATGTCCTCTGGCATCTCTCCGATCGAGGAAAAGGAAACCAAAAAAAAAAATTTAAAAAAATCTCCCGACTGTTAAAAAGTCGACTTGACTGTCACCGTCAGAAAAAAAACGATGCAGACTTTAAACTTGTCGACTGTGTGAGAAAAGTAGGTTTGTTGTTGTTGTTGTTGTTTTAAAAGAAATGCTCGTAGCAGGACGTTTCTATTTTCCTAAAAATAATGTGCAGGTCCGAGTCATTTGATCCGGTCAGAGGCTGCTGTGTGAACCGGAGGAACTCCCCCGTTGTTGTGAGACTGCGGGTGAGTCAAGAGAACTAAATGTTCTCAATAGTGAGCTCGACCATGTGACCCATTTGTCGGCCACGCCCCTCCGCGCTTTAACCCAGTGACACACTTTTAGGACACCGGAGGGGGCGGAGCTAAGCGTCCCCCACCGACGTAACAGAGGAACGGTAACATCGCGGTCACGTTGCAGCGCACAACGTTCAGGGTGAAGCCCAGGACGAAGTGTACAGTATCCCGCATACAGTCATGCTTGCGGGAGCTCTCGTCCAGCTTGGTGGCTCTTCAAGTCCTGCGAGAGTTTACAGTTAAATATTCATAACAACAAGCTGCAGCAGGTTCACATGTTTACCCTTCAGTTAAAGAGAATGAATTAAAGATAAGAGAGAGAAAAGGTCACACATGTGTTGTTCATTACATTGGTATGTAAACTGACACTTTACATGAGACAACCCTGTAGAGGTAAATATATTGATATCACATGGCTGGAAAACACATTTTAGGCCTTTGTTTAAAAGCCTGATTACATTTAAATGTACTTTTTATTCCTTGTGCACATTTATTTGATTTGATATCCAGTTACTAGATTATCTTATTAAATAATATACATAGTTATATGTTTAAATATCTATAAAATCACTTTGATCAGCTGCACCGTTTGCCTAAATGGTAATACATCAGTAATAGACCATTATAATATATAATCTTACACTTACATACATGTGTATCAGTGTGTGTATATGTACATGCATACAGTACAGGTATGTTTGCGTGTATAGGTGTGTACAGGTCCACGTGTGGGCGGGCCGTTAAACACACCTATACCTATGTTTTTTGTTTTTAGTGTCATTTTAAGCTTAAAAACCCAAATAAAAATAAATCAGTTCAGCAATACTCATATCCTGTTAATATAACGGTCCAACAAGCAACATGAAATGAGTCTGGATTTTAAAAATATATGTATCAAGGCTTTGAAAACCCTTATCGGTGCAGTGTAGAGTTTTATTATCTTGGGCTGCTGACATTGGCTTACCACATGTTTATTTTTCCTTTAAAAGCACTCAAGGTGACTTCGTATCTATTGACTCTTTGGAGATTTATGTCCAAACTTTTCCAAGATGTTTCTTTCACCTTTAACTCGTGCAGCTTTTTACTTTTCTGCAGATTGATCTCATCACTGTGCTTTAATTAATTAAAACAATCAAATGAACCATTGTTGAACAAGCATCAATACCGATGCAACAAGCTACTGATCTGTAAACAAAATAATCCTTAGACAATCAGCTGAATTTTTTTATTTTATTTTTTCAAGCCCCTCGCTGGAAGTCCCCAAACTCCCCCAGTCTGGGCTAAAAATGTAAAGTTTTTCCATCCTTTAGACGACATATAACCACAGTTTCAACGACACTTAACAGTCACACTTTAGAGTGTCTTTAATGCCAATAATGTGATATATTTTCCAATGAATCAGAATATGTGGGTTGCGTATAGTTACGAGGGGGGATTGGATTTGATCAAACGCTTCAATTTGATTAGATCAGGTGACAAATTAATAAACTAGACACACACACACACACAGGATAAATTTATGTAAACGCTCAGAATTAATCACCTAAAATATAATTACAAAAGATACAAAACACCCCATAATATAATCAATAAGTCAACCTACATGTCTAAAAAAAAAAAAAAGACCTAAATATATAAGGACCCACCAGTTACTACAGTCATACTGGTTGTCTGGCAACCACAGTGTGATATCAGAATACTATCAAAACAAGACTAACTGCAGTTATTGTACTCTGATCTATTTTAGTATCACTGATAGTTAATACTGTGGCTGGTTGGACGTCGACGCCCTTGACATTCACTCTGCCAGATTTAATTACTTGTAATAAAGTTGGCTTTATTGTGTTGACTGTATCGTAAACATCTCCGCTCTCTTTGCTGTTGTGCATTTCACAGGTGTTCAACTGTATGCTGGAGCAAACAAACAAACAAACAAACAACAAAAAATAAAAAAAAAGTGAATGGCCAATTAAAATGTAAATAATTAACATTTTACACCCAGTGACCTGGAGGGAGTTGTTTAATCAAGTTTAGGTTGTTAGTGCACGTGTGTAAAAGCCAGCTGTGTTTTGGAAATAAGTTAAATATTAACTTTGGCTGCTTTCTGTTTTCCAAAAAGAATATGTTTGGTTCTTGGAAAGCAGTTTTCTTTAGTAGATTATTAAAGGAAATAAGATATCCAGATATCCCTTTGTCACAGTTAAAAAAACAACAAACACGTACAACTCATGAGTGTTTTATTTACCAGATTCGGCTGTCTGGACAGAGTTCAGGCCTCTGTGGGACGCCTCGCTGTTGGCAGGAAATAAGATCATCCAGACCTTTCATCCATCAAATGTATTTTAAGAGCTGAACACTGAAACACAGTTTTAGACACGTCATATTCTAAGCCAGTGTATAACATTACCCTAAACATGCAGGATGCTAAATATAACATGCAGGTCCTGCTTGTGCTGGTAGATATGACATTTTATCTCAATATATTAAATATACATTTTTTCAGAATATAATTGTGGAATGATGCAGGTTTCAATGTGATATCTGTGTGTCAGGCTGGGTTTGAGTTTGTTATCAAGTCAACAACAACAACAACAAAACAACTTCTGAGTGTCGGATCTCGAAGATCGATTGACGTGATTTTGTTAAATCTGAAACTTGGACTGAAGTTTAGAGTTGATGATGAAATATTCTCCTTCAAACTATAATTAAAAACCAACTAAATAGTAAGATATTAAAGCTTTTTATCATGCATCATGTCTGACATGAAGTAAAACAGTGAGACAGTGATGCTGTTCACTGCCAGCAGGGTTTTTACAGGGACCTGGTTATAACGTTTATATGTCAGGCATCAGATTAATGATTCAACCAGAATATGAACACAATGAAAATGTCACCAGAGTATTAAAACACCATTGTTGTAATAATTGTAATTTGCCGAGCAGGCTTGTGTTTTAGATCCACCATTAAGTTAACAATGTGAAATAAATAAATAAATAAATAAATAAATAAAGGCAAGACGAGACTTCCTTTCCATTGTTTTCCTTTATTACCATATTTGCAGAGATAACTTAATCAGGAAGCAAAAAATATACCAGACAATAAAGTACTAAAAATCTGAGATAGAAATAACCCCCCCCAACACAAACCACCCAGAGCCCCCGACCCCTGCTCCTGCTACTCCTCCTCCTCCTCCCCTGCTCCTCCTCCTCCTCCTCCGTCCTCTGTGGGTTTATGTGGCGTATCGCTTTGTCCACTGTTTGGCCGTTCGGTCATGTTCCGCTCTGTTAGTCGTGTACTGGGTGGCGATACTTCCCACCAGGGGGTCGGCTGAACGGGAGAAACGGGTTGCAAAGTTAGGTTTAATCTACACGTAATAAAATATTTACAAATATAATAAAAAAAGAATAGTTTATTATTATTAAAGGGTTAAATAATTGCACATGTGCACAATCAGACAGTTGAATCAACTGAACACTGATTCCTGTCACATTATTAATAAAGCAACAGTCAGCTGCCAGAACAAATGAAGCGTGTTTGTGGCCTCAAGCAGACGGTAAAATGCAAAAACTCCAGGCTGCTTTCACTCATACGAACACACATTTAAAATAAGAAGAAGGCGTCCAGATGATGTTGGCTTTCCTGTCACTGCACCGGCAAAATTCACCAGCATCTGTGCGAGTTTTCAAAATGCTGTTGTTGAGTTAAAACCGACGACATGCTGTTCAGGAGCCCGAAAGGTGATTCGGTTCACATCTCTGAAAATGCTCTTCAGCTCAAGAGTGCTTTTTGTTTGTATGTTTTTTTTTTTTTTTAATTCTCTTCTCCTATCGCTCACTATCTCACAGACTCGATGCTTCACGCTGCAAAAAGTAGAAATGATTTGAAGAGATCCAGCAAGATGAGAAAAAATAAAAAATAATTGAAATAAAAAAGGCTGCTGATGATTTAAATGAGGTCTGGCTTTTGATTAAAGGAGTCAGAAAAACTAGAGTGAAACCTTTATGCCGACTGCTGGTTTTTAATCAAACCTAACTGGTGTATTGTACATTATACTTGTTAACAGTTGACACAGCCTCTAACGGTGACTCACACACGCCGCGCTCTGCGTCTTACCCGGGTTACAGTCTGTGAGCAGGGAGCAGATGGACAGCAGCACCTTGGAGATGGTGAGAGCAGGACTCCAGTTGTCCTTCAGGATGTCCAGACAGATCACCCCCTGACTGTTGATGTTGCAGTGATAGATCCTTGTGCGAAACGTTACCTGCAGGTACGCAAAAACGACAAACAAATCAGGAACTGTTGGTGTTGAATTAAAGAGAATTTCATTTGTTTTGGATCTGGAGTATGAAATGTTTGTTTGTGCTCTGCGGGAGACGAAAGCCCTCTGGTGGTTAAAAAGAGGAACTTCTAAATGCTGGGAACCACTATTCATTATCTCTGCTGTGGCTTTTTGCTTTCACAAACATTACTAAGAAGTCACCGCTTCTCATTATCTAAGTTATCAGTACACTGAGCAATAATGAAAACACAGTGATTTATTTACAGTAAATGTGCTGGTGAAAAACTGAAAACAAAACGATTTGGGAACAGGTGAGTTATGGGAAATCTGTCGTTTAGGTTGGTATGAAGCATCGAATGTGATGATGCATTCAGTAACGTACCTTGTGTGGGTATTTTCAGATCTTATGTTCGCTTTTGTATGATCTATATTCTTCTATCACAGTTACTAAGTTCAGGGTTTCTCACAGGAAATTGTTTATCCTGATGCATCTCATCTTTAGTGTGAAATGAGGTTTAAGACATTGTCGGGTATCCTGATGTGTAATTAATTCAGAATATTAAATATTAGAAAGCTGAGATATATTTCAAGCATATAAATAAGATATATATTTAGCTTTTGAGGTGATTTGTTCAAGAAATAGAAGGATTTATAATGTTAATATATCATGTTTAACCTCTGGTGTTTGTATTTAATTTTATTACATCATTTATTTCATCCCTGCTGTAAATAAGCCTAATAAACAAAGCAATCAAGATTGGCATTTTCACAGCCACCGTAATGACAGCAGCTGTTACACAAATGTTGCTTAAATGATCCAAATAATCCTGCGGGAACAAAAAACAAACAAAAAAATGAAAATTTGTAGAGACTGTAGAAATAAAAATATATTAAATGTATAATGTGGAGTCATCACATTTCACAGAAAAGTGAAATTTAGTAATACGTTAAATACAAGCGAGCTAAATGAATCTTAAATCAGAGCTTTGTGCATCATTACGCAGTAAACTGTTCATCTGTGCAACAGAGCAGCGATTCACAACCAGGGGTCCTTCAGGGAGTCCACGGAAAAATGGGGAATAGTTTATATTCACTGTTTCATTCAACGTAAAGAGGCGTAAGAGTGATTTTTCTGATCACAGGTTTCACTTCCTCTGCTATAGAAAGTCTGGTCTTAATCATATCTAACAAACTAAATCTTTTCCCGTTTAGTGAGATCTTATCAAACGTTGTGTTCAGGGACAGGAACACAGACACATCCCACATACGGCAAAACACTCAAACACATCACGCACATTTAAAATCTACAGTATTATATAAAATGTTGGTATATATATTTGTTACACTTAAGCATCCACAGATGCTTCATGGGATTTGATGACGATAAGAACAAAACACCAGACTCGGCTTTTAGGAGACAGTTTTCAAATGAAAACATTAGTGAGGGAGTAAAAACTTGCCCATATCACATCTAAACCTTCATATACAGTATGTATGCAACAATTTCTCAATAAACTTATTACTTGGTCGACAGAAAATTAAATCAGAAACTGTTTTGCTGGTTTCATCTTCTTATATGTGATGATTTAATACGTTTCTTCATCAGACATGACAGTAAACTGATTATTTCTGGGAAATTATAGACATAATTAATCGATTGATTAATAATGAACATTAATTGCAGTCCGAGTCAGGTTCAAAGATTTGTGCGTAATATAGATTAAATGTCTCATGAATATGTAGTCTTTTAAGTCTTGTGTAATAAGGTTTTCTATTACTCTGTTTCATTATCGTCTCAGAACAGACGTCGGTACCTTGGGGGGTTTGAAGGGGTAGTCTGGCGTGAAGACGATGTCCAGGAAGAAGACGCCTCCCTCGTACACGGAGCCCGGTGGTCCCAGGATGGTCGACCTCCACTCATAGATGTTGTCTCCTTTGGGGCCAGCGCTGCAGGTGGAAAAATGACTGTCAGCTGCGCAATCACATCAGAGAAACACTGAAGCTGAAACGCTGGGTAACGAAACATAAACCTAAACCTTCAATTCATCTTTTCAGGTGTTTAAAAAGTACTCCAGGACGCAGATTACAAAAGAATCAATGTTTGCTCCTTTAAAACCCGAGTGTTTACTGTTATAGATCACACCATCTTATCACCATCTTATCAATAACGCTGAGGGGCAAAAAAAAAAAAAAACACACCAGGAAAAACAAAGACACGCCTTTACTAAATTAATCTCGTCTGCAAACACACAAGAAAGCAAATACAACATACTGTCAATATAACATATTCTGTTAGTTCAAACAGATGCGGCTGGATCTGCACAAATGGAATAATCAATTAAGTTTATGTCCTCCAATATGAAATTCATATTCATTCACATGCTGTGTGTATGCCCTGATGAATCACTGCAACAACAACAACAACAACAAAAGAAAGCTTACTGGCAGCATACTGGAATCTGTGGGTGTCGTTTCTTTTTCCCGCAAGCAAGAAAGTGAACCAAAACTGACTGAAGGCAGCACACCGTTCAAGATCTGCCTGACTCGTGTCATAAAAAAGGGAATTTCCACCCTAAAAATAACTCTTTATTCTGCAGAACTAGACGTCATGTCAAATATATTTTGCCTTTTTCTTAAAACTCTAAAGAGGAAAAGTGCCGTTAAATTACACCGTTTTTGATGGTGGAAAACGACACAGTGGCTTTTCATTACAACCGATGGCAGCAGCGTTACTGGTCATTTCTCCTATAAAAATGTGGATCATTCAGAAGATGCCTCTCTTTCGAAGCAAACCTCCAGCGACGCGTCTATGCATCATGATGTGTAATCTTCATTGATTTTGCCTCAGAGCGGCCCAGCCGTTATCCCTCTAACATGCAAAACATGTGGTCTCGAACCTCTTGGGAGTCATAAATACAAGACATAATAGTATTGATCCAAAACTCCCGGGGCGGAGGGCAGATGTTGCACTCCGCTTTGCTTTTTTTTCTCTTTTTTTTCCTCCCTTCTTTTGGATCAAGGATCAAAGTCGACACGGATGTTTGGCCGTGTTTCAGTGACACCGTATAGGAAAATCGATCCAGCGAGCGCAGTTCGAGTGAATTAACTGTGTGTTAAAAATATGACTGTAAGCGTTACAGATAAAAAAAACTTCAGTGATATGAGC
This sequence comes from Pampus argenteus, assembly GCA_036937835.1. Classification (NCBI taxonomy): domain Eukaryota; kingdom Metazoa; phylum Chordata; class Actinopteri; order Scombriformes; family Stromateidae; genus Pampus; species Pampus argenteus. Next base: position 22,693,098 of record CM072865.1, on the reverse strand, counting down.
ACATTCAGCCTCAAAACATCCTTTTACTGGTGAGCGCATTCATGAGTCGTTTGATCGACCGTGAATACACTTACGACAAGTGGCGTAAACAAGCTTTTTCCACACGTTAAAGCAGTCGTGTCTCAACTCTGAAATGCTTTCAAGATGGAGACAGTATTTGTCTGTGATATTTCATGAGCTGGATTACATCAGTGAACCAAATAAAATCACTGTTCATGTCGATTCGAAACACGCACAAACGTAGACGTGGCTTCAAACGCCTCGTGAATACGTTAAGCCTGAGTGTATTTCAAAGTTACTCCATTAGATGCATTAATGTAATACAAGGTACTTAATTAAACATGGCTTTTAATCCGTCAAGCGCTGAGGCCGGTTGTATTTTAAGATGTCATGCTCCATTGTTGTAATTATATTGTCCATTATGAATGCCTTAAATGACACGAGCCGGTTATGAAATCCATCAGTGTCAGACGTTTGAGCTGCAGTCGCCCGTTAATTTAACCCAAAACACCGTCAGTCATAATAATAATAATACAGTCAGACACACGAAGTCGACGTCAAACGTCCGGTAATCCCTTTCTGTCCGTCTTCCAAAGCTTCGTTAGAAATTTAAGAAGGACATTTACTACATTTCTTACTAAACTCTGTACTGGAGCAAATTATCAATAAATAAATGACGTGTTAGAAGCTATTTCAGATTAATAAATTGTTGAATGAAAGCTAATAAAAAGAAGATCTGACTTTAAGATGAAGAAGAAAGAAGTGACAGTCAACAGCTTTTTGTCTGGTGATAGTTTTTCTCATCCAGGATCCACCTGAGAAACTCGTGTTTTACACATGAGAACGAGACTGAAAAGAAAACGGTAGCAACAAAAGAAATTCAAATTCACTGCAGCTTTTTTCTTTCATGAACAGCAAATATCCAGACAGTGTTCAATTTTGGGATGGTCTGTGGCCCGAGGTTACTCGTTTGATCTACTGAGCCGAGATACGAGAGACAGTGAGGTCAGAGGTCGGGCTCGGCAGCCTGGAGCAAGGAGAGCCCCAGTGATTCGCCTTGAGACACAGCAGGAGGGAGGGAGGGAGCCTGCTGCGACAGGAACCTGAACCCACACCATCCTGTTTTAAGGATAATCTCAATCGCAGCACAGTGAAACCAACTTAAGTCCTTTTACTAAATAACAAATCTCTCCATCTTATACATACTATGGGGCCCATTTACTAACATTAAGTAAAATATATATTCAGTAACTTCAGTTTCTAGTGTTAAAAACAAAAATATATACATACAGCATTTATAGTTATGATTAAACGTGGAGTTACAGCCTCGTGTGACCCGACCGAGTTTAGACGTCACACAACAGTTGGTATCAGGACAGAAATAGAGGGATCAGTGTGTTTCTAATGACAGAAAGAGAAAGAGGGAAACCCACCTGCAGTTTGGCGGAGGGTCCAGAGTAATGTCGGCCAGCTCTTTCTGAATCCTGCACACAAAAATGAGTCGAAATCAGGTCACTGAAGATTAAACTTTAAAAAAACACATCAAGAACTCCGTCGATCATTTTGTTTGTTTGCTTTCTTGTGTAAACAGTGAGGCGGTGAGAGTAGAGACGGTTTTGATTACTCAAAACACGGCATATCTTGTGACTGCGTACGTTCATCTCTGCTGCTGGGGATGAATTAGCATCTCTTCCTGTTTCTGTGACGGATTTATTCCTTTATGAATGAACGTATCTCAAAGCGTTGTCACATTGGCTGCTTTTATCCACGCAAGAAAACAAAGTAAACGTCCTTTACAGACACAGCGGATCGGTTAGAAGATATTTCACGAACCGAATCAAATAAGTGATTCATCACTATAAAATCTGGGGGTTTATTTTTTTTACCTTTTGGCGCTGGTGGAAAGCAGCTTGGAGGTCTTGCTCATGCTGGCTTTGCTCTCCCGTTTCTTCTTGCAAGGTGTGTCCCTCTGTTTGGTTTGGCTGGAGGAAGGTGGTGATGAGGAAGAGCTGGTGCTGGCACGGGAATCCTCATCCGACATACCGGTTTGGATTGGAGAAGAACCGGACCCTGAGGCAAGCAACGTAGGAAAAAAAAAGAAAAAGAGGAAAGGTTCACGGTGTTTCAGGTGCCAGTATGAGGCTGAAAGAGGTTTTCCTCGCTGGAATCATTCTTCCTGTTCAACGTGATGAGGCCAAAATCCACAGTTATCGGTCAGTATGAACCGGAGGAATGATTACAGCAAGAAAAACCTGTTTTAAATGTTCATTTGGGCGTCTGACTGTCGCTTAAAGACAGACCTGAACGACTGTGAACGCTTTAAGTAAAAGACACACAGCTGTAAGAGGAGCAGCAGCGAGTGTCAAAATGATTTCTAACCCAAGCAGGTGTGAAGTGCCTGCAATAGCTGGCAGGTTTCATAATTAGCAAGCGACTTTCACTATTTATAAACAATCATTGTGCATGTTTTTACAAAAGCGTCTGACATAGTTGGCAACGTATCTGTACTCTTCTATTTAAAGCACTCAGAAAGTCAAGCAAAACATAATTAATAAATATTAGATGTATATTTATAATCACCGGTGGTGGAAGAAGTATTCAGATACTTAGTGAAAATCATCGTAAAAATACTACAAGTACATAAGTATTGTGATCTTAATGTAGTTAAAGTACTGCAGTAACAGTAGTGACATATATATTATTATATATTAATACTGAAGCATCAGTGTTAGAGCAGCATGTTACTGTTGTAGCTGCTGCAGGTGGAGCTAGTTTCAACTACTTTATATACAGTTAGTTAGTTTAGTCCAGTGGTTCCCAACCTAGGGGTCGGGCCCCTCTAAAGGGTCACCAGATAAATCTGAGGGGTCATTAGATGATTAATGGGAAAGAAGAAAAAACAAAGTTCAGATACACAAATCTGGTTTCAGCTTTTTCTCTAATCTTTGATTTTTTTTGCTGAAATATTGGATCATTTGAACATTTATGTGAGAAGTTTAGAGGTAAAAATCACTATTTGGTGGAGCTGTTAACAACTCAGACATCTGAAATGTGACCCGACTACACACTGACTAATGTAAGAAGGATGAAACCACTGGTTTAACTTTAACTATGTTGTATTTTAAAAGCTGCTTATATTTATCATATAAAGAGTAACTAAAGCTGTCAGATAAATATAGTGGAAGTAGAAAGTACAATATTTACCTCTGAAATGTAGTAGAGTGAAGTATAAAGCAGCATCAATTAAAAATACTCGAGTAAAGTACAAGTTAAGTACTTGAGTACTTCGTCACTTTCCACCATTAACAGCAGCCGTTTATTTATTACATGGAAAATTATCCGCGCAGATTAATCATCTGTTCAGCTGGTATTTCCAGCAGTGTGTGTGTGTGTGTGTGTGTGTGTGTGTGTGTGTGTGTGTGTGTGTGTGTGTTTTCTACATACCTGCCGTTAGCTCGCGTTTCCGTGTCGATTAAACACACCGTCGTTAGCAGCCAAGCTAGCTGAGTGCTCAGTTCACACCCGTGAAGTTAACCGTTTACGAACAAGTCAAGCTAACACTGACATTTAGTAATTAAATACTAATAAACGGAGCTGAGTCGTTACGGCTTATCATGGCGGTGACACTCCCCCCTCCCCCCATTAACACCGAGCTGTGGCTAACCTGCTAACCGTCCCCCCCCTCCTCCACCACCTCCACCTCCTCCAACAAGCAATGAACACTCAGGCCCAACGACTTCAGGGACGCGACTATTTCTTGGAGCAACGTGGGGTAAACCTGCTTGCTAAGCATCCCTTTACAAGTGAACCGATAACCGGGTAGCTTTAATATAAATCTACACGTAAATTACACATATTATTCCGAGAAACATCACGACTAGTGTACATTTTAACGGATCACACTAAATGTGTTTAAAGGCTAGTTTAAATAGGATAATTTGCAGGCAGTAGCCAGGAACAGCTCCGATCCAGCACATAGTCGGAGCCCCTTTTCCGTGCGACCAACTAACCGCGACCGTGTTGTTTGTTTGCTCGTCTTTTCAGCGGGTGTGTGTCGGTCAACACACCTCCGACTTCACACGGGAGCACACGCAGGCAACACACCGACATGTTTAACGTAGCAAGTCGGTAAAATGTCGGTCTTAAATCGGTTATTTAGTTCGCTAATAAAACTTACCCAGTCTATTGTGTCTGGACCTCCGCCACAGTCTCGGCTGGCTGGTGCCTGTCGCCCTCTGCGGAACGGAAGTAGCCTACCGCGGCTGCAGTGGGCTGAACAGCACCGGTCCTCCTCTGGAAACAGCACAGCCAACATGCCATCAGTGTGTTTTACACAAAAATGCTGCAACTGAAGTACAATTTTGATGTATTTCAGAGGGGAAATGTTGTATTTTCTACTCGAATAACGTTACATCTATCTGACAGCTTTACTTTGATAATATAACAATCCTTTAAAATACATGGTTGAAGATTAAACAGGTGATTTCCAACCTTTTTGACTTCTTAAAAAATAAAAATAAAATAAACAGTGTGTAGTTGGGGTCATATTTCAGATGTCTGTCTTCAGCCAGGTGTCCATATGAAGCCTGCTGTGATTAATCCTCCTGTTCATAATGGCTATTAAATGTGCTTTTAGTGTGAGTTACATCCACACATTTCATTTTGTGCATCTAAAAGTTTATTTGAAGCTTATATGAGGCGTCAGCAGCTTAAGTTAATCACATTAAGTGGATATCTGCCACATTTACAGTCTGTCTAGCATCACTTTTCCTCTTTGTGTTTTTCCTCTGACAGTGTTTCCCCCGTTGAGCTGCGGTGGAAACAAAAAAAAACCAAAATGTAATGTTGAAATATTTCTATTTGACTCATTAGCTTCAGATAAACTCAAAGATTAAAAGAAAAGCTGAAACCAGATTTGTGTATCTGAACTTTGTTTTTTCTTCTTTCCTCTTCCATTAATCATCTCACGACCCCTCAGATTTATCTGGCGACCCTTTGAAGGGGCCCGACCCCTAGGTTGGGAACCACTGGACTAAACTAACTGTATATAAAGTAGTTGAAACTAGCTCCACCTGCAGCAGCTACAACAGTAACATGCTGCTCTAACACTGATGCTTCAGTATTAATAATCTAATGACGTCATATATAATAATATATCAGTCACTACTGTTACTGCAGTACTTTAACTACATTTTGTGGCTAATACTTATGTACTTTTAGTAGGATTTTACATGCAGGACTTTTACTTGTAATGGAGTATCATCATATAGTTGCATTAGTACTGAAAGGATCTGGATACGTCTTCCATCCATATATGATTTTAATTTTATTACCTTTAATTGGGGGGTCGAACCTGTGAACTTGAAATTGAGTAATATTCATTCAAAGAGCAACCTGATAAAATCCCACCAAACAAATAAAAACCAAAGTTTTTAGACTGTAGCTTTACATTTGACAAACAACCATAAAAAACTCCCCCCAATTTATGAGGTGATGATTATATTTTGGGCATAATTTCTATCATTTAAAGAGGACAATATGGAAAGTTTACTGTGTTATTTACTATATTCAGGGATGTTAATCTAAAAGAACTTCAGATATGACTAAATTGCTCCATCAGCAGCCACTTAAACTAACCACATGTCTGCGGACGCATCTAAGAATTACTCATGACTAACATGGTATTATTATCGGCTCTGTGTGTTGACAACATTTATTACATGCAGGAGCCTCAAGAGCATATTTTCATAGTTTCAAGCGGATAATGTGGATAGTTTACTACATCCAACATTTGCAACTGACATTTCTGCTTATTTGGACAACATCTGGAGCAAATACTCATAAATCACATAAAAAACTGAGCTTTGCAGCAGTTGAATGAGCCGTGGATTACCGTCTGCTGGGAGAAGAAGACTGGAAAAGGTTTTGTTTTTTGTTTTTTTTTAAATTGTGACCACTGCTGTCATTAATTTGACAATAAAATGTTCATCCGTTAAGTCTTGTTTTATATATTCCCCCCAAAAAAACAACTTCATGTCAGTTTTTTTCAGCACTTGATTGTAGCCCTGAGTGAAAAATTCAAATCCAAATATGAAGTTATTGGTCAGTTAATGGATTAATCAATCAATAAGAATAATAATTGGCCGGTTTACGAATATACTGTAAATCCTAGTTTACTTAACTGACTGGATTATTGGTAAAACATAATCACTTCTTTGGATTGAAAGCTTGTTTATCATCATCACTGATACAACGTTGACATCACCGCCCCTTGATACAGATAATAAAAGTCTCAAGATAAGACAGGAATGTGCCACACCCAGAGCTGACGTTTCTAAATCAGGGTGTGTGTGTGTGTGTGTGTGTGTGTGTTAATGTGAGTAAAGAAGACATGAGGTAAGTGTTTGTGTGAGAGCGGGATGAAGCGAATGGAAGATTATTGATTTGTTGTAAATATTTGAGGATGTAGAAGTTGTAGTCAAATACAAAAGCGCAGACGGAGCCAAGTGTGTTGTTTTTTTTTCTCTTTTTTCTCACAAGCCAACCACAGTGTGTTTTATTGGGTGCTTCAGTAATACAAGTGCACAACAAACCACTCTGCAATTGCAGAGGTGGCGGGTAGCCAGTAAATATACAAGTCCTGCCTCTTTCACAGGCAGACCTATACTTTTGTGGTCTGCCTCAAAAGCCTTTGAAAAAATACATACAGTACAAACAAAATTAGAGGAAGTTAAAAAGCATAAAGATCCATTGATGCTTCCTGTTCCATGCAGGTAATATACTGATGACAAATACAAAAAAAAAAACAAAAACAAAAACAAAGGGAAAAAAGTAAAAGCATATATTCTGCATGTTTGTTCCAGGTGCCACTAAGAAAATGAGAATACATACTGTATAGCTGGAGGACAATGCGTATGATAATTATAATATTCTGTGTTTTGTTTTTCCCCAATACAATACTTCCAACATTCAGATATTGGAAAATAAAAATTCCAATCTACTCTTTGTATAAAAAAAGAAGCTTTCAAGTCAACAAGGAACAAAAAAAAAAAAAAAAGGAAATTTTTTTTGTGTTGTTTGATTTTTTTTTTTTTTTTAAACACAGAAAAAGGTAGATAAAATGTTGGGAGGAGTCGGAGGAGGAGGCGGAGGAGGAGGAGGACAGGAATACCGTTGCACTTGGTGAGTGTGCTTTGACAGACTAAGGGTGAGAGAGAGGTAGAGAGAGGTACAGTGAAGGGTGGGCGGAGGTAAAGAAGGGGACGGGTGGTGGCGGGGGGTCTATGTGGCGTATCTCTTCGTCCATTGTTTGGCTATTCTGTCATGCTCTGTTCTGTTGGTCAGGTACTGTGTGGCGATGCTTCCCACCAGGGGGTCGGCTGGAAGGTACAGAGACAGAGACAGAGAGTGTAAATCATTGAGTATAATCACTCAGCAGGACGCTGTGACACATTTATATCCTACCAGGCCCAAAAAGTTTGTAAAAGTTTATCCAAAGGAAGATGTGTTGCCTAAAAAGTTTCACTAAAGGGGACAATAAAGTATATCTTGTATCATACTATATAGTATATAAAAGTGATTTTGGATTTTGGATACAGCCAAAGCAGTTTCAGCTTGTACTTTAAAATGTTAATACCTGTGTTCAATACCATCCTAAAACTGTTTTATAGCACTTTAAAATATCCTTCATACCAAGCGAGGTTAATAATAAGATCTGATTTCTTCATGTCATTATGTCCACCAACAGTAGACGTGGTGACACCGTCTCATACTCAACTGTATCAGTGACCAGTTAATCACATTAATAAAGGAGCAGGGAGCAGCAAACTATATGTAAGGGACTGAGGGAGAGCAGCTGTGAAACCACCATGTCAGGGTTGATAAGGTCTTTGATCAATACTTATCACCCAATGATTCCTTCACGCTCATTTTCCACTTATTCACATCCAGCCTACTCGCTACTTTCAACGATAGAAGACTTGAAGAGACGTTATGTTTTTAGTAACATAAGTGATGGTGTTACTTTTCCATTAAATACTTATTGTGGAGCTCCTCTGTAAACAGCTCACTGACTCTGCTCTGCTGTGAAAACGTGTTTTTTTAAAATATTATTTACAACTTGAGACTTGAGGCCACCGACTGTGCCAAAGATCTGTCAGTGTTAGATGGCCTTGGGAAACAACAAGGGTTTAAATTGCTCATGGCTTACTTTATACGACATTAATAGTCTGGAAACATAATTCTGACTGTACGCCAACTTTAAATGTGGCCTTGAGTAAAAACAAACAGAGAAAAGGAAACAGCTAATCTCACTTTACACAAAAGTCTCTTCACAAATATTTTCTGTTTTATTACTTTATTACTGTTTTATTACTTTTATTACACACACTGAGGCGTCGACGTCTTACCCGGGTTACAGTCTGTGAGCAGGGAGCAGATGGACAGCAGCACCTTGGAGATGGTGAGAGCAGGACTCCAGTTGTCCTTCAGGATGTCCAGACAGATCACCCCCTGACTGTTGATGTTGCAGTGATAGATCCTTGTGCGAAACGTTACCTGCAAGACACAAAGACAGAAACATGTCAAAACAGGAAACGTGAGCGAGACGAAAAGATGTAAATGTATAATTATTGTGAAGAGCGGAAGATCAGTTTTCTAATGTATCTACCTCTCAGCAAGAAAACAAATAAAAGTCCTTCCTAATGTGTTGAACTCTTCCTTTAAAACTGATGGTAATAATCACTTTGCGACACGTCCACCTTCGAAGGAAACGTACACCACTGATGTCACAGTTGACTCTAAATGACCATGACGTGGTTGCAGCTGAAGGTCAAACTCTTTGACCTTCACCTTCTGAGCCACGGGCGCGGCTCCTGATGTCGTCACGCGGCACTAAAAGGACCATCGACCTTCAATAAAAAGACCCACGTTACAGATACTGTGATTGTATCCTGAGTGGCTATTCTAGTATATATATAGTATATATATATATGTTTATATAGTTTCAGTGTATTACAATTAAACAATGTATTATTACACTGTATGACCCTGAAAAGAACGGAGCCATTGTGTTGTGACAAGTTCACATAGGGTTAAATGATGCAATTAAATCATTCAACACAGCCAGCTTATCATATTTAATACAGAGCATCTAGGAGAGCTGCAACAATTAGGTGATTAATCACTTTAATACATTTAAATGTATTATTTTGATATATTTAGTGTTTGTTTTAGTCCTTTTCTGATAGTAAACTGCATACGTTTGGGTTTTGAACTGTTGGACGGCACAAAACATTTGCGGTTTGAGACCAAGATAGATAATCGTGTAGACAGCCGTGTAGAAATACTCTGCAACACTTTTAAACCAAACTATTTGATTTACTGTATTTTAACAGTAGTAATATATTCATTGTTATTATTGTTGTGTAAACAGGGCTAACTCTACAAGCAGAGAAACAAGATGCAATCAGCAAGTATAATTAAAAAGGTAATTTAATTCTAATCTGATGTCTTATGCTCTGTTTGAAATATTTCATCCAGGGAATCATTTATGCTGATATCAATAACAACCACCCGCCTCCGTCAGCGGCTCCACTGGAGCAGCTGAGGGTTAAAAAAAAAAAAACATCTCTGAAGATTTGTTGTTGTAGTTTTTGGGATGAAAGATGGTTACTGGATGTTTTCCATCATGATCAGTTGGGAAATCTGTTCTTGAGGTTTATATCGTGTAACGGAGAGATTAACAGCAGTGAAGGGAAGATATGTGAAGCATTATTTTAATCATAATATCCGTCTGAGTTTAGGGGCACCTCACAATATAAATGGGCTTTAATTAATTGCTGCCAACCGATTATAATTAGTTCAACAGCCAGAGCTGCTGTATGACCACAGGAACCAGACGGACATAAGTGATGTGTTAAAGATGGAGGTCAGGTTCTGCTTTATTCACATGGACGTATCAGCATCAGTATAACGGGCCTGTTTCAGGCCTCCACTGAGGATCAGATGTTGCTGAATGTGCATGTAGTTTAAATACACAACGACTGTGTTTTACTGGACCATGTGTTATGTGGGTTTTTGATTCCTGGGTTTCCTGATAGACTGAAAACTGCTTTTACTCCATCTTGTCACACTGCAACACCTTTTTTTACTGAGTCAGACTGACCAACAGGGGGCAGCATGGTGTAAAATCAAAGCACCACAAAACAGCAACAACAGTTTTGTCATCACTTTAAATACTGGATTTATTTACCGACACCTAAGTGTGAATTAATCCCTCACATGTCACAGCAAACGGCCTCCTGCAAACACTAACAGTCAGCACGTGGTCTCCTGTGTTACCTGGAAACTGCTCACAAACATCCTGCTGGGCTCTTTAAGTCGACCGTCTCAGTTTGGATTTGAGCTTGACATCTGTTCGGTTCTGACACTTGACACCAACTGTTTGCCCTGCTGCTCCAATCATCAACATCTGGCCCTCCTGACCCTGACCCTCCAGAGGAAACCTCTAATGAGCCCTTGGCATTCCCAAAACTCACACAGGGCCAGGACGTTATAAATAACCCAACCCCTCCACCTCTGCAGACACACTGCTCCTCCGCTGAAACGCATCCACCAGACGAGCTCCTTGAGACTTTAAAAAGGAAGATCTAAAATTCCCAGAGTGCATTCAGCTGCTGAGCTTCACTGGAGCATTTCTATCGTGAGGGAGTGTATGGCAGCTATGGGATGAAGGGGCAGGGATTGGGCAGGGATGAGGGGGGGTTGGCTGCAGATCACAGTGTGTCGGAGGGGTAGGAGGTATTGAAGGGGGCGGAAACACTCAAGTCCCTCTGGCTACAGAAAGCTGGGCCGGAGCCTGTGGATTTGTTTGAGTCTGCTGTCAAACACAGAGCTGATAGTTAAACAGCACAAAGAACGAGGACGAGGGAGAGAAGAGGGCAAACGAGCATGAGCAGGGTGTAACGGAGAGAGAGAGAGAGAGAGAGAGAGAGACAGAGATAGAGAGAGAGGGGGTAATCGGGTGCACTGCAAACTAAACAGAGATCGGCCCTGGAGGTCCGTGAGTTCAGTAATGACATCCACTCGACGTCTTTTAAAGTACTCTGCATACAACACCACAGTCCTTCAGGAGCGGAGCAGGTCAGGATTTGACTCACGATGCAAACAAAAGTGCAGAGAAGCTGTGAAAACGCTGCAGTAATGTACACTAATGTGATGAACAGTGCTCCACCGGCTGGTGATTCTCTTTCGACCGGTGTTTCAAGTTCACGTCCACCAGGCAGCAGACCGGCACCGAGCAGCCGAATGTTTGTTTCAGGGAAGATGACATAAGTTTATTTCTGTGGTAATGACAGTGAACTTTCTCATCGCTCCATCTCACATCCCCAAAACAACCTAAAGTAGGTCACGAGTGCAGGAAGGGGAGGGGGGGGCTTGCTTGCTTTTCTTTTAAAATAAAAAGTGTGTGTAATCTATCTTTTATATTATGAATGGCTGAGTCATCAGCGGACTCTGCAGTTCCTCTGTGCTCTCTGTTGTGGTTCAATATCACTGCTCTCATTGAATCATCAATGAACATTTAGCCGTTTCATTTCGAGTTAATCTTAATGTTATTTTGGCTTCAGGACCAACATAATGAGCTTTTCCTGCCACCAGACGTTTTGACATTTGTCTCCGTACAATGTCTAAAATCAATGTCCACGTGGCCTCATTATTCTGCACAAAAACAATATAAAACATGAACTGACTGTGTGTCCATCACGCTTCCAGCTGATTTCCTAACTTTCCCAGATCAAGAAGTGACCCAGATATGTTCTCCACATTTTCCCAGACTTTCCAGACCCTGTGTGGGAAATCTACACTTAATCTGCTACTCGAAACATCCAAATATTTCCACAGTAACGTCTCCTGGCTGCTGACCTTGGGGGGTTTGAAGGGGTAGTCTGGCGTGAAGGCGATGTCCAGGAAGAAGACGCCTCCCTCGTACACGGAGCCCGGTGGTCCCAGGATGGTCGACCTCCACTCATAGATGTTGTCTCCTTTGGGGCCAGCGCTGGAAAATTGAAACAAAAAGATGTGTTAATATGTTCATCAGCAGGGTGCGTTAGAATCGACAACCTGGTGTTCAGACCGCCGGCGGGCTGACAGAGATTTGGGCATGTGTGTGTGTGTGTGTGTGTGTGTGTGTGTGTGGAGACAGCTGAGGCGGTAAATGTGGAGCTTCTGACAAGTTAATGATGGAGATTTAGGGATTGTTGCAGCCTGTGCTATTTTGGTAGGAATTTAGATTATCTTTTGAAATTTGTGAGAAGATTAGATTACATTTCTGACATACTGACACACACCAGTGATCCTGTGTGAGCACGTTTAGTGTAAAAAAAAAATAAAGAAAAAAAAAAGAAAATATTTTACATAATAAAAACAGAGAAACTGTATAAAAAAGAAAGAAGAAGAGAAGAAGATATTCATAATACTGGAGCCAGTTTTTATCATGAGATGAGTATTTATGCTGAGTGGAGTCTGAAGGTCACATCTGTTGTATAGGCCAGTAATTAATGCCATTTCCATATTAAACCCCCCACCACCACCATTGTTTATGGTAAGACCCTGAGCTGGCACAGCTCCAGGAAGAGACCGGGACAATGTCCAGATCACAAAGCCCGGGACGACGAACAATCCCTCCCATTTTCATGTAATTACCAGGGATGGTGTTCAACCCTTGGCTCCTGGCAGATGTGTGTATGCGTGTGTGTGTGTGTGTGTGTGTGTGTGTGTGTGTGTGTGTGTGTGAGAACCGCGCGGCACACAGTGTTTTCTTTCCCTCAAGGCTGCGGCGACGCTTTCATTTTGACATAAACCAATAATCTGAGACAAGAGATTTCCCTGAAAGTGAATATAACCTCAAACAGAGAAAAAAAAAAAAAGCAAGCGTGCCCTTGACAATAGATCATAATCCATAAATAGAAATGAAGACAGTAGATGTTTCCTTCCTCCTTCAGCATCAACGCATGCAAATTTCCACTAATCTACTTTACCACTCTTTCACACTGCCCCTCTCTAAAGCCTTCTTTAATTAGCTAATTATGATTACTTCTTCTCCGGGGAATACACTGTTGATAAAAACAAAGAAATACATAAAGACCGATCTGTTGTTTCAGAAAGAAGAATAAATAATAAATAAATAAATGAGTTACTGCTGTATAAAAGGACACAAACGCATGTTGACATTACTCATATCAGGGAGGTTTTGTTAATTTATGGAAAAACGCTGGTTTCTGTTTGTTTGTTTTGGCAGGTGAGAGCAATGATACCTGCAATATGACTAAAAAAATCACACCAAATATGAAATCTGAACATGCAGGCTTTGTTTCTGCAATGCACTGCGGTTGAACAGAGAGCAATATCTGAGGCAATTACAGGAAAAGTGACCTCGAAACACAGAAAGATTTATAGGCAGACGGAGACAGATGTTGACATGTGATAGGCAGCGGCCTCTTGTGCTGGAAAAGCCTGTCATAACAACGTAAACGGAGGGAAAGCTACAGCACAGACTCCCGTTTAATCCAGCCGTCACTCCTCTGCTGTGTTATTTAGTAGAAGTTAAATTAAACCTGGATGAGTTTGGACATCAGATAACAGGTTGAAGGTCGACTCTTAACTTCAGACATCGTTTGATATATAAAGTTATCCGACTGTTTCTTCAGTTTTGTGTCTCTGCAGATGAATACGGTGACATCTGGAGTTTATTAAATCTTTTTTTCATTTTTCAACAAATCCCATGAAAAGACCAAAACACCAACCACGAACTGATCCTGTTAACAAGCATCGTCTGTGTAGTGAAAGCCTGATAAATACTCTTCCTCTGTGCCAGTGATCAACACGGTTACACAGGGACTTCCTTCAATATAAGTAACACAGGCTCTGTATTTTAGCTGGAGTCGATCCCACATACAAATACACAAATCTGTACCTGAAAAAATGTGTGTGTATATTCATGAGTGATTTTTGAAAGATTATATTTTCAGTATAAACCTATGAGCTTGAGGACGAGAAGAGCAGGAAGTACTGAGCATCTGGTTTTGGTCTTTTCTTGGTATTTGTTGACAATAAGACAAATACAGAATATCACCAGCTTTATCCTTTAAAGATCAGACAGTCATAGAAAGCTGGAATCAGAGAATTTAAAATAAAAATGACTTCAAACTGCATCCGACAGTCGATCATTTGACCGATTTCCTCAAAGACGGCTGTAAGTATGACTGTAAATATGCAGTGTGGACCTGAATGATCAATTCACCGCTGCAACAACGGATCAATTAGTCGATCTGCAGCTAGTTTGATAATTAATTCATCTTTTAAAAATGCCAAATATTTGCTGATTCCAGGCAGGGACGTGCAATCAATCAAAAGTTTAATGGAAATCTCGATATGGACTCTACTGCAATTTTTATACAAGCTTAAGAAAACATTTGGCACAAAGCCCTGAAAAAAAAATCATTTAAAAACACGCTTTTCAATGAAAATGGGTACAATGGTGTAAAAATGATTATTCCCTCTAATGACGCAAATCATATCACAACTGCAATATCAGTCAAAATAACCGTAATTAGATTTTTTTTCCCTTAAAACCGTTCAGCCTTAATTCCAGTCTTACGTTAATATAAATGAAATATTTGAGGATTTTGGGCAATTCGAGACATTTGAAGACGTCACCTTGTGTTGAAGGATTGTTTTTCATTGTTTTCTGATATTTTAAAAGACCACACAATTAATCATGATACTAGACAGACTAATTGCCAATTACTATAATCGTTAGTTTTATAGTAATAGTTGGATGACTCTATTAACAGAATGATAGATTATTTTCTGATATTTTCTAATGTGGCTGATGATCGTCGTCGTCGTGACATCTCTAAGCATCTCCAAACATTTCCTGACCCTTACAGACAGCTCATCTTCCCTCTGTGAAACCTGCGCTCCCATTTCTGAGCTACACACACACCTCGAGTGACACTTTCATCACTGCTACACTACTCAAAGCTTCACTGACGCCGCGGTGAAAGAGAGAGCCAAATATTTCATATCCAAACATCCTCAATAGAAGCAGAAGCTCACTTCCACCAGTTTAATAACTAATAGACATGACAGGACGATAGAGATGAGCGGGCATGGCAGAGGTCCTCTCTGGAGGGGATCTGACAATCACACAAGCGGCTGTGGATAAAGGCCAAGTCAATAGCTGAATGTGGATGCCACCGCTGGCTGTTGCTCGGAGACCCCCCCCCCACTCGGGCGTTCATGTGGTGCTTTGTTGCAGCTGGTTGAGCGCCAGCGCTTTCAGGATCTGACGGTCTCTCACGCCGCCGGTACGTTTTGGGGAGAGGTTGAGCGGCGTGGCCGTCGCGAGAAGCTTCGAACTTCGTCTTTGTGCCAGATCCCGTTTACTGCGGTAATTAATGTCAGGAGTTAAATGGCTTATGACGCCTCGTCCCGGGTTAATGGCTATGCTGAATGTTATGCTCCGACTATTCAGTTCACAGTCATTACTGGCTCATCAACACCAGGGCTGATTAAGACATTAGTCTATCCCAAGAAAATTAACCAGCAACTATTTTAATACATGAATAATTGTTTTTCAAGCACAAAAAATACATTTGCTGGTCAAATGTGAAGATTTTCTGTCACATACAGAACTGGAACAATATTTCAATAAGTCAAATCGACAAAAAAATTAATCACCAGAAGTCGTTTTTTAAGAAAAATGTCCAAATTCTCTGATTCCAGCTCCTCAAATGTGAATATTTTATATAGATTAATTTAGTCGTCCAATGATGATGATTTGAATGATTGGTTGCAGCCGTGCTTCCTTCCTCACTTTTCAGCATTAAGAACAAACAATCAGAGATAAATATTACGCGTCGCTCCTGTTTTTCTTTCTCCTCTTCTGCTCTGCAGGGATACATGACGTTAGCCAGCGTAACAGTGCTGTTTATGGGCTTTGTTGCAGGCTGTAATAATAACCCCTGTGTAAGTAACACTAGGCTTATATCTGCAGTGCACTGTCAGCCAAATGCCTTGATTCAGTGAATATTTGGGTCATTGGTTTTGGTGCGGGTGTCACTGCCCCGTCCTCTGAGATTACGCTCATGTAGGAGTCTCGCTCTGACAGCTGGGCTGCGTCTTCGGCCGCACACGGCACCGAAATAGTGTTTAGCCACATATTCACACTTCTTAAATCCGTTTTTAAACAGAAACACGCAGTTCATCTTGCACAGACTTTGCTCGCTGCTTTGCTTCGACGGATTGGACACTTTTCAAACCCGGAGACTCTGCTGAGAGTTTCTCAGCCGGAGCGAGAGGAATATGAAGCCCTGCGTCGTCATTTTTACCTTCCACTCTCAGATCCTGAAAACTATCCCAAGCTGTGCCCCGTAATCACAGACGGCACTCATAATTTCCATATAAATTGAATGACCTTTCCTTCCCATGATACAGTGCAGTCAGACCAGGGCTTCCTTTGTGCATTTAAAAATCATCCACTTTACTTTATTTCATGGTAAATCTCCAGATCGGTGCCAATGCCAAAAGATAACCTTTATCTCGCGGCGTGAGCGCTAGGCTAATCTCTGCTAAATCTTGCAGTTTATTGCCACCCCAGAGCCAATTCCCACAGACGTCAGGGCTCAGGTTAAGTTGATGAAAGAGATGGAGTCATGAGATAGGCCTGTAACATCATACAGTATTTACACACACATAAAGAGTAAACTTTTATCGGCTTCTTTGTGAAAACACTGTTAAACTACAGTAATTCTTAAGATATACAAACAGATTTCACTTTGGAGTAAACTGCAATGACAGAGCAGACAAAAACTCAAAATTTCTACATCAAAAGAAAGAAAAACACTCGGAGCAACCTCTATTAAGAAAGACTCAAAACCACAGTTGCAGGGAAACGGCGAGAACAAACAGTCTTGTGTGCTTGAAATGACTGTGTTTAAATCTTACAGACAAAAAAAAAAAAAAAGGTCATTTAGGCACAGAGCACACAGTCGTCTGTCTACCGTCAATGAAACGGCTCCGGAGAGCACGCTGGTAGGGCTTCAAAGACGAGTCGAACCCCTCGGGTTCCTTGTTATGTTAGTGCTGAACACTAAGCACATTCATACAGGCCTTTATCGTCATCATTACAAAATATTCAGGGATTATTAGTCACCGCTTGTTATGATGTACGTTATATAAAGTTGGCCGTGTAACGCGGGCATGTGTGTTGAGTAATCTGAAATGTTTTTTTAGCCTCATAAATTTACGTTCTCAGAAAACTGTCCAGAAACGAAACACTGCAGCTGATGCAGGTATTGATTTCACAGTGTATTTAGTCATATTTGGAAACACACTGTGCACATAGATGGACAGTGTGTGCTCCAGAAGTGATGTGAAAAGGGTTTTTTTTCCACCCACTATAGAAATCAACTGTAAGTGGAATAAATCCAAGCTGAACGCAGCTGGCGTGTTTTATAAAAAGGAGAACAACACGTGTTTCCTGAAGGCTCTTTGCAGGTCTGAATGTTTGATACTCAAAAGATTAGGTTACATTCAAAGGATCAGGTAAAAAGTTGGAATTTCACTTAAAAAAGGGTCAGAAAACCAAACCAAACATGGCATCATCTATTCATCATCACCGCTGTGCTGTTCAGCAGGTAGAGAGCTGCACTGATAAATAAAACAGGCAACGTAAACCAGTAATTGAATGTGAATCAGTACGTTTCGGAGCCCGTGAATACCGCCGTGTGCAAATAAAGCCATTATCTGCATTATTTGCCATTCTAGTTCATTCCCCGTGGGCACTTTTCCTAATGGCGCCGTCATTCAGTTGAGATCTCCTTTTCTATCAGTGTGGCTGCTGCCGTTATCAGAAGAGGAACTTTAATGAAGCAATCTTCTTTCCCCCCGACCGTGAAAGAGCCCCAAGACCAATTACTGTGCAGCTCAACAGCCGAGGTGACACCTCCTTCCTCTGTTCCCTTGTCTTTATTCTCTCAAATGACATGCTTTGTTTTTTTTTTTGTTTTTTTTTTTTTAATCAAGCCTTTTATTGTTCATCTGTACAATGAATACTGCAATTACTGGCCGAGCGGTTTATCCAGCAACAAGGGAAATGGTTGAGTAGGTGGATGTGTGCTTTCCAAGTTGAGGCGAATAACACATTTTTAGTCCCACAGGAAGGCAACCCTGGCGTGCTGGGCTTAATCAATCTAAACAGCAGTCAGCGTTAAACTGAGGAAGTATACTTCAAAAAGACACGTTAGAGGAACTCGGGGAAGTTTGTCCACCCGCACGAGGGTTTTAAAGTTAACAGAGCTGCGAGTAAAGCAGGGCATCTGTTTATTATCCTCAGCCATCCTTTCTAATTCAGCAACACGCTGCTGAGGTGCAACAGAGATTTCGGTGGTGGCGAGCATTTTTTTTTTTCATTCTACGCATCTGAGCTGCTGCAGAGCAAATGTTTGCCTCTGGGTAAAAGATGAATAATGCAGAGCAAATATCATTACCATAATACATAGGCTTTGCATAAAAGGGAACAGCACAACACCGTGAGTCATAAAAATATCACTTAAGCCAACAAAGCTTTGCTGTGCAACCAGGGTGAAGGATGACACAACAACTGATAATATTTCTTTAAAAAAATAAAATAGTTTCATAAATGAGGACCTTGTTGTGGACAGTAGTTGTTTTTTTTGTGTGCGTGTCTGCTAGGAGGTAATTATAAACCTTTGATCTGCTTGAATACAACTAGACTTTGTGTAAGTAGGTTTTACAGGCCAGAGATTCACAAGTTCACTGCTTCAGGAAACTGACTAAAAAAATAGATTTGCCTCCGAGATAAAACTGCAGCCTCTTGCAATTTATGAACTAAATTAGTCACGAGAATGATGTTAATATTTCTAATTTCACAGCCGTGCACCGCGGTCTATTCAACCATAATTAGAGAGAGTCTGTTCAGCTTTCCTGCTCCCACCACAGAAGCTCTCTGGGCAGCCATTTGGCTTCATAGCCGAAGGAACGGACGTATTACCAAAAGGTCAGTGATCAGAACGAACTGAGCCGCTCCATCCGCTGTGGAGCCGGATGCACCGTCAGTCTGGTCCATTCACACCATGTTTCAGCCCAGAGGTTTGCAGGTAGAGAAACGCAACATGATTTTTAACAAATCAGCACAGAGAAACGGGGGGTGAGTTCCTTTTCGGATGTTATTCACTTCACTATTCATAATAGAGTATTAAAGGTGTTAACATTTCATCCCCCAGACCGCAAATATGTCATTAAGGCTCTTTAAATCTTTCAGGCAGGACTTTTGATTTGTGACTTCAGAAGGAAATCTGTTCAGTTTCCATCCCGGTCGCAGCGGTAATGGGATCTCAGAGCAACTGTTTACTTGTGAGTTACTGTATTTGTTTGCTTGCCAAAAGAATCTGTGTTTGCTTTCGTGTCGGCCTCTGATTGCCGTTTAGCCCGTTTTCACTGACCAAAAAACTGGGCGTAAAGGCGACACTCAAAAACCACAAAATATCCACACATCGTTGCTTCTCGCTCAGTTTCCTCCACCAACCCTACGTTAATACCAATCTGGACAAATGTTTGCCAGAAAACTACCTCACAAAATGAAGACATTAAGAAGTGAATGGCTCATATGAATCGAGGTACGGGCCGCGTTCGCTGTCAAACACGTGGAAACATTAAGGATGAATTAAACTCAGCGGGAGGGCGCATGTTACCTTCGTTCTATAGGAGCTCATTTATGTGTTTCCCACTTAAAACTTTGTGTGAGGAGGAAAATGATGAAGGCAGCTTGGTTTGCTCAAGACGAATATTATTTTTATCAGATGTTTCATAGGCGTTACACCGACTGTTGGCCTCGTCTGTATGCTTTAACATCCTTCTGCTCTTGTACCAGGATAATTTATCTTACGGTAATACTCTTTTTCTAAGATATAACACATTTACATACATGTTAGCAAGTAAACAGCTTGAAGTACTCAGAAATCAACCAGCTCTTTCACTTCTTCAACATTCAGTTTTATAGCAGCAATCTTATTATATGCATTATATTATTATATCACTTTTAAATCCGTCTATTTGAATTTATGTTTGTATTTTTGAAATTTCCAGTAGTGACGCCCTTTTAAAAACTTTTAAGTATTTCTAACAAACACAGAAAATTCCAATATTAATGAATAGTGTTTTATATCATTAACTAAAATCTTGTTTCCAGTTCGTATTTGCCTCATTTTCTATTTTACAAGCATTTCATCTACTTTATAAAAAAAACAAAAACAAAGGTCATTTTTGCCTGTGTAAATGTTTGATCTGCTTTCACACCAACATCATTAAGAAGACGAGTTTTTTATTTATTCTCCTTGACGACGAACAAAGCGATTGTGATTCTGTGGAGGTACGTAAAAAGGTCAGGAACACGCCAGCATCAGACACAGATGGGTGAATATATAAATAAATAATAAATAAATAAAATTATGGAACAAGACATCGATTAGAGCCGATTCATCCGAGGTCAAATATCTTGTTTTTCTAGTTTCAAACTGACACATCTAAAAGATCCTCGTTGACGTTGCCGTGCACAATATGTTGATCAACCCTGGAGATATTCCTGGAGCTCACCCCCTCTCTTTCCTGCAGTCCCCGGCCCTCCGCCCCCTCATGAATATTGATAACTCTCCCTGCTGTGCTTAATGGTAACGCTGTGAAAAATGATGCTGGGTGTGTCGCTCGCACATAATCCCCCCGGGGCCGTGGCACGACACTAATATGCAGCCGTCACAGACGTGAAGATGATCCCATCAGCGAGAAGCGTATTAGAGGTCAGAACCTAAAGTAAAGACAGCCTCATTTCTGGGTGAGACTTGACGATAATGGAGATACATACTCATGTCAAGGCTGCGAAGCCAACAAGCGTTTGATGGAGTGGCCGGCTGTGTGTCTCATGAAAAGACCGTTTCCTGCAGCTCGTGTGATGTCATCAGGGAGTGACGGCTCTGTTTTTTGGGGCGTCTATGGGGCATTACATCACACCAGTAAAATCTAAAAACCAAATGGAGGCCATTTGTTCACAGAGGAATGAATGACATCTGAGTTTCAAGGGTTTTTTTAGCCTTTCCGAACCCAAAAATCAGTCGTTAAATGTCTCGTTTTGTCCGATCATTAGTCCTAAAAAACACAGAAGTTCAATTATTATGACATGTGACACATAAAAGCTGCAAATTATCACCTTTAAAGAATTGATATTTTTGCTTTATTATGGAATAAAATGATTATTTAACTATCAGAATCGATGCAGGTTAATTTTCTGTCGATTGGCTGTGTTATTGTTTTCATGTCCTCTACATGGATCATCGCGTGGTGACTTTTTGCCTGGGACGTGCAGCTTTAGGAGCTTTTCAGTGATTAAGTTTTTGCTGCATTAACTCTCTCTCTCACCCATATCTGCTTCCACTTCATTTCCAAAAACGACTTCTGACTTCCTCACAGAGGCGAAGGGTAAACTCGTTACTCTATTGTCATATTTAATCTGTTTCAACTACCGTCAAAAGAGAAATCGGTAACATTGCCTCATCTACAGTGGATGATATCTGCTGCTCAACGTCAGCGGAGAATCGCGGCTTTGTTATAAACGACCTTGCTCTTTGGGTTTGGATGGTTTGACTCGAAAATCTGATATTTACTGTCATGTTTTAGCCAGCTGAACATCGGGCCTCATTCACCAACCGTTCTTAAGAAGAAATGTCCTCTTTAAACCTGCTTTACACACACCAAAAGAGCACACTTACACACATTTGAGTGCAAACTTGAGATATTGGTGAATGGGGCCCATTGTTCTGCTTTTACTCCCATTGTAAGTGTAATAAAAAGCGTATGTTCGACCACAGTAAAAAACACATCAAGCAGCAGCACAGAGGCCTAAGAAGGAGGATTCATTTCAGTGATGATCCACTGATGTCGACATTGTTGACACCGGTGATTCACCTTCTGTTTCTGAATCACGAGTAACAACTTGCAACGCTCACAGCGAGATAGAAGCGATAGGTAAAGGAGATATAAACACGAGGAGCGAGAAAGGAGTATTTTTATGACAGGAGCGAGTGGAGGAGGAGGAGGAGGATGTGGGAGAGAAGGGATGTGAGTCAAGTGGGAATGTGAAATACAGCGAAACGATACAGCGATTCATTCACGTGATCTTTGAAGGGACACAGCCTCGTATCTGATCTGCTTCCTGGAGCTCAAACCTGCTATCAGGTAGATCTGAAACAACTAATCAACTAATAAAATAATGAAAATAAACCTTAGCTGCACCCTAAAGATTCTGTATAGAAGATATACAAGAAATCAAAAAGCAAATAAAAGCACCCAGGTGAATTTTCTAGATACTAGACGACTGTCAACAACCTCAGTCACACAATTTATTGTCAGTAGACACTTATTGATGATAACAATATGAATTTGTTTGTCATGTTTCTCTTATAAAAAGGCGAATCTAATCTGAGTTTTATTCCCAGTTCGATCACTGTAATATCTGAGCAACCTGCAGGCAGGAGAAAAGAAAAAAAACAACACACGACTGCTTTCAAATGCTGCTTCGTTTGCATCAATATGTTTAAAACGCACACGCTGCCTGCACAATATACCTGAAGCGTATGACAGTGAGAATAATTGCCGTGTCAAATTGTCTCAGGCTGCAACATGTTCCCGTTCGTTTGATGCATGACGACTGCCAAGGTGACAAGCGAGCTGTCACAACGCTGAGAGTGAGATAAAGCTCCGGAGTAGTGACACAGCACTAAAAGTAAGAAAAGGTTCGTTCACACAGCATGTAAATTCATTTTTTGTTTTTTAAAACGACTTAAGAATTAATATCACAGACTCTCTCTTTTTATAGTGACAAAAACAAACACAAACAGTGGTTTATGACACCAAATGCAGCTGCGCGTTAACACAATAACCTTAGATGGATGTTAGAAGAAACAGCGTGGGTGTTTTATTAGAGTCATCAAGTGGGCACCTCCTACCACAGATGTTTCACTAAATTACATCCGCAACACTTTCAAGGCGTTAAATGGTAAATTCTGGCTCTCGGCGCACATCTGCACACATCTACACTGAATGACACGAAGCAGGATGGGGGTGGGGGGGGGGCTCTCCGTGTTAAATATAGCAACGCGGCGTGATACCTGGAGGCGATAACCGTGGAGATTGTCGGTGATAATAAGGAGACTGCAGATTTTAAACTACATGATGAGGATGGCAATTCTCTCTGACCGGGGACAAAGTGGGGAGGGAAGGCATGACGTACATCGAGCGGCCCCCGGCGCTGCGTTTGTTGAATGTACTGAAGTGAATCTCTTTAACACAACTCTCCGTCTGCCTCCTGAAGGGGGCCGACGGTCTGTGACTCCATTTGTCGCGGGGGTGGGGGGGTGAAATGAATAACCTTTCAGGCTAACCTGGCCGGCAGCGGGAAGCGCGTGGCATACAAATGATGACACTAGCTCCACCGTGTGCTCTCATTCATACGGGAATGTAAATGGCACTGTGATCATTTGCATGAGAAATGTAGTGTTTCATGCAGCTGACCCCCCCACCCCCCCTCCCTTCACCTTACAGAAAACACATTATTATATTTTGGTATCATTTTGAGTGAACAGAAAGGGAACACACACACACACACACACACAGAAAGAAAAGGATTATCTTGAAGAAGCTTAATTGTTTCCCAGGCAACTAGTTCCCCACTAAGACGATGACTGAGAAATTTCCGCTAGCGATTATTTTACTTTCAAATGACTTACTCGTGTCCTCAAGCTAAATCCTTCATGTGAGCAAACCTTTTTTTTTTTTTTTTGAAATAGATTAAAGTCCTCGAGGAAAAACAACATCTCTTTTTTAGCCTCCAGTTCAATAACTGAACCGGGCTGTGAGCTGGGATGAAAAGGGGTAGCTCCATGTTGATGGTTAATGATGGTGGGCTTCTGATGAGACCCAGCAGGGGTTATTAATTCATGCAATAAACAAGGCTGTCTAGGGTGCAGTAATTCCAAATAGCCAGATGAGTCATAAAAAGCTGTTTTCCTTAATCATTTTAAAGCAGGTGCTTATGAACGAATACGACCACAAGACATCAACTCCTCCCACTAGTGTCCTTAATCTTGCAAAGATGGACTTGTGAGGATTTTCTTTCTTAATTTGCACCGGAGTGCTGATTCAGACAGTAATTATTGTGCTGTAATAAACAGAGACCCGATCAGCGACACTGTCACTTTGTATTTAAGTTCATAAAAAACCCGGCTCCTGGAGACACTGATGCACATGTGGTCTGCCGCTCGCTCACAACCATATCTCTTCCTAAAAAAAAAAAAAAAAGAAGAAGAGGGGAAGGGGGGGCGAGAGCCGCGACAGCAGCACACAATAACCATTGTCTGTGGTAAATCCCCAGCAGAGCGAAGGGGGAACCACACGAGAATAGAAACAGCTTTTAAAGTCACACTACCGCTCATTTTTCCAGCATAATAATAATGTGATCTAAGGAGCTGCATTTCTCGACAGGAGATAGCAGCGTGCGTCCTGCAGCGGCAACAATGCCAAGAACGGCCTCACTAATTCATCCGAGATTACCATCTCAAAACACACAACACAAACAACGGCATTATGGGAACGGAGACAAAAGCGGGTGCGTTATAGTGTGGCCTTTTCCTTTATAGAAACAAGGAGCCTGGTAGGAAGCACATTTCTGCCATCTCAAGCGTCTGGATGTACGGCTCATGAATCATTAGGGAATGAAAACATCGTCTTACCTGCAGTTTGGAGGTGGGTCTAGTGTTATCTCTGCAAGCTCTTTCTGGATCCTGGAAAAAAAGAAAGATTTTACTGTTAAAAAAATAAAATCGATGTAGTCAAATGTTCAGAAGATGAAAGTCGTAGGAACATCTATTTGTGTAGTTCAGCTCTGTGTTTAGAGCTCGTGAGGAGGTAAATAATCTGATTTATTACAAATATCGATGTGCAATTTGTAAACGGGTGTCGTGATGTCAGAGAACATTATGATTTCAGCGTTAATATAATGGAAAATTGCTCATGTTTATACGTTTGTGTTATCTGTAGTTATTTGACTGAAGTGCATAAATACAATAATAAAAAAGATAAAAGACGAGCGCTTTGGGAATATTTACAACAGATAACTGTGCAAATGCAGCTGCTAAATAAATACAAAACTTCAGAACACGGTTGGGATTTTTCATTTGCTGGTTCAACGCTCTGAAATGTGAGATTGTTGATCATCATAAACTGTGCATGTGATATTTGTTTTTTTGGATGATCAGTTTGAACAACGTTTTATTGACGAAATTATTTAAAATTGAGAATATAACCCGCAGATTAATCTATAATGAATGAAAATGAACATCAACAGATAAGCGTGCAAAAACGGTGATTCATATCACAGCGCGAAGGGCAGCCGAGTGCACGTTTAGCCTCTTCATGTGACTGGAGGCCACTCGTAAACACTCATAAACATACACAAAATAAATATGTTGCTTATGACAAGCTTCAGCGTCGGGCCGCAGCTCAGCCATGGTTGCACGAACCTGTCATCACCTTTTGTTTTTTTGGTGGAAGTAAGTGTCGGTGGTGTTAGCGGTGCAGCAGAGGCAGGAGGCTGCAATGAGAAGATCTGTTTCTTTTTTAAATGACACTCCAGCGTGGAGCTGTGTGAGTTAGCTCCTTTCTGTGGGTTTAGTGTCTGAATAGCATGCATGTTTGAAATGACAATGCCTGTGGGACTATAGTCTTTTTATATAACTTCACACCCCCAGGACACAAAGGAGGAGGCCTTTAGTTTAACAAACAACCCCTGTGTAAATGCTGCTGCCTCTTTTTTTTTTTTTTTACCTCTTGGCACTAGTTGAAAGTTTAGCAGCGGTTTTACTCGAGATCTTGGTCTCCTTCTTTTTGGGCTGTGCTTGCTCTCGCTCCTGTTCAGGTGGTACCGATTCCCTTTGTTCGATATCTGAGCTTCCCCCGCTGGTGCTGGGGCTGTCGTCCGGTCTCTGCACTTCACTGGACATCATGGGCCCTGGAGAAGAAAAAAAATAAATTAATAAAAATAAAATAAGTGGACGGCAGGTAATGTCACACCATCCAAAGCCAAAGTTATCACTTCATGGGACAATAAAGATGCTCTAATGCTGCCATCTCAGCAAAATGGGAAATCAATCAATCAATCAATCAATCAATCAATCTATAGCTGATATTTCAAGAAGACTACATGGATGTGGGTTAAAGATGATTAAAGCCATTATATAGGGCTATATATATATATTAGCTACCTATATTTATAAATCAGACCCTAATGCTTCCTTCACTCCTTTATTTAAACTAATACTGGTTAATATTGTAATTTATGATCAATATTAAGATAAAAATAGACCCAGCAGATGGATAAAAACGGCTCAGGAAGCCTTTACTAGACGACCAAAGACAAAGATGAAATGTTTATACTTTAAATATTACATTAAAGTATACTGATATATATATATGCGGGTTATTTAGTAGGTAAAACGATGAGGAGAAGCGGAGGAGAGCTCGCCTTTTCCCGGGGGGCGTTCACGGTAATGATGAGGACATCAACGGCTGAAACGTACCTGGTTCAATAGACGTTAGAGATGCCAGGATCGATACGGTGATATTAAACCTCCTCAAAATAACAGCAGACACTAGTTAACATATTTATGTGTTATCGGGCATCACTTAAGTGTGTCGTCAAACCCGGTAGGTCATCATAAGTACGGATAAAAAAAACACACAATAGGGGTCGACGGGGGGGAGACTGGAGCCGAGCCGTTGGCAGCTAGCTAACGATACGAGGCCGGCGGGGTGAAAAGTGGGTTAAAATACCGCTGAAGGGTATTTAAAAAAAGGGAGGAGAAAAAGGAGAAAAGCAGAACAGGCCTCGGTGTTGTAAACTAAATGAAAAGACGCATAGAAGAAGGAGAAGGAGGAGGAGGAGGCGTTTCTGTCGGACTCCTCCAAAACAGCCGACAGCGAGGCTGATGGAGGACGGTCCGCGGCAGGGCCAGGGGAGCAGCCGGGGGGCAGCGGGGGGCAGCCCGGGCACGAAATGTGCGGATCCTCGCTGTTTCTGGAGGGTCCACATTGACCCAGGCTCGGCACAAAGGGAGGCTCGTCCCACACATCCACCACTACCACTACCTCCTCCTCCTCTCTCCCTCTTTTCCTCCACCTCCTCCCCCCTCCTTCTTCACTGGAAAACGACACTTTTCACGGGACATTTACTTACTTTTCGCCTTTCTACGAGCGGCGGCTGGACGCGTGTGTCGATATTACCTGGCGGCTGGCCGTCGATGCTGCAAATTCCGCGTCGTAATCCCAAAGTACCGAAGAAATTATATCCTCACACGGTCGTCTGCTCGCTCCCGTGTCCTTGCTATTTAACTGGAGGTAGCAGCAGCAGAAAAAGCGATTACAGAAAACTGAGGCTGCCCCGGACCGCCTCCACGCGCGCTCCCGACCCGCGCGCACTGCTGGTGCACGAGGGCTGCATTGGTGAGAGAAGAAGCTCGCACGAGGAAGCCTAATGAATCAATTAAAAAAGCAAAAAAAAGAAAACACACTGAGAATAAAAGACAACAGTGTTGATCCAGTCACAAGTATGTTGACATTACATATAAAATGTCTACATCACTTCCTGTGTGAATGCAGGGGTGCAGCTGGGAAATATGGGTCCCATATGTGCAGGAAATGTTGCCCCCCCCCTCCATCCTGTATTTCTGATCTTCCACTGTTGCATATTGTGCATTTCACATTCACATATATTGACACACGCGTTCACACTGGGCACTAGAAGATCCTTTCATAATGCACTTACAATGTAAGTCATAGGGACAAGAAAAAAATCCACTTCTTCTGTGCAAAATTGTACATAAAAGTTTTAATGTCTTTTTAGTGCCAAAGTCGTTCTTTTTGTTACTATTCTTCTACTGCAGTTTAACAGGGAAACATATACTTGATGCTATAAAGACTGTAAATGTGGCAGATATCCATTTGATATGACTAACTCAGACTGATGAAGCCTTTTTGCACAAATGACCTTTGACCTCCGATCGCTTACAGTGAAAAACACTATTTAGAAGTCAGAAACAGGTTATTGAACATGGCAGCGAGGATACAGGCAATGTCAGTTAAAGTGTGTGAGGGCACAGTGTTAAAGGCATTGGAAATGGGCAATATGCTGTATATACAGAGAGCTCTAAAGGTGTCTTCAGGCCGAACATGAAGTGAAAACTAGAGGATTTGAGGAGGTATTCAAACAAACAATCACAGATCCGCTCTACATGGTGCCCGTTCAGGTGTAGACGTGTCTGCCGGAGTCAAAAATGTCTCAAGTGAAATGATCAATTAGCAATTTGTCCCCAAAGATGAACATGTACGTCATGGTTGTAACAGCCATGCTCAAAACAGGAGTTTTTAAAGTTAGTCACATAAACGTCAATGACGTCAATGTGGCTGAATGTGGCTAATAAACACAAACTGGGAAAAGTCTAACTGGAGTCAAATTAATACAAATAAAGTGAGATTTGTTTTGTATTTCAAAGGCCTGAACTAAAGCCTGATATATAATGAACATGTCCCATGAGCCTATGAGCAATGGTGCACATTAGAGTCATATTCAACCACAACATTTGTAAACTGCTGTGCAAGCGTTGTCATAAAAAGAGGAACTGAAACTGCTCGATCACTGAGGCAGTTTTTTTTTTTATTATTTCTAGGGGAGAGCTCGAGGAGAGAGCTCGAGGAGAGAGCTGAATTGAAAAGCAGGTTAAATGCTGCGATTATCAACCTTCATGATTGTTGCAAGAAAGAAAAACCGAGTGAAAAAGCAACATGAATGTGCATTGTGTGAAGCATGAAGCAGCCAGAAGGCATCATTCATATGAAGCACTCAGTTTTCAACCAGTCTGTGCACATTTGAATGAAACACTGATGAATCCTGGCAGTAGATCACATGCATCTATTTTCTTTCTTTTTTTTTTTAACATAGTGGTTTGTGATATTTTTTACAGCACTCAAATAATCCATGTCGTTCCTGCAGCATTGAAACACAGTAATGTGTAACAAATGTGAACAGGGCCCGGGGCTCCATACACCAGGCAGAACAATATTATCGACCTTCCTTATGGTAGCAGGCGAGCTCAACTTCCACAATCAAAGAAGCAGCTGTGTGTGATTTTTAGTGGAAAAGTTAATGCATGAATTAACGATTCTCTTCTTCTCTTTTTTAAACACTGTGCTGCCGCAGCGCTTTTTATGGAATATTTAAAGTCCGTTTCGCTCGCCGTGAAACGGTGGACACACTCTCACATCCACGCACACATAAACCACTTATAACGCTTATTCCAAAAAACATCTGTGTAGTGATACTCTTCCACTTCCTATCTGCTTGTTTTCATGCAGCTACGGTTATTTCAGTCCACGCTGGATTGTTTAAGGTCAAATGTCAGCTAAATAGTTACATAAAAGGGAAAAAAAGAAATGGCTCCAGTTTGCAGGTTTTTGCATCCGACTTTTTTACTCTGCTGCAGAGTTATGTGTATATAATTACATCTGTGTCTGTGTATTTTTCAATTCAAACACTCCTCCACACATAAATGCACTGATTAATCACCAGACAATTACAGCGTTGTGATGCTACCTTCATGACTGGCTGCACTGACTGCTGGAATAAGTACACATCTGAGGTGCTTTTATTTCCATTTTATGCCACCTTGTATTTTTACTACACTATTACAATACAAACATATGGCGTACTTATGACGCAGTAGTATTACTATGAATCTACCAAAAGTATATACAATTTCTACATCATTAAAATGCTTTACATATATTTGTTAGTGAAAAAAAATACATATAATACACTAAAATAATAAAAAAAAGCCAGTCTTATTTTGCTGATACTTTTCTACTTTTAAGTAAAGGATTTTAATACTTCTTCCATCATTGTTGTACTCCATAAATAACAATAAATAAATATATAATAAACCAGGTTTTTTTTTAAAATCATAATTTATGTTTAGAGTTTGTCTCAGGTAATTTTTCAGAAAGACTTGTTGCACTTTTTGTCGATTTCTTACCAACTCCTTCATAAACTGTCTGGTTTCAGTTTTAAATCCTGACTAACTTGAAATAATAATAATAATAAATATTAAAATATAGAATTTGTTATCAGCACCATGTTATCTCAGACTAGATGTGAACAATCCAGATTTACATACGTGCTCACATCTTCTTCACAGTTTTTTTATCTATTGGTTTACTGTTTATGTGTCAGAGCGAAAACAGACTTTAAGTTTAAACCAGTAATCTGTGTATGTGCCATCAGCGATCTTCATTTATTGATCTAACATGTGCTCTAGAGGTGACTGTTAACGTTTCCTCTAATGTAAACCATGTTGCACCTTTTTACATTCCTGCCGCTCTGCCTGATTTACATGTAATTGTTATCGTGTCACATGTGAACAGGCCTCAGTGGAAGGTCGTACAAGCTGTGTCTTGCCTTTACCGCCGTTTGTTGGCCCACGATTATGTTTAATGCAAAACAGCTACAAGAAGATAACTGCAACCATATGACTGTTACTTTGGGTCGAGTCCTCCTCATCGGGGTCTATTCTGTAAAAGTGCTTTAAAGAAACTGTGCAGTTCATAATCTGTAGTTCAGGTTACAAGAGGAAAACTAAATAAAGCAGATGAATGTGGCAACACGAAAGAAAATAGAAACAATAATATGAAATAATAGCAATAATGTGGTTGAGAATATGAGATTATTATTTATGACATTTATAGCATTTTTGTGAATCTTTGTATATTTACACTCAAGTATTGTGCTTAAGTACACATGTGAGGTACTTGTACTGGAGTATTTTCATTCTGTGCTGCTTTCTATTATTTCATAACCTTTACAGATTCAGATTGTACATGTTTAGAAGTGATTCACTGTTATAGATTTAACTATCCAACAGTTTTTTAAAAGTTGAAATAAAGTCGGAGGTAATATCTTCCTGGATTTTCCCCTCGAGCTTCTCAATCCTTCAGAGATCTGCAGCAACACCTGAAGGGAATTTCAGTCATAAACTACGGAGGAAGAAACTGTTCAATAACCGGTTCAGACCAGCGCTCGATGTGAAACGTGCACCCTCCTCCCCGAGTTAAATATCACTTAATTACACTTATGGATATTTCAGTGGGATTCTCTCAAATAAAGCAAAAATAATAAATCACAATTATCCAACATGCTTCACTTTTCTCCGCCTGATTGCACAGAGATCAATAAAACTCATCAATGCTGCGTCTGTGATTGCTCTCAGTGTTTTTGTTTACTGGGTCAAGGATGTTTATTTCACTGTCAAATTAATAGTGTCAGAATTTACTGCACGATCAGCAGCATGAACAGGTTTTAATGCGAGTCGACCTCGAGGCTGTAAAAGGTGTATTTGTATTTACAATGTCTAAACAAGGTTATTATGATTATGATGAATATTATAATAATTTTTGTCCATGATAGGACAAACTCAACATGAACATTTAGTATTATAATAATAATAATAATAATAGTAGTTTATTTCATTGTGCACTTCTTTATAAACAGTAAATTATACTGTTTAAAATGAATTACTATGAGCACAACAGTACAGTGAAATCTAATTCCTCACCAGCAACACATTAGAAATATTCCCAGAACAACACTGTGTAATCCTTAAAGCAACAACAGCCGAGCAGCTTTTTTAAGACAGTCAGGAGTTTTTTCCTTTAATAATTTGGAAAGAGGTTTGGAGTTGGATGCTCTCCAAGTCTAAATCTGGATCTTTCACAAGAAATAAACTCATTCACATAAACGGTGACTAAGTGGTAAAAGGATCATGGAGAAAGCATCGTGTAGACAGCCCAGGGAAAGAAATCAGCATTTATATTTAGCTAAACTTTGACTTTCCCACCATAAAACATCTCGATCATGAGTTTGACTCATTAGCATGACCTAATTAACCCACTAGCTGGTGGACCACCATCATTTTTATATACAACAGGTAGTCATTTTTTAATGTCCTGGTTGGTAATGCTGCCCACGTGGCTCTAGTGTATCTTTCTTTTTTTGGGGCGTTAAATCTGTGCAAAAGAGAAGTAGTTATAGAAGACATTGAACATAAAGAATTGGACAGATTGATCTCATGATGGCGCTAGAGGAAAAGTCATTAGGATTCATCCTTTGATGCCTCAAACAGCTGTTGAGACCGGTCTTAAAGTGGTGTCGCTAGCATGGCCAGAAAACAGTAATATAATTATATTTATCTGGATAAGCAACAATCTGAGCTAAAAGATGCCGATCATAGACTATGTAGATAAGATACGTGAAGATTCAGTATTGTTTAGTGTGTATACCTGTTCTGAATGGCCACACCTGGTAACTGCACATCTGCACTGCGCTGTAAGTCTTAATGCAATTCATTGTAGAATCAGGAATCGCAGCAAACTCTTTTGGGAAGTCTCTCCTTGAGGGTATTCGTAGTGTTGCACTCGGTTGTTGTACAGGAGAAGCGTGTACTTTTCATACTTGTGCACGCCTGACCGACCGCTGCACAAAAGGAGTCAGTAAGCTTCAAATGAAGTGCTTGTCGGACCCTTATGCCCCCACCCACCCAGTCTGATGAGTTTATTGTAGACATTTATTGTAGCTTTGCAAGACAATCTGACACTATATATATGCTTTATTATTTTATTTTTTTTGCCATTTTTCTGGTTTTGATTAACCTTTTAGCATGCAGCTGCTGTCTTATTTATACACAAATATTTGTGCAACCACAACACTGTTCTCACAACTGCTCCCACTGAGATATCTATCCACTACAATATTACCCAACCTAACTATGCATACTTATCAGACAAGACATCTCTGGTTAAAATGGCCTTCCAGCAACATGTTATTTCTGGAGTCTGGAGTGCTTCTGCTGCTTTTTCTATTATTTGTCCTTTTCTTACCTCTGAGGGTTTCAGTGATTGAGGATTTCCTCACCGAGCGATCAATAAAGTAACATAAAATAAACAATGTGTTGAATTTCTCTAAACTACAACGGTTGCTGCCAACTTTCAAGCTCGCACAAGTTGGCTGGTGTTCTCCCCAGCGTCCGTTCAGATCTGGCGTCTGAGTACGTTACATGCCACCCTCATTCTAATGAAGGTCTTTTAGATTACCCTCCACAGTCATTAGATCAGCATAATAAAAGGACTCAGGCCAGTGTCGGGGAGGAGGAGGAGGAGGAGGTGGGGCCAGGGGTCGGGTGCTCGGCGTGATAGACAGCGACCTATTAGGCCTACACGTGAATGGGGGGCGCTTCAGCGAATTCACTTCCTCAGTTTGTCCCTGGCAGGCCCCAAGGTCACGTCTGCTCGCTGCTGAGGAGGCTTTTGTGATGGAAATCCTGTGGATAAAGTTTAACCCCTAGAACAATCCAAAACCTGGTCCTCCGTGTTTGCTAGTCCCCCTCCTTCACCCCCCTCCTGGTCACCTCACACCAGCCCAGGAGCAATAGGCTGCGAGTCCCGTGTCAGATCCTTGTTATTGGACCTGCCTGCAGATTGGATGGATAAGTGTTAAGTGTGCTTGAGTGGGGTGACATTGTGCTCTTTAGATTTGACACAGATGTTGCAGTGAGAGGGGAGGCAGGCGGAGGGGTGCAGAGGATAAACAAAGAGACACAATGAAATCCATCTGCAACATGTGCAACAATGCTGAAATTAGGCCAACAATTACACAAAACAAGAATGTCATTGGGAAAAAAACAAACTGTGGGAGTATAACTTCAGGCTCCCAGGTTATGTAGCAGTCAGGCTCACGCTAGCACACAGTGATACATGCAAACTGAAGGCCTTAAATCTGTTATCGTCGCTCCGCAGTCGGCTGAACTCGGAGCTTTTGATGCTCGCAAGAAGCAAAGAAATCAACTATAACACCGTCTACAGTCTATACGTACTATTCAAATCGAAAGGAATCATGACTGTTGGCCGACTGTGATGCATTTCATGCCGGGAGCATGATTCATGGGTTCAGCTGTTGGGCTGATTCACAATGATCTCACCCTGTGTGGTTGCACAGCAGCGTGCCATCAGGTCTGGAAAAGTGACCGTTTAACGGCGACATGGAAACATGGAAGTCGTGAGCTCTTCTAGAGGAAAATTTAAGGTTGATATGTTAACATTTTTTTTAATCAAATCAGAGGAATAACGGCGTTTGTGCTACATGCTTTCTCAACAGCGGTAATCGTGGCGCGACGGGCCCTCGAGCTGCGTCGTCATCGTCGAGTCGCCAACCGTGCTCCTCGTGTTACCAATGAATTGGTTTTAACTGGTCACCTTTGTTCATAAACACAGGTAACATCACTGATTGTAATTCTATATCATTCATAATTTCACAGATCTATTCATCAGAAGTATTCGTAACTATATTTGGTAAAATTGTCGTCAAAATAGAAAACATGCTTCATAGATCAGGTCTGCTTAAGTTATTCTGTGGAAAAAATAAGTTGTGGGATTCGATGACTCGGGGGAGTAGCTTGGGAGCAGCTGCAGCGAGACCCGGGCACCGTTCCCACAATCCCCCCGTCCCAGAAGAAAGATCCCACCGAAGCACTCACGCCAGGTGGAGCAAGCGGGTGTACGTCTGGTTCACTGGATCACATCCACCACTGCACACAGTGGAGGATCTGACACAGAAACATTAACGTCCTTTCTGTTGCTGAAACCAAGTTCATCGTTTTCTGCTATAAAATACACTGCCAGTGTATTACTGTTAAATTTGCCCCTTTTTTATACTTAGATTTTTTACTGTAAACTTTAATATGCATGACATACTCGACAATTACATTTATTTAGGCATCTTTTTTCTAAACCTTGTGACTTAATACAATTACTCACTGACAATATTAACAGTGAATAACCAGCCATTTGAATTACGACTTTACATTTTAAGACAAATGAAACAACTTCAAGGTTTTTCTTTCAAACCGTGTCTCACTTTAAACATGCAAAACATTTCTACTAAAATAGAAAGTAATTTAGGTAATAAAATTTATATTTCAGTCATTTAATGTTAGTAAAGACATTTGTGAAGTTGTTGAGTGTTTCTTCCCCGTTATGTAAAAACTGTTGGATAAGCTTGATTTGAGCTGTATTCATGTGTGTGGAGGAGGTTGTGTGTTCTGGTGTTTTTGGTTTTCTGTAATGTAATAACCTGCCCTGCATCAGCTTAGTCATCTTTAGTCTACTACCTCCGTTTCCCAGCTTATCGGCTCCTTGCCTGTTTCGTCTTGTCACCTGTTTTCTTTCCAGTCTGGTTGGATCAGTCTGTTGGGAGGACTGGGAGCAGGTGGACCCAAATGCAGGCGAAAGGAACGTGAATATATCTGAAGAACAAGTGAAGCTAAACTGAACAAAACAACCGATCCAACAAGACTGAAAAAACCCAAACAAAACAAAACTGGATTTAAATCAAATACTAACTGATCTAATGAGGGAATAGAAACAGGTGACAAGACAGAACAGGCAAGGAGTCGACGGGGAGCAGGGCAGGGCTGAAGAGGCCGATACACGGCAGGTGTGAGCGAGAAGTAGCCCGGGGAGGAAAAACATTAGAGAAAACCAAAGAAATGCCACAGAATACACAAACTCAAATCAGGCTTCTCCAAAACAGTTGAGTTTTCATATAACAGACAGCAATGGGACATTAAATAAATTAAATTAAGTTGTTAACATATGAAAAAAGCTAAATGAAACTTCATTATAAGTCCAGCTCCACTCTGAGTGATTACAACATTTAATTCAGGAAATCAGAATAAAATTCACTTCAAGAAAACAATTTGAGCAAAAACTCCAAAACATCAACTTTGGTTAATAAATCAGAAAGAAATAAAAAAAATAAAATAAAATGATCTCATCTATTGATTTGCTGGATGATGATGGTGATAAAATCACGCTCTGCTGTCCATCTCTACTCACTAGTGTTGCACATGACAGATGACAAATGGAGGGAGCAGCGAGATGTCAGCCAGCCTCATCAGTGAACGGCTCCATTAAACAGAATTAATAAAACTATCGCATAGAAATTAATCGCCTCCGTCTGGAATAACAATCACCGGAGACACTCCTCGACTCTGAACTCTGTACGAGTGATGTGAAGCCACAAACATCTCTCTATACACCTCAAAAACCTCGAGGATATGTCACTGTGAAACAAAGATTTACCTTGAAGCTTTGCCAGAGTGTCGAGAGAGGTGTTGATGACGATTTATTCTGACCAAGTTTCTCCAAAAAAAAAAAAATGAATGAAAAATGAAATTAAGTAACATAACATCTTACCACAACCACACTGACTTTCTGTTCTGCTTTTGCTCAGAAAAACAACTCTTCCCTTAAATAGACCTTCTAATCTCTGTAAGCACAACCATATTTCTAGCAGGGGGTCTCCTTTCTATTATACCAACAACTAATACATGACAATGTCACATTTATCAGTCAACACTGTTTATACACACATCAACCGCTGGCTTAGTCCTCACCAAAAACCAAAATAAGTACAAATAACATAAATAAAAAACCAAATATTTAACTAAATATAATAACCCCCCCCCCCATACTTGGTCTAACCCGTGACATCACCGGTGATGTCAGAGCTCATAACCAGGAAGTGGTTCAATGTGTTGCCCTTTTGTCTCCTGGAAAAGTGGTGTGAAAGGTGAGTTATCACAACCAAGGCCTTAAATCAATAGATAATAAATAAACTTAAATACTCGACTGTTTAGATTAAACCATAAATGCAGATGTGAATGTTTCACAGCCATGTAGAAAAATAAAAATACAGATGTTAAACTGACTCATTTGCTTTCCGTCTAAACAAAATAAACAGGTATCTAAAAATCCTTTTTTTTAATGTTCAATAAATATAAAAAGGAAATCGTTAAAACTAGTTTTAAAACAAGCTGATGCATCGATAAAAGGAGCTTCCCTGTATTTATTAAATATGTAGTTTTGTATTATTAGTACAGTACCACAGTGCGTGTAGTACAGTCCTGTGGTAAACGTCCGTATAAACAGCAGCATGTGGTACAGTATCACAGGAACATGATATTAGTACCACAAAGTGTATTTTTATCTGTTTGCACCTGATGACTGTTTACTTGAATCTGAACTAAAACAATGAGGCTAAAGGTAACTCAGCATCGTTACCTGTCGGTGACGACGGCAGCGTGGTTACCTGTTGGTGACGACAGCAGCATCGTTACCTGTTCAGCATCGTTACCTGTTCAGCATCGTTACCTGTTGGTGACGACAGCAGCATCTTTACCTGTCAGTGACGACGGCAGCGTGGTTACCTGTTGGTGACGACAGCAGCATCGTTACCTGTTCAGCATCGTTACCTGTTGGTGACGACGGCAGCATCGTTACCTGTCTGTCGGCGACGACGGCAGTGTGTAGCAGGTTAGTCCCAGTATGTTGTGTTTAATTAAGCTCAGTTCATTTCAGTGTGCTTCACTGGCGTTAA
Source organism: Pampus argenteus (assembly GCA_036937835.1). NCBI lineage: Eukaryota > Metazoa > Chordata > Actinopteri > Scombriformes > Stromateidae > Pampus > Pampus argenteus. The sequence continues at coordinate 22,655,435 of CM072865.1, read as the reverse complement.
TGTTTATTAAATGGACAAAAAAAAAACAGGGCCAGAAAATCTAATGTAAAGCTTAAAAATATCTTAATAACATTTGTTCCAGTTTTATGACTGTGGATATTATGTGTTGTTCTGCTTTACTAGCTTGTAAATGAGCTGCTGTGTATTCACGTCTGAACAATCAGTTTTTCCGCCTCTATGGAGAAAGTATTACTCTCTTGGTGTGTGTGTGTGTGTGTGCACAAATGTGTGTGTGTGTGCGCGCAAATGTGTGTGTGTGTGCCACTTCCTGCCTTTGAACACAAGGTGGGGCTGTGAGACCTGTGCTAATCACCAGGCCTTCCTTGTATATTTTCACCATTGTGGTGATGGTTGGTTGCTGCTGTCATCACAACATCACAGCAGCGATGGCATGACGGTGGTTGTGAAGTGTGTGTGTGTGTGTGTGTGTTTATTCTGGTAGGTTGTATTTTCCTGCTCACATTGAAGCTGGCAGACATTGATTTGGCTGCAGCTCTATGACGAGACAAGGTCACTCGAACCCTTCATCTTTCTATTTAAAGTGGGTGCGAGTTCTGCAGCAGAGCATGAGAGGAGGATGGACTTTTTAAAAGCTTCCCTTATAGTCTCTTTAAGCACGGAAAAAATGAACTCCCGGCTCAGAGTCGTTTGATGCTCAATGATCCTTCAAGGTTTTAAATTGTTTTACCAGGTGTAATCGTCCTCTTGAAATGTCACAGAAAGACATTTGGTCTCCAGGGACTTTTATAGCGTTTCTTTAAGAGTATTGAGTCCTGAAAAACTGTCTAGTTGATGTGAAAGGTTTCAGGTAATGGCCAAAGTAAAGAGTCTCTGATGTCAGATGGGAAAAAAAGGCTAGAAAGTTCAGTCAATACTCTGTCAGAATTTCACTTTTTTACCCTCGATTCTGACATTTTTGGGCTTGAAACCGACATGCATGTTCAGTTTTCCCCTTTGAATAATAAAGCGTTTAAATCATCACCATTGGAGACATGAGGCTTTTCCATAACGGCAGTGAAAAAAAAGGGCCTCATCCACGAGTGCAGCAGAGCTCTTGATGGCTTTCTTGTTCTATTTCAGTGTCAATAATGTGAAACTGGCTTTTCAAGTGGAGTTGGATGCTTTCCAACTCGCGCTGGGTCAAAGCTGAGAAGGACTTTCCTGCAGCGAGAAAAATGAGCAAATGCTTCCTTTATTGGGATAAAGGGGTTTGTGTTGCCATTATCGCAGCACAGACATATGGTTTTTAACTTTTCCTCTTTTTCCCTGCAGCTCTATTAGTAGAATAAATGATTTTTTTTCGCCTTTATGCATCCAGGGAGAACGTTTATGGAACACACATGCTTTTTTTTTTTTTTTTTTCATCAGCAACCTGGATTTTTATTCATGCACGTTAACATGTAACCACAGCTTGAAGTTTCCCAGCGCTGGTGGTCACTCAGTATCTCTACTGAAACAGCTGGGTGTGTGATGGAAACCACTGACCCCGTCCTCAATGTCCAAATCCAGCAAAAAAACATGTTATGTCACCGCGTTTAGTCTCATGTTTCAGTAGCAGGTTCCTGCTTGAGTTTTATAAGACGCCTGCATCAGTTTTTTGTCAATGTTACATCATTAATGCAGTTTTTAAAAAAAATATGTCCCTGAAGGGGAGTTGGTGACGAGGGGAAGCTTCCACAGGGTAACCAATCAGAGCAGAGAGGGCTCATATGGAGGCGGGCCTTAAAGAGACAGGAGCTGTCTCAGCCAACTGAAGGGCTGCGTAAAGAGACACTAGAATATAAAGGTTTTTTGAAATGTAAATGTGTAAAATGAGTCACTTTATAATATACATGCCTTTATTTTTATTAGTATGACCATGAAAGCCAGAGAGCGAGAGGGGCTGATGACATGCAGCAACCAAACTGAGAATATTACGGTTAAATTGTACGAAGTTTCAAGTTCGGTCGCATCCTGCTGCAGTTTAAACTCTGCAGAAATTTCCATCGTGAATTGTAGGAAACTGTCATTGGAAAAAAAACATCTTAAACAAATTACGTTGCCAGCGACGTACGACCACGTCTAAAAGCAAATATGTTCACACATGTACCGAATGGCCTCAGTCAAAGGCAGCGTTAAAAAAGGAGAACCGGTTAGAGAATCACACATCCGGCCTACTTTTTCACTCCTGCACATCTGGCTAATTACTGCCTGCAGTTGGAGTTAGAGTTGTTGGACTGTCGGATTCGGGAAGTTACAAAACGTTTTTTAAAACGAGAAAAAGATGTTGAGGGAATGAATTTCACACGCTGTTCGTTAATCCAACAAGCATGTAACGGCTTTAAAGCACGACGATTCCTGCAGATTATCTCTAATTCTTTATCTTAGTCGGTGTCTCGAGTCCAGATCGATTTCTGCAGCAGAATTAGCCGAGACGAATACAACAACAAATCAACATTGGTGCCGTAAAACACCTCCTCTGTGAGTGTGTGTGTGTGTGTCGAGTATAGAAGTGTATAACTTTCAGGACGTGTGTTTCTTCCCCGTCGACGACACGCACTGCGTACGGTCACAGCTTGGCTGCAGGAGGCCTACAATCAATCAATGGCTATTCAAACACAATCAGCCTTGTTGTGCAACGACGCCGCACACAACTCCTCTCCAATTACCGACACAATGACATCTGATTGCACATCGTGTGTGTGTTGGTCAGTTTCTACAAGCTTTCTGTGTTCGTTGAGCCTGATTTCTACTCCATGACTCAGATCTGATGTTTAGACAAAGCAGATCATGTACACAATGTGCCATATTGTGTATTTTTTTCTTTTTAGCATAATCTTATTTTTTTGTTTTGTTTTTGTTTACTGTTCCTAACAGATGTTTCAGTTTTCCCCTCATTTATTTACTAGTTTCTTCTCTGTGCACTTTGGCAGCGCAGGTGCTTTTACAGGCCAATAAGAAAAGCTGCAACTGTGACCGTAATTGAGAGCGAGAGCGACCGAGCGCTGCTGCTATTTCCAGTCATTTATTCACACTCTTGTCGCCACACAAATACACAGGGTCATTTTTTTTAAACCTGTTAACACACAGCCACCGACTCCAGATGAACTCCTTCACCTTCTTTTTTCCCCAAAGTGAAATTATTAAAAGTGTTTTTGTTTCGTGGCTGAAATACAGTTTGTATCATCCGCTCAGCCTTTAACAGCATGGTCCTAATAAGCAGGAGAAAGCATTTAGGAAATGCTCTCAGTGTGGCTTGTTTTTCTGCTCTGCAGGAGGAGATTAATGGTTTGTTTGCATTCCCTGCATGCTGTTCATCGTTGTGCTGTCCCGAGCAACACACTGCTGTATACATACAGGACGTATAATGGAAGATAAATGTGGCAGGAGAGGAAATGCTTTTCCTGCAGGGTCGTTGTGTGAGTAGGAAATGGTGTAAGAGGAATCTGCTGAATTTCCTCTATAGATTAAACGGTGGATTTTTTAAGTTTATGGTTATGTTGATGTTTGTTTTCTTTATGTGCGTTCAGCTTCTGACCTCTGGACCGTTATCATTAAACCGACTATGATGATGTAACCTGTAGATGTACTAAACACCGCACAGGCTGAAGCACGTTTTTTTTTTTGCTCTTTTTTCTCCATTTAAATTTTTTTGTCAGAATTCAGTGATCAGAAAACGGCATCAAAATCCCCCAAAATTTGTGAGCTGGAAGGAAAATATCCAGATGTTATAAAAATTTGGGGATTATAACGGCTAACACATATGGTGGGCAGGCGCTACACCGAAGTTTGAGATTTCAAGGCGCTTTAACACATTTTTGGACTATAGAAAGTCACAATAAAACTTCTGAGGCAAAAGATTAATATTGAAATATTTTTTTGCCACTTTTTGCTTTTGTTGGAAAGTTTTTGGCAAAGAGACGGACGTAAATATGACGGGGAACAGGATTTTGCAGATACATGGCACAAATATTAAACATTCAGATATATTATCTTAAAGCTTAACAGGTTTTTGGGTCACGGAGAGACATGTAATATCACGTTTTGAGATGTTTTTGGGTCCTAAATTGAAATTGAATAGATTTGTGGACACTTTTCAGGTGTTAAACAATCAAACTGTACTTGTGCTTTTATTTACTGATTTATACCAAGTTGAAGAGCTGTGAAAAATGTTTGAAATCTTGCAAAATAAACCATTTTGGGTGGTTTATTAAACATCAAGATTTAAGGGTGGCGTGTAACGGTGCTGTAAATGCATTGCAGGAGCTTTAGCGACATTTTTGTGAAGTTTTTAAAATATTGGGTGATGCTATTTTGGGGGATTCTCATTATAAAACATGCACAGGGCGCATAAAGGTTCGGTCTGGCTGTGATATGTGAGCAGAAACTGTTTCAGCATATATGAAAAAAAAAAAAGGAAGTTATTTCAGCCAAGCTGCAAGATGTTTGGCAGGAGAAGATGTGGAAAATGTTTGTTTAATTATCACTAGAAGCTGGTGGGTTTGCACATTAATCCCCCGAAGACAGACTGACGTCAGCCTTTCAAGTCCAACAACATGACCATAATCCTCTTTTGAACTCAAACATAATTGGTATCAGTTGTTGAAAGGAGGCGAACGCGGTGTAGCCGAACATGTTAATTATTCAGCTTATCTGCGTGAATGAAACGGCAGATCAGTGAATAATTTGAACGAGTGAAAGGTTTCATTCTGCATCCTGAAATTCATCGAAGTCGACATTTCAAAAGGGAAAAAATAATAATTTCATCATCAAAACGCCGTTTGTTTTGGAAGCAGAGGGCCGAAGAAGATAATTCATAATTTCGAATAGTAGATTCAAAAGTTTGCAATAAAACTTGAAAACAAATATTTTTTTTATTTTTTTGTTTTTATGATACAATCAGGTGCAATCAAAGCCTGCCGGTGTTTATTCTAATCTTGCAGAAAGCAGCTTCTGTCTGCTTTGAATCCAGTCACATACAGATATTTAAACGCTGCAGCAGCTGGAAGTCAAAACCTGGACAGTTTTCTTCTCTTTTTCCTTCATGCGGATCCATTTTGCTCACAGTCGGACTCTTTGGTTTCTTACTTCACGTGTCTTGATTGACTCTTGTTTGATTGTGTATTGTGTAAGTGAAACTGTACTTTCTGCTCTGCCGTTTAATTTGTTTTCTGGGAGTCCAGCAGGGTTTGTGCTTAAGTTGTTGTTGTTGTTGTTGTTAACAATCTACTGAATGTGATTTGCAGCCAGAAATCTCTGAAAAACATAATTCATGACGGAGGAGAAGCTCTCCGCTCTGTTCCAGCCGCATCTATTTTTAATGATGTTGACTTTTCCTGGCAAAGAAAAACAAATCAGGGGGAAACGAGGATGGCATGCAGTGCATCATTTGCCCTGCAGGTGACAGCAGTAGCATATTTAAAATGCAAACGTATACATGCACGCATAGACGTGAAGAGAAAACACACAGAAAGACACTCAAATCCTGGTTATATTTTCTACATTTATTTCCGTCTTTCTCCAAGCAAATCGTTGATCAGCTCTGATTTATGGCTCATGTTTTCACATCACCACTTCTGCACAGCTCATCTCTTTCTGTGTTTTGCCCTGTGCCCTTTTTTTTTGCTCTGACCTGCAACTCGAGATGTTTTGTAAAAGCGACCACACAAAAAAAAACCCCAAACCATCAGCAAATCTGTACTTGTGTGGAAGTAATAATAGAAGAAAAAAAATCCATTTAAAAAAAAGGGGACTTTTTCTTTCACAGTTGTGCACAGTCCCAATAATGTCTTGAGGTTTGAAGTGCTGAGTGGAGCAACTCACACCCCGAGTGCTGCTGTTCTCACTCCAGACATGCTTTTTCCTACTTTGTCCACTGAAGGAAAGCAGCGGATCTGCTGACTTGTCCCTTAGATTTCCAACTGTGACATAAAATTAGGTTTTAGCACCAAATTTGCACCTTTTGTTTTAAATGACGGGTTCACAAGAAAAATCACAAGTACAGTTAGCATCTCGTTAACTAGGATTCCCTGGTCACAGCTCGGAGACGTCTGCATTCAACATCCAGCAGCAGATCTTCTGGTTTAATTGGTAGAAACCTTCAGCACAGACCTACATGACCTCGTTCTGGGAAGCTGTGAGCTTTTATTAACCCAGTCAAGGCTTTTGCTGAGCGTGCATGTTGTTTTTTTCCCAGCATGCTTCACATTCATACACATCGTGCACATTCTCAGCTGGAAGCTGCTCAGCTCCACCTCAGGAGCAGCTGGCTGCTATCTGCCTCCGCTCACGGCAGCGGCCGCGTAAGGTCGACGCAGTCAAAGGGATCGTTTACAGCGGTTCAAATTTTCAGCTAAGAGCTGTTGAAGATCCATTGAAAAGCCAAAGGCCACATACATCACCTGTTGTAGTTTGCTTTTATTGGGCTGTCTTGGAAGTAGAAACCATCTCATAAAGTCACTTTTTATGACTTAAAGTACTCAGGACGAAGAGGAGGCAAAAAAACCCTGAAAAGAAGCCTCACACGAAGAGATTAAAAAATGTGCTGTGCAAAGAAATTCTAATTAACAGCTAAACACACCCATGTGTTGGATTTAGCCTCATGTTTATCTCCTGCTGCTGAGGACTGATGGAGAGTCGGCGTGTAGATTTGGATCCTTTAGTGAGGACGTCCTCCATCCTCGTGGCTGGGCAGAGTGGAGCAGAGAGGGGCTTCTGTGTTTTGGGAGAGAGTGAGGAGAGATGGTGGTGGTGGACGTTAGTGAATTGTATTATGTGAAGAGAGGAGCAGCTGGCAGAGAAGCCTGTTTGTTGTTTCTTAGTCTGCCTCTTCATCGCTGTGGAAAAAAAAGAAAAAGAAAAAGCGCCCGGTGAGTTTGCTCAGAGAGGAGCGGAAACCGATCACAGAGATTTCATGCAGCAAAGCTTCTCTTATAAAACTCTGGTTCCTCCGGGTGTTTTCCACTTTTAGATTAGCCGCAGTGAGGCCACACAGAGCAACCCGCGGTGCACATAGCACCTTATCGCCGGTCGTGCCTCAATAATGTGACTGTTGTCAGTTACGCCGCTCGGCATTTATTTGCAATGCTTTGTAATCCCCAGAGGAAGATAAGAAGTGGAGGCGTTTAGGTGGAGCATTTTGTGACAGAGTGTGCAGCTGATGCTGAGATCTTTCCTGCCCACGCAGGAACCGAAGCAGCACTTATGTTCAATACACACACACACACACACACACACACACACACACACGCATTCAGACACTCAGGGGCATACACATGCTTTCATACATATTCAGATGCATAATTTACACATCGCTGTTGTTATTGTATCTAAAAATATTTTAAGAAAAATACGTTTTTTTTTCAGCTGTTTCACCATGAATTCCTCCACAACCTCCGACCGACACTTGACCTCGCGGTTCATCACATGACTGCACCGCCCGTAAGCTTTGAACATACGTGCATCTTATAAACGTGCATTTTTGCACCAATGTGCGACTCGTTCTCGTCATTGCTGTGAATCCTTCCTGTCAAGCCGCAGGGCTCGAATACCCTTCAACTCAGAACAAACCCTGCTGAATGTTTCCTCACCAGGCAAACGTTTGAAAGCAAGACGCAACACGTGAAGCCCAGGAGTCGCTTTTCTCCTTGTTTTGTAGAAGCTACCTGCCTCCAGCCTCTTGCACTAATGCTACAGCGCTCTGTAGGCTGTAATCTGTTGATGCCTGACAGTGACGACACTGACAGCAACTCACGTATACGCGTTTCTGACAAGCGACCTCTCGACGTCTTTGTCTTTGTCGCCGGTCTTTCGTCTGCGTTCACACAGCTCCCTCATTGTCTTTGTTAATTTCTGTTGCACCTGTTAAAATCAGGACAAATTACACACCGTTGCATGTTGTTGTTATGAGAGTTTGTTGAATTCCCAGCAAGGTTTTTAAAACACAACTTGAACCTTTAATAACATAAAAATGGTGTAAAAGAGTAACTTGAACATTCCTGTTGGGAAAAGAAAAACATCCTGAACTATTACAACTAAAGTTTAGGATCAAGATTCAGATCATCTGATCCTGATCCTTCATTTTCCTTCTTTCCTCTCTGCATGTTCAGTTTGGTTTGGAGGTTTCGTTCATTTGAGTCCTTCTTAAATTGCAGCGGAAAGCAAAGAGTGGAATCGTAAAACACATTTATCTGCCTCCGACAACCCGCTCGACTCTGAATAATTAATGCTCCGGGCATTATGTGTCTCGCTGGTTTGTCCTTGGGGCCTGTTGACTGGATGAACTGAGGTTGCTGCTGCGGTGGCCCGGTGAGGTGACGCATGAATTTGTAAATCAAACCTCCGGAGCGACTTTACATTCAAAAAGTGTCGGATGACTGCAACAAACAAAGAAATGAATGAATGATATGATAAATGATAAATAATAAATGTTTTGAAGTAACTGTTTATAATGGACATGAAGTGAAGCAGGAAGTAATGAGACAGAAGGTAAATAAGTAATTATATCATTATTATTATAGACAATAGCTCCACATATTAAATTGGTGAGAGTATAATGTGAAGCAGGAGCTCTTGATGCTGTAATTCACTTTAATATTACTTGAAATCAGACTAAATATCATCCCAATAATGGCCTGATCTGATAGATGTGTCATTATCATTTGTTTGTTTGTTTATATTTACATGAGCCTTGTATTTATTTTGCTGTGTAGTTTGGTGAAAAAGTAACGTTCATGTTTTGATGCAAATCCATGAAAAAGGGGAAACGCAAGTTTTCATCTGAGGATCAAATATTGTTTGAGGTTTTTCATAAAGTGGATGGAATAGAATAGAATAGAAAGCAACTCGATTGTCCGCCAGAAATGAAATTTTTGCAAGACAACAAACAAACAAACACAACAAGAAACACATAGAATCAATTCTGCATTAAAAAAAACTCTGAACAAAAAGCATACAGTAAAAATAAAAATTACCCCAAACAAACAAAAAACCCCCCAGGAGAATCAATATTTATATAACGATGTGAGAATTATCAGCCACTCGGCAGCTGCCGTCGGCTTCAGGGAGCTTCATGGTGAGATTCAGCTCGGTGTTTCGCCGTCCGGCTGCAACTTTACTGTCCTGGTTCAACCTTCGTCACGTTCTCGTCACGTTGTTTGTTCAGCAGCTGTCTTCAGAGAAAGAGCTCTAAAAACCTCACGGTGCACCACCTGCTCGGCACCGAACGGCCAACACACACAGTCAGCTGAAGACTTGCATGCATCAGGTGGACAGAAACACAACTCTAAATGAATGGAAATGTAGCTCAGCAACAACTTCAACATATCAGCTTACTGCTTTGGAAAAATCAGTTGTTTTTTTTTGCAGTTCGAGTAGTGCATTCAGCACCCTGCAGAGAAACAGTCTTATGATGCTTCGGTTAAAGTGTCGAACTGGTTTATTTCCCTTCAGATGAGCAGTGCAGTCGTCAAAAAAAAAAACATGGAATTGAGGTGTTAAGTGAGTTTCTTCCCCTTAAGGTCAAGTGTCTGCAGAATCAGGAGGAACACGGCGTCTGAGTGCCTGATACAACACGGCCGGCTCAGATAATCCTGCAGATGCTCTTCTGCTTCTCATTTCTCACATTTTCCCCCCCCAAATACAACTAGAAGAATACAATGAACCTTAATCCTCGCCGCAGTCGCCCGCAGCTACAGCTCTTACATTCCCCTCCTTCACATTTTGATACGTGAAGAAGAAAGAAAAAAAAAAAGAAGAATCGGCAGGATCGGTTACTGGTGAGGAAGAGGAGGATTTAAGTCGAATTAAAAGTCCTGTTGCTCATAATTCTCTGGTTCCTGCTTCTCTACAAGCTGTTTGTCAGTATGTCTTTAAATACACTAATTTTTTTTATTTTTATGATAATTTTGTGCTGCCAGGGTCTCTCAATCAAAACAATAAAAAAAGACAGATTCCTTCAGTCTTCATTATGCAGGAGGTTTTTTTTTAACCAGGAGCTGAATTATCGCCTCCTCACTAAAAATACTGAGAAAAGCTGTTCCACGTTAAAATAAATAAATAAGTGTTTCGCTGATGCTGTTTGGACGACGGAAGATGTTTCCACTGCTAACATTTTATTTTGTTTCTCCGACAACTTAAGATCCAAACGTTTGATGACTAAAATCCTTCATCTGGTTAAAAGATGTTTTTTTTTTAAAAAGTTACGTACTGTGCCTTTAACTCGTGTGAGTTTTCTGATCTGTTTTATCAGGATACATCGTTTGTTTGTGACGTGTTCTTCCTACATTACAACACAAACGTAGCTGCTGCCTGTTTCTTTGACCCAACTAAACTCTGCATTCATACGAGCAGAGACTCAGACTCAGAGTCAGACTCAGACTCGGGTGTTAAAAGCGGTTTGGTTAAGTCTCGTGCTCCAAACTGTAACTGCCGCCAGTGTCTAAATGCAACCATAAAAACTTTAATATTGCTGTTGTTGTAGATTATTCCATCATATGTTTAGACTCTAAAAAAAATAATTTACAGATGACTCTATGATAAATTTTTGCAGCCCTGAACATCAGCGGTATGAGGGATAATCACTGCTTTGCCTTTTTCCCAGCTTGTGGGAATATTATATATAATAAATAGAAAAGGAGATATAAAATAATAAAATAACCATGAAATGACATTAAAACGAGTCGAGGTTTGTTCATATAGACGTTTCTATAATCTTCTCTGCTCCGTATGAGTGCAGCTGCAGAGTTTTATGTACAGTAAACCTGTGCTCCACTTCCTCGTCCGTTTCCTGTTAATGTTTTAGCTTCAGTCTTCAGATGCCTTTTTTATTTTATTTATTTTGAGGTTTCTTTAAAACAGGAAACTTTTAAAAGCATCACAGAAGAAGCTTATAAATATTTATATCCTCAATTGTCTTTTTATTCATTTTCTTGTGCTCTCCTCTCATCGCAGTCACCGTGACCCAGTTCCCCCCCCCACCCGCGGGATTCAATTAAGCCAATCGTATTATAGCGTCTCTTGCCTTCAACATTGTTTGCACAGGTCCATCCAAATATGTCCTTACAAGAACACCACATCCTGTCAATGTGAAAATAAATAAATAATATCAGACATCCTGCTCCTCACAGAAATATCGACGCAGCGTTCTTCCTTCTAAGACTCGCTGGAAGATGTGCAGGACGTGATGTGGCAGCACAATAAGAAGCATTTGAACAATGACAAACCCCAAAACTAACTCTGGTCTTTTTTAATTCAAGGTAGCATCTGCTGACAGCCGAGAGCATTGATTATCATTCCCAGAAGTCGTCGTTGTCGTCGTCGTCTGTGAATTATTCTGTGCTCAGAGGTTTACTGAAGATAATTGACCCGCAGGTGCCCGAGGTTTTTAAAAAATGAGCAGCAGCGACGTTGCACGTTTGTGCTGTCGTGTTCGTCAGCTGGTGGATTTCCAAGAAACTCTTTTAAAAACTCACTCCTGCTTCCACCGTGTTTTTAACAAAATGACTACGAGCTGTTTGTGCTACATTTGGATGAAAACCTATTGATCGGTAGGGCGACATCATGATCAACAAATTCAGCAAAATTCTCGATCTCTAGTTTTCTAATATAATTTTATGCATGTTGCTCACAAAAACTCTCCAGTGCACCGAATCTGCCAACAAATGCACCGTTTTCTAGTCAATCTGTAGTATATATAACCTTTCTTTAACCAGATAAAGTGTTTTTCTCGTTGCGTGTGGTTTCCATTCTTGTGCATCTTTTGGTATTTTATAGCATTTTGGGATTTGAATAATTTTTTCTCTTAATGTTTGTGCTTTACGTTTTGGTTACTTGGAAAGACGCCTATGATGTATTCTAATCTCTAATCTCGGCATATTTTAAAGTAGAAACTGTCAAAAATATTATTTATTATAAAGATGACTTATGTATAATAACAATAATACTGAAATTTTCCTCCATAGCTGCTCCCAGCATCATTTTATGAGGCCGACATATCTTTATAGTCTTTTAAATTTGATGTAATTCTGTGCCGTAACGACCGCGTTGTGATCATTTTCGGCGGTAAACTCGGCAGCTTCTTGCAGTTTTGTTGTTTATTAAAGCATCTTTTCTTTGAGGCTTCTTACTAAATCTGGATTTTGGATTTTCTTTTTGCATATTATTAAAACTCGGTGGTCTTTATCTCGACTTCCACCTCAGCTACACAGCAGCAGACTAATCCATCCATCTGCAGTACTTTCCCTTGTTCGACTGCTCGGCAGCAGAGTGTTTTACCGAAGCAATAGTATTTAAGTGCTTTACCCAAGGACAGCTGCACCATCCTCTTGAGAGAAACGCATTAATGCAACAATGATCTAACTGCCAAAATAACCAGTCTGCTCCTCGCCACATACTTCAGCTAATGCACCACGTCTCCGAGCTTCCGACTGCACGCTGAATAAAAAAAAACCTTAATGGTGTTTTTGTAAGACGTCCAAACTTCTAATCTGGTTGTTGTGCTTTTTCCTATCGGCTGTTTTATTGATGTAACATACTGTACAAAGGCTTTTTATTTCTGAGACATTATACCCCTATAAATATCCCTTTTGATAAAATGAGTACGTGAAGTTCATCGTTGCTGTTGTTTGATGGTTTCGTGGCGCCATTTGGGAGAGCAGGTCTCTCTCTTTATTTGTTTATTTATTTATTTATTATTTTTGGTGATTTAGAAACAGAAACACGAGCATTCAGCTAATGTTTCAATGGATCAATAGATGATCGATCAATGGATGAACTAATATCAAATTTTTTTAGTTTTTTTTATGTTTTAAAAGGATAAATCCAACATTTAATTTTTATTTATTATTTAAAAAAAAACAAAAAAAAAACAGGAAAAGTGTACAAAAATATAATTTGTTCTCGCGTGTTTTCTGCGTCTCCTGGCAACAATAAAAATATCATAACAAAAATAAATAAATCCACCATTAGTTGACTTAATATAGACAGAGCATATTGGGTGTGAGTGAGAAGGTGTTGCTTCTCAGACTCGCACTACTGCTGTTTTATCTTTCCTGCCAGGTGGTTAATGAAAATTAATTGCATTCACTTTACATCCCCGGAGTAAAATAGCCTCTGATTAAACAGCTAAAATGAAATCCAGCAGCTCCTGAACAGCGATGACCCGAGTTGGAGAACGGCTGCTTTATAACGGGGACGCCTCGGTGTGGCTGTTGCTTCCACTATGAGGTTCATCTTCCTTCACTCCAGACAGCCAGTATAATTAGATATTGATAGAAGGGCAGTAATTAATGATGAATCTGCCAGCAACATTATCTGCCCTGCAATTTCCACCCAGACGCCCCGTGCTGATTGGGCCGCTGGGTCACTGAGACATAGCCAATCATTTGTCAAGACCCCTGACCAGGATCTGCTGTAATGGGATGGAGTCGAGCGGTGAGAGAAACCAGCAGATTTCCCTGCTGCTTCCACGGTCAATAGTTGTTGTTGTTTTAAGGATGGCTGTGAGCTCCAGGCCTTCGCTGGATGGATTATCCTTAATGATCACTGTGTTGTTCCCGTGAATGTTGTTTGTTGTTGTTGAATGAATACAACATTACGATAGTTTACAGTAAACAAAGTCCTCTTGTAATGACTCATAAATAAAGAAAAATTTGGAGAAAATGCAAATGAGCTGCTGATTATGTGCCATAAAGTAATTAAAAACAACAACAAAAAAAAACAAAGAAGAATAATCTGAACAATAATAATAATCTGTAGTAAAAAACAAGTAAAAAAAAACTAAGTTAGCAGATGGTATCTTTTAAATATAATTTTCACCTTACTGTGTTTCTGTTTCTTTAAAAAAAGATCAGAGTAAACACTGTTAAACTGAGCTGTGTGAATCACAGGCGGTTTGTCCTCTCCCTGTAGGAGTGTGTGTGTGTGTGTGTGTGTGTGTGTGTGTGTGTGTGTGTGTGAGTGATGGTTGTGTGTCAGAGCTATGGGTGTGTGTGTTCACTGGTGTGTGTAATGAACGCCTGCATCAGCCCAACTCCCCTTCCCCCTCCTCCCAAATCCCAGTACTGCATCCTGTACATGACCACATCCCTCCTCTCTCTCCCACACACACACACACACACACACACACACACACACACATACTGATGGTAGCCGTATACAGTACTTGCATTTAGAGACAATCACATCCAGGATCAGTTCCGGTTTCTCCGCCGACTTCAACATTCGCTGTGCTCAAACCCACAGGAAGAGCCTGTTCTCAGCCGCCCTCGTTTGAATAAGAGCTTGAGGCTCTTCACAGAAACGCATAATAGTGATAAATTGGATTTTAAGGGACCTATCAGTCTATCCAATAACGGCGTGCTGTAAAAAGACAGAAGGGACAGGGACAGATGTGGGACAGAGTGGAGATGAGGCAATGTGCAAATGTGGGATTCATATGAAGCTTTGAACTCTGAGAAGCCTTTAAGGTGCAGAAAATGCTGCAGGCCGGAGGGAAAGTTTTTATATGAGAGAAGGTCAACTTGCAGATTTGTGCAATGAAAATCGTGCTGCCAAAAATATTTTGGGGGGGAAAAAATACAGCAGTTGAGTCAGAGATCTGGAGGATTTCTAACAGTTATGATATCTCCCAGTTGGCGGAAAGAACTCTGAATCTGTCCACAAACTGGTGCTGAAACAGTAATAACAGTTTAATGTGAATAAACCGCAATAAAATCCAATACAGCTGTTTTAAAAGAAGCTTGCCAGGGCAGATTCAAGGATGAGCCTTCTCTTCTCCTTGGATTGATATCTCTTTACAACAATACTTGTGTGAAAAGGGTGTTGTAGCTTTAAAAAAAGACTTGATTTTGATATAGCCAGTAACAAAAAAACCCAGTGAGAACTGGAATAACACATGAATGTGCCGTTAGCATGTCTGTAGCGCCCCTATAGCCCATGAGGTCACAAGATGTTACGACACTGATGTAGAAACTATGAATTGGCCTTTACAACGATCTGAGACGAGCACACAAGAAATAAAAAATACCGTGATCATGGTCACTTCCAGGTGATGAGCGAGTGAACACAGGAGTTCCCATGCAGCAAATTAGGCAGATGTAGCTCTAAATATGAACCATTAGTTTCTGAAGCAGGAGGCCGGTGTAATGTGTGTCCGGTGGACTCCGGGTGCACGCGTGTCTCATTCAGGCCTGGATCATTTGAATAATTGATTGGATACATCTCGCGCTACTGTCGTAACTTCTTCTGGTGAGACGTGTTGGTGAAATGTCAACACATTTCCACCCAATTAGCTCATTCTGCTGCGCGTGAACTCTTCTGAAGCGTTATAGCGCCGCAAGGCTATAAGTGGAAAACGAACCGGGCTCTCGACACCCAACGAACGTTCACAGCGGAGCGCGACGTCAGAATAAATCATACCAAACATACCAGAAATACAAATGCTGTAACCTGGATGTTTGGCAGTCATCTTTGTTTGTTACTTCTCTTGTTTCTCTATATGGAGATTCTCTCTTGAAGCCAAAACATGTGACGAACACAAACCACAGCTTGAAGTCACCGACATACCTCAGATGTTCCAGGAAAGAGCTCGCCTGACCGAATCCCAGAGGCTCTGGCGTTAAACCAAGTGGTGCTCCTTCAAAGCCTCGGTGCCCCTGAAGCATGACAACCTGGCCGTGACCAGCATTAACCCCTTCAGGCAAAGGCTGGCCGTGCATATGGACTCCATATGGGTCATTCTCTTGGGCGTTAAGAGGCTGAGGTGATGGAAAATCTCACTTTGCCAGCAATTTCCAAATTCAAAGTCTGTTGTTGCTGTTGCTAAAGCCAGGCTGAAACAGGCTCTGACTACGGGTCAGCTCTAATTGTTCAGGTTGAGCAGATCTGGCATAGTGTGGTCAAGCTTGGAAGAAAACAGAGAAAATGGTCCAAGATTGATTTTTATAGCCTCGGGTCAAAAATCTGTGGCTGCAGGGTTTGTGATGTTTTTGTTCTTTTTTATTTTAATCAGTTTAAGGTGTAGAGATGCTAATAATGATCACAATTATTTTCACGAGGGAGATTTATTTTTTATTTGTATTTTTTAATGCATTGGATGCCAGTTTTAGCTTGCAGCCTCGCTCAGCTTTCATGGCTTCCACTTGCATGAAAGCACAGAGGGGCCAAAGGTCTCCCCTATTCATCAGGAGATGCATGCCATCCAGAAAAGTGCTGCATATGGAGGAAAATCTGCAAGCAAAGCAACTCAAGGAGGAGGAGACACACTCGCTGCAAACATGATCTGCAGTCAGTATTGCTGTCAGAAATCTGATGATCAAAACGGATATGATGCTGAGTGCTTTGCAACCGTCAGTCTTAGAAACAGTCATCTGTTGATGGCGGCGCGGTTTTCCTCGGTTGGGGGGCGGGAAGGTAAATCTGCCCTGATTAGTGTTTACCTCCATCATTCAAATTTTATCTTCACTTTCATATTGCACCTTCACATCTGAGACAATGTTGATGTGTCATTGTGATGTCTGATGTCGATCACGAAAACCCACCCAGAAGACTTTATCGGGAAAATGTATCTTAATATCTAAAAGCTGATTGTAGATTAAAGGATTATGAGCTTCATATATTTTACATCCGACTGATGAATAATGAGAGCTGTGTATTTATCTGAAGAATCATTTGATGTTCTGAAAAATCTTTTTATTTTTTGTTTAAATAATCAGTAGAGCTTCAAGCCGTTTTAGACCTAAAGCTTCACTTTTCACAAAATGTACAGTACATAACATTTACTTTGAAAAAAGCATTGAAAAATCGATCTGACCCACAGCATAAGCCAGTGTGTCAAGAGGCTGATATTATTAAAACGTGTTCAATTTGTTTTGTACTGGTTAAAAGCCTGGCTGCTGCATTTCACACCGCTGGAGAGTACAAGCTTTTTCATCATGATGGAACACAGTGTGCTTGTTTTTTAACTAATCCTGTATTAATTATTCATATCTTGCATGTTAAATATGTGGCAAAAATCCCTCTTCTGGTAAAATGTAGAAATATTTTTGATGACACAAGCAAATATCTAAAACTACTGACCGTTAGCTTGTCGGTCACCAGCAGTAATACCTGGATTTCTACTGACGATATATTTACATTTCCAAATAATTATAAAAAAAATTATAATCTGAAAAGTGACTCAAGCTGTCAAATAAAGTACTTTAAAAAGTACGTACAGAAATCCTTGATTATGACTGACTCGGAAGCTGTTTTTAAAATACTCAAATAGGCATCTTTATATCAGTATTACTGCACCAAACTATTTTGTTATTTTTTGACATACTGGTTGGTCTGATTGGTGGAAAGAGACGGACTGGATAAAGGAAGAAGATAAAAAAAAAAGAAAGGAGACGCGCTGAAATAAACGAGTGAGAAATCGATGAGCTGGAAAAGTTAATGAAGCCGAGGCAGGACTGTTAAACAGACTGTGGTGCGTTCACTGTTTCACAGCTAGTGTGCCGTGAAAAGATCCTCTTATTGATTGTAAAACAGTCACCAAAAATGGATCTAAACCATCTATTGGTTTGGTTTCACTGTGAAACCTACAATATCCTTGATTCTGGCGCTGCGCATCTTTCCAGAGTCCGAACATGACTGATATCCAGATGGATGTTAGCGTCTGTGTTGCTTCGCTACCATTCTGCTAAATGTCGCTGAAGATCTACATTATTAAACAAAACACGACTGACATGAAAACCTGACATGTATCACCCTGTAAAGTCTTTATGGTTAATGTTAAACACGCCTAAACATGTATTTTATTATTCCAATTAACTGACGAATGTGGGTCCAGTATTTGCTCTTCTTTTAGCTCCGCTTTGGTCTCCACCAACCCAGAGAAATATCTGGTTAGCGGCTAAAAACGCCACTTAGCTGTTATAAAATCATTGTAAATCATGATCTCTTGTGGCTTATTGCTTTTATAAATCCCACTGAAGTGTAGTAGAGTACAAGTACCTGATAAATATATTTAGTACATGAATAGTTACTTACTAGAGCGAGCTATCTTGTTAGCTCAGTCACAGATAAGACAATAGTTGTACCATCGTTTTCTGTCTCAAAACTATCCGTCATGTTTACTACTTTAACATGTTACTCGACAACAATGTAGGATTCAAACCCTGAAATAAAGTCGTTGCGATACTTTCCACAGCTTTTCCACTTCATCATTATTGTCAATTAGCTGAACATGTGTCTCATGGACCAGTGACTAATGATGGCACATAATGTGAGCCTTTATAAAGACCAGATCGTTGTCAGAGATTAGTCATGAGGCTGGAGATGGAATCGCCCCGTCTGTCTCGGGGCTTTTCCATTATCAAAGTGCAGAATCCACTAAATCTAATGGATACTAGCTGCAGCTTCTGGGAAGTCGGGAGTCTTTGATTGTTTTCATCCCTTTTAAATGCCTGCTCAGAATTAAATTATTATAATGTGAATCATGTCACCTATTTGGGTGAGTTACTGTATTGATTTCTATCCCTCCCTTTGTGCAAGAGAGAGCTGAGATTTATTTATAATAGCTGCAGTTGAATAAAATGTGTTTACGTTTTGTATTTGATATGCGATTTCATCTTCTCATGACGATAAATTAAGACAGGATTTCATGAAAGAAAATATGTTTGCAGACAATGAACATTTTGTGGGGATAATATATTCAATTTTGTACTTGATTGTGTGTACTCATGCGTCTGTCCCTGCAGCATAATATTTTTTTTTATGTGTGTGTGTCAGTGCTTGCAGTGTGCTGACAACACGGGAATGTGCCTGTTATGAGATGCAGGCATTGCTCTGTTTTTCTTTTTTGTTTGCCTCTAAAAAGGGCGAAAGAGAGAGCGAGTACTTTCTTGTCTTGTCATATTGAAGAATGGTTCTCATTTTTGGCTGATAATGCATCTCTAAAATGTTTATAAAAAAACAGGGTTTTTTTTAACCTTTTTAGTGGAGTCAAGTAGGTCGGCTTTATGCGACGCCCTCACTTGTACGTTTTCATGCAAACAAGAGATTATGACACCTGAGACAATAATGTGAACGCATTTTGTGAATCATCTTAATCTTGTTCCCACGACGCAAAAATCACTGTTGCTTTTACATAAATGAAAACATCAAGTTAAGAAGCTTATATGTGGTTTTATTAAACGTGCAGACTGAATATTATGGAGGCACATTGCATTGAACACAAACGGTAAAATACATAAACCGTACATAAATGCATCTTTAATTATCTTCATCAGACAGACAAAGATCTTTCAAACATGTTTATTAAGTGACTTTATTTGTCGCTTCATTGCTGGCAGACAGTTTGGGGCCAAGTTTACTTCCTGCAGGAGCGAATAATAAAAAATTTAACGTTTTGGTTTGAAGGACTGCTGAATGCTGAGTTTTGACATTATCTCAACTGAATTATTGAACGTCCATAGCATCAAGTAACAGCTGCACTCAAAGATAGAAAAACAGAGTTAAATAGTCGCTGAAAAATGAATGTTTTTTACAAGTACTTCTCTTTACCTTTTTGCCCTTTTGTCAGTCTACAGGTTTTATAGAGAAGAGTTATGACTGTGAAATGATCGAGCACACAAAACTGTAAATCTACCAACTGATCTATGTTCAAATCCTCACCTATGATCATAAACTTTGAAAGAGTAAAAGATCAACAGACAGATTGACATACGTTTCCTTCAGGCGGAGCGTGATGTCGAATTATTTGTATTAAAAGAAGACGGTTGATTTTGTTGATTAGGATTTCTCCCCTCTGGAGGTTTTCTTGGCCCTGACCCAGAACAAGGGATATATATCCAACACCTGCAGAAGAAACTGGAGGATCTCGGATAGTAAAGCCCCCTGAGGCAAATTAGTGATATTAGTCTGTACAAATAAAACTGGGTTGACTTGAGAAAGGCTTGCTGCTACTGTCAGTTCTGTCAATAACAAAACATGACCGACATGAAAACCTGACATGTATCACCCTGTAAAGTTTATATGGTTAATGTTACACACGCCTAAACATGTATTTTATTATTCAATTAACTGATGAATGTGGGTCCAATATTTGCTCTTCTTTTAGCTCTGTTTTTGGTCTCCACCAACCCCGAGAAATAATATCTGGTTCTTGATCTAGTAGCTTTATCTGTCTGTTTCTTGGTGCTGGACGATGGGTTCATCTGAAAACGGATGCTGCTGGAAACGGTTTTGATGAGAGTACTGTGTCCGAAATATACAGTAAATATGCCGTAAAACCAAGACAATAAGCAAAAGAAGCAAAAAATTCATTGTTGACTTTCACAAATATTCATTAGAGGAGTTTTGAGCGCTGTTGCCATGTAAACCCCGGCCTGTTTAGCTCATTACAAAACACGGTTATCAACTTCTCCTCTTCATTATTGCCCCAAATTGCAGCGTTATTCAGGTTAAACATCCAACGACAACAGCGAAGAATGTCTATTGAAACCCTGCCACTTCCTATCGACTCGTGCCATTACTCAACCTTCGGATAAGCATCACCAGTCAGGATAAGCACAGATAAAGATGGAGAAGGACATTATTCAACAGTCTGAATAATTTAAGAACCTGTAGTTAATTTCCGGAAAAGAAGAGGGCGGCTGTAGCAGCGGCTGTCCTTATCTGTGGCGGTGTTGGTCTCTACCCCCGACACAGACATCTGCCTCGTTGCAGTGCTCACGCTGGGTGAAAGAGGACATATGGGGCGTCCATCATCCATGCAGAAAGGACGGAAGAACCTTTAAGTCAGCAGGATCCATTGTTCAATGAAGGTCACCGGTAAGGTGGAAATGAAATAGGGCCACAACCGGGCAGAGTGATGATAACACATCACGGTGGAGGTTTCTGATTCGCTGCCATATACTTCATCACTTTAAGACAAAGTCACACTGTTGTGATGACGTATAGTCTCTGAAAACTAATGTCAAGGTTATGGTAGCTGAACAAGAACGACTCCACTTTCAGCAGGAGTCATCAGAGCTGACGTAAATGTACACGTCCGTCCATCCGTCCATCCGTCCCCCCAAAAACACTCCACATGCTGACTTCCCTAAAATGCAAATATGATATATAACAAAACTCAGTACACACCTGGTCAATATCACTGAAATTTAATAGTCAATTTAATACATTTGTATGTGTTTTTATCACAAATTAATTTGAGAAACAGAATATTTGACTAATTAAACTATAACATAAAGTCCATATTGAAAGTCACCATTCATTAGTTAGACTTTGTTCTCTTTTCTGTATGTCCACCTTTATTTTTGATGACAGATTGGATCCAGTCTGTGGAGAAATGTTCTGCTTTTCCTCACAGATGATTGTTTTCAGCTGCTCTTTGCTGGAGGGGTGTTGTTGATCTACCTTCCTCTTTGAAATATTGGATTCAAGTCAGGAAACGTGCTCTGTCAGGTCATAGTTTGCAAAATGTTTTTCTTCTTTAAAAACTAAAAGAATTTCGCAGTGTGTTTGTGATCATTATGTTGGAAAATTCTTCTTCTTAAGGCCGATCGTCATCTTTTCATTCAGTATTATGCATGCACTGTGCAGTCACTGTGGTTGTCCTGGCCGTGTCAAACATGCTGGACCCCATCTGATCCGAACAAATTTATTTTGGATTCGTCTGACCAACGAATGTGCTGCCAATATTCATCAGGCCAAGTTTAATCTTGGTGGTTTTTGCGAGCAATGTTTTTCTTCTTGGACCTTGCCCTCATGCAGTCCTTCACCCTGTCACAGCAATCACCAAAACACCAAATTTCCACAGATAATCCATATGCCAAGTCACAAGCACTCACTCGTCTGTTTTTCAATGCAAGGTTGTTAAATAGTGTCTTGTGCATACTGTCATTTTTCGAGCACGGCCACCGTCTCCTGTTATCGGTAATATGGGTCTTCTTGTATCTCGGCGTTGGACAAAAATCTATAATCATCAGGAAATGCAATTAATATAATTCCCGACCACACCCAACCCTTGTTTCTGTCTGTATGTGGATGTAGTAGACCTATATATTCTTCTATATACCAAGATTGGGGAGTTGGTAACACAATTTGGATGAAAGAGAGATATTCCTTAAATGGTTGTACAAATAAGTGTGTTAATTAAATTCACTGTCACCAGGCTGCCGGTTTATTTATTTGTGCAACAGGGAGAGAAACATCACAGCACTCTGGTGCAGCTGTTCTCAGCTGCTGTGCAGATGTCCATTTTATTCAGAACAACTGTCTTAACATTACTAATACAATGTCAAATGAAATGTAATGTTTGCAGTAGTCATACAGTGCAGTAAAATTACATGAAATGTAGGCAGCAGTATGTCAGGCAGAACAGCAGGAGCCATATTCAGAGACCACGGCAGCACATGGTCTGAGTTTAGCCCCAGACGTTGTCAGATCGTGTAGCCTCCCCCATCTTTATGGAGCTTCCTACTTGTTCAGTCAATTTCTTAAAATATAGAGCCGCAGATCTGCTGTTTGAGTGCTACTGCGGTCAGTGCGCGGCATGGTGTAGGAATACGGACGTTCTGCAGAATGTAGTGCCAAAGGAAAGGACTCTCTGATGGTACTGTAACACGGTAAAGTTAACACTGGACATGTGTGCATGTAATCTGACTACTGGATAAGTACCAATTAACAATAGTATAAATTAATGAAAGAAAAGCAGCAAATTGGCATTTTTGAGAAGCTGAGATGTTAATTTTTGGCATTTTTGCTTAAAGAATGGCAAATTATGAATATTCAAAACAGTTGACAGATATTTGTTGAATGAAAAAAAAACAAATCAGTCCATTGACTGTTTATATCTGAAAATATATTGCAATTGTCAGGCCGCTGAAAGGGTCATTCTGAGTTTCCATTTCATCGGGTTATATTTATGTGTATAATGGGATAACAAAAGAATATTCACCACATGACATTTGTGTATTTTTTGTTCTAACTCCACGTCTAACAGGGTGTTTTTTTTGTTTTTTTTCCATGGTTTCACTTGTTATTTGACTTAAAGTCTGCTTCAGGCTGTATTGTGTTTGTAGAATTGCTGACATATTTGTGCTGTGGTGCGTTCAGCTCTGCAGGAAACTCCAACCTCTTGACACGGATCATCAGCGGCCTTTTTATTTAAAAAGAACAATTTCATGTAATCCTTTTCATGATGTTTAGTTGTTTGTCTTGTGTGCTTGATTTTATATCAAAACTTGTAAATGGACCGACTGACTCTTAGTTTAAAACATTAATACCCTGTAGACTTATTCATTCAGTATGGTTTCATGGTCATTGTGGATTCAAACCAATGGTAAAAATATTGAAACATCAAGTCAAATTTATCAAACCCATCTTGTAGTATAATCCACTTTTCTTCTATCCATCTGTTGCTCAGTACGTCAGACACTCATGTCTCTATGTCTGAACAGGCTCCTTTTGTCTCTTTGTGTTGACGTGTCGGTTTGTCACATTATATCTTCCTTTCAACAAACAAAATTGCCCCACACACAGCCCTGAAAAATTACGGTATTATATGGTTTTGATCACAAACTGTAAACACAGTGATGCTGCAGTTAATTTTCTGGTAGTGTGACTTTGTATGATACATCACTAAGATACTGATTTTTCAATTTTCAAACACAGTGCATCAGCAAGACTAAAGTATCGCACATGACCAGGACATATCTTTGCTTTAATTATATCCCCCACATGATCTGTTTACGTTCTTTCATTTACGTTGTGATGGAGATTGAACAGACTCGCAGAACTGGACTCACATCCGACAACGTTTACTCACAACAGGTCGTAATTACCAGCGGCCTAAAATAATCCATATTTAGGTTGAAGTAACAGAAACCCTCCGGTGGTTGTAGTTATTACGACCTCAGTAAAGATCAGATGACATCAATATAGCGGCAAATTCCACATATGTAGGATGTTAGCTCAACAAAATACTGGATTTTGCCGAACTCTGAGTTTCACATTTCCAACCACGAGGAGGTTTATTAGTGTAAAAAGGTCATAATGTTAACTTTAACCCAAAACATGTTTCTCTAACCTTAAAGTGAATCTTTCAACCTAAATGATCTTAAACCTAACCGAGTGGTTTTGGTTCCTAAAGCGTCGTCACATCGTAACTTGCTTAATGTTTTCTTTGCTAGCAGTCACGGACGTTCATATTTACAGTCTTATCCGACATTTTCAGTCCAGAAGTGTTCAGGCTACGAATGATTTGAGGCCTTCGTGTTACCGTTTCACATTTTAAGTTAATCTTGGTTCATGCTCCGGGTCGGTTTAAAATCGGTTCATAAATCATTTACTGTGATTGAAGTGATTAACTCCAACAGTCTCGTTTTTCCCCTCATGTGAATCAAAGTTTTCGTAAGCAGCTTGGACGAAACTAAACACATGCTGTGCAGAAAACTAAAGTCCTAGTTTTACACTCGCTGGTAGACTTCCCGGACGAAACACACAGCACTAATGTTTTCTTGCTCCCGGTATTCTCTAAACTCCATTTCTTTCCTGATTAAAATTGAGTTTCTGGTTAACACGCAGAAGGATATAAGTGAACAAGAAGATATTAATTCCTGCAGAAACAAAATATCTTTTTGCATTTTCAGACAAACAACCACTTGATCCCAAATAATTAGTTTCATATTTTTGGATGAAGAGAATATCAAAGCCCTCCTGTTTCCTATCGCCACCAATTATTTTTAATAGGAAATGACATCATTCGAGGTCCAAGGTAGGCCAGTAAAACAACAGAACAATCCTCCTCTGCCCACTGGCACCAATATACAATAATCACTCCACCACCCTCTGCTCTCCGTCTCTGAAATTAAATGTATTTTCCTGCTAGTCTGCATCAACAATAGCCAAAAAGCGATTACTGTGAGACTTGCGCAGACACAGCTGGATGGTTATGAGGAAAAAAAAAAAAAAGAAAGAAAACAAATGAGAAGAAATCCTCTAAAAGACGCCGATTATTAATTACAAAAGGGTGACGGGGACGGCTTGAATCGCCTGAGCCTTGGAAAGCAGTTGGGATCAAAGAAGAAATGAAGGATGACAAATAACCTGCGGCCCGGGTTTGCTGGCACACGAGTGGGGACAGAGGGAGGAAAATAAAACGTATAGCAGACAAATGAACAGAAGGCTTTATAGAAAAGGGTTTTTTTTTACACACATTTATATTGATTTTTTTTTCTGTTTGTATTGTGCAGATTTAGATTAGATTTATTTTTTGCAAAGATGTATTTTATAGATCGCCTTAATTTAAAAATGATTATTGGGCTGTTTTAATCAATAGCGCCTATATATATATAGTATATACAGTATATCACATGTAGCAGGTTGTCTGTGTTCTGTTAAAGTAGACGAGACGTACTGATGCGGTAAATATCGATTTCAGTTTAATATTGGTATAATAGCGTAACCTGCATTGCACTCGTTTGCTAATCTCCGTTGTGTTTGAGTATTTTCGGGGATTCTGCTACTCTTCCTACAAGCTGCCACAACAAAAAAAAAACACGAGCTTTTCATTTCAAAACCTTTCACTGCACTAAATGAATGGAAGTGTTGTACGGTACAGATTAAGATGAGTTTATTGCTTGCGTTTTCACTCGCAGTTGCAGCGAGTAATTGCTCACAAGTCTCTCACCCAGCTATTTTCCTCTGAATTTTAATGGCATTGCTGACAAAGGACAACTGGGGTAGCCTGTCTTTCAGTTTGAGTCTCTGTATTATTATTATTATTCGCCTGGTTCAATGTGTCACCAGTGTGCTGTCAATGGAGCTGTCACTTTGACAAGCTTGGAGCTTTGTTGAATGGAGTGCTGGTTAGAAACACAGGAAATGGCATCTCCAATACCGCCACCGCCACCGCTGTCTTCATTTCTGAACATGTAAATCTCTGCTGCTTTTGGGAAGCTTCTCAGCTCCAGACACAGCGTGTTGCTTGACCACCGTTTAATCACTTTTTAACCACAAGCACAGCCTTGTCTGTCCTTTTAAGGATTATGTTTCTAAATTTGAAATAAACCATCTATCACTCTAAAATTCAACAGTATAACCTGTAAGAGATTGAATCCTCTCCATCTCACAGACTTGTAAGAGGGTTTTTATGTTCCCTTTTGTGACTTGATATCTCGGATATCTCAGCAAAGCTCTTCAAAATAAAGAATTAAGATCCGGATTAAATCAAAGTAATCTGACATCTGCAATATCCTGTTTTCATTAACTGGTATGTGTCTTTTATAAGCTGCAACATACATGGTTTAATTTCTGCTTCATTTATTACCTGCTTGTGCCATTTTTTTCTAAATAATTTGGAGAATATTAGATGATTTAATTATTGGGATCAAATTGGGTGTATTTGTCTGGCTGAGTGGCTTCATGTGTTGAACGGGGTTAAGTAGTTGGGAGTCTCCAATTTTGGAGGAATGCTGAACTGGAGTCACGCTGCTTTCACGAGGTTAACAGGAAATTGCTTTTTTCCCTTCTTGTCATGTGGTTTGTATGGGAGAACACAGAGGTGACAAAAAAAACTAAAACTAATATTATACAGCATGAAAACAATTAGGACATGTGGGCTTAAGCAGTTTGCAGTTTACAAAAAATATTAGTTGTATACAAATCTACAATACTTTCTAATAAAATAAATGCAGAATTATTATAAAGCATCAAAGATGGAGTAATACAAACATTGTATTCCTGTGTGAACTTGACTGGGTGTGATAATTGCGTGAATTAGTCCTGTAATTTACTTCAGTTTATTATGTGTTTATGAGCTGACAGCTAATTTTAGACAATGAACACAACAGTAAGTAAAATGTTCGAGCAACTGAAAGGATTTGTATTTAGAGGAGTGAAAGTGAAAGCTCTACTTTAACTTCTCATATTTACACTGAATCTACAGAAGAATCTGTAGAGGCCTTTATCTCTTATCTTAATGATATGAACCCCTCCTGCAGCTTAGATATCATCAATACTACTCTGCTCCAGGAGGTGTGTGTTTGCTTTATTTGTAATATGATATAAGCTAACAGAAGCCACCGCTGTCCTGTACTGATTAGAGAAATAAATGACCCCGAGTTGCTAATCTTGGATTGTAAATTAAAGTAAGATTGATTGACACACTAAAGAAGAAGAATGTACATCTGAAGTAAAAAAACAAACAAAAAAACAACCTAAATGGCATTTTAGTTAAGAGACTATGACTCAAAAAACTAAATCAAAATTAACACAACCTGCTCAGCACCAAAATGGCAAACAGACACATTTGGCTACTAGCTGTTAACAACTAGCTGACAGTTTGCTACTAGCTGACAGTTTGCTACTAGCTGTTAACAACTAGCTGACGTTTAGCTACTAGCTGTTAACAACTAGCTGACGTTTAGCTACTAGCTGTTAACTAATAGCTGACTCTTGGCTACTAGCTGACTCTTAACTACTAGCTGTTTGCTACTAGCTGACAGTTTGCTACTAGCTGACAGTTTAGCTACTAGCTGTTTGCTACTAGCTGACAGTTTGCTACTAGCTGACAGTTTAGCTACTAGCTGTTAACTACTAGCTGACGTTTAGCTACTAGCTGTTAACTACTAGCTGACTCTTGGCTACTAGCTGACTCTTGGCTACTAGCTGACAGTTTGCTACTAGCTGATAGTTTGCTACTAGCTGACAGTTTAGCTACTAGCTGTTTGCTACTAGCTGAAATTTTAGCTACTAGCTGTTAACTACTAGCTGACGTTTAGCTACTAGCTGTTAACTACTAGCTGACAGTTTAGCTACTAGCTGCTAAGTGTAACCGGTCAGCTTCACATATTAGTGTATAATTAACTCTGTTACATAAGCATAGAGGAGTATTTAGCAGCTAAAGAGAGACACTTTATTTGAGTCCAGTGATTGTTGTATGTCAACACATTGGAAACAGATGGCACATAACAAGTCCCATGGGATGCTCATATTGCTCCGTGTCTACTGGTTTGTGTAGGTATGAAATTGTTTGGCAACATATTCGCCATGAAAACTTCATTTTTGTTTTGGAAGCTACTTTCTGTCTTCTAGTAGTCAAAAATAAGTCATGGCAGCTTTAAATATTAAACAAGCCAAACATTGAAATCTTAGCTGCCAGCAGAAAACATTTTTCAGGGATGAGAAACCTCCACATGGTTTCTCCTCCTCGTCTCTCTCACTTAATCCTTCCTTGCTGGGAAAACCAGGATATGTTTACACATCACGCTCATGTGTTATACTTCAAATCTTGTTCGGTTTGAGCACTTGACATTTCATGACTCCATCAGATACACCTGCAGTTTTGTTAGCATGACCATTTAGAAAATCAGAAACAGCAGAGACCCATTGAAGAGACCCATAAAACGACACCAGCAAACAATAGTTGGGATGAAGCATGACAAAGAGCTGCTGAGTGTAAATAATTTAAGGATTTAGTGACTGTGCCTGGTCGTAAACGTGCTGTAAAAGTTGTGTTATAAGCTCAGCAAGGCATTTTAAAATGACTTAATTTGAGAAAAGGGAAGCAGGTAAATAATCACCAATAAAAAATGGAAAATAAATGAGATGCTCTTTATATAAAACACTTTTTTCCAGAATAAACCTGCAACAATAAGGTGCCTTGTTTTTCAGTTTGGTTTAATAGATGTTTATACGGTGCTCCTGTGGGACTTTAAATGTGTATATGTATTACCAAATCTTACAAGAGGCAAGAAATGAAATGAAATTACATAAAGTCTCCCTACAGACCATAGATTTACTTTATTTTTTTTTGGCTCAATGCTATTCTGTTCTTGTTGATAACATAATTAATGCATTTGGCTTGCAGAGGCGTGAACTGGTGGATGTGACAACCTGAATAAGCTGTTATGTTGTCTTCACCTCCTGTAACATTCAGGAGGATCCTGGCCCTGGACTAACTAAAAACCCTTGGTTGTCTCTTGGTAGTAAATTCAGCACAATTCAATCAAAAAAAACAAAACACCCCATTTGTTTTAATTTAAATCACATCCTTCAGCCATTCTCGGGGGGAGCCATCTGTTCAAAAATCAAGTTTTCTCTCTCGCTTCAGTTTTTTATTTTCTCTTCTGGAAATGCTGAGCAACAGGCGCAAAGCTCTTGCTTTACTTGCTTCATCCTCTGACACACAAAATGAAAACAAAAAAAATAAACAAATGCGGTTAAAACTCCCTCATCGGCCGTGTTCGAGGTCATACGGCCAGATGTTTTTAAAAGGAGGGCAGAGGTTACGTCCAGAAAGTTTCAGTCCCAAAAATCCCTCTGAGTTTTTTTATTTTTTTATATATATTTCTTGCGCTATATATGTTGTCAGTGAGTACATCGTCTCAAAGAATTAACCAACCTGAGCCAAACTGTGTTCAACTCCGGGAACGGAGAGTATTGGGTCTCACAGGGCTCCGATCTATCACAGGAAAATGTAATTCTAGAGGCCTCGTAATGGATTGGGCCGTCTACTTGTTTTGGATTGTCTTTTCAATATCCACCTCAGTGTGCAATACCTGTCTACACCGCGTGCCAGAGCTGGAGTAATGCGGTAAAATGAGCCTGTTGTTGCCTCCTTTTGTCCTCCCTTAAAATCTGGGCCATGAAGAAAGAGAAAAAAAGAAAGACAAAAGCCTTTTTGGTTAATCAAAACTTTACTTCTGCAGTGCCTCCATTTACACAGCAGCTCTCACTTATGATTAAACCACCATCATCAGATATTAATAATGAGTTAATTCATTTAATGTTGCATTTCTAACCTATAAATATATTATATCAACAAACCGAGATGAGTTTGTTGCAAATTTGACTGTAACTTGGAAAATGTTATTACAAAAATAGCCTGGAGCTTAATACTTGGGTAAAGGATACCGAATGGGGAGAGTTATTATTCACAAATAAGCTATTATTTTATGCTAAATATGAGCTCACATATGGAGTGAAGCTCCATCTGCAGAGGTTACAGAATCTCTTGCAGTTTTGCAAAATTTCTGCGTTAAAGGTGCAACTAGGAAGATTTTTGACATCAATATATCATCATAAATAGCATGAATGCAGAAAGTCGGGCTTTCCAAACAAAACTTAAAAGAAAAAAAATCATATTTTTTGCCAATTCCCACAATTTCACCACAAACAAAATCACATAAAACTGTTTTAGAGAAACGCTGCTGCAAAGTCGAGCACTTAATAAAGCAAAAAAAAACAAAAACTCCTGGAGGGACTGATTGGAGAGCCACCAGTTCCCAGACTGAGTGGGAAAATGTGGTTAGAGGGAAAAATAAATGCATAATGTTTCCCGCTCCCTCAACAAGCATCATCCTCATAAGAGCTCCATCAGAGCTGCTCAGTGAGCGTCAAAACGCAGGCTGTTTGCTGAAACATTGGAAGCGGGTAACTGAGTGAAGAGGAGGATGTTGAGCTCAGCTGATGCTCCCCTGATAAATAAAAGCTTGAAACAAACTCGGAGAGATTTTCTCTGCGATCACGTTACACCTATCAGGAAAAAGTGATCCAGCTCCCAGAACGGAACATCGTCTGTCGAGCAGCATTTTACCAACATGACGCTGATGTGAAACGAATTAGATCTTCCTTTTTTCCTTTCTCTCATTTCTCCTCCTGCACGGCCAGCCTCCGTTTGTTAAAGAGCTGCAAGTTTACTTCTACATCTGCTTTCTGTGATGTGCAAACAAACCATGCTTGAAACTTGTTGACTGCTCCAGTAAGTTTTAAATTTAGATTATCACAGATGTGCCTCTTTGGTGGGTGACTTTCCCATAAGGCTTTGCAATCTGTATGCAAAAGGAC
Source organism: Pampus argenteus (assembly GCA_036937835.1). NCBI lineage: Eukaryota > Metazoa > Chordata > Actinopteri > Scombriformes > Stromateidae > Pampus > Pampus argenteus. Next base: position 22,624,619 of record CM072865.1, on the reverse strand, counting down.
AGCATGTTTTTGTGTTGTGTTTTTTTTCTCCTGCAGTTGATGAATGAACCGGCCTCTCTGTTGTCAGCTCCTATTTGTCAGGTGAAGGGTTACCAGGCCTCCTGTATGTGTAAATAAAAAAGAAACCCATTAAACTCATATGAGAGTTTAACTCATCAATCAGGTTCCTGATGACGTATTCATATCTGATGGCGAAGGATCAACATCAACAAGCAGCCGCGGCGTTTAAACACATCAGCTCCTGTTTGTGTGATAGCAGCCGCGGCGCTGTCACCTTTCTCTGCTTATATGCTCGCAGATATCGAAGTGGAGGGATGCTCTACGTTGTTACCGTGTTGCTGCAGATATCGCTTCAGGGAAACGCTGCGTTCATCGCTTTACAGGAGGGTGAAATAAGACGGCGTGTCGCTGTCGGCCCTGCCGGCAAATGCAGATCTCATCAAAGCAAAAAAAACAAACCCCGTCTATGCTGTGTCACTCTCACCTGGTTCAGTCACGTCTGTAACTCTGAATTTCTCTTTTCTTGTGAATTTATTCTCCTCTTGTTCTGTTGTGAACAGGCGGCAGCAGGCCTCCCCTCTTCAGCCTTGTGTTTGGTGCTAATGATACTCAACAGACTTGAGGCTTTCGCTGATGAAACAGACTCTGCATCTCCCCCAAGGACTCCACTAAACAGTCTTTGTTTGTCTTCTGGACACACTCCTTTTTAGTGTTCTTGTTTCCAGGCTGTATATCGAGTCTGCATCATATTTTTGTTCTGTTAAATTCGATGGTGTCAGCCCTCCTCCTCTTCTTCTTCAATCTCTAGCTGAAACCGTGTTGAAACACTTTTGATGTTTTGTAGGCTGTAACAGGGAAATATTTGATTGCTAAAGACATCTTTTCACCTGCAAATCACCTTAACAGTGTGTACAGGGAACATGCTGAATGCTTCACCACATGAATGCATACAGTACATGATAGAAAGATAATTACATTCCCTCTAAAATACTCGGAGCACTGTGTGAAACAGCTGCTGGATGAGACAACCCATGTACTCCTGGATGCTTTGATTGTGTATTTTCTTATTCCTGTAGAATAATTGGCAAAGACGAGATAAGGACATATTACAGTATTTCCAGCATTCTTACCAAAATAAAGAACATTTTTAATGCAAATGTCACTTAAAGAAATTACACGTTTGCATATGTTACTGGATTTTCTAGTTTTAAAGTCACAACATGTGGAAGGTTTTGCAAGATTAAGGATTTTTAAGGTTTCGTTGTTGCTGCTGCTAAATCTGTCACGAAAATAAAATGCAATCTGCAGATTACATGACAAAAATAAACCTTCGAATTTCATAAAAAAATAAAGAAAAATAAAGGGTTCAATCAACATTAATGGTTTCTGGTTATGCATCGAAAAAAAAGATTTTTGTTCTTACGATGTCGAGCTAAACGTGTTTTGAGATGTGAGAATTGCACATAATTTTGAGGTAGTTGTACTCTACTGGAGTATTTCTGTTCCATGCTACTTTACTTCATACTTACTCCACTACATTTTCGGAGGTCGTACTTTTCTTCCCACTACTTTATTCCTACAGTAGTTACGAGTAGCTTGATGAGCAAATACTTTTTAGCAGGTTGTGTGCAGAATAAATAGCATCACATAATAATAGTATTTTGTGCACCATTAGGGACCGTTTTCCTGTGTAATGAGTACTTTTACCAAAACTTTGAAGGCAGGACATTTACGTATTATGAAGTATTTTTATATTATTCTTTTACTAAAGTGGTTAAAGGTCTTTTTTTTTCCCGCCACAGCTCAGTGATATTTTAGCTGGACAAGCAGCGCAATTTTTGGGGTAAAATGTTAATAAACTTGCTGCTAATTTGCTTTCAACCTCATTATGTTGTAGTTATTTTGTTGTTTTGCCTGTTTGGGTCCAGTGTGGTTTCTGAATTGTGCAGATTGGTGTTGGCAGGTTGTGGTGTTGATGGCGCCAGCGAGCAAACGATTTTCCTTTTTTTTTTTTTAACTAAAACTCTCACAAATCTCACTGTGGTGAAACATTTGCAGCGTTCCTGTCGGTTTACAGCAGGTCGTTGAGAAAAGTCTAATTATTGTTATCAGTCATATTTTAAAATGACCTTCCAGCCTCGTTCAGGCCCGTCATGCGGTTAAAGAGCTTAAATCTGTGCTGAAGGTCAACATCAGTGCACTTATATAACATATTTAAGCTCTCATGTATCATGTCTGCTGTTATGTAATGAGACTCATACTGACTGCCTTTTTGTAGGGTCGCCTGTTGTATTTTCATTTTTCACTTTTTCTGATGGAAATTCAGACAAAAAAAATGATAAACTATTGTAAACATGTTAAATAATAAATGACACAGTTGCCCTCGGAGACAATATTTAAATAATTTTTTTTTTTTTTTTGAAGGGTAATTTCACAGATAAACGACAACAACAAACGGCCGTGTTGGTGTTGTGTAGTACGACAAAGAAGGAAAATGAATAGCTGTAAGTTTAGTTTCCGGCTTAACGACACAATAAACAGCATATTATCCTCCTGACAGCAGTTCTTCATGTTGATCCTACAGTAAGCAGCAAATTAGCACAATGCTACAACATACACACTACAAATCACCTTATTGATTTACTACTTTGTCTTTCTGGTTAAAGCTGCTATATCAGGATCCACAGCTTGAAAGAAAATATGTATTTTATTCCTTTTATTCTTTGCTGTTGGTGCTAATGGACTTTATGCCTTTATTACTTTAAGGCCAATAAAGGCAGAGACGCATATGTTGATGATGAATATGGATTATAAAATGAGGGTGTAAATCTATCTATCCATGTAAAGTATAACTGCTCATTTACAATGGTGTAAATTATACTTTCTACATCCAGGATTGTCCTTTTTCTCAACTCTAGTCTTTTCTATTCATACTTTTTGTTTAAATTTTAATCAGTTTTCCTTCATCAGTTCACAATTTATCCGCTTTGTGCTCTGAAAAATAAAAACTGGTTTTGTTGACGCTGCCTGTTGAGGTTTAACCAACCAATATGATCATTTCTGCTCCCAGTACAGCTGTGTTTGTATAACCAAAACTCCAATCTGTGTTTGAGATTGTGTGTGTGTGTGTGTGTGTTTGTGTGTGTTGGATTGGAGAATGAAAAACAAATGAATGACAGAAACAAAGGCTCGAGTTTAAATATTTAGTTCACACTACAAACGAAACTATGGAAAATGCAGATTAAATGACCCGAGAAGTTTGGTCATATCATGCAATGTCGTTTTTTTCCAAAATTTACTTAAACTGGAACCTGAACAAACAAAATAATGAAGCGCCTCCTTTTTCAGACGGGACGTCTTCAACACCAGCTGTATGGAGCAGCTCAGGACTGCTATGATGATCCCTCGCTAAGTGCATCTCTGTGGGTAACCTTGACAGTGTCTGGTGGTGGATGTGTGGAGCGGGCGGAGGCTGCAGCTAGTTCAGGAGCAGAAGGTTTCCATTTATCTTGCGGTGCAGTGGCGGGCTGCAGGATTTATTAGGCTTTGGGTGTCATCTTGTGACAAGGTGCACATTCTTTCTGTGCATTATGGGCCAAGATTATAGTAGTTGGAAGCTCCCGGTAAATAACTCCAAGGTTATGTTTTTTATTGAGTTATACATTGTGTGAAATTTACGATTTTAAAGCACTGTGGAAGAACACATAAAGGAATATACAAGTGGAAATCCCAGTGAAGCATGAACGGAGGTGGAGGAAATACTTTTAGAAAATAAAAGAAAACAATGGAGGTTATCAAATAGTGGAGGTACGATGCTTTCATAAATCCTAAAGAGATGGATAAAGATAGATTAGTAAACTATTTAATTACTGAAAATGTTTTTTGTGAATGAATTTGCAGCCGTTGTCCGGTACAAAACGACAAAGATGTGTGAAATAATGTCAAAACCGAAAGTATATTCACATATCTTAAGGCAAAATGTAAATGTTATTGATCCCAAACATACTTTTTTCTAATCTTTGTTTATATTTGTACAAACTAATAATTTGTGCACAAGTTCCTCATTTTTACGTGTAAATAATTAAACGAATCACACCGTCTCTTTGCATGTACATGTACAAAAGTGCTAAATATTTGCACCTTAATAAAATAATGAGATCTGCTACACATGCCCTTGTGTTGGGAAATAAATGACTCATTAAGCAGAGGTTTCTTTGTTAGCGTAGCGCCCTGTAGCATCGACCTGCTGCATTCATCTTCTGCAGCTCCTCTCCGCTGCACACTAATCCAGTGATGCTGGAAAATACAGCAAACATTTTTTTTTTTTTTTTTTTTTCAGATGGTTTACAAAGGCAGCCTTTGTTGACCAGCCAAGAAAATTTTGGATCAAATCACAAATGCATTTTAAGCACTGCAAGTGGATGTATGAAATGCTTGTATAGGCAGTGAAGTGCTTACTCAGGCCTGCGCCTTCCCCATGTCAAGAAAAGTCTCGGGTTTGTCGAAAAAAACTAATGAAGACAGATTTGATAGGAAAATTGATCTTTTAAAGCCCTGGATCTGCACTTCTGGTGAGGAAAATATCCACTGAGTTTTATTCCGCAATGAGGTTTCCACACTTTGAAAAATGGGACATTTAGACTAAGAAAATAAGTCTGTGTCCAACATTAATTTATAGGCAACCGAAAACCTTTACTCAGGTGTTATAAACAGGAGGGAAGATGTTCTCTTGCTAATAATATTAATAATGAGATGTAAATGATTTATTTTTTATGTTTAAGCAACTTGAAGAGAACAATAAATACATTTAAAAATAAATAAATAAATGAATGCACATTAAATTAAATTGAATAATTTACGTAATTAAGTTTATTGGAGTGTAAAAAATTATGTTGATTTAGTTCATTTAGTAGTTTGTTGTGAGTAACCGTTTCCAAGAAAACATAAAAAGACAAACTGCCTTCTGGCGAGACGCCTACTGACAACACAAACAAACAAACAAACAAACAACCAAGCAACCAAACAACCAAACACACAAGCTGAATTTCATGATATCTGGCTGATGCTTTGACACTTGATCCAGATGGAAACACAATCAAACAGTAAAGATAAAGACAAAAGTCTTAGTTTGTCTCAGCTGTTTTTTTTTGTTTTTTTTTCTAGTCTCCATAAAGACCTCGATACACACTCAGCAGCCGCACCGAGCATCTGGAGATTTCAGGATTAAACCAAACTCAGTTTACTGAGACGGTGATGCAAATAAGATCAGCATTGACCTGACGTTCTGAAAGCTCAGTCGAGCTACTCGGGCTGCAATCGATAAGACCACACCGGATCGGCTTTGGTGCCACGGATCTGTGTGTTAGTCAGTGAGCTCTCTGATTTATTCTCCCAGAAACGGCCCGGTTTCTGGCAGCTTTAATTAAGCTCCGAGGCGGCCAACAACAGCAACAACGGGGGGAAAACGGTCCCAGCCAGAGATCAAGCCAGATAAAATGCAGCCTCTTGGACAATACTTGGAAAGTTTTAGTCTAGGTTGACTTGACAATGTCACGACATCAACACATTTTGTCACAAGCGCTCGTAAAGCCGTCTCCGGTATGCAGCTAATGACATTCCACCGCCTTGGCTTTCAAGGTAACAAGAGTCAGATGACGGGCCACGCGGCCGGCCAGTTATACTTCATCATGTACGACCGCAGCAGACGTCCCATCCAGTTCAATGACTATTTACATTCTCTCATTTAACGTTACCGTACATGTCGATGTTCTTGTTTGTTATCATTTAAGAGGTTATAAACGGCAGACGGAGTTGCAAAAAAAAAAAAAAAAAAAGACAGTCTGTTCCTTGTAAAAACAGATGTGTAGATAGTTGCCATCCTTTGCACATGTCGTTCCTTTCCTGATTTAGCACCGGCGATGGTTTTAGAAAGAGACTGCATGGGGAAGGAGGAGGAGGTCGTCAGGAACACATCAGTATCCAATTAGAGTTAAAACTGGGAACCCTGCGTGTAGAGTTTGGCAGAGGCAGAGGTTCAAACGTTGGTTTTTCTCTGCACTCGTGTCAAAAGGGGAGTGGAGAGTGAATAATCTCCTCTGTAGTTTGGGGAGTGACGGGTTCTGGCGGTGAAAGCGCGGACCAACAAAATTCATTTTAGACGCCTGTTTTCTTAGATCACATCATCATTCCTGCGTCCACCAGACTCCCCGAGTTTTTACCGACGTTGCAGAGGTCCGGTTTTGACGTTTCTTTCCTCGCTGAGCTGGTTCTTCAGTACAGCCCCGCATGTCCATATTATGTCTAAACACATGAGGACAGAGTAAAACGGCCCAAGATTAGATAAAAACACCAGAGCTGAGATTTTGATCTCAGCTTCATTGAACCCAGAAAGCTCTTCCTCTTTTAATAATCTTTAAACTTTGATGCCACTTCAGTTAATCTCGTGTTTCCGTCAGATCTCTTTGAGCGGCGGTAAACATTTATCTGAGGCAAACTTGTCTTTAAGTCGAGTGATGAGCTTTTGACACCAATTTGTGTTTGTTAGACTGCGGCAATTCTCCCTCCCCTTTGAGATCAATACCTTGGCTTGTCTCTTTCTGGCTGTTCGGCTTTACAAGCTGTAAAGACAGATAAAGTAGAAAGAAAGAGGGGAAAGGGAGATTGAAAAGAGAGGGGGGAAATGGTGGTGGAGGAAATCACAACAGCCAAGCTGGAGAGTAAATCTGGAATTGGTTTTATTGCTGGAGCATGACTTCCCTGATGTTTTCTGCTTGGCCAGTGTGATGTTTTCAGATCAAGGTTACCGGACTTTCTGCTCTATTCCATGAAGTAAATGCTACTAACAAACATTTTGACTGTTAAGGGATATGTTTCTCATCAAAACACAAGGCGCTTTCAGTGTATTGCTTCAAAAGGCCTGTGAAACACAATCAAGACTCGAGACTCAACAGCTTCTCGTTTGAAATTCAGACTAATCTAATTTCTTTTTTAGATTAGCAGCTTGTCAATGCAGGACAAACCACATACTGTATAGTGAAGACTCGCTGGAAGAGATTAGTCCTTTTTAAATGAAGGATTCACTTACAAAACATTCAGTATAATTGAAGTCTCCCATACTCTGATAAAGGCATTCAGCCGAAACGAAGGGAAGTGTCTCAGCTCTTTGGGCTTCATTTATGTATTCAGAGCATCTTTCCAACTATTTTACTCCATTTCAGCTCCGGTTTCATCAACGCGGACACGGCGTCATTCTTCCTGATGTAATTGAACAAATGAAATGTGCAAAGATGTAGATTTCATTACAGGGTTACAGGGTGGATGGTATCAGTGGTATTGACACGTTTATTCTGGTCTAACCCTGGATACTAGACATGCTGCACTGAAGGTCTTTTCAGGTTTAAATACTCAACCCCTGTGGGCTTGAAATATGGCTCTCAAAAAAAAGTTAGTAGCTTGCTGCTTCATAGAGTACAAGAGCTTTGATTCACCACAGTTAAAATGAATCCAACAGAGAGCCGGAGTCAAGAAAAAGTCAAGAGACGACCATAGAAAGGTCTTAAACCATCACGTAATGCACTGGATCCATATGTTAAAGGATAAGTCTGTTGTTTTTTTAATTTAAGACAAAGATACAGGAATATTTAGGATGATCAGTCATGAGTAAATGTTAAGTTAAATGTTGAAATGCTGTCAGAACCTTATTCCCATTTAACCTATTGAAAAACAAGGCAAAAAGCACCTCAAGGAACGATTACTGGATCATCCTTTTAACTAAAAAGCTGAAAATGTTTAAAAAGAAATCTCTGATATCTGCAGTAAAAGTAATTATAAGATTTACAAGAGTCTCTGTGTACAGTAGCAGTGGTGCCGGGCTTAAAGGGAACATACGTATTACTTTCCTTTTGACTTTGAAGATTTTTCTGGATGTTCAAAAGTATCACAGTCAAACTATTCACCAGTCGACCCTGTTTGAAAACTGCTTTGCAATCTTGTTCTTTTGGTTTCTTGTTCCAGCTTTGGAACCTCCCTGCTAACAATCATCACAGAACCCATCCAGCATGCTGTAACTTTACTTATCTGTTTCCAATTACTTCACCAGGGGGGGAGGTGGGGGGGTGGGGCTGGTGAGGTGGATGTTAAAAAAAGCACCGTGAGGACGCTTTGATCCTCTCTGCTGAGAAACTTGAAGGCAAAAACCAGGATCAACAGTTTGCGGAGCGGTCGAGTGTTGTATGCAGCTGCAGCATTTTCAGGCTGATTATCCAGAGACGCCATTTTCACTCTAACAGCAGCTGGATGTGTTACTGCTGTGTGGTTATTTTATTTCTTAACTTGCCTGAAACTAACCGAGAAGAAAAAGCCTCATACATTTAGTCAATATCACCTATAACGTTGACGATATCCCCAAAAATAAAACTATTCTCAGCACAGAGGTCTTGATGACTCATCGCAGCATGGAGGCAGTTATGCACTTTACTCGCATGCCAGCTTTGTTACATCCACTTGTATCAAATATCAGAGTAAAAGCTTTTCTAGCCGCTTTGTTTTTTCGCCGGTGTGGTTCCCCTGCAGGTAGGGAGCGCTTATCGCTCCGCCTGTTCGCTGTTCACACAGTGATGTAAAACACATGGAGAAGAAGTGGTGGGAAACCAGATTCAATCCAAGTAAAATACTTAATGGGAGAAACGCAGGCCGCAGCGCAGTCGCCACACATGTAGGTGGGTTACACACAAGCCACATTTGACATGGTGCAGTTTTATGTAGCAGTGCAGTTCATAAACCCTCCATCACAGTCATTGGTCATCAGTGTAATACTCGGTCTACTTAGAAAAAGCTTGCAGTTGAGTCAATGCGGGCTACAGCTTTCCCATCTGGTGTCGAGTTTCCACTTGTGCAGTTATGGTATTCCTCTCCGTGAATGACTCATAATCGCTCCATCGATCCCAAGCGAATAAAAAAAAACGAGTTTTTTTCTTTTCTTTTCTTTTTCTTTTTCCTGCTCTCTGTTGTCATGACATTTCAGTTTGGGTTCACTCTCAAGAGGCGTGGCAGCAATACTGTAGATGTTACAGGGTATTACAGCATCTTGCATTACACCGACTTGTCAGCACGGACGAGCGGACACAAATATTCATCTGCTGCATGTGCTGCAAGAGAACTGAAGTACTGACAAAAAAAATACGCTGCAATAAACCTTTTCACATCCTGCTTTAAACGATGGGAAAATATTCCTGGTTCTTTTCAAGGCATTTTTTTTGTGAAATAAGGATCAAAATAAAACCAATAAAATGCAGATAATAGCATTAAATTATTACTGCTTATGTTAAATATGTAAGTTTATATTCAATTAAGTCCTTGTTTAAAGGAATAGTTTACCATTTCTTACCTTTTTAATTAGAAAGATTTAGAGGTTCTTTTTGAACACTTTCTGGACAAGGACGTGCTAGCTGTTCCCCTCTGTTTTCATTATCTATGCTAAGCTAAGCGGCTGCTGTATCCGGCTTCATATTGAACAGATATGACAGTGGTATCATCTCACTTTTTGGCAAGAACGCAAGAATGCTTTTTTTTTTGCCATAAAGCATGGATTTCAGTGCTCAGATAAATGCATTCACTTACTGGATTTGTCCATCACATAATGTTTCTGTTAAAGGGTCAGCAGGAGTTTGTTAGTCGACCCCCCCCCCCCCCCACACACACACACACACCCACCATATGACGTTGATTGATTGTCTTGACGGGGCAAAGCCAATCACAATTCGCCTCTTAAATCTGTTGGAGTCTCATTTCTGCTCCCTTCCTCTCGGTTCCCTCCAGCTGCTGCTGGTAGACGGCTTTGAAAAGTCGAGAGTCTGCCTGTTGATCAGATAGCCCTATAACTAATGAAAAGCGTCATGAAAGTGACAGCAAGATTAATGAAGTATCCTGGGCTGCACTCGCACGCGGCGCACTGGGGCTTTTCCTGCAGGGCTGCCGCCACAGCTTAACCGCTTTTTATGGTGACAAATAATGCCCCATTCTGCCACCAACACCTGCGAGTCAAGGTTAAAAAACACATTCGCCACAGCCGGCGCTCGGCGGAGGACGACAGGATGAGGGAACGGGGATGAAGGGAGGGAGGGAGGACAGAGACGAAGGAGTGGAGGACGAGAAAGCTGCCATTTCAGATGTAGAATAAACTTATTTACTGGAATAAGGCGCTGTGGGGGGGTGGAGAGGCTGGGGATTCAAGATTAATTGAAAACATCTGTTCAGTGCAAAATGGCGAAGCTTGAAGGGGGTAATAGCAGAGAGGAATCACACGTTTGTTGTGTTTGATTTAGAATTTATTTATTTATTTCACTCTTGAGGAGACGGCTGATGTCACCAACTGACTGGCGGCATAGCTGTGTGTGTGTGTGTGTGTGTGTGTGTGTATGTGTGTGTGCAGGCAGACATCGCTTTGATCAAGAAAGCATCTCATTTGTAGTCGATAGCGCCGGCCGGAGCTCAGGATCGGTCAATTCTGTCTGACCTTCAGCAGCGACGTTACAGTGAGCCAATCAGACGTGTGTGTGTGTGTGTGTGTGTGTGGAGCCGAGCCAAAACCCTGGCAGACATTTGTGTGGGAATACCGACACACACAAACACAGTGACAGAGATGAACACACTCAGACAAACACAAGACACAATCCTGCTCAGACCCTCGGGATCATCAACGCTACACAAACACACCACATCTGCACAAAAAACACGCCTGCAAATATTCACACAGGTATGTTTGTGTATATATGTATATGTATGTTCCATATCTCAACACACCCCCGTGTCCATATGTGCACAAAAACATCATTTGCATCATGTCAACATGCTCTAACACAAGAGAAACATCTAAATATCTCTAAAAAATGTTAGTTTTATTATCCGAATCCAGATGTGACACGTTAATTAATGCCAGGTTTAAATATGGCCTTTGATGCTGCATGTGTGAACACGGAGATCTGTGTTGCAGCTAACCCCAGTTTGTTTGTCTTGACTCCATCAGAAAACAAAACAAAACTGTTGACAGTTTGTGTGTACAAAGCAGACGAATCCATTCACGACATAAACATAAATATCAGTCAATAAGCTACAACTTGCTTCGGCTCTAATCTTGTGCCAGATATGTAATCATCACTTCCTGTTGATTATTACATTTGATCCACAAGATAAATACATAAAGCTAAATTTATTAAAGCCGGCATGTTGTGTGAGAGCGCTTACTGTTGTTTAGAAGACGTTTGTCATCACCTCAAGGAGGCGACACGCATGAAAATTGTTGCACTGATTTTATGAAAATTAGTTGGATGTGACAACTGATCGGTCTGTTTCTGTTTGTGTGTGTCAGTTGGTGTTGACAGTCGGCAGATAAAATGCATCTGTGGATGCAACTGTATAATTTTGTGTGTGTGTGTGGTGCAGCTGTTAATGAGTCGATGTGTGTAGTTGTTTTGTGTTACTGTAAGAGTGGGTGTATATACACACACACACACCTTCTCATTAAAGAGTATGGGGAGGTGTGTGTGTGTGTGTGCTTGCTTACATGTCAAAAAAATCATAAGAAGAAGAAGGAAAGACTGTGAAAGTGAAAGAAGGAAAAGAAACAGAAGACAACAACCCAAAATAAATAGACTAGGAAGGAATGTGAGCATCGGAGAGAAAACAAGAGTATCGTCGACGAAGAGTGAAAAAGAAAAGCGTAAAAGAGAAAAATCAATCGGTGTACTTCTGCACTTAAGTAACTGCTGTCTTTCTGCACTAATTTGATTTTCTTTAACGTCACGTAAATGTGAAATCTGGTTCCTATAATCTCTGCAGCCAGAGCAACAGTCGCACACAGCAGTCGTTTTATTCAAAAATCATTTCATCCGAAACTGAAACTCAGATTTTTCGTGTTCATTAATCGAAACGTTTAAGATAGAAAATAACGTGTGGCAGGCGTAACGTAGCAAAACAAAACACTGTCATATCACCAATTTATCAAGTTGTTATAGGAGACGTTTTAACAAATAAAGGAGACGTTTTAACAAATAAAAGAGACGTTTTAACAAATAACAGTGATTCTCCTTTTAGCTCCGTCTTGGTCTCCACCTTCTCCTGAGGGAAAACTCTGTTTCTTCAGCTGCTAAATGCTTCACTATATTCACCAGCTCTAATGTTTGTCTGCCGTTTGATGCTCGGCAGATAGTGTGAAGATTTTTTGTTGTTGTTGTTGTTGTTGTTGTAAACGGATGCCACATGTCAAAATATTGAGCTGAGAGATTCAAGACTCAGTTTATTGTCTTTTTTGTACTTACATACGTTAAAAAAAAAAACAGTCGTGTAGACGTTTGTCTCCAGCGACCACTTTCACGTTGTACTTTGTCATTTGTCCCAAATGTTAAGACAGAAGATTGTTTACCACCTGGTTAGTTTGGATTTCTAACGTCTTCTTGCTGATCTTGGTTGACGGAGTTTTTTTTTGTTGTTGTTTTTTTTAGATTAACGTCTCACATCCGACAAGCCCAATTTATTTTATTTTATTTATTCATTCATCATTAATTTTCATTTCAAACGAGCTGAGTGAGAAGGTAAAAACGATAAGAAGCAAAGAGTGTGAGGGGGAAAAAAAAAACCCACTGCAAAGATATTTAAAGAAACACAGAATGAGAGAGAGAGAGAGAGAGAGAGAGAGATAAGGAAGAGTAAGAACCAAGAAAGAGCGAGGAAACAGTCGAGATAAAGAAAAAAGATACGAGCTGGAGATGGAAGCACGGAGAAGGGAATAAGATCAAATAAAAAAAGAGACAGCGGGAGGAAAGAAAGGAGCGAGAGAGAGAGAGAGAGAGAGAGAGAGAGAGAGGCTTGGTTGACACATAAAACAAAGATGAGACACCTAGAGAGAGAAAGAGAGAGAGATGTATTTGTAGAGAAGAAGCTGTTGCTGGAAAATGCAGATAGACACCTCGGAGAGAGAAGAGAAAGAAGAGTGTGGAGCCAGAGAAGAGGAGGAGGAGGGAGGGGAAGAGCTAAAGAGGAGGGGAGGAGACGCGAGAGGCAAGGGAGGACCAGTACGAGGAGAGAGAGAGAGAGGGAGAGAGAGAGAGAGAGGGAGAAAGAGAGAGATAGAGGGGCAGACTGGAGGTCCACAGACAGCAGCGGCGTGCAGCATGCAGACTGGACACTGACGATTGCTGCTGGTGGATTGAACACACACACATGCACAGACGCACACACCTCTGGAGGAGTGTGTGAGACATGCTCAGGCTGCCGTCCATGGACACACACACACTGGCGGGGCACCAGAGAGGAAATACAGCAGATCCCTGAGCCTGAGGAGCTATGGAGAGCAGCATGTTCTTTGGTAAGTGTGTGTTTGTATTCGTATATGTGTGTGTGTGTGTGTGTAAATATATATATATAATAATAATATCTACTGTTCTCACTTGTTCTGATATTAAAAGCCTCGAAACAGCAGAAGTGCTGGTTTCCATTAAAGGAAAAGAGTGTGAAGTTACACACATGGGAAAGATGTGGGGGGGTTTTTATGTGTGTGTGTGTGTGTGTGTGTGTTCATGTGCTTTTTCACAGTCAATTGCAGAGTATAGGTGCACCCCCCCCCCCCTTCCTATAAACGTGTGTGTAAATGCGTTCCAGCTTTTCTGGAAAACTCAAAAAGATGTTTAGGAGAAGCTGGTTGCTAGAAAAGAAATTAAAGAAAAGAAAAGAACAGCATGAAGTTGGACACCAAGGTCTCCTAAAACTGTTGAATGAACCTGCTCACCCATGCAGGTAACCCCCTCCTTCATGCTCATGTTCCGCTTTATTAGACCAAATCCCAGGTGGTTGGGTTGAATCCAAGCTTTGGGTTTCATTGTGGCTGTTTGACCAACTGATAATATGTAGGACGACTGGAGTTTCCAATGCTCGGAGAACCACTTGATATTCTGTCTTGGATATTTAGAGGAATCGAAGGAAAGGCCTCTTCCATTAGTTTTTATAAGACTGGAGGAGGCTTAGGAAGACTTAATGCGCGAGTGGCCTCATCAAGTGCTCTTCTCATGGCTGGCTTACAGTCACATCGAAGGAATAATTACACAGGGATCCCGAGTTCTGAGGGGGTGATTTGTTAAATGAAAGACTCTTCTTTTTTTTTTTTTAACTCGGGGATTAAAGAGATCTGAAGTTACAGACTGTGGCTTGTAAGAGCGAGAAGGATTTTCTCTTGTTATGCCATACACAGAGGAGGGTTGGGTCGCTGGAGGAAGAAGGAGCTGGGAGCTTATAAATGAATAAGCTGTCAGGTGCAGAGACAGCTTCAGCTCTTTCAGATCACCAACCACCGACGTCAGGTGTGCAGCAACGAGAAAATAAAAGGTGACGTAGGTCTGGTTGGATGGGTGGCTTTTGAAATTGGCCCCCCATTTAACCCAAAATCACGAAAAGGAGTGAAAGTGGAGAAGCTCGTCAGCACAGTTCAGGCGGGTTTTTGTGCTACGCGATGCTTGTTTTGTCCTTATCTCCACCGCTCAGCGTGAAACAGAAAAACAAGAGGAGTAAAGGTCATTCTGTGCGTACAGGATGTGCATCGTTGTTTTTTTTTAGCATTTATAAATGTGATCCTGAGCGAAACAGCTGCACTGCACAGACAAAATAGATGGCATCTTGTGAAAGAGTGTGTGTCTGTGTGTTCACCGTGCTCTGCATAGTTGCTATTTAACCTGGTAAATGATTTATATCAGGTGACATATCATGAGAAGAGTGCACGAGACTCTTGACTTTTTTTTTTTCGAAACAAGATACCTAAATGGAGAAATAAACATGAACAGATCAGAAGGATGATGTCCATGTGTATGTATAAGCTGTCCGTATACATCAAAGCCGTGCAGTAAAGGAACCGTAACCCAGCAGGCTAATGGGTCTTGTGAGTGTGTTCTGCGATCATACGAGCTATTAGTGTTGTTGAGTCGAAGGCCTGGATGGAAATCTATCCGGGCTTTGTGGTCGACACTCAGCAGCACGTAAACATCTTTTTGGTTAACCTCAGATTACAGAGCACATGAGAAGTGATTGTTGGATCCGATTCAGAAACAGCTGTGTTTATTAGCGAGCTACACTCATGACAGCAGCGAGAGCTACAGTATGCTAATCTGAATGTGTGTGTGTGTGTGTGTGTTGTGTAGCTCGGAGCCATATGTGTGTGTGATTTATGGAATTTCATGAGAACATAAGAGTTTATGTAGGAAAGGTTAATTGGAAAATCAGTGAAAGTGTGGCTTTCAAAGAAACATGCTTTAAATCTATCCTTTCTTTTTGTACTCACTTTGTTGGTTATAATTGGGGTGAAATGATTTTATCTTCTGTGTTTGAGGGAAAGTGCTGACCACAGAGCACGTCAGGGGTCACTGAACACAATCTGTAAAAAACACAAAGGTGTTAATCACATCCGGATCGTCATCAGCATACAAATGACTTTTCAGTGGAATTCAGATTTATCTAATAATTGGATTTATATTTGCTGAGGGAAATGGAAGTCTGTGCACGAGCGATGCACTTATTTTTTAAGGCTCTCGGGCTGCGTTTGGACTCCTTGGACAGATCTTATCAGACGAGCAGCCAGGTTCAAGACATTAAAAGGAGGCGAAGGTGGAGGAGAGCGGCACGAGATGATTAATTATTTATGCCAGTCGGCGTCCTCCAGACATCATTTTTACTCTCTCCCTCTCGACATAATGCTGCAGGAGTAAAAAAAAACGCTTGAGCTCAGATAAGTGAATCTTTCAGGAAGGGCAATGCAGAGGACAGTCTGAGGCACGCGGCGATACAGTAGCCATACACATCCTGTCCAATGAGCCGCTCTTAACATCTCATACTATACAGTATGTGCTGCATCATTAAACTCTAAGCCTCAAAGAGAATGGATAAACAAAAGCCAGTAAGGAGGGGGAGAAAAAAGAGACAACTTTCATCAATTCTCAAATGTTTCCAGAAGCCAGACCACATCTTATTACATTTCTGGGCAAATCAGACGAAATAAAAATAAAAAAACCCTTTCCAAACGCCCCAGGTTCAGTGTGTGTCAACTGGTTTGTGGTAATTTGATTAATTCAGATTTATTTTAAGGATATGTACCCCTAAAGCACAATATTAACTGACATGACAAGGGCTTGGCTTTTGCCTCCTGGAAGAACTCCACAACAAGCTGAAATGTTGAAACGTGTATCCTGCAGACACAGAACGAGCATTAGCATTGATTATAATGAACGTAAGAGCAATCATCACTGTCTGTTTATTCATTTAAATATCTAGTCTTATCTTTCCATTGAGAGATGCAGAAAGTAAACTCTTTATGTGTGTCCTAAAATAAACCTCTGTGGCTCAGTTTTACATATGCAAACATTTTACAACCCTCAAAAACACTTATAAAAGTCACATTTAGCCGTCTCATATTTGCTGCAAGCGCCTGCATGAGAAGCTCATAGTGAGAAGTCTTCATTCAGCTGCAGGACTGTGTAAACAGAGCAGTACCGGGGTGATTGTGGGTCATACTGATACATAAGCAGGCTTCTCCTCTTCAGATTAAGTTGCTCGGTTTGCCTTGAACTCGTTTCAGTTACTTTCCTTTTGATAATCTCAATAAATGATCCTAAAAGAAACGTACAACACAGGACCAGGCTGCCTGCGCTGCTCGGAGTCGGCTAACAGTTATTTTAATGACTGTCACCTGCTGACCTTTTAGCGTAGAGTGACTGTGACTCTTCATGTAAAATAGATGGCTGCAGAGACTCAGCCCACCTGGGACCTGAGTGTGCCAACAGCTCAAATATTAACTTTTTTTTAGCCAAACTGATGTCAAATAACAAAGTGTTAATTACGGATGCCACCTGTGCATTTCAGCGCAGAGCCTGTTGTGACTAGCGTTCTCCGTCTTGGTGCTGGAGTATGATGAGCGTCTTTCATATTTTGCACTTCTGCTGTTGGTGACAGATGATCAGACCGAAGAGAGTCGAAACACTAACCCCCTGCTGCAGGCTGGAATGTGCTTTTGTGTTTGGACACGTTGGCTCTGGATCACTATTGTTGTTGTTCTACCTTTCACAGCAAGAAGGGGGAAAAAAAGAAAAGAAAATCAATGTGTCTTTATGTGTCTCAAACAGTGTGAAGACGATGTGTGAGGTTCGAACAGGTTAAATCCAGGAAACGGTAACGGTAGATACTCGGTCCAACGGTACAAACAGTGTGTTTAAGCAAGAACTAACTTGTACTTGTCCATTTTACTTCTTCACTACATTTATGTCACCACTGACACCAGATTAAAAACGTTCATTTATACGTAACTGTTAAAGGCTCAAGTCAGCTGAAATAAAACTTTTAATACGTTATTAATATACTTTTTGGCCACTAAGGGTCAGCATAATATGCATCAAACACAACATTGACATATTATCACCTTTATAAAGCTGACGTGGTTAAAATATCTGGCTATTTAGCTACTAAATGATTCATTATGTTCACCAGTCATTTGGTGCTGAGCAGAAGGTGTACAGCGTGGCTTCATCTGAGCGAAAACCAGCTGCCGCAAACATCAATGAGAGCTGTCAAAACTTGAAATTTACTTCCTGCAGCGACCTGAGTTCAAGTCATTCTGTCTCCACTAGAACTGTCAAAAAAAAAAAAAAAAAGCTGAAAGACTCATTGTACTTCCAAAAAGATTAATTAGCTTCAAGCAAAAGAATCTGCTTCCGCTGGTCAATACAATAACAACTTTATTGTTCAGTAGAACAAAAAACAAACCAACCTATCTAACAAATTCACCGTTGAGTTTGTCACCAACGAACGGTGCGAGTCAAACCGATGAACGGTGGATTTAGCCGAGCGCGAGGTGAGACGTGCCTGTGGGCTGACGTCAGGCCCAGAGATGGCACGGGTGGATGATCTCTACAGAAG
Source organism: Pampus argenteus (assembly GCA_036937835.1). Lineage (NCBI taxonomy): Eukaryota > Metazoa > Chordata > Actinopteri > Scombriformes > Stromateidae > Pampus > Pampus argenteus. The sequence continues at coordinate 22,606,676 of CM072865.1, read as the reverse complement.
GACATGCTTTGTTAAAGTCGGGACGAGGACGTGCCTCCACATGAGAGACGGCATGTGTTCTTTTTCCAACAGATGGCAGCGCTCCGGCGACTGGAGGGGAAAAGACAGGAGACAAGAGAGAGAAACGACGGGGGGTGGTGGTGGTGGTGGGGGCACACTCTGTGGCTTTTATTTATGACTTTTGCTTTTTTTTATTTTTTTTTATTTACCTCTTAACGCTGCCTAGGGACCAAAACGTGGCAAACCTTGTTTTTATTTGTCTCAAGTTGGCGGTTTGATCCTGTGTCTGCCAGCGGTTTTGAGTCATGCTGGCCTGAAGTTCCACTGTTGTTAAATGTGCAGCGATTTTAACAAAAAAAAAAAAAAAAAAAAACATCCCTCTGGTTCTCATTACAGTTTTGCAAAATGGCTTCTTTAATTCCTAATGTTTTGGAAGACTGCAACGTTTTTTTTTTGATCCCACCGTGTTGAAACCAACCCCGTTGCTGTTTCCAATTCGTGGTTTATAAAGCGCTCCGCTGGCGTGGCGCACTCACATGACAATAAAAGTGAAGTATTTACTTTTGTTTTTCCTAGAGATTTGTGGGCCAGCCCTCTGTTACCATTGAATCATCTCATAAGACGCACGTTGCCTGCCTGTAGTCATACAGCATCGACTGTTTGTTTGTGGATCGACAGTTTTTCAGAACGAGAGCATCTGTTTTGGAGAGCGCAGATTTTGACTGATTGGGATTACAAGAAGAAAGTGAGTTCGGGGAAATTCACAAGTCCGCAGCCAGTGAATCACAGACATGATCTCTGAGAAGATTAACAGTAACAGAAGTAGTGAAATGTTGTCGTATTGATACACAACACCTAACCTACAGATATGAAAGCTGTGTTCGTGTACTGAAGGTTGTACTTTATGGTAATTACACAAAAACGTGGCCATCATTTTCCTTTTTATATTTATCAGGTTCCAATCAAGCCAAATAAAAAACTCATATTAAACCAGGGCTCAGGTCTTAAGGCGTTAAAGTCGACCCACCAGCTTTTTCAGACCTTTCGACCACATTTCAGGGCCAAATTTCTTTCATGGTTTTCAGCTGAAATGTGATTGAAAGCTCCAAAACGGTTGACCACGAACCATATGTCGAGATTAATGTGCCACAAACATTGTACAGTGATGTGAAAGCATGAAAAAAACCCCCAAAAATGTAGAAATCAATTAGTTTATGAGCGATGTGAAAAAAACTGAAGAGGAAAATGAACAAATATGCATTTTTCTTTCCACCAAATACGATAAGCTCCAGATCTGGACGTACATCTGGCATTAATTGAAATGATATTTTACTGAATTGTGTATACAGTGAATCTAATAGTTTTATCCGTGTGCACAGGTGCAGAGTTGAAGAGATGACGAAGGTTCAGTTGAATGTAAACTGTAAGGTTTTGGCTCGCGCGGCTCTCGCTGTTGCCGTCTGTAGTTCAACATGTTGCCTTTGCTCTCCCTCCTACAGGTAACACATGTCAAAATGGCCTCATGCCTGCCCTGATTCGTCCCACCCTGCCTGCCGTCCAGACCTCACTGGCCATGAAGCAGTTTCTCCCATTTCCATTGGATACGGCCTCAGCCGTCAGCCTCCTCCCAGGATTCAACACGGTGAGTCTCGTGTAGCGTGTGTTTGACCGTCATTAAGGTCGCATTGTGATTTGAGTAGCGGAGAAGAGTGAATTTATACTTTCAAGGTGTTTTTCCCCAAACATTTGGATCTTTATATTCATCTCTAATCTACATATTCTAGAGATTGAACTCGTCCTCATTTGTTCCTTTTTATAAAATGCTCTCTTTCATAGTTACTCATGAAACATCTCATTAAGATGATGTTTTTACAGCTGGATAGAAGACTTTGAAAATACGAGGAATCTGTTTCATGGTGTTGACACTGAAATATATGTTGTATTAAATATGGGCACAAGACAGAAACAAAATGCAAAATGAGCCCTGATTTTTTTTTTATTACTGTTAACATATAATTTTTCTTTTAATCATGCAAGAATCCAGAAAAGTGCTGACGGAAAATGTATAGTTGACATTGTGCAGTTAGAGTTTGCATATTGTACTTCATTTTGGTGATTTATAGGCGACTCTGTCTTCAGGCTTTAAGACCAAAAGTCATTTTTTTCTTCGTGGAATTTGGCTGCAAAACTCAACTCGTCTCCTTGTTAACATTCACATCTGTTTTGTTTTTTTAACTCAGAAACACAGTTAACCTTAGAAATGTTGCAACCACGCTGGCATCCCACCTGTCTGTCCAAGAAATCTGACAAACATTAATATTTGAGTCGAGTTAAGTAAGTGCTGGTGCACTGAATGTCAGTTTGAAAACATCCAGACTGCTTTTTGGCGCATTTTCTTTGGCGAAATCTCGAAAAAGAGCGATGAAAGTTTGCCAAGGTTCGGTCCACTACTTAACCTAATCCCATCAGGAATGTGTTCTAGTTTAACTGTATGTACAGCAAACAGACGGGAGGTTTGTGGGTTTATTTTTAGCTTTTGGACTCAATGAAAACGGTTTAACTTCAGCTTTTTCAGCAGCTTTTGCGTGACGTGGCTAACTACAGCCTATGTATGCAAGGGATAATTTTACAAGCCAATACTGGCACAAGTAAACAAAGTAATTAAACGCTGACAGGGTGATAAAACCCGAGGTGGAAGATACAAAGCAGCCAATATATATATAAGCACATTATGGCACATTATAGCCACATATGGCTTGTGTAAGACTATAAATAGAAGACATGTTTATTTTTACGCTTGTACGCTTCAACTCTTCGACGCCATTGATCATAATGGAAGTGTACGGCTGCAGTATCGGCTCTGTTGATGCAACAACATAAGAAATGTCAGTTTACTCTGTGCATACACTGAAAAATACACTTGTGCAGACGGTCATCTGTGTCTTTAACTCTTTCTAACGTTGTCATGTTGGCTTTGTGTGTATATCTGTACTTTGTTTGCAAATTCGCTTGCTTTAAATTGGCCCTCAAGAGACAAATAGTATATTTTTAATATTTAATTGAATAGAAAACGTGGTCCACGTTGCACTAAACGGTCAGCTGGATGCCGTGGGTTGACTCGTAAAAAGCTTACATCTGTTCATATCAGTGAACAGATGTAAGCTTTTTAATTTGATGCCATACAAACCACTTGATGAAGATAATTTTTTTATTTTTTATTTTAGGTTGACTTAATTATACGGATAAAACAGAAGATCGGACCAAATGTGTTATTTTCCTTCCTGTCGTCGTCTTTTTTCCCCCCTATTATATTATACTATTTATCTATTGCTATTTTAATGTTAAAAAATGGAGAAACACTTTTTAATTGGCCGTTTCTCTTGTATTGATAACTGGTATAAACAGCTTTCTGAAATGCAATGGAAGCATGTGGCTACACAGACTTTATTGGATTTGTGACCGGTGAGGCTCTACCTTTTTAAATGGAGCAGTACCAGGACTCATGTGTACGCTTGTATGGATCTATTGATTTTCTTTTGAAAGTAGAAAGTAGTTATGAGAAAATATGTGGCCTCGGGTGGTTCGAATCAGCGAGGTCATCAAAAAAATACGATGACTCTTGGGAAAAAAAAAAAAAAGTAAAACTCTGACAGATAAAAGCCTATAAGGTTTTTTTTTTCTGTGTCTTCTTTTGAATTACGGGGATAGCTCAATTTAAAGTCTGCTGGAAAGAGAGGTTGAAATATGGTACACAGCTGGAGTGAGAAAAAAAAAACCCAACATGCACATGAAGGGGGGAGAAAAAGCGGGGACATCACGGAGAAAAGCCCAGATAACCCATGGGAAGACAGATTGTTTCTACAATGAGAGTTTCATGAGAAAGTTCAGTAATACTGCGTCCTTTTTCTTGCCCTGTCTAATCTGTATTTAACAGACTTGTCTGCAGATAATGAGTAATACACTGGGAAGTCTCCAAATGGTGGAAAGCTGATACTAGATTAACACAAAATAATCACCTCTCGCTCTCTGTCGCGCAGACTCACACCGTTCTCGCTTTTTCAACCCGGTACTTTTCTCTCTCATCCTCTCTCTCTCTGTTTCTTACACATGACCTCTTGATTTTTCCTAATCAACAGCTATAAGTGGCTATAAAAGCAGGAGATGATGCTTAAAGCTTTAATAAAGGAGTTCATACACATACAGTTCTGTTGTGTTGCCTACACAAGCTCCTTTTGCAACGCTTTCAACACCCGTGTAAGTTTTGGTTTCATGGGTGCAACAAAAGGAGCCGGTTTGCCAGCCTGTAGGTCTGATCGGGTTTCTTTAGGTGTCACACAGTGGGTGGCTCGCTGGGTGGGAAAAAAGATGTTTTACAAATTATATAAACAGTGCTGGAAGAAGTACAGGAAATCACTACCACAAAAACAGAAAAGTCCCACATTCAAGATTTTACTTACTAGTAAAAGTAAACAAGTATTTTCTCTCAGGAAAAATGTTGTATCTCCAGGGATTTTATTTATTTATTTATTTATTTTTGGCTTTTACATCAGCTGAAGGAGGAAAGAAATGAAGACAGAAAGAAGGAAATAAGAGAAGAAGGCAATTGAAAATCTAAATAGGAGGAATGGAAAATAAGAGGAGCAAAGAGAAACACCAAGGATATGAAGACAGATGGAAAAATCATGATATTGGTGATATTTCATAAGCTTATTTTACATTAAATGTAAAATATGGAGTATAAAGTATAATATTTTCCTCTGAAATGCGCTGAAGTTTAAGTATAAAGTTACAGAAATGGAAATAGTAACATTTGAAGCATGTAAATAACTTTTCTTTCCACCCTCCTCGTATGCACGTTATGGCTTCAGTCGAGCCGTTTATTAGACGTTTGCAGATCTCTGATTCTAATTGTGCACAGAAACCAAACAGCTGTTCGATTGAGTGCAGCAGATTTTTGGATTTACGGCTCGCGCTGAAGCTAGTTTCCATCTGTACTCCCACTGAAAGCACACACTTGTATCTGCTGAGATGAGGTCAGATTTGCTTACGTGACTCCGAGGTCCAATAAACATTTACATTTACTTATTCACAAAAAACCCCCCAAAAAATCCTATAGATGATGACAGTTCTTCCATTAACACACTGCAGCAGTAAGAACACATTTTTCACATTGTTAGAGGCATTTTTCATACGTGATATGAAAGCAAATAAGAAACAGTGAAAGCATGTGCATGTCCACACCTGCATGAAATGGGATTAATACCAAAAATCTCGTGTTGAGCTTTGCGCAATCTTGGTCTTGGCTGAGTGACATAAGCAGGAAGTCTTTAGCCAGAGGGAAAGAAAAGATGTTTGTTATCACAACGCTCTCTCTCTCTCTATCTGTCATTCTTGTTTTCTTTCTTTCTTTTTCCCCTCAGTTGCCTTAATACAGAAAAATGTGGCTTCGGGACATAAAAGAAGACGTCATGCATGTAACTACATGAGCACAGAGGGGTAAAAAGGTCTCTCAGCTCAAAAAGCAGCTTTCAGACAAACGGGATGTTATAGTGCAGAGAAGGATGTAGAAGGAGACTGGATCATGCAGTGACTCGGGTTTTTATTTCCACGTGTTGAGCTTTTCTATGAGTTTCTTTTATATCCGCTTCTTCATCATTGACTTTTTTATTTTTTTATGTCACATTTCTGTCTGCCAGCTATACGTTAGACAGTATTGTGTGATATAACAAGATCCTGTATATAATTATATCAGCAGACAAACGTTTTAAATGGAAGTGAAGCTTTAAAATCTCTTTTGTTGGTAATGTTGAAGGGTGGAGTCACGAAGAAGAACAAAGACTAATTCACACACACACAAATTAACAAAACATGATTTCAAATTAATAATTTGTGTGCACTAATTACTAAACGGCGTTCACACTTTTTACATAATTTACACTCTTCAATGAATAATTCATGCGTAGAAATTAACAGAAATGATACTATTGTTAACATTTTGACACATGATGTCAAGACGTTAACACAACGTTGATTAATGGGTCAAATCTGAAGTATATCCACAAACTCTCAACTACTGCAAGCAGCACATTTACATCAGATCTGTGACGGCTTTTTAACTTAGAATTTGTGAGCATGAATTATTATTTTTTCCCTCCCTGAAGACACCTGCAACGCTCCACAACAAACACACCTTCCTGTCTAGTTATTCGGTCCATCAGCAGTCTTTCAATTGAATTTCTAGACGTTTCAATATATCGCACAATAGATTTAAGATTTAATCTGTTTCCCAAAAACTAGAAGCCTTTTTTTTTCACTGTGTCAAAGAGTCTAACGCTCCCAGCAGCACTGTTTCTTGTCCTGTCGATAAATATATATCTCGTTGAAACGTATGTTTTGTAATAAGAAATTCTGGCTTGTCTAATGTGACATTTCTCATTTGCTTTCATGTAATTAAAGGCAGAGATTCACTGATTCATCTTGTTTCACTTCAGGGCCAGAATAAAGATTCGAGGCAACTACAATGAAGTCATGAGCAATAATGAACAAACAAAGTCATGATTCATTGTCACTGCGTCCTCTTGTTGCTGTCGGGCGAAAGACTGAAAGAATTCCTCAACCGTTAGAGAAGCAATTTAATCCTTTAGCCGAGATGAAACCGAGTTTTTAACTAAAACATGTGCGTCAGAATGAGTTACTGTTGACCCGCTGTGGGAGTAAACATCAGGACGCTTGGATGTGTCGAGGTTGACGCGTAGTCACTTTGACACAGTAAAAGAAACAGAAAGTGAGCCGTGAAGAACGTTTTGGGATTGCTCTGCAACTTTCAATTGATTCAATCGCAGTGGAGTGATTGAAATTGCCACCTTAAAAGAATTGGAGCAAACCAGAGAAGAAAACTGAGAAGGGGGGGGAGAAAAAGGAGGAAGAACTCAACAGGAACCGCTGAGTTTTGGAGTGTAATCAAAGAGAAAAGTGAAAGGAAAGGAAAGTAGTTTCAGTTTAACAGCGAAGGTGTGTGTGTGTGTTTACGTTGTCTTCCTCTGGCTCTGAAAATAAGATCCATCTTGGCCAGAGTCTACATTTGTCTTGGAGAAACAATACAAACTCCATTTCCCCCTGCAGAGTAATCAGGAATGTGATTTATCGATTGTGCTTGCAGATCTGCATGCTGGGAAATTGCTTTGTAGTCCTGCAGCAGCAGTGACACACACGCAGCGCCTCAGTCAGCACTCACGACAGCATCGCAGTCCATTTCAATGTGTACCCGGTCCCGCTAAGTCGATGTTAGCATCCACCAGCTGTTATGGAAATGTGCTAATTGAGAAAGCACACAACTAAACGCAGTGAGCAGCGAGGTGGGAGGAGGTATTTCAAGCATCTGGGGGGTTCGGGAAGCAAGAGGCCCGTTTGTTTTCTGGCGGTTGGAGCACTTCCAAAGTAATCACCGCGTACAGATTTCAGCGATTCAAATAGGTCTGTTGTTGTACTCATTAATGGCTGTTTCCTCTGTTTGGTGAAATGATCAAGTTTTGTAAGACAGATTAAAATTGAACACTTTCTTGTGCAGATATGGAGATTTATCCATATAAATAGCAACACAAAGATGTTGATGAGAAATGGATGACATCAGCATCCAATAATCCAGGAAGACTCGTATATTCCTATGTGGGGGGAACGTCAAGGACATCATTAAAAGAACGTATTAAAACTGGAATTTACAATGGTTGAAATGCATCCAGCAACGAGCTTTATCCGTTTTTATTTAGTTGACTTTCAAACGACTGCAAAGCATCGCTCAGCGCATGCTCCGAGAGAATAAAAAAAAAAGAACAAAGGGTGAGTCGGGGCTGTTTTGCAGACTCCCATTTGATTTACACATGTCCCATAAACATCTAATGGACTCTATATATTGTATTCCCGGGGGAAGCATGCGAGACCACAAAGCGGTGGGGGGAATGATTGAAGCTGGAGTTGAGCGGGACCACCACGAAGCCGGCCGTCGTCCTTCCAGCGAGTCACACCTGCTGGAGTGGAGTGTGTATCTGTCTAAAGCGCAGCGCAGCGGCCTTTATCATTTAGCTCGTGCTCTGGGGCTTTTTAACCCCCCGAACTGAGTGGAGGCTTTATGTTGGCACAGCTCGTCCTGATGTGTTTTCCCATGATAATATTTCACTCTCTCTGGATAGCTGCCAGCTCACCGCCGTCTCTCCGGTGGAATGCAGAGATAATAGTGGGGAGCTCAAGATGATTTTTTATGCAGGCGCTTTGGTGCCAGCTTCCCAGGCGAAACAGAAGTGACGCTGTAGTCCAGAGTCTCGTTGTCTGAGTCACCTACTCGTACTGTAAAACCCTCAAAGCTTCCCTAAGTGTAAATACTGTGAAATGTCAACCGCAGTGTCATAATTGATGAACGCTGGGCTTTGAATCAAAGGACCGTGATGTATATTTGTTTCCCTCCTTCAGTGCACACTCGCTGCCTGGATGTGAAATAGAAACAGACGAACGGAGCAATCTGTTTTTGCTTATTTGATGGTGTTGCTATGTGCTTGGGGTTCTTTGAGGTTTATGTCATTTTTAACTGCCCATCTGGTCATCTTGAAACGGGGAATACTACACAATTTGAGAATCCAAGTAGGAATGTAGCAGATTGAGTTCATGTGACTGTGGGTTTGTGAACATATCATCACAGAAAGTGACTGGACGTCCGTAAACAAGAGTTAAAAAAAGCAGCGGATCTTTATAAGATGAACGAGGTTTAAAGGTTCATCCAAACTGTCACCTTCACCTCGTCGTTTAAAACTGATCTACTGGAACAAAACTAAAGGAAAACTCAGTCAGATTCAGTCTTTTTAATATCTTGCATGCATGAGCACAAAGGCTGAACAGATTATCATGACGTTGACAAAGCTTTGTTAAAGTCGGGATGCTCACAGTTTGGCTCCATTATTGCAAATCACTGTTAGGTCGTAATAAATTAAAAGTTGACTGAGCTCACACGCTGTGATGAATGATGATGAGTTTTGCTGGTTCAGTCTGGGTCCAGTATTGAGTATTCTTCTGCTCCATTATCCTCCAATTTTATGTGTGTACAATGTATTATTTGTACAGTAAATAAATACTTTCTATGCATGAATGAATCTGGTGATGTCGGGACCCATATTGGTCTCTTTGGCATACAGGCAGCAATTCAGCACGGATGTTAAATGTGGAGCGCAGCGTGTATGTACAAGAGCAGCTGAGTCAAGTCGAGTAAACAAGCTTGTACGTACTGAAAGGTCTCAACAGCCGGCGCATTAAGCTATTGATTCAAAAGAAGCAATCTGAGAAAGAAGAATCACTTTTTAGGTTGAACATCTCAACCTCATCTCAACCTGCCGGCTTGGGATTCAACATTGCAAGCCAAAAACTTTTGACCTAGATGACTTTAGGAATTAGGCTCAGGAATTAGGATATTTAACCTAAATTACAGCAGCCAGATTCAATTTGATAAGCTTATAGGAAGAGCACTGGCTTCAGTTTAATCTTCTTCCTCTCTTATGTTGATTTTCTGTCAGGAGGCTTGAGTCTGACATTACTTAGCCAGAAAAGTTGCGGTTTGTCTTCGCCCACTGCGGTTTAACTCAATTCTGCCTCAAAGAAATGTTTATATCATCAAAACTATATTCACACATTACACATATGTGAAAATTGGTCAAGTCTGTGCTTAATACCCTTAAAGACAGCTATATCCGAGTTTCCTAGAGCTGCTCCATCTGTGACATCCACTCATCCTCCACTGTGTGTGCATGCGTTAAAGTTAGCGTCCTGCTGTAACCACGTTTCACCGTCAAAGCTGAACCAGCTGGATCGAACTAAATCGTCATTTTGATGAGGCAGCCTGGGGCTTGAGCAACCGCGTGCCTCTGGTACGAGATCTTCGGACACACCCTGTGTGTCTGCAATGATACTTCCCCTCTGTAAAGCTTTCTCATGTGTTTTTTTGAGCAGTATATTTTAATTTTGCAAGCTTACATAAATGTGTCCCATGTGCACCCGGGGAACTCAAACAAAGGTCACCCGTAAATCTTTCATGCAGAAAAGCTGCATAATAGGGTAACCATTACCTCTGAGTTAAAGAAAATAGGCTGAAAGTCAGTGCTTTGAATTCCTGCTTTTCCTGGGAAAATATCTAAGTGTTGCATTTTAGGAGAGCACATAAACACAAGGGAAGGCCCCCAATCCAGATAAATCCAGTGTTAAGTATTTAACCGTACAAGGCTTCACTTAGTATGCATAAATATGTAGAATTGAATAAATAAGAAGCAAGGAGTATTGATAAAGAGATGCTTGCTCAGCAAACCTCCCCTACGTTAAGTGAAGCTACATCGAGATCAGTGAAAGCAGTGAAATTCGAACCCCTGCAGGGACTGTGAGGAACGTTACAGGGAATACAGCGCATACGTCGCATTGTAAAGATTCAGTGTGTGCAGGTGGCTCATGCATTTTTCTATCTGAGGCCATTGATTTTTGGAAATCCAATAGATGGCCACGCTGCTCGGCCTCTTCTCTCATTACCAGAGTATCAGCCTTGTTTGATATTCATAGTGGAATATTATGAGAAGATAAATCGTTTAATCTGAGTTTTTATTGAACCCTGTCATGAGCGAGACACTCCCCTCCATCCTGTGGGTGTAGCTGAAGCAGTTTGATAGAATGATGGATTAGAAATTACCCTGTGGTGGAATTTTATCAGAAACATTTGATCGAACTCCATCTGCTTGAGTTTCACTGCTCCAACAGTTTGTAATTTATATGCAAAAAACACTTTGAATGTCCTGACAATGCACTATTCCAAAGTTTATTGGAGTTTACGTTAAAAGCTAAATATATTTATTTTGTAAGCACCCACTCTCAAGTGGTTCAACTGATCCTCTTTTAATTTCCCTGCAATGTCAATCACAACAAACTCTGCACATTTGCAGATGACACAGGTGTGTTTGTTTTTAATATTTTTAACACTTTATCCTGTTAGTTGGTGATGGTGGGACAAATTGATTCAGATTTAGTGATCTTAAAGAAGAGGGAACTCAAAATATACAAACTTTTACATAAGCTTTGTGTTAATAAATGATGTATTTACCATCAAATATTGGGCACTTTTTGTTTTGTCATATAGACAAGACTCATAGCACCTTTGTTGAATCAAATCAAACAATTCCAAAACAATGTGTGACTACTATTATCTACTTTAGATCCTTTAACTTTTATTATTGCAGCCCAAAATCATTGCTGAAAGTTTGACTTGCCGACGGTAGCTTGTCTCTGCAAAACTAACTGGAAATGTAGCATGCATTACTTCCTGTGCACCTGAATATTGACACTAGATTTAAAACCACTACGAGCTGCAACTGAAGCTTTTATCCAGACATTTAAGTGAGCACTAACTTAAACTCAGTCATACATAACATAACAGGAAGTAAAGGCTTAGAGTCTTTGATGGACTGGAGAGACACTAACTGTTTATCTGCGGAGGAAGTGGCCAAAGCAAATACAGGACTAGTCAAAAGTTTGGACACACCTTCCCATAACCTTGAATGAAAAATTGTTTTGGAATGAAGATAATAAGTTATCATATCTTTTTTGACTCCTGCAGAATGCACCAAACTGCAATACACATTTGCAAAATGGTGCTTTTTTCAGTAGCAGTGACTCGTAGTCTTTAGAAACAACAGATGTAAAAGATTTAATTCACTAGACAGGCAGGAAAAAGGACTTGGAGAGAGAGAGAGAAGCCATGTAGAGCTGTAATTAGTTCAAAATATCATGGATAATTAGTTTAAATAGCCTTTGTGGCAACATTACAGCCAGTACTAGCACCATAGGAGCTGGAGGAGTTGGAGCACTGTGATGGTGCTGAACAGAATGTGATGCTTTGAGGTTATAGATGACCTGGAGCAGAAGAAGGGTTACGGTTATCTTTCACCTTAGCTGGAGAGTGGTGACGCTACCAAATACCTTGAGGGAGCTCTTCCACTTCAATATTTCATCCTGATGGGGCCCGGTGGTGTGAGAGGGGTCAGCGGTGAAAAGCAACAGGAAATGCAGAAGGAACATTCATACCTGGGGAAAACACGGCGTCTGTGAGAGGGCAGTGCAAAGAGAGCAGTGCAAAGAAGGAAGGGAGTGCAGAAAAAAAAAGACCAGGTTCAGAGAAAAATGTGAAAAGAAATCGAAAAGGAGAAGACAAACAAGAAAAGCTGAGACAAAGCAATCTTCCTCAGAGAGATGCATTAATTTACCTCCTTTCTTTTCATTTCTCTTCAACTTCATTCTGCAATTTTACTCCTCAATTCCCATCATTAAGCAACCATGCTTATTTAAAAAAAAAAAGACACGATGCGTGTTCTATTAACTGGACTGAAGGAATAAACAATAAACACTACATTTTTGCAAGCAGACTTGATTAAGTATCATGTATAAGAGAGCTCTTTCAGTCTGAACCGCCTACCCAAAGGAAAAGCAGACAAACAAGTGTAATCGTTGAGTGGAAACAGACTTTTCCCCAAAGGGTTTTGCAAGGGAAGCTTTAACTTTGGGAAAGATCAAATAGATCTATGGTAACTGGGTTAAAACTGTCAGAATATAAAGGGCGAGAGAAGACGGAAAGCAGGTTTTATGCATTTTATTCAAAGCATAGACTGGGTGAATTTTCCTATTCAGTTAAGCATTCAACGGCCACATCTCTTGCTTTCGTCTCTATCTTAAACTGTAATCTGTTAGAGACATTATGCCTATTATCCTGCACATAATTGCACAGTTTATATTATAATTTTCAAATAAGACACTGTATGAGTGAAAACATTACACACTGCATTAAGTGCTTTAATACTGGGCCTCCACAGTGGCAGAACTTCAACATTATATGGTATGTAGATACTACTACTACTTGTACTGGTCATCTGAATATTGTTAATGAGTGCAGAAAGGAGATCCTGCTTTTGAAAGTTATCATTGGACAAGATCTATGATGATTTATAGTTTTAAAACCCCTTATTTCTTTTATACTGGCTTTTTATGCAGCCCCTCAGTTCACCACCCAATGAGCCCACTTTTTTTTCTGCTTCTCTACTCAAAATGTCAATTTCTCAAATACAGCTGGACATGTTTGAGCGCAATCTGATCTGAAATATGCGAGTGGACAATGTATACATGCTGCAACGGATCGGCATGGGCGAACAATCTGACATCAGTTTGAAGAGGAAGTAGCTCTGTAAGTAAGCCCTTCAGCTTTTTTACTTTCAGGGAGCAAATTGACAATATAGTATGTTCACCTCAAGTTTGGGAACTTTGACCATGTTTGTTATACCGCAAATAAAAGAGTCAATTAAAAGCCGGATCTCCAATATGTGGGTCATACAAACAAACAAAGACTGGCCATAAAAAAACGGGCTGGGAAAAAACAACAGGGGTGGATAAACTCCTGGTGCTTGTTATATGATGTGCATGTCAGTTAAATAGTAGATACCTGGCCGAGGTAGCCGACTGTCACGGTGTAAGTCGTGCACTGCCGTAACAGATCAGAAAATAAGGAGGCTTCATACTAAGATGTGTGCAAATATACTTTAACTTCAAGCAGAGGGAATTAGAAATATTTATTTTTTACTTTTATTTTTCTCATGTTGTATTTTCTTGCATTTGCCATGCACTATATGTGTTTGTGTTTACATATTGATACACAGTTGTGAACATACAATGCATGTGAACAATATGAATGCATCATGGCGTGACTATATACTGTTGTGGACATGCTATAGACCCATGTTCAATTTAAGATATAAAACAATACAAAATTGATCACAAAAAAAGAACCCCTGCAATTTTCTTCCTAAAAAAAATTCACTGGCTTAATATTTTGGTGGTCACTCACTTTCCTCATTCACTTTCCTCCTGTGTCGTAACGTTCTGGGTTGTTTTATGAACACCTGCAAGCCTGTTCTCGCTCATTATAAGCCAATGAAACCCTCCCTCGGATTTGAATTGCTAATTTCTGAAGTCTTTCCCATGTGGCAACAATCGGCACATCGGCTGATGATGAACTAACGGACTGGGTCAGGCGGCAGAGGTAATTGGGAGACACATAGTGGGGAGGATTACATTTGACAGGTCATTCATCCCACTTTAGTTAATAGTAAGTGAGGCTGGCGGCTGTGAATAGCGCATTTAGACCTCACCAGTGGAGCCCTGCATTGACCAGTCATTCACTCCTTCTATATATACTTTGATAGATATGAGTGTCTATTTTAAATACCTTGTTGACACCACAGACTAGATTCCTCAGTACCTCAGGAGCATGTGGAGAGCACCCAGTATAAACTTTACATGTCTCAGTCATACACATTTCAAATATAGCCTACACTGCATGTAATACATTGTAACGCAGGTGTCTGTTTGGACAGGTATGTGCTATCCACCAGCTCTACACACTCACGCAGAATACTATAACATACACCAAAGCTGCTGCTGCAAAGAAATGACCTATTTGTGAAACTATATAGTCATGTTAATTTTTACTCTTTGTTTACTTATGTGTTAAACAAGCAAGTCAAGGAATAATGTGGCATTCAATCATAGACGGAGCAGTCGGTCACACTGAGCCTGATTGCATCATGCTACTCAACACAAGAGCCACAAACTCTGAACAACAACCAACAACTCTCCTTCCTATCTAACTTACAAAGATGAACGCACATCTTTATCCTGCTCCTTAGCTTGTTGAATGAGCCACCAAACATTCACATCAGTTAACAGACTAAGCTAACCCTAGCTAATTGGCTGCTAAGCTGCAGAAAATTAGACAGCATGTGAACATACCTGAAAATGTCACTTCTGTCTGGTTAGATGCTAGAGAGGTCCGTTGCTAACAAAACAATGTCAGCCCATGACGTGTGGCTACAGCATAGTTTGTTTTTTTTCTTTGTCTCTCATCCCCTACGATGTACCGGCCACTGCGACATCTGCTAGTTGCTTTCAATCAAACACACACCAACATGCGCCATGAATTTCCAAAGTTCTGTCTTCTTCCGTTTAATAATAAATAAGTATGAACAATACATTTTAACAACATGGACTTGGAGGCTGCTTTGACAGCATTTGCAGTGCAAGTGATTGATCGGCAGCTGATTTTCAACCACAAATCATACAATCAAAAGCAGCTGAAGATTATTAGTGTTCCTGTGCAAGTATGTTGGCGAAAAAATCAAATTTCCAAACATTTTTGGCCCATATGTGCTTAAAACAAAGCATAATAATATCTCTGAGTCGTGATCAGTCAAGAACAGTTCATTTGTCTTCCCTAATTGTTTCATTTGAATACTTTTTAGAGGAATATTGCTTCTTAAGAAAGAGGGAATTGTTAAAGAAAAGCCAGTAAAACGAGCATAAATTTGCATAAAAGTGTTTGATTGTCTTCTATCTTGTTAATCCTCTCATGACCCGTCAGATTCATCCCTCATCCTTCTGGCAGGTCCCTGACTCTCAGATTGGAAACCACTGGGCTGGAGAATGTCATCATTTCATGAGCATTAGATTCATCCCTTTGCCCCTTTGAGGGGTCCCAACTCCAAGGACGGGAACCACTGGGCCGGAGTGTGCCATGTCTCATTGCCCTTCAAAATGACTCTCCTCACCAGAAAAATGACATTACCCATTTGTTGAAATGCTTAAAATAACCCATATTTATTTTTCTGACAAGCAACCGGTTTTGGTTTTGTGGGTACTGACTTGTGTCACTGAGGAACAAAGGCAGAAATAGTGCAATGCTGCTGCAAAACCTCTTAGGAAAAAGGTACGGGTGGATAGTTGGGCTCATCTTCTACCAACATTAGTTTCTTTTAACCGTGACTTAGATCTTTTCCTAACCTAGACCAAGTAGACCATAACTACAATCGTGAAAGATCAGGAAACACTCATGAGTCATATTTGGAGCAGTCATCTTGTAAGTTGTAAGTTGTTTTTTTTGTTCTTTAGATATGAAGACTTATAAAACACCATTTATAGAAAAACTAATAAACATTTCTTTTTTCTTTTCAAATAGCAGTTGGGTTTGAAACCCAGAACGGCTGCTTGTAGTTCTCCTCATAACATAGATCTCATTTACACCTCCAAGATATTCTGTAATTTGTTTGACCACATAAATTATGTAGATATACTCGCATGCATAATTGAAAAGTTTGAGTTATAGATGGAAAAACACCATTTCTTGTGTTGATAAATAAGCAAAATACACCCCCAGTTTCACTGTTTACCGACTGTTGATTACATTGTTGATTATTGTCAATTAATTTTAGAGTGAAAAGCACTTTTTCCTTTGTTGTTGTTTGGTAGAAGAGCTTTTCTAGTGTTCACATTATGGATTATTTCTTTAAACGCCAGTTTCTGTAAAGAGAATATAACCATCCTTCACAATGCATCTGTATGTTTTTGTTACCAAAAAGAGAAAAACAAAGAAGCAGCTCAGAGAACTTGTTTTCTAAGCCAGAAATCTCAGTGCTCGGCCACATAAACATCAAGTTATTGATATTGATAAGTTGTGTTATAGTCACTTCATTCTGTAGGGCAAAAATGTGACATTACTGCCTCTATAAAGCCGTTATAATCTCCTCAACAAGAGTTCAGACAGCCGAATTAAACCAAAATGTCACATAATTGACTGTTTCATACTTTGTTGTGCATTTTAAAACCGGCTCGTCTGTTTGATACTAACCGTTTCTGTCTCAGCTGAACGCATATATCACAGAAAGTTGGCATAGGAAACCTTGTGCAACCAAAGCAGACACTCAGTGTGTGTTTTTATCCGTTTTATCAGTCGGCTGCTGTAAAAGTCAGGCAGTCTCGACCGCCGTCTCAGCTCATCACTGTCGTGTCCTGTCACATTATCCGGCAGCGCTGAGCGGAGGGAGCGTTAGCGGTGGCTGCAGTGCTCAACTTTGAGACGGATAAGCCTTCTGTGGGCTGTCAGACAGTATCCAGCAAATGACCTGCTTATTCTCCGTCTCTGTTGACACACTGCTGACGCCTCCCCTGACAGAGACACATCAGTGGGAATCAAAGACAGACAGACAAATGAAAGGAGACACCCATAGACAAAGAGCAAGGGGGGGAATAGAAAATAATCTTATATCTTATATTGTTACGATACATTAACCATGAGACATTTTCTCCAATTCATAATTGGAAAGGTACAGGTATTATTTTAAAGATATCGATAAATAAAGAGAGAAAACGTAAGATGAGGTTAGAAAAGAAGTAGAGCATCTTAACTAGGTGAGATCAACCATAGAAGGAAAGATGTGGATCAGATCCGAAACCTGCCAGGTTACCTGAAATTGTATTTTCTATGGTGTTAAAGATGCTTCACGAGTACAAGACCTGTTTGAAAGCACTGCAAACCTTTTTTTTTTCTCTCTCTCTCTCTAACAGCAGATTGGCTGTGTTCACCATCTGCTCTCTGAGCGTCCGCGGTGGCTTTACCGTTACCTCACGCCTCAGGCAAGAGGCTATTTCAAGGCAGACAGCTCATCAGGATGACTGACAAGTGTTGTGGCTGAAACTCGACCAACTGAGGAAAAATTGCATATTGCAGCTCGAGAAAGTGATTTGAAAGATGACACAGAATTTACTGCTGAGATAGTGCACTATATACTGCTGCTGCAGGCTCGAAAATGGGCATAATATGATACGCTTTGGCGCGTGTGTGTGTGGGAGTTTGTAACGTGTGTTAGCACGTGGATTATATATGTGTGTAGGTACATTTGCTCCGGCAACATTTCCGGCCCTGGCAGGCGTGGCCCTTGTGGAGTGTGTGTGGCTCAGTGGGTGGCTGATGGGTGCAGAGCTCGGGGAATAACATGTCCCTGGCACTGCAGCTGCTCACTGCAGACGAGGCCTAAACACGTCATGTTTCAGTGCAGCGAGGGAATTAAATGGTACGTGACTTTAAAAGATACACGGAAAGATGCGCAGGAGGTGGTGGAATTTCACTGCTGAATCGTAGGTAAAATTAGCAACACTGCCAAGAATAATAATAGCATGAATTCAGTGTTTTGTTAAATATATATTGTGCCATTTCATGAGGCTTTATCACTACAGATTAATTTCACAGCATCTGCATGAGGGTGAAATAACATGTTTCTAGCCCGGTGCGTGTTTCTTGTAAGAGGTCATCCATTCTCTCGTGGCCCAGATGTTTTTAACTGGCGTTGGCTTTCCAGAGCTCAGGCCCCAGTTTCCCAGCAGGCTGCAGTGCGTCTGGTTCTCTGCTGTAGTGCCGTCTTCTGCCAGCGAGCCTCGCCAGCTCCATGTGTCATCCTCTTTTCTCATCCCAAAAATCCTGGGTGAGATTTACAGTACAAAGTTAGACTGTTGCATAACACGTTTATTTCTCTCCAGCTCGAGCAGCAAAGTGTGTCAGTGCAAACGGCAGAGGAGAGTCCCTGCTCCTCTGGTACCGTGATCTCTCCGCCAGGCTGTATGTCATCAAATGCATTTCAGGTGGAGACGTTTGGCTCGGTTTGCTTCTACCTCTTTGACATTGCCTACACATTTGTTGCATAATGCTGAGCATATGCAGCAATACATTTAAAGCATGTATTTTTTTTTCTATTTTACATTTTTGGATATTTTGGAAATGTAAAAGCTCTTCTACACTATTCATTCATAATCCTGTATAACTTGTGATAACCTGTGATAACTAAAGGGATAGTTTGACAATTAAAAATGTACTTTTTTTCCGAATTTAACAAAATCCATCTACCATCTTATTTAAAAATCACAAATGTTTTTTTATAGGGGATTATGTGCCAGATTATTTCTTCCTTATCGTCACCATGAGTTTGCAACTCCAGGAAGTCACTTTGTTCCTCCTTGTTTTGAGTCTTTCTGCTAAGCTAAGCTTCATTTTTAGCATGCAGACATGAGACCGGTAGCGATCTCATTTACCATGCAGTGCTGAAACACAATGCCATTCCCTCCCGAACTTTTTATGTCGAGCGCCTCGGCGGATCAAAAGTTTTCTAAAAACACCCACCAAGGACTGCTTTGTGACATTGAGTATTGTCTGTAAACATATGCGCTGTGAGTGATTCATGCGAGAGACACCTTCGCTTCTCTGGCGGCTCAGCTGCCGTCATTGTTTTTGCTGTGAGAAAAACAGCAAGATTTTGATTATAAAAACAAAAAAAAATATTTCCCGTGAGAAGAAGTTATTGACTGGATCCTTCATCCTTCACCACTTCATATTTGTTTAAAAGCAGAAAAATATAACAGTGAATGCTTTGTTTGTTTTTTTTTGTTTCTCTCTCAGACTGAACATGAATCTGTCCTCTCAGTCAGAACCAAGTTTAGCTTTTCATCCAATGCATATCTCCGTTTGTCTTCTCTGTGTGTGTCCATCAGTCCAAACCTGTATCTCACGTCCAGATTTTGCTGCTATGTTTCTCTATTGGAGCCACCCTGCTCAGTTCACCCTTCCTGCAGCACCCAGATCCTCTAAACCAGGTGATCTGTGGCCAAAACAGCCTGCATGACAATGACGGTATTGTCTCCATTTTCTCTTTCTTCTTCTTCTTCTTCTTTTCCTGCCCTGCGGAGATTTCCTCCTCGGATCACCTGACCTTGTCACCTGCCTACCCAGCTGCTCCTCATTCAGTCAGTCACACTGTATACAGACCAGGTTGTGTCTGTGCTGTCACCTGCACTTGATTACTTGCCTTCCCCCCCACCTCCCTTGTTCCTGTGTGTATTTTTACTGGCTGCCCACAGCCAATGTGGTAACAGTCAAAATATCTGAAATGCTTTCTTCAATATAACCCAGTACCAACACTAACTACAGCCTCATAAATGTCCAAAGAGTTGAATCAACTCCTCTCTGACGCTCTGAAATATTATTACTATTTATATGTTCATTAAGTATAAAGCGGAGCAGATTTATGTCAGTTCACGTGTTTAAAAGATGGATCTGATAAATTAAAAAAATCACAGAAAAATCTGCTTTTAAAGCGTCTAATAAGCAAGACTGTGGTGTCATGGATTCCCCATTCGTGTGTTTAATCTAAGCTAAATATTAATTCTGATTGCTGTGTCTCTATCCTTTAAGTGCAGCTCTTTTGTTCCGCCGGTGAAGTGTTTTTTTCTATCCCTGCACACAAATACTTTCTGAAAATGCCAAATACTGAAAACAGCTTCAGTTCAGCCAAACCACGTCCACAGAAAGCGACAGTATAATTTCAATGTTCCTGCCTTCTGCAGCACAATTGTCAAGGTGGATTAATCCTCCCACACGGCGCCTGCACCTTCCCACCTTCCCCCAGCCAAGTGGTCTCTATTGAGCCTTTTTTTTTTTTTTTTTTTCTCAGCGAGGCAGATGTGTTTGTTCATTCCCCCAAAGCTCTGTCACCACAGAGAGGGGAGGCACATACCAAACAGACGAGCAGGGTGCAGCTATGCAGTAGCACAACCACTCCGAGCTAATACTGAAAAATGAAAATGTATGCGCTCGCCATGTGGAACGGGGGTTTTAAAAAAGACAAATGTATACGTCTATGTTCTGGGTGAGTCGTTTAATTTTGGATTACACAGGCTGAGTAGTGCAGAGTGAAGTTGGTTATCTTGTTGAGGAGTTGAGGTGCCTGCAGCTCTTCATCACTGTGACTGCTCCTTTTTTTTTTTATTAGTCTCTTGAGTAAAAGACACCCCATGTTCTGCCAGTTGAATTTGTGTAATACGAAGCAGCAGCGGTACAGTGTTCAGTACATTAGCATTATAATTATGCAACGCTCTGATACAGCGTTAGGACAGTGAACGGTAAACAGTGGCTGTTATCAGTTAGACTGAATGATGCTGGATTACATGCTGCATTGGTTCGCGTGTGAAAGGCACCACTAATAATGAAAACTGAGCCATAAATAGAATCAAAGACGGGATTTGATCCCATGAAAACACATCAGCGTCATACATGTGGTTCTGTTTTTACACATTATTACATACCAACATGGTTATTATAGGAAAACTACCTACACGCTACATTTCTGTTCAACATTATACAAAACGCTTTGCTGTTTTAATGAGATGAAAGCAATAAGCCTGCATTGATTAACAATCAATGAATGTGTTCGCTGTAGCTAAACAGACAGTTTGTGTTTGCAGGTTAAATTCATTGTTGGTTTTAGTCTCTTCTGGGGAATTGTGGATGATAATAAAAAAAGATCCAGCGGTGTCCTTTAATCGTTCCCTTGAGGGATTTTTCCATACGGCCGATAC
This sequence comes from Pampus argenteus, assembly GCA_036937835.1. Classification (NCBI taxonomy): domain Eukaryota; kingdom Metazoa; phylum Chordata; class Actinopteri; order Scombriformes; family Stromateidae; genus Pampus; species Pampus argenteus. The sequence goes on along the minus strand of CM072865.1, from coordinate 22,585,382 downwards.
GGCAGGATCCATACGTTAAAAGACGGCTAGTTTATATCTACAGTAACCAAATGGGGAATCAATTCTTGATGATGTCTGATCCTGAAATCACCTGTCGAAGCTGCAGATAGATGCCCGGCTCTCTCGAGGGGGCCCCCAGGCAACCTGTTTGGTTTTTTTGTTTTGTTTTTTTTACTGCACAGTGAGCGATGGAGGAGTTGCTGGAGTTGATTCGCTGGTCAGCTTTAACATTATTTATTTAGCCTCTCTCTATGTGTGTGTGTGTGTGTCTCTGTCCTCCAGATGGACCCGGTGCAGAAAGCTGTCCTCCATCACACACTCGGCCTTCCTCCCACCGCCAAGAGGAAGCACGTCTCCTGCAGCGTTTGCCAGCTGAGGTTCAACTCACAGGTGAGCACTGAAGATGAGCAAGAGTTCAAAAGTCACAAATACTTCAGAGTCAGAGATGCACAAACAAAGTCAACAGGAAATATTCCTGCAGCACATTTTTCAGTATTTTTATGTTTGATGTCTCATAGAGGATGAATCCTACTTCATCTAGACGATGAATAAAAAGTTTGTTGTTTGTTGATCCTTTTTAAGATTGAATTTGTCCATTACCTGGTGATCACATTATACCTGTCGCTTCTTTTAAACAAGCAAACTGCAACACTATGACTGTCTTCCAGGTGAGACTGTCTGGAAAAACTGCGGCTTTTCACTCAGACTACATGTCGTAAGACGGGTGACCGTAAATCAAGCCATTGTCTGGTTTGTCAGCAGCATCGGATGAATGGGGAAGTGCTCTTTGTGTGTGTGTGTAGTGCTTTGTTTTCGGGTCTTTGGGTGTGTTTAAGTGTGAAACTGCTGACTCTGAACAGCATTTAAACCGTCTGATCAATACATTTAAAACAGGTCAGATGGTGAGTTACAGGAAGACAGACGATGCATCCGGTTATCTGCAGGTGTTCAGCGTAAATCAGACAAAAAGGTGCAAATCACACGTTGTTAGCTGGATGAATTATACTATATTAAATAAATGTCATCATCATAACGTCTATGAGTTTCTGTCGCGGTGCAGACGGCGTGTGATGGAAAAGCAGCAGATATTTCTGTCATAGAGGAAAGAGTTTCATCCGTTATACCGACTGAAAAACAGAAAGACGTGCAGTGATAGAAGAAATAGACCCTGTAGGACTCGAACGTTTACGTTGTTTATGTTCCCATCATACCTGTAGAGCCACGGACATCTGGCGAAATGAGATGATGGAGACATAATTTAAAAAATAAAAAGTACGTTTAGCTTCTTATTTTTGTTGTCAGTATAATATAAGAAAATCTCCATACTTAGTTCTGATGTTGTGGGTTTGATTCCTCGTGTTCCCTCGTCTTCCTCTGGTTCTTCATTTAGCTCCATCATCAGATCAACAGTTTAATTTGTCTAATACTTAGTCGTACGCGTTCCCATGAGCTTCAGGATGAAGTCGGATTAATTATCAGCAGGTTCGTCATTGTGAGCATCGCGCCATGTTGCCGTCTAAATACAGCCTCACAGCTGCTCGAGAGGCTGTGCTCTTAAGTACAACTCTGATACAGTTGAATTCATTATATAATTGCTCTCATTTACATAGACAATCAGTAACAACAATCCGTTTAAAGTGATTGATCACGTAAAGTTATAGGCGAGTAAAAGTTGATTCTTTTATTTTAATATAAACGGAGAACAGAAGTTTATGCTCCCTCCCAGTGGACATGGATAATTAAACATTTATTTTAATTTAATCATCTTAATGTTGATGTATTCTCAGTAAAAAATCCTGTTGGAGTGGCGACGCCCAACTGTGGTCATTGATGAGCCTTAAATGATGTTAAAAAATGGCATCGTAAGGCCTCGTAAACGGTCGAGTCGAGTAGTTTGAGTGTTTTGTCTCGAGTTGTTGTGTCTGAAAAGGCTCGTAAGCCTAAAAATGACTTTAAAATGAGCCTTTATCTTTATGATTATTACACCATGTTTCAATATAATGCATCACATTATAGAAAAACACATTACAGGATGGAAATGGTGTTGCAGTCTCTGAGTTTGCTGCAAGGTATTACTGCATTCATTAGGTTTTCAGTTACCTTGTAATGAAATGTACTGCATTAATACAAGCCGCCTAAATTCATCCGATGGACTAGCAGATGGGTTTCGATTCCCACGTACCTAATTTCCATACTATTTTGGTAGTAATCAAAAAAAAAATGGAAAGAAAAACAACTGTGACTGCTGCTGGTTGGTAAATCAGCTGCACTCCTAAATAGCAGCGTCATCCCTCTTTCATTAAGGAAATAATCAATCCATTTCTGAACACTGAACGTGTCGGTGATTACTCAGAATGAGGTTATTATGGTTTTTTTTTTTTTTACACAGGGACATTTATCTCAGTATATATTTACTGTCCATCAGCTGTTGATTTTAATGCTTCATTAGGGAGATGGAGCCTGTGTTTACCTGCCAATCAACAGGTAGATGCTGAGATGGGAGGTCTGTAATCCCCAAGGCTGATTTTTTATTTTATTTATTTATTTATTTTAACTAAAGCAGACAGTCTTAATTTGCTCCAGGGACAGTTTATCATAATGTCAGACTGATAGTGCAGCTTGGACTGATGCGAGCTGCTCTATAGAAGAACAACAGAAAGTCTGGTTTGGAAACCAGTTAATAGTCTGAGGTCATGAAAAGAAAATAACTTCTCTGGTTTTTAAAAGATTATTTAAAAGGTTTTTCTGTTTTACTAGATGGAGTCATGTTTATAAACTGGATTCAAGTTGACTGTATAGTCTGACCTGCTGCATTTAACAGGACACTTTATTATCCGTTTGCAAAGTTTATCTCTTTACCCATGTCTCATGTTTTTACACACTTAACGCTGCAGCCATCAGTGTGTGAGTGTGTGTGAGTGTGTGTGTGATTAGATAAGTGCTATATAAAGCAGCTATTTAACCATTTTATGTTTCATTTATGTTTAATTTCCAGGAACTCAAGAACGTTTTACATTCAGTTATTTTCGGCTCTTTAATATCTTCTTTAAAAGCCCCAAAACACAAACTTAACATTGTTTTATCCCTTTAAAACTTCATGACTTTTCCAACTTTTATGAGAATTACTTATAAACACGGTTTTAACTGACGAACTGACATGTTTAAAACATCCTCTTTAAAACATTTTATACAACACTATCCTACATAAGCCTATTTTAATTTAGACCTCAGTCTAATATTACATACACTAAGTAATGTTACTTCATAGGACACTTCATTTATATATATTTGTGCAAATCCTGAATAACATATAAAACATTACAAATATTTTAGTGTTCGATATAATAACAAAACTTTATTTATTGTCAGTTTGGTATTTTGTCACCTTCATCAAATGTGCAAAGTCCGAGTTTATTGCAAAGTGAAAATGTTGCTGCTTTAAATCTTTTCTTCACATTGGATTTTAATAAGTTGATTATTACCTCAGTATTTATTTAATGATTTTAATGTATATAATAAATATATAGCATGAACTAATGCCACATACTACAGCATTTTAGCCAAAGCTAGTTAGCAATGCCTACTTAGAAAATACAGAAAAATGTTGTAATGTTGTAATTTCTCATAGTCAAAGGGTAAATATGTCTTTCCCAGACAAAAAAAATCATAGATTTATCATCATGTAATTGGCATTTTTTCTTAAAATGATTATTCAACTTTATACTTTAACAATGGAAAGCAGTGAGATAACATCCGGTAGACGGCGTTGCCATTCGATAACATTGAACAACAACTTTTTAACCCCCGCAGGTCAGGTTTCATTGAGGTTACCTGTCTGTCACCTGCTAAACACGCCCCAGTCAACACGCCCCACCCACCCTGCCAACAGCCTCCTTATATTTAAGCCGTAGCACCCAGAGGAACGTACACGTTCTGGTTATAACGTCAAGCTTGACTGTAGGGTTGAACAATGACGACCAGCAAGGTCAAATATCTGTTTTTCACCTTCAACTTTTGTTTTTTTGTGGCTGGAATCATTATTCTTAGTTTATCCATACACGCCAAAAACAAGAAAGTAGACTATCAGATCAGTGATGAAGTTATCCCAGCTATAAACATCCTGATATTTGTCTCCGCCGTGACTCTCATTTTTGGCTTTCTGGGCTACTTCGGCGCGATCCGAGAGAACCGCTTCCTGTTGGGCCTGTTCTTCATGGGCCTGCTCTTCATGTTTCTCATGATGTTGGCTGTGGGAGTTTTGGGCATCATATCAAGAACTCCAGCGGCCCAGGAGGTGGTGAAGGAACACATGAAGCAGCTCCTTCCTCTGAGCGAACAGCCGACGAAAATCCAGGAGTCGTTACAGAAGGTGGAAATGACGAGTTTTTGCTGTGGATTCATTGTTGGACCTCTCGACTGGGGGAACAGCTCAGTGGTGCCCAACTCTTGTAACTGCACCGACACCTCTAAGAACTGCACAGATTTGGGGAGTCGTGAGGTTTACTCGACACCGTGTATGACGTACATTATGACGTGGTTGGATCGAGTATCCGACTCACTTATGGGGACGGCGTTTGCCTTTGGCATCCTGATGATACTGGGCATGAGTTTCGCATTAGTCCTGCTGTGTCAGTTCAGGAGAAGTACGAACAGCATCATTTGAAATACAAGGCCTGAGGCTCACAGGTGTTCACTGAATTACAGATCATCATGTTAGTCCTCATTTGCATCTTTTTTTTCTTTATTTTTGTAAATTTCCACTCATTTGTACCTGATTTTAACTACATATTAACACCGATTAATCAAGTCAGTGATTCTTAAGTAACATTATAAATACATACGTGTGCAAAAGAAAGTACCTGAATTTTATATGTGAGCATTAAACATTATAAATCTCATCTCTGAAGCAACAATCTGTTCAATAACAGCAGTAGGTGCTGACTGCAGGCTGGTGCCACAAGGAAATAAAATAAAAATGTGTTTATTTCTGTATAGTTCAGACATCAGTCTGACTCACACAATGAATCACGCCGAGGTGTGGCTCCCTCCCATGATACCTGATCCTGACCCCCCCTCTACAGTCACTGAGACTCCTACACCAGGTGTTCGGAGTTAAAACAATGACCACTTCTTTATCGTGAGTTGGGATTGTTTGCTGGGATCCACAGGAATGTGGGAGGGCGACTTTTTGCATGTGTGAAGCATTGATGTTGTGAAATAACTAGAAAGATCTCCAACAGGTTATCAGTGCAAGATGAACAACCCCGTAAAATCTGCATTACTTTACGCTTTAATTTACATTATCTGGTGGTGGAGACGCTGCATGATATACAGTATAATCTGTATATCCAGGTCATAAAGACATCATTAGTGAACTTTATTTTAATATCAAATCGGGAATCGGTTATTGAAAGCCTTGTGTGAAGCAGCTAAAACACTTGTAAACTTCCCTCTGATCTTTTGGCTCCTGAACACCAGAAATAGTTTGTTGTTTAAGGAATAAGTTAGTCATACTCTTATTTAAATCACATTGAAGATAGAACATCGAGTTCCTGAAAGCCGTTTGTCTTCATACCTAAAATTACCCCCTTCGGTAAAACAAAAAGCCAAGTCGATTTCATAATTAGATTTTCAAGCATGACATTTTAGGGGTTTTTTCCCCCCTTGAATGTCCAGATTTCTGGACAGATTTTGCATTTGATAAACTATTTCATTTCATTTGAACATTATGTTCATGTCCTCCTCCTCTTCTACCTCCTCAGATGTTTAAATGCAACCTCATTATTACATAATTACATTTACATAGATTATAAAATACACAGTTTGCCATCTTAGATGCTATTTTTGAACATGCTCTTCAAAGCTCCTGGATTTTAGGAGATTTTTTGGGGGTTTTTTCCCCGTTTTTTGAAGTGCATATTCACAGTATGCCATTATTTATTTAATTCTATTTAATTTTTATCTTGTGTAAGAAATGTTAAATGTGGTCAAGTCATTACAGGGTTTATTTATTTATTTATTTATTTTTTGGCCCTCTGAAACAATCTGTAAAAATAACACTGACACATTATCACCTTTTAAAGTTGTTATTGCAGAAGTGAAAGTTGCACATTTACACAAAGAAACATTAATTTAAAGTCTAAATAGTTTCTGGTCACCTAAGTCCACACCTATTGACTCATTTTAACTGGATTAACGCTGCTCGCTAGCGCGAGCTAACAAATGCTAGCTGCTAGCTAGCTGCTGCTAAAACACCTCGTAGATGGTCTGATTCAGTGGATTTATTACCAAAAGCAACATTGCAAATAATCATTTAATCAATTGTTAACATGAATATATTGACTATTGCCGTTTTAATGTACATTTTTCTGAGTAAATCACTTTAATTGTCTTCATATCTAAACTCAACTTTGTTAGCTGTGAGGGAATCAACCCAACAACACGTCACAAAGCCACATTTCAGTATTTAGCTGATGTTGTCATTCAGCTTTATTTCACTGGCCAAAGGATTATTGTTCAGGGACCTGCGTGGCTATTAATGGATACACTGGGAATTGAACTGTGACCTTTCTGTTTCAACCCTGCAACTGTGCTCTTTCACAGAGCGCTCACGTAGCACCTGGAAAGAAAACAAATGATTTCCTTCCTACTTTTAATCATGCATGTGTCAGACTTGGAGTTGAGGCAATTCTTCCACTTCATTGCTCTAATGAAAGATGAATGATTGCTGTAGTCGCATTAAACACCCATCCATCTCCTGACACAAAAGAAAAGAAAAAAAAGTGGTCTTCTGTACCTGGAGAGTGATAAACGTGGGTTAAAACGAAAAGTTTCATGTCAGAACAAGATGTGTATTCTGTTAAAAAAAAAAAAAAAAAAGTGGCACTTCATCCAAAAATGGTTTCCAAGATGAAGGAAAAAATATTTCTCGCACTTCGACAGTTTCATGACCTTTTTGCCAACAAAAATGTTGAATTTCTGGCAACTTTATTCGTCTCATGTAATGCAGCCTCGTCTTGTTTTATTTAACTTGGTACATTATTGTCAACTGTTAAATAAATTAGACTACGTAAGTCCAAAATGCCATGCAAGCTTTGATATGAGGTCATGATCGTATTTTCTTACTATTAAAACAGTCTGACCCGTTTTAAAACAATGGACTTTAATTACTGGAAAAGGATAAAAGCAACCAGGAACAATGTTTTACTTAAACGGTAACACCGGTGTACAACCAGGAACGGTCTTTTGGTCCCAGTAGTCTTCAGTGAATATCCCCACTGTGGCCCATAAATAAAGATGCTTACAAATGTCTTCTGGGGATGTGTGGTTGGAGCACTTATTTATTCCAAGAGGCAATTGCATCCCTCCTGATACCTTCCTTCCTGCCACAGGCAAAGTATGCAGGGAAATGTGCAGAGGTAAACAAGGACGACTCAAAGTCTTTGCATATGTCCTACTTCTGTACGCCTGGAAGAAGGTGACGCTACGTGTTCGGACTTTTAACCAAATGGCCACTTCATAAATCAAACATCAAGGGTGACGCATATTTCTCAATCAATCAGATCGAGGGATTAGTATCAATAAAGAAATTAGCTTAATGTTCAAGAGTGATATGGATGGATGGATAGATGGACTTTATTAATTGAATTCAATCCAAGAAATGCTGCATTCACTAAGAAATAACCTTTTAAGGTAAAATGATAGTAAACTGGACTGGGTGTATTAATCATTCTATGAAAGGATTTTTCTTTTTCTAAAACTGGCACAAACAAAATCAAATGTGAACTTTTTTATTTTTTATTTTTTTGCTGGACTGAAAGACGTCTCAACTGTTCCCTGCTAATTATGTTTATTATGCTTCATGGCTCCTTCTGTGCTCCTTGAGTTTTCATATTTCATCCTTGCTCTGTGTTTATCTGCTTTCCTGAGCCTGTTATTTATTCTCTTCACAGAGCCAGGCCTTGGCCCACTACAAGGGGACCAAACATGCCAAGAAGCTAAAAGCCCTGGATGCTCCGAAGAGTAAGCTCAAAGGCTCAGTGGTCACCAAGGAAACGGCCAACCAGGAGATCGCCAAGGGCATCAACAGCTCGCAGCTTCCCAACAGCGCAGACAGGAAAGGTTTGTGTTTTACTGTCAAGCTCTCGGTCACGTGGTCTTTGTTGTTTTCTTTATGTAGCTGTTTTCTATTGTGAATATTGGACCCGTAAACCCGCCTTTGTTTGGGTATTTTAGATTGAGCTGAACACAACATGTAATCAACTTTATGAGTTGGACGGACTCACCGTTGATCAACTCTGCGTTGGCTGGTCTGTAAATAGACGACTTTAGTGTTCACATACTGATGAAGACAATTTGCCGAAAACATCTGCATCTTATAAACGCTACGGATATTTATGTGGTCCAGAATGCATCAGTCCCATATTGCAATTGACAAAATATAACAATAATATACATAATTATAGAAAAAAAACAGAAGACGTCCAATGCAAACATTTTTTAACATTTTTGCTTTCTATAATATCTGCACATGGCAGCGACGCGATGGTAAAAACAAACTGGGGAAATGAATGAGATGAATCATGCACGTTTCCACGTCTATATTTATACCCTTTGTCTAAGCAGAATATCATTGTGTGATTTACAGTTATTTATCTTATACTGGCCCTTTATGCAGCTCCTCAGTTCAGAAACAGTCTGAAACGGGGCTGAAACTCCCCGTGAACCCGCTCTGTTCTGATTAGTTGGCGTAAACAAACATTAGTATTAGGATTTCTTTTTCGTCACTCTTAATGGAAACCGTCCCAACTACATCCGTACATGTCTGAGCCTGAATCTGATCTTAATGAAGACATTAGCAACAAAGACTAAATAAAGGACGGCTGTTTGTAGACACGTGCGATCGATCTGACGTTAAAGGCATCACTGAAAATGAAGCTTTCAGACTGGAGCCTTGTGTTTTTGACAGGGAGCCGTTTCACGTTTGTTCACTGCAGGTTTTGGATCATTGACCACATTTAACATGACACAAACAGTATAAAATCACAAAAAGCATGTTATGTCCCCTTTAATAAAAAAAGGTGAAATTGTGTGTCTGTAACGGGGGCCACAAACGGATCCCCTGCATAAAAGTGAGATGTGCGACATTCCCATCCACCGCCTCGACCTCCACACCTCTATTTTCTGCCTCGCTACACAAACATTCACTTCCTGAATGTTGGCAGTGTGCATAAAATGTGAAAAATGCACAACCAGTATGAACATAATTCCTTGGGACACTGGTCTGTGTTTCCTCATTATTCCATGTTTTTTTAATTACATTTTTGCACATTGTTGTATGACTTAATATTCATCAGGTTGTAGCCAGGTGGCTGTTTAAATCCTGTTATCTCGGCCCGATTCTTATTCCTGGTGGAGCTTCTGATTAAAAACACATTTTTAAAAAGTAAATGAAAACTCTCTACAACTTTCAGCACCGGACAGGAACCAGATGCAGATGATTTTTTGAAAGGATTTGATCTCCTGTGTTTCACATTGGTTCTGTGGAGGATAACGATTTTGGCAAACTGAAAGCACTGCTGAGCAGCGTTGCCCTCTCTGTCTCCTCACTGTAAGATTTTCTAAGCTGGTGTTAAGTCATGAAATTGGCCCAATGAAAGTCTTCCCTTCAACTGTAACAGTAGAAGTTTTTTTTTTTTTTTTTTTTTTGGTTTAAAGGAATTGGAAACACATTTATCCGCTGCGATCTGGGATTAATTTTAGCCCTACCCATGTCTTCTTCCTCAAGTATTTAAATTAGGAGCACATTTCTGGAGCTCACCAGTGTACCACGACCTATTTTATCAAATCTGACCTAATCACACTAAAGATTCAACAATTCAGACACCCAGTCGATTTTATACATCTTAGAGGGAATGACATATTACAAATATGCTGCTTTAATTTGATAAGTTTCCCCTCACACAAGGCCGTATGCAGGTATTTATGTTATCCGAGGAACCTTTACGTCGTGCAGGAGTCGCATCCCACAGAGTTACTAAGCTGCTACACAAATGTCGAACCATTAAGTTGGAGCTATTTGTACTAAAGCTTCCTCTGAGTTGATCCACGCGGCAACATTTACCGTAAGAGAGCTTTTCAGGTGATGCAATGCATCCTCTGGTTGCCGTCTTTGGAGATCCACAGGTCTTAAGCAACGATATTAGTGAAATCTCAGACGCATTTTCTACTCTCACCTTTAAACAGAATCACATTTTGCTGCTGATAAGAACTTAATTGGTTTTCAAAGCTGCGTTTTCACTATTTATTCATCTTTTCATGACCACATAAAGGATGTGAACCTTGAACCTAAAGACCAGCAGCACTTTTAATAAGAGACTCATATGATCTCTTTCATGATGATAATGTTTGCTTATATATATTACTAATGTGCACCACAAACATAATGGCACCATATATCTGCCGAGTCGCAAACGTTCATGTTGAATGTATTTTCAAAACATTGACTGACAATATATATATATTTTTAATTTTCCCTACAATTAATTGCTTTTATATCTTAATTGCACTTTAATTAATTCATTTATCTACTTGAAGCTAGTAGTTTAATTAATAATCAATCCTAGGTTATCTAGCTAACTCACAACCTACTTAATGGAGTCTTAAAGTGTTCAATATCTGCTGAGTAAATGAAATGTATAATATAACCATGAAACTGTGAACCAAATAAAGCTTTAAAATCTTTATCTTTATGAAATATTATTTCACCCTGCTTCTTTTCTCTACTACAGAGTTAATTGCACGTCATTTTTTTTATTTCATCTCATTAATTTGTCTTTCTCGTTTTTTTTCACCAAACTTCACAACTTAATTCTGTCTTTAACGACCGTTTTATTTCACAAAGACACATTTCATCAGAGGCAAACAGGACGGAGCCGGTTATGTGTCTAACATAATTGTCTCTGCCCCGTTTGTCTTGATTGACTGACAGAGACTTCGTGATGACAAGTGGTGTAATATAATTAAAACGGTCACTTGGGGAGAATGATGTTGTGTAAAGGAGATTATATGAGGAAGAAACTCTGGCTTAAGATGAAAACAATAAAAATATTACTCCGGTTTATTTATAGCATCTGTCTCTGGATGCACATCCAGATCTATGTCTACCTTTTATACCTTCCCTTTTATGATATGAAGTCAAGCTGCTTTAATTTTCAATGAGTATCTATAGAAAGTTGATTTTTAGAGAGCAAATAAGTGTGATAATTTGTGGTTTTTAAGACGGCGCCTCACATTACAGATGTTAAAATGAATTACAGCAGTCGGTAAAGAACGATGAGTATGAATTTAAAGGGGACACATTGTGCTTTTTGTCATTTATATACTGTTTTAATGTTGGACTATAAATCATGCAGATATTTTTATACACCAATACTAGAAGCATAAACAGTAAAGGTGGGATTTAGACACTGACCTCCTCCCACTGTACCTGCACTGAGATACTCAACTGTAATGCACTCTACACAGCCTGATATTAAATATGCACTTAGGCCTTGGGGAAAACTGTAAACACATTTTTACACAGGCAGGGACCTCAGAGACCTTAAACAACAAGGCGTCATAACCGAACTGACAAATGGCTATTAATCATTTTAGAGAAAAAAGCAAAAAAAAAACCACCAGCAGATTTCTACACTATCTCACAATCGTATCGATGCATGCATGGCGGGTGGCGGTTTGTCACAAGTGGTACCGGGTAATAAATATTAATGCACTCAGATGTCAGATGAATTAATTGTTGAGGTGGGTAAATGCTGCATTATCTGTAAGGCTGAAGTATATCAGTCGGGTTCAGGGAAGAGTCGTGGTGGTGGTGGTAGGAAGAAACAAGAAAGCAGCAGAGATCTTAAGAGCATCACTTTGTTAAAGTTTGAGTTTTCTTAAAGTTAGTCGACCTTCGTCATCAGGGTTGAGGTTTTAATGTCGGGTTAAAGCCTCCGAACGAGGAAAAGTTATCGACATAATAGACGTCATGTGACCTGGACCGCTGCTTCATGTTATAATTATTACCAGCATCTGTCACTCAAACATAAGTACATACTTATGAAAGTCACTGTAACAAGTAATGAAAGCAACTTAATGGGAGAAACTTTTCATTTAGATCTCTTGAATTCATTTCTGTTTCTGGTTCAAGTTGATCTAAGTGCATCGTTGAGTAATAATAGCTGTGTGAAAGCATGTAATCAAAGACTTCATAGAAAAAGGCACCTACTGTAACATCCGTGTTCTTTACTTCATCTGTGAACTTTGTGTGTGTGTGATCTGAGATGGACAGCTGGACACAGTGAGATAGTATAGATTAGCCAGATGACTCAGCGGCCGCCTGTCAAGTTTGTGTGTGTGTGTGTGTGTGTGTGTGTGTGTGTCTTTACACCGACACCAGAGACAGTAGAGCTAGAGAGGCAAAGAAGGAGAGAGAGAGAGAAATGCCCACAGCATAGCCCGGCATCTCTCAGTTCCAGTCCAGCGCCTGAGGAAATGTACCCTGATATTAGCTATTAAAGAGCAGATTGTCAGGGGAGCCATGCCAGCACTGACAGCAGCTGTACAACGCAGCAGGCTGCAGGGAGGCAGGAGGCTAGCTCAGGCTTGTTTCCCTCCTCGGGTCCTCATCGGTGGCTGATGCCCTCCACCACCCTCCTCCACACAACAACAACAACAACAAAAAAAGAAAATGCTTTTGTGCCTGTGTTGGAAAAAGCCCCTTCCAGACAGACGTCAGAGACAGCAGCAAACCTGATTAGATTGGCTCCAAACCTGCACGGTGCTGCAAATGTTTCTCATTTGTGGGGATTTTGGATGGCAAGGTGTATCCGCAGAAACGTCCCAATAGAAATTAGGTGCGGATCATTTGCTTTCAGATTAAATTGGAAAGAGATAAATCAGTATGAATTTTAAATCAATGACTCCTGCTGCTGTTAAATATCTGAGATAATGTCGCCTTTTTACCCCCTTCAACAAAAACGATGATTGTAAGCCTTGATGCACACTTATTTGTGAATGCAAATTTTTCACCTTATCAAGCTTTTATTCTAAGAATATTCAACCGTGACTCTTTTCTCATTTACTCACTTTGAATACTGACAAGAGGAGAGAAAAAAAAAAAGAAAAAAGTCAAAGATGTCGAATGAAATTTGACAGAACTCAAGAGCCATGAGGGATTTCTGTCCTTTAAGTTGTGACAGCATTTAATAAGGCCCAATCATTTTAATTAAGGAGCTTAATCCGGCTTCATTGAGAAAGGTAATCAGATCTCCAGGGAGCCTTGTGATTGCCTGAAAGTCTAAGTAGAGTGGAAGGATTTCAGTGTGGCGTGTTTCTCCTCTATCGCCAAAGCAGATCTCGGGGGGGGGGAGAGTCGGGAGAGGCTGAGCGACAAATGGAGGAAAGAAAAGAGGTGGTGTTCTGTCTCGAAGGGTTGCACCACCTGTCCCCATCTGCCTTTCTCTTGATTCTCAGTCTTTGTTGCCTCCCCAACTCCCACCTTCTCAATTTCTCTCGCTTTGTGTCCCTTACTTGATTACTCTCTTGTAATGTTATCTCTTTCCACTCACCTTCTCCAGTCCTTTACTTACCTCCTCCTCCTCCTCCTCCTCGTCCTCCTCGTCCTCCCTTTCATTCTTTCATTCTCCTTATTTCAATCGTTTGATTATCCACCATTGTTTTCCCTCAAAGTTTGCACACTCTTCCAGTTTCACTTTCATTTAACCTTTCTCTTTTTTTTCCAGCTCCATCCTTCTCTGTCCTCCCAATCTATCCTCTCTTTTTTTTGTTTTGCTCATACTTTCTTTTCTCTTACCTTGCCTCAGTCTCTTTATCTCTTCCTCTCCCTCCTACTCCCTCCGACTGCTGTCGGGCCCCAGTCGCCCATACCAACTTTAGATTGATCACAGTCATTACCTCCATTAATGAGAGGGGATTGAGTTCTTAACTGGGCCTCGTAGAGCCAGTTAGGTCACACTGACTGGGGATATGGATTACTGGAGGCTGCCTGGAGTTCATGGTGTCCTAGGCTGGCCAAAGTACACTTTAATCACCTGCCCTTCCAACAGCAAATGGCTCTTTAATGACATGGTGGTAGATGGGTTCCCGCAACACAAGGACGAATACATGCATGACTTAACATGGGGATGGTCTCACCAGGCTTTTTAATAAGTAGACACAGAAAGATGCAGAAACCTTTATTACTAATATCATCATTTCAAAAACAGAGATTAAACATATATCAGCTCTGATATTGATTGCTAATATCGATTGCTATCTATTCTTACATGTTGGAAAATATGCTCGTTTCAGCTTCTTTCTTCAGGAGTTATCTGTCTTTAAATTTAAGTCGTTAGGTGATGGATAGTATGTCTACATTATAGTGTCATGTTGGGGACAAGAGAAGGGTAGACGGCAGAAGTATTTCATTAAAGAAATACTTGGATGTCACATTAGCAAAGAAATGTTGTTCTTCTTACAAATATTGATGGTGTACTTGCTTCTTTTGGGCTTGTTTCCACCTGGTTGCTTGTTTCTCTTGCAACATCTGGTAACACCGGTAGTTTATTTTCTCCAAATAAGAAACTAAAACCAGGAAGTGATTAGCTTATCTTAGCTTGCTTAGCTTAGCTTTCAGAAAGGACTGAAAGCAAAAGGGAAACTTCTAGCTAATTTCTTCTGCTTCCTGTCTTTAAGCTAAGCTAATGACCTCCTGGACTTAATGCACAGACATGAGTGGTATCAATATTCTCATCTAACATTCAGCAATAAGATAATACATAAGACTTGGAAATACTCAGTATAGTAATAGAAAGTAGGGGTGTGACAAGACACTCAGTTCACGAGACGAGACGAGATGAGATTTTAAGAAAACTAAATTACAAATATGAATGCCTGGACAACAGACTTTTATTTAACTTTGTTTTTTTGTTTTCCGACTTCATTCGGCTGCTTTTTGGATCACAATTTAAAAGTGGCTGGGGCGTCGCAAATAGTTATGCATGTGTTTTCCGGCTGCTTGTTGGACCGATTTCCAACCCGACGAGAAATCTCGCAAATTTTCATCACACGAGATCTCGTCACACCCCTAATAGAAAGTGAAACACTGCTTCTCAGTCAATGTAAAAAAAAAAAAAAAAAAAAAAGGTAGAAAGCAGGAATATTCGGCAAAATGTTTCCATATTCGTTAATAATAGCACCCAGCTCTCCTACGAGGGACTGAATATACAGCAGCTCATGAATGCTGTGTGTCTTCCTCAGAAATGTTTTGCAGCTGTTGATGAATGAAGGATAAAAAACACTGTGACGTCCAGGAGAAGGAAAAAAAACAAAAAAAAACGAAAATGAATCTGTAATGATGACCAGAAAAATCTCTGATCACCACTTTAAGGTTCTTCTGACGGTGCATTTGCAGCTAAATGACGACTCGCTGGCTCGCAGCAGCTACGAACCTTTATTTGCATTTTTCTGGAACCACATTCGGTTTTGGTGACTGTGCCGCTGAAAAGCTGCCCAGAGAAGCAGGTGTGATGGCAGCTTTGAGTCGCCGGTGAGCACGGTGAGACTGAGCGAGTTAATCGCTGTGATTTCAGGTTGTTTTGATGGCTGGCACACCAGAGCGGATGGGGGGAGGAGGAGGTGGTCGCTAATTGAGGGGAGCAAAGAGGTCGCTGCCTTTCTGCTCGTGGCGTAAACATTATTCATCAGGAGTGACAAGGTCAGCCGCATCGTAAATAGTTCACAGATTAATTATTTGTTCTCGTGGTAACGGCACGGGCTTGATGGACGTGGTAATGTAAAGTTACACTCAGGTCATTAATGAGGTTTGACAACAACTGAAAAGCTGAATTATTGTAATTAAAAAACCTGAAATTTTTTGAACATTAACGTAAACAAACTGAAGTATTCACGTCGTCTTAATCTGTAGTCGGATTACATTTGAATGAGTTTGGAGCATGTGGTTCGGGATTCTGGGTTTGATTATCCGGTTCTTGCTTGTAAGCCTCAAATTAAAAAGAACATAAATTACGTACAACTAATGAAGTGAAGTCACTGTTCTCCATTCAGAGCCACAGACTTTAATAAATGTTCCAGACCAGACAGGACTCTGAGTGTAACGGCCTGTAATAATGGCCTTTTCATACCAGATGTTCTTCCTTAGTTCAGTCCAGTGGCGTCTGCAGTGTCTACTGTAACACACACACACACACACACAGGTAATGTGTGTAATGTGCACTCAGGGTCATGTGATCCTGGACAGATCCTGGCAGGAAACGACATATATGAACTACAAACTACAAAAGTGAAACCAGCGTCACAGCTGCTGAATGTGGTTTTCATTTACCGCTCTAAAGTCTATTTTTTTAAATTTGAACTACCATTTAAACATCATAAAAATAAATAAATAAATATTCACTTTGTAAATGATCAAAAGCAAATACAAAATTCACTTTACTGTCAGTGAAGACTAAAGATAAAATATTAATTTATAGTACATATATACATTTGAGAGTCTGGAAACCAAGATTTTTGACTTTTAATCTTGACATTATTATCAAAAATATCATTTAAAAAGTAATTTCGACTAATCGTTGCAGCTCTAGTTGAGTTTTTCAGTTCTTTATTAGCTAAAAATACAGTTTGAAGACACTCTTTTTGTGACCTGTTGTTCTCCTCCTTAAACCAAAACGGGGGGAAACTCTCAAACGGTGCCAACGAGGAGTCATGACAACACGCGAGAAGGATTAGGGATTTTTTAACACCTAAGATGGAAAAAATGTGGAGTAAGTGAGGCTGTTTGCTGCTTTTTCTGAACATAATTGCCTGCAGAAACATTACCTCAACACCTGTTACCTTGTCTCACAAATGAGACACCAGAGAAACAGAAACCGCAAAGAAACGCGTTTTACCGTTAAAACATGGTCAAAATGTGCAGATTTACTTTTCTATTGTCTATATGTCAAATATGTTCTCTTAACTCCGTTTTAACCAAATATTAGGAGCATTTATTAAAACATGTTTGTTATATATTTATGATTTTCAAACCCGTAGTTAATAGATCGGACGCTCACAAACACTGAAAAAACACCAAAATAAAAGCACGCATACAAACATTTTAAACATTTGCTCTTTGTGATTCTTCTTATGTAAAGTACGTTTTCTCTTCTTCACGTTATGTTTTAATAACAGAAACTGCTTCTCTTTACTCTTAATGTATTATTTTTTTTTTTTTAAAAACCTCTGCCAGAAGTGAAAACCGGCGTCGTTGTAACTTCGAGCGGTTTTGTGGCGCCGATGGCTGACGCCTCCGCTGGAATAAATAAGAACTATATATAATGGCTGACAAAAATAGCATGACATAATTCACTATTGATTTCCTCTCCTGGCTGTCTGATCTTCATTTGGTGACACTGGAGTGCGGAGAACTCGGAGGCACCGGGCATCGATCAGGCCGCGCCGCCAAGAAAAAACTTCTGTCTTCTGTATTCTACACACTGACATGTGCTGTTGTTCTAATGGTCAAATATATTGATCCACTGCTGTCTTTATTATTATTTTTTTCTTCTTCCCCACAAATACTATCAGACATTTCTGTCAGCTATTTGTGTAACGTGTTAATGTGAGTTCGCCTCGATCATATAGATTGAATTTCTTTTTTTTTTTTTGCAGACACGATTCACATACGTAACATATAATCAATTAAATACACAAACTCCAGAAAATCTCATCTTGTGAGCTCTTTATATAATTATATAAAGTCTGATCTCTGTTTGGATTCATCTGCTGCTCGTTCGGCTTATGTTGGTGTTGAAATGAAAATCTGAAACCAAAATCTGCCTCTAAATAACGGATGGAAAATAATCTGTGTGTCTCTGCAGATGGAGCTCCTGGAGCAGCACCCCTACCGCTATCCCCCGTCCTCAGACTGGCACAACCCCTGCCGTCCTTGGTGACCCTTACGACGCCAACGCCGGCGCCCGTGGCCTCGCCGTTGGTGCCGGGCACCGCAGCGTCTACGGCCCCGGAGACTACCTCAGCTGCTGGAGGGGACGAGAGGTCCTCTCAGCTCAACTCACCTTCAGAACCAGACCTGGAGCTCGAACCTGAACCCGAAACGGAGACGGACGCGGAAACGGAGGAGGAGAAAGCTCGACGTCTTCTGTACTGCTCGCTCTGCAAAGTGGCGGTGAACTCGGCGTCGCAGCTGGAGGCTCACAACAGCGGTAAGAGAGCAAAATGTTGGTGTGAAAGAAGTATTTGAGGTTTGAAAGAAGTTTGTTTACCTGCTGTATGTGTGCACGTGTTTTTCTCATCAAACATAATGACTTTAGCATGATTATTCTCTTCCGTCTTCCAGAATTTCCTTGACGGACGGTGTTGAAATGGTTTTGTTGTTGTCTTTCGGTGTTGCTGGGTTTCTGTCATCATCGTTTGATTCATGCTGTCTGGCAACAAATCGTTGTTGGCCTTAAAAAAGACATTTTGACATGTTATTGTGGTCGGTTTCAATAGGAACCTTGTACTCACTTTTGATTCGGTCTTTTATTTTGAAAACAAAGATTTTTATTTTATTTTATTATTTTTTATCATGAATCATCATCGTGTCAAACAAAGCTATAATATGCAGAGATGTGACAGACAAATTCAAAGAGAACAGAGTCAGATAACGATCGATCAATAAGAGCATCTTTACAAGGAGTGTGACATGTTTCTGGATCCAAGTTTGAACCCTTTTGCCAATTTGCAGTTCTGATCCAAATAGCCAACAGCTATTAATTTATTTGGATTATGGATCACATCTTGGGTTAAAAGTCTAAAAATCCTTTTTTTATTATTTATTTTATTTTATTTTGCAGCAGACTGAATATTTTCTCTTCCAGATGGTTAAAGGACTCGGCAGTAAATGTTGTTAAATGACCTTCTGGGGTTGTTTTTGAGTTTTTATCTGTTAATAAAGTGGCCGATTCGCTCTCTGTAACTCAAATGTAATTCTAATACATTCAAACTAATAATTAGTCAAATATCATAAGCTAAGGAGACCTTCATCTGTCTCTGTTGTCCACATGTACTCCATTTCAACCCAATAAACACTGTTAAAATCATTTGGATTATTATTATTATTATTATGAATCATAAATATACCAGTATGGGTCACTATCCTGATCCTTATACTCTCATGTTTTATTATTATTTAACTGCGTCAGGATGGTTCTGGTTGCTTTTAGTGACACAACTCGGCTCAGGTGTGTAACTTTTGCCCCGATGAGTTTAACGAAGGTCTGACTTTGAACTTTGAGTCGTTTTACCAGGAACATTTTACAAGTCGACCCTTTCACACTGACCCTCGTATTTCCCACATTAGAAAGAGGCATAACAGATGCTGCGTACCTCTGATCTTCTTCTCCCTTCAGGCACAATCTGTAAGCTAACGTCCTCCTCCACTCAGAAATATGTCTTTCTTCTAGTTCCTACGGTCGGATGCTTGAGCGTCACGGTGCAGAATGATGTATGTTCAGAGTCTGTTTTCATATTCATCTGCTGAACTTTAAAAAGAAGTAAAAAGTAAAAAGCGAGTGCGGTTTGTGACGTCACGACTAGTTTGCAGCCAATCGGTGAGCAGTATTCATCTCACACAAGAGTGACTTAAAGCCTCCAGTTAAAAAGATAATTTAACTTACTGTATCAGACATGAATTATTATTCACACACATCTTCAAACATGTCCGGAGGGGATGTTTAAGTTAATTTACTGACTACGCTGCCTCCTGTGTGAACTCACAGGTACGAAGCACAAGACGATGCTGGAGGCTCGGAGCGGCGTTGGCACCATCAAGTCCTTCCCCCGGCCTGGAGTCAAAAGCAAACTGGCTACGTCCACCAAATCATCAACGGGCCTGCAGAACAAAACGTTTCACTGTGAGACGTGTGACGTGCATGTCAACTCAGAGACTCAGCTAAAGCAGGTGAGAAGGGCGGAGAGAGACTCTGAAACACGAAAAATGGATTTTATGCCCAAAAAAGGAATTTTAAACTAATCCTGGAAAGACAGATGATGGTTGCTAAGCTAAAAAACGAACAGGGTTTATAACGAACATCAATTTACTGGCTGTTCTAGTACAAATACAGAAGTACTTAAATGTAAAGCAACTACTAATTAAGAGTTTAAATCTGATATAACACTTTATATCTTGTTTATTTCATAATTTTGCCTTAAACTGTTGGGCCCCATGTTGACCTGTATAAACGAGGCCGGGTTACAGGGATAAATCCGGTTTCACATGCACTGTTTTCACATGCACTGTTTTCACATGCACTGTAATAACCTGCTGATTGTTAAACCTCTGTTTTCTAAACCATTGGGCGTCATATTTGAGGCCTGAGTATTTATTTAAAATTTATATATATATATTTTTTTAAGATTAAAAAACTCGCCGTCATGTTTCAGAGAATTTGCTGTTCATGTGTTTAAAATCTGTTTATTAAAGACTCAGGATTTCTTTTTATG
The DNA here is from genome assembly GCA_036937835.1 of Pampus argenteus. Taxonomy (NCBI): domain Eukaryota; kingdom Metazoa; phylum Chordata; class Actinopteri; order Scombriformes; family Stromateidae; genus Pampus; species Pampus argenteus. The sequence goes on along the minus strand of CM072865.1, from coordinate 22,564,835 downwards.
AGCTAAAGATGCTTTTCTTTAAGAGTCTTTGTCGTGCTCACATCTTACAAAAACTAAGAAAAAAAAATAAAATCTGGTCGAGCATATACAGCACAGGACCAAGAAATGAGTTTCTCTTAATGACTTAGCTCAAGTACGGAAAACTGGTTTCTAGTTTACGAGATGTTACTACATACAGCTGGCAATGATCGGATCTCTCTGTGGTATTTTATTTATTTATTTATTTATTTATTTATTTATTTATTTATTTATTTATTTATTTTTTAGAGCGGCTTGGCTAAAAACTTTGCCTCGGCATGTGTGTCTTTGTTGTTGCTTTTCTAGTCGCTGCTGATCATTCTGTCACGGGGAGAATTTCATCTACAATACTTTTAAAAAACCGCTCTGGTTTTGTCTGAGCGAACCTTGAGATTTCTCACAGGTTTTCTTATGAATTTTTCATGCTGGGACTTTTACTGAGGACTTGTGAATAGCGGCGATTCTCCAGCAAAAAAGAAATCCAGCATGAAACCTGAAGAAATGATTCTCCAGAAATCTGTTGTCAACTTCTATCCGCTCTCAATTATTTATTGTTCTGAGGTTAAAAAGTATTTATGTCCAGATTACTGTATTTTACATTTTTTTTATTCAGATCCACTGATTGCTTCTGGACTTGCAGAATCAGAAAATAATTGCCGACGCTCGACATGTATTTAAAATCAGAACGCAACGTGTCATTTGCTGAATGCTTTTCTGCACCTTGCAGCTGCATTTTCACCGCGGGTAGCTTCAGTCACAATAAAACCTTTAAAGCTGTAATGCTTTTTTTTTTCCCCCCCTTGAGACAGGAGATGTATTTTTAGTCCTGCACCTTCCTTCTCAGTCGGTCAACACATGATAAGCTTTCTAGCCTGAAATGGCATCTCGCCTGAGGCTGAGGTAACTGGCATCTATAAAGCATCACAGCCAACCTGTAATAAAAAAAGAAACAATGACCATTTTCACAGAGAAAGAAAAGATGCAGCATCTCAAGCAGATTGCTTTGAAACTGAGTTTTTCCTCAGTGACCTCATCTAGCGCCACCATGAAGGTCGAAACCTACAACTGGCTGGATTTCCACATAGTTTACTTAAAGGATAGTTAGTACAGTGGATAAAATGTCAGATGGACACAAACAATGCTTATTTCTATCCTGCACATTCACTCATTGTAATCTGTAAAAAAGTCAATTTTAACCACAGCCGAGCGATGACTGATACTGTCTCGTTTGAAGCTTGTTTTTTTGTTTTTTGTTCTGTCTCCTTTTTCAGCACATCAGCAGCCGGCGTCATAAAGACCGTGCAGCAGGTAAACCAGCCAAACCTAAATACAGCCCCTACAGCAAACCACAGAAAGGCCCGACCAAGCAGCCGGTGAGTCACTGAACGCCTCAGACAGATTATCAGCGACAACGGTCCCAGTGTTGACACGACAACCAGCAGCTTCTTAGACAGACGTAACAAACTGTTCATTGTCTTTCATTGATTATCAGCAAAAAATTAATTAAAAAAATCCTCTCACACCTCTTCCAAAGTGTAACAGGCCCTGTTGTCTGATAAGTCCGCTCAACGGATTCAATAAAACGTCAACTTTCATAACTGGATCACCTGTTACCTGGAGCAGCCTGATTTAATGTGAAAACTTTATGTTTTATTGACGAGTCGGGCGCGTTTCAAGCTGGAGGCGGAGTACAGTCGCGGGTCGAATACGGTTCAGAGGAACTTGTAAATGTCGCTTTTAACTTATGTGAAGTACTCGTGGACTTCTGCATCGGCCAAGTGAACTGAAACAACTTCCTGGTACTCCTCTGAGTCCTTCTTACGCTCCAGGAGAGTTGTTTATTTATTTATTTATTTATTTATTTATTTTCCGAGTGCCTCATGACACAAGGCTGGTAGGATCTCGACGTAGATTCAATGTGGGAAAGATAAAGGAAAGCCTGACTTTCCATTTTACCGAATCCCTCTGAAAACAGCATTCATCACTCCCACTGTTTGCCGAGATGGAGCGCGGGGGTTACCAGTGTGGGGGAAATGACTTTTTCTGAAACCCATCATTGACTGAGTTAACGGAGAGGAGCTTCTTTGATGAGCGGAGAGTAAAGAATGCTTCCCATCGGGTAGATCCTGTCACTGATTGATAACCCGTGACAACAGCTGCCATCCCGTGTGACTGGAGCTTTTCCATTAATGATACAGAAGATTAGACCAGATAACTCCGGCGACCTTCTCACCCTGTTTGGCTGTTTTCTGTTCATTTGTCAGTCACACTGTCTTTTCTTGTTTTGTCTCTGTCCGTCCTTCCTTCCTTCCTTCCTTCCTTATTTCCTTCCTTCCTTTCTTCTTTTCTTTCATAGTAAAAACAATGTGCAAGATTTAATGACCACTGCAACAAAATTATAATTATTATTTAGGTTGAAAGGCAGAATTTGATGCTATAAAAGAGGTCTGATATGCTGATAGGCTCAATGGAAATGAAACTGTACAAATGTCTGATGTCCAAATTATACAAATAATAATAAAAAAAATGTTGTAGTAAAATCTGAGTTTATAACTTCTACTCACAGACTGCACTGACTTCATTCTGTCCGTCTCCACCAGGTAAAGTTGACCCTGGGTAAGGAGCGGCCGTGCCAGCCTCTGACCTCCCAGATCATACCGGCTCATCTGGCAGCTGTGGCAGCAGCCGCCGCCGCCGCCATCGGCAACACATTCACACACCGTACGAACCACATGACTAACCACACCCAGACCCCCGCCCTCTTCCAGACACAGACCCTCCCGGCTGCACTGCTGCGCCCGGCCCCAGGGCCAGTCAGGACCTCCCACCCACAAGTCCTATTTGCCCCTTATTGACCTGTTTGACCCGTCCGTGTGCTTCACCCAGACCAGGTGTCAGTCTGTACTCCGCCTATGCATCCGGGATACTGAACATCATACCGTGATCAGACTTTCAGCACTTCGTCCCTTCTCCTTGTACGGATTATCCTACATTTTAAAGTTAAATCGGACTGCGGAGAAGAATTCCTCACGATGGATTTATTTCTCTCATTCCACTTAAAACCAGGGTTAAACATGCTTTCTGTGCTGCGCTGATACACCGGACCATGGATTGGACCTACATCATACCGCAATAATGTACAACATTAACCCTGTGAGCTATGCAGTGTCATTACTTCATCATGCAAGGCACAGTTTGAGCTAGAAATGCGGTAGGGATATGCTTTTTGTAAAGATACAGCGTGGCACTAAGATCATTGCTTTAGTGGAGGATCGGTGTCGCTCATAATTTAAAAGGCTGTTACTGATCGTGAGAGCGAGACCCTCCTCAGTTCCTGTATGCACTTTAAGCCCCTCCTCTGTTGATGTCTACATTAGATGGCTAGGTTGTGTTAGATGGTTAGAGTTCGTGTCGTAACGTGTGTTTTTCGTGTTTTGTCTTTGCATATCTGTACGTGTGCGCGAGTGTGTACTTCTGCATGTGTGCGTTTTGCTTGTTCACGTGTGTACGAGTGTGTGTGTGTGAGTGTGTGTGTGTGCATTTAGATGTGCGTGTGTGTGCGTGTGTGTGTGTGCTTTCCATCCGCCATAAGCCATCCTAGTCGATATCCAGCACACATTATCACTGACCATATCTCGGGCCAGAGGGACCACAAAGGCTTGTGTATATTACCTGTCATTGTGTAAAAGGTGAATAATTTCAAAATAAAAGAGTCCTACTTTGTTAATGTTGGTGATCGTGTGAAGCTCAGTGAGCGGCGTCACTACAGAAAGTTCAATCATATGTTTTTGTTTTTTTTTTTTGGAAAGATAAACCGACTCTCAGGATTGAAATTCAGTTCAGTGAAGCGACGCTCGTCTCATTTTGAGTAATGTTTGCTCCACCGAGGGGAAGGTGTAGCTGCAGCTGGTGTCGACATTGTTTTCACTTCCACACTTTTCTTAAATCACTGAAAGACGGTCCGACCTGTTTGAACATATTCAGACCGACATCAGTGCTGCGTTTGTTCATTTCAAGGCCACTGCTTTGGGGGATCCTGATGCAGAGAAACAGCTGAGCCGTCGGTGAATCAATGATGTGCGAGCTCACAGTCCTCGTGGAGTACTTTGTAATGTGAACAGCATCGTAGCTCCTGGTTGTCCACGTTGAGGATAAAACGAGTGTCACTATAATAATAATAACGGCGTCTCAAAAATGGTAAAATCCTGTCTCGGTTTTATAAAGCGCTGTGCAGTGTTTTAATGTCTCATAATCCTTCAGACTCAAGGATGTATTACTCCAACTGGATTTACCGGATTGTATTTTATTCTGTAAAAAGCATGCAGCGCAGCCTCATGTTTGTGTCTAATCCAAAGTGATTTCTCTTGTTATTTTTTATTTTTTGCATGCAGCTCTTCTCTATCTTTGCGCTATAAGTCTGTGTCACACAGAGTTTGCACCACGTTGATAACGGGGGAACAAAAAGAAGACGATTAGAGTGATTAAGCAACACATCTGCATCTGATCGAGCCATAAGAGTCTCCATTAATCTGGGTTTAACATGATAAATGTGAGTCAAAGTAAAGTAAATGAATAAAAGCCATACATGTGGCAGACAAATGTCAGCCCATACATTATCTTCTGGATAAAATGTGCAGACACTGATGCACATAAGGCACACACACACACACACACACACACACACACACATCCATGATGTCTGACATCTTAAAGCTCAAATGGGCTTTTTTCCAGTCAGGAAATAACATCACTGACGAAAGCAGGTCTGAGCGCCTTAACGCTGACATATTGGAGAGTCCCCGATTCACCACAACACCATAATTCATGCGCTACATATTAAACTCAGTTGTTAAGGCTGTGAACTTTTCCATGAACCCATAAGCTTATTCATCCATCCCTCGTTTGTAGCATATCTACCCCCAAACTCCCTGAGGTATGAAAACTGGCTGTCCAGCCAGATGAGGGAGCTTCTTTCCACCAAAGGCCCAAACTGTCTCTCTCTCTCTCTCCAAAACCAATACAGCAGGCTGCCTGAAGAGCAGGCTGCTGCTCTACGAGTTGAATCTCTGGATTTGATCTCACTGGAGCGATGATCACAAACATCTGTAGGTGGGATGCGGAGCCTGTCTATCTGCCGTTCAGGAGCGCTATCGGCAGAAAAACACTGGCTGACTCCTTTTCAGTTTCACAAAATGCTGTGAAAAGCTGGAGGTCCATCCAAGCGATCGCTGGGACGTAGATCCTACTCAGAAAACAGAAAAGCTCTTTTTCTTTTGACCAGATTAACACTGAAATCAAGTGAACGTCATCTGAAGCATGAATGCATTTCACTTCACACACTGATCTTCATCTGCTGTTTATTCATATTCATGATCATCAGTCTGTGGAAGCAAATAGTACAGTTAATAAATATGATATATGCAATATTTTAACAGTATAGTATAAACAATAGATATGTATATCTGAATGGAAACCGTCCAGCTTCATGTAAACGTAACTGAGGAGGATATTTGGACTAAACCACCAGTATTTACTAAGAATACAGTCGCAGTTCATTTGACAGGCTGGAAAGTAATGCAGTGAAAAAGAGAGAAAGTTCAATATCCTGATATTGATATTGTCACCAATAAGATCAGTGATTTAATTAGTTAATAACGGGAGATTTTTGATATTTTGGAACTTTTTACGATTTTCTAAACAGATTAAAATATAATAAAATTACCAACTTAGTAATGACTCTTACTGGCTGTTTGAATCATATTGCACCGGACTGAAGTCAAGAAAAATAAGTATTATGGACAAGAGGAAGGAAGGAAAGAAGGAAGGAAGGAAGGAAGGAAGGAAGGAAGGAAGGAAGGAAGCACCTTTATTTCTTTCAGAGACGTCGCTTTTCTGAACCAAACCCAGAAAAATGACAAAAGTTGTTTACAAAAATGTCGAGGTGTAAAAGTCGGCTTACAGAAATAACAACCTAATTCCTATAATGTCTACACACCATTCATGTTGACTGGAAATACAGCACTATATGATTAATTAAGTCATAATAACAGCCCTCCCAAAGGGCTAATATGAACACAGTGTCAGTCTGAATAATGAAGTGAAATAAAGTGGCAATTTACTCTGATTATCAGGCTTTAATTATAGAGGTTTTAAACCTGACTGGCACAAAGTTGAGATAAGTATTATGTTCACTTTTTTTAAATAGCAGCTGTGATGCAGGTATTAATAAGAGTGGAAACAAAGCTGCAGAAAAAAAATCCTCATTAATACAACATATTTATTATTATAACCTGGAAAAAAATGTTTGCTTTTCATTACTGGGGAAAAAAAATCTGTTTGCCATTATTATCATCAGGCCTGATGAAGCTGTGAGTGAAAACACACAGCTCATTATGATCCGAAAATATAAAAAGGATTCTTTTACAAGCCGGTCTGTTGTCATGAATCGTGAGTCATAATTATGTGGCGTTTTCATCTCCTGTGATCAAAAAAAACAAAAACTGTCTCAGATACGTTTGACATTTCTCTCATGCAGAGTGACGTACAGACACAACAACACAACAATGGAACAAAAGCGGCACGTCGTCACCTTATTATCTGCTCGGTCATTACAAAATAAAACCACAACAAGCACCGACTGTAAAAAAATCCTGTAAAAAAAAATTAATAACAACACACCATCCGAGTTATTTATGACTTCTAGTGGCGTTACAAGCATGTACTGAAGCTGCGAGCCCGCAGTAACATTTAAGAGCATGAAGACATCTGTTTTTTCCAAATACCGGGCAACAGATACGCTTTTTAAATTTCCAAAGGGATATACAACATTTACACATAAAAATAAAATAAAAAAATAAAAGTGAGTGAACTGTGATGATATTAATAGCAGAATGTTAAGAATTGTATTGTGTGGTAATAAATTAGAGGATGATTTCATCTGTTTGCTATCTGCTTCACCCCCCCCTCCCCCACCCTCACCCCCACCCCTCCCCCTCCTTTGTTCATTTCAGCGCGCAGGGAGGTGATTTATATTCAGGCTACCTGCTCGGCACAGTTAAGCTGTGCGTGTCGGCCAAATTCCTCTGTCAAATTCATCATTCTGCGCTCTTCTGTCACCGTAACAAGAGAGAGAAGTTCATTGCTTTTCATTAGTTATGTTGAGTTGCTTTTCATTTTTCATTTACAGTCGGTCGAGACGAGAAATCCCCCCCCCACCCTAAAGGCCACAGCGCTCGGGCAGGATGCTGTAACAGATACTGACAAAAGCCCTAAGGGACTCCTGGCAGGTCCAGGCGGCTCTGTGTCGTGTAAAAGCTTTGATTCAACGTCGTGATAAATGCCTCAATTAACATTCCAGTCCGTTACGCCTTTGACATTTTTACTTAATTTGGACATTCACGGTTTGACAGAAACTTTTGCTCCCAGTCCAGCCAACAAGGTCTTGATTGTGAACTTGACAACAGAACACACCTGCGTTAAAAGCGTCCTGGTTTTAGTGTCCTGTGTGTTTTTTTTTTTTAGGCTTTTAGGTCATCCAGGCTCCAGTTACAAAAGATAAAGATTTAAAGAGAAGTCTGTTAAAGGAGTCACTGGAGCCCAAAATAAGCTCAAAAAACGTACTTCAACTATAGACACATACACAGCATCACACTCACAAATCGACCTATCAACATCCACCCACACCTGTTGGTGCAGGAATCATGTGTAGTGAATACATCCGTGTTAGCAGCAGCAGCGGTGGATCTGTGACAGAAGTCATGCATGAGAAGATGTAATGTGTTGGTCCGCTGGGCGTTTCTCTTCAGGCGCAGTCATGATGATGCAAGTGTTTTGTGTTTTGTTGGGATACGAGGAAGAGGCCAAGTGTGTTTGTATTGCTAGTTTCCATCACACTCAACTGTGTTCTGCTGTTTTGAAGTGGGGGGGGGGGGGGGATTGAGTGTCATTTATTCCAGCATCAGATTAGCATGTTTAGCAGCTTCACAGACTTTCCAAACTCTTTCCAAACAAAACTGCCCTCGCTGGTTTGTGGGAGAGCAAATTGTGATGGGAAACCTCAACGAAACACTGTTTACATCAGATGTGTGTATGTGTACGGTGTAGGTTATATACACCATACACTACAGTGTGAGGGGGGTAACTCAATGCATCATAATTTAAAGGGGACATCCACTCTTTTCTCTTTTTTTTTCTTCTTAGTCCTGTGTTTTTAATTAATTTGCCTTCCTGCACCTCCGTATCATCCTCCTGAGTCTGGAATGAAGATACCATCTTTTCATCCTGCTCCGCTCTTCTTGACATGGTGTTTTTTTTTTCAACTGTAAATGCAAATATATATCCCAGTAAAGTCCCAGTATATACAGATAGACCGGTAAATATGCAATACAATATACCCCCTTCAAGAAAATGCATAGACAAGGAAATGAAAAAAAAAACCTCCCCACTGTGATAACACATATTCAGAAACCCCAATAAATAAAAGCAACCAAATAAAAAAATAAAAAATACACATTTGTCAATTTGACAACATACCCTGGGCCATAAAGTTAACATAGTGAACATTTGAATTCAATTAAATAAATAAATAGATTACAAATAAGGGCTATGAGCTTAACATCAGGATACATCAGTGATGATGGATCCACTCATTTCCTCCTGGGTGTCTCCGTGTGTTCAGCTGGACATCTGCTCGATCAGATGAGCTCAGAGATCAGCTCACTGAGGGTTTTCAGATCATACAGCTACGGGCACATTGAAAGCATCCTGCTGCAGGAGGTGTGACGAGGTGAAGGTTTTATTAGCAGCCTGAAAAGCAAAAAATGCATGTAACTGCATGTAAGCTGGTGTGTTCACTGCCTGTAAAACCGATGCAGCAGTCAGTAAGGATTAGCCTGGTAAATATAGTTAAACATGCAGGCTGTAGCTTATCTTGGTATATATAGTATTTTTTTGTTGACTCAGATATATCGGCTCGGGTGTAAAAACAGGCTCAATGTTCACAGTCGTTGAAATGTGAAACTTGTACCGTTCGTCTTTCAGCCTTTTTGTGAAACTGTTGAAAAACATTCCTGCAGATGAAAATATTTCTATAGTTACATTCAACACATTCAAAAAACACATTTCACAAGCTCGACCTGTTTAATGTGGTTTGACTCTATGAACATCAACAACAACAACAACAACATCACCCGCTGAGTTCAAACGAGCTTTTTACAGTTTGCAGAAATCAAAACTAATATTCCTGCTGCAATCAATTCACGAGTTGTTTCTGATCACTAAATCAAATATCTATTTCATCGGTGGATGATTTCTTGCTCCTCCAGCTCTCATTTTAAACCGAACTCAGTTATATTGATCTTTGTATTGTTGTCTCTGTATCCAAACTTTCTTTCTTTTTTTCATTTTGAAAAGTATAAAATGTTCGACATGATTTGCAGAGATTGGTTTACTCCAGTGTGATCGACTTGAATAACACACAAGTGTCTTCTGGCTCTCTGGGATTCTGCTTAAAACAGGGGTGCATGATCAGTAGAAGTGCAATTCAAAACATTTCAAGGACTTGTCTGACAGCTGTGTTATCGCAGTGCTCATGAATATAGACAGCATTGGCTTCTCCTGTTATTATGACTCATGATAGTGGCTGATAGTCGCCGTTCATCTCCCTCTGATCCTGACGTTGTCCTCTAACTGGTGGGCTGCCGAGTGACTCAGAGGTGACACAAAGTCAAAGAAAAGCTCAGGTCTCGTTATTAACAGTTAAGTCCCAAGTCAGGTGTTAAATCAGGACCAACACGTCCAGGCAACTTCTGAGTCCTAAACAAGTAGCAAGCAAAGATAACTTGAAATATGCTACAATATCCAAGTAGTAACAATGCAATGACTATTTGACACGATTCATTGAAGAATCAATCGAGTAGTTTTAATTTAATTGTACAAAACTTTCACGTAAAAAAACAGCTAAAACTGTGTTTATAGGTTGTAGAAACTAAATATTGGTATTCGTCATAGCTGCCTCGGTGTACAGTATCAAGTTTACTGCAGAGGTTGTTTGGTGACCTCTCGTTAGCATTCGTTATTGACCGACCTAACCTTTCCCATATGATGGGCACATCAATTATTGAGCTATTAATTATTGGCTCGAACAGATGTCAGTCAAGTGAGACGGACACTTTGACCCTGATGAATAACACAGAGCTATAAACACGCGGCGAGTGTGTGTGACCGTCCGTCCGTCCGTGAGCACTCGTGTATGAACACATCTGAGAGGTGCTATAAATTTCAAGGACAGAGAAGTAGTAAAAGGAGAGCTTCCACGACAATGTGTCCCATATATCAACCAGCATGACGGTACAAATACTCACACTGCTCCATTTCACCTCAAGGAATCAAATAAGCATCCCGGTAGAAAACATTATTTAATATGAAGGGAAAAGCCAAAGATACTGGGTGAAAAATCCACTGGTACTATGCAGGATGGTGGCGGCCAGATCCTAATCTCTTAGTATAACCTTCATAGATCCCTGCAGATTGAAAAAAAAAAGCTTAGATAGTGATTTTATCTTCTGCTCAGACTTATTGAGCTTATTTTAGTGGGTTCAGTTCAAGCTGCAGTAAAGCTCCCACAGTTCAGGCTTTTTATTGCCACCAACACCGACGATTTATGTTCATTTACTGTTGGTGCTTTGGGTAAAAGTGTCTCCTGTGTTACATGAGGTAGATAAACTGGGTTAATGGATTTATTTTTACAGTTATTGTTATATTGTTGCAGATTGGGAGAGATGGGAGAAATGATCCAAACTCTATGTGACTTTAAAACCAACACGTTCAGATACTTTGGCCTACAGACCCACTTCAAACTTACAAGCTTTAGTTTTCACTTTCTCCTCAACAAAAATGGGAACTTTTTTTTTCACGCCCGAGCGAGTCCGCCAGGCTCCGTGTTTTAAGCACTGCTCTCATGCTCAGCTTTCCTACGAGATTACAAAGGTTGTGGGTCAATCTCTGCTCCCGGCAACGCTGCTCGGTTTTAAGGAAATGGTTATCATTATTAGTCTCGGTAGAATTTCAATGGCGTTCAGCTTCCAGAAATTCAGCGCAATCAATTTCGGCAAAATCGCACATAGTTTCTTCAGAAATTGCATTGCCCTCAGTTCACATAAAATGCCTCTGGACGCTAATGGAGAGACCTTCGACCAATCAGAGCAATGAAATCTGCAGCAATCTTAGTCGTGTAAGTTATAATTTTTCTAGTTTAAGTTATTACCTGCATGTCTGTTTGAGTCAAAGCAGTTCTTATGTCTGTCTATCAGCTGTAGGTGGAGTGATTAAACTCACTCATTCACATTCATCTCCACTAGGGGGAGACGTTCAGTTGTTTCTACACCCACCAAAGTAGCCTGATAATCAGTCATTCTTGGATGTACGAGAGAACTGGAAGTTTTACCAGAAAAGCCCAGAAAAGCTTCTTAAATCATAATGTAATGTTGATGTTTATGAGCCAAGCAGGAAAAAATAATGTGCATATTCATCGGGCCGCACTGCACGAAAAGCAAACTCTGAGTTTGGCTTACACGCCAGACGAGCAGCTGTCATTCAGTTTCATTCAGTTTTTTTTTTTTTTGGCTCAGTTTACCTCGAGTCATGTGTGACATGAGGAGTAAAAAATGAATGAAATGTTAAGTGACTTCCGATGTCTTTACAACAGAAACGGACCACGGACCGAATCACACTGTCAAGCAGCCAAGAGTTACTGCTGTCACGGATGAAGAGGTGCTGGAGAGTGAAAGAGACCGAGAGTTAGAGAGAAAAGGACTCGCTGCTCCGAGAGTAGCGCTCACGTTAATAAAAATATGTTTATTGAAGGCTTATTGTTTCTGTAAGTTGACTTACAACTCGTGCCAACTTGTTTTTCTGTTGCTGTTTCTCAATTATGAACAGCACCAGTCAAAAGTTGGGACACTCATTGAAGTGAATGGGAAGGTGTGTTTAAATGTTTGACTGGTTCTTAGTCCCAACTACTAAACTCTGATTTTTTCCTTTTTCTGGCCCTAAAATAACACACGTCAATGATTTTAAACACACCAGATTACAGTTCAAACATTTAGCACCAAGAAATCAGTCAACCTGCTCTCTTTCATGCTTCCCTTCCACCTTTACAATAACTATAACCTTTGTACTTATCTTTAAATGATGCAAAATAAACAAAGCCTTGGTTTTAAACCTAATTCAATCTTTTTATTTATTTATTTTGGTATAGAAATGCATCACATGTGACCTTTGCTGTCAAGGTTGTCAGACACTCAAGAGCTGGTTGGATTAGATAAGCATCAGCACCATAGCGATACACCACAGGAGCGTATGAGCTGCAGGCGGCGGTGGTTTGTTGCTGTGGTATCCATTTCCTCTGCCCCTTCTTTAGCCTGCAGGTCGTACGTGGATAAAATATCTTTTAAAAAAAGTTTGCCCAAGTGTCCCCTGGTCATCACCGGGAACACTTCATAACATCACAAGGAACATAACGGAAATATTTTCACCCAGCAGAGTTATCACCTTAATGAGGCTGTCACCATGGCGATGTCCCAGGGTTACCGGTGACAGCCAGACAGGTGACGCAGGCTGCCGGCTATGGAGATCACAGCGGGCAACAGCCGTGACTTTCAGGGGGTCTCACCTTGTGTTTTGACATGTCAAATGCAAACAGCACTTTGATGTCACCTGTCTGCTGACATTTCAGTGGGAAGAGCAGTTGTTCTTGAAATTAATATTATTTTTGTTTTGCCACTTTATATAATGACTGTAATGATATAACAAAAGATAATACTTCACACTAGCCAGTAGTACTTATTAATATGTGTACAGGAAGTATTTATTATAATGGCGTATAGGTGAAGTGTAAACACACCACAGAAATTAAACACTTAAAACATGTTCACTGTTTGCCTTTTAGGAAATACATAGAAAAACAGTAATATTCAACTCAGCTTTTGCATAGTATCCTAATATAAACATATTTATAGAAACATTAAGCAAGAGCTACACTGTAAAAAAAAAAAAAAAGACTGATAACTTTTTAGTTTTGCACTATTCATCTTATAAATTAACTCAACACAAAATGTGCCTTTTTATGTAGTTTGTGATGAACCTGATGGGCTGTATAGATTAGATATTAATGAAGCAAATTAAGATTTTTAACACATTTATGAGTATTTATACTCGGCCATTTTTTTCTTTTCTTCAGATGTGCTGATGGGAATATTGTATAGATACAGTACACTGCTGCCCCCACATGGCCACTAGGGTGAAATGCAACCCAAAGTTTTTCTACTGCCTGCTTCAAATGTAGTTCAAAGAGCAACTGGAAATATATTTCTCTTATAGTTTTGGAGCATTTCTTTGGCCTGATTTAAAGACGTCATGGTGGAGTCTGAGCACGAAAACCACCCAAATACTGTCTTGAAAAATAGAATTAATGAACATAATAATACTTAATGGAAACACACCTGCCAGCAAGTAAGTTGACTGAAACTAATTTGTGTTAATTATCCATATTAATTATATATTATATATGAATTACATGAAGACTACAAGGAGAAGGTCATAAGTTTATAACTTCGTGTTATTCTCTACCGAACTATTACAGCAATCAATAAATCTTTCGATAAGAGCATATTGTTTTCAGATAGATGAGAGGAAAAACTGTGAACGTATCCTTGGTGATGATGAGATTTATATTTTACCTCATTACATATTCTGGCAGTGTTTCTGATTGATGCTCCATTAATCAGCCTCTTTCTGTTCTTATGACATTAGTGAATTTATCTAAATTATTTGAGTAAACGTTTATAGTCGGGATAATTATTCTCTTAAAAAGTCTAAATTGTGGTTATGTCCTCTGAAAAATGCTGCTTCATTCTGGACAGAAATAATAATAAAAATTAAAAAAAACTGCCAAAATGCTCCAAATCCATTTAAGAGCAGATTTTCAGTGTTTGGTATTTTAAAAACACAAACTTTGACATTAATATACTGTTGAAAGGAAAAATTTAACACAAAGTATATTTATTTTCAGTATCTGTCACTAAATCAAAAAAAAATCCCATTTTTGGATGGATGGAGTACTTTCCATTTCCACCGCTGCCAGAGAGAGTGAGGGTCCAGATCTGGAAGTTAACCAATCATCATCATCCCTGTGACAGACAGCGCAGCATACTAATATGATGAATCTCTGCCTGCAGAAAGACTTCAGTTTGAGTAATGGAATTATTTAACGTGTCAAAACCTGCACAGTTTTCACACTTTATGAGAAAACTTTAATACATCTTGTTTACAGGCTCATAAGGAAAAATGTCAAAACACCCATAAAACATTTTTTTTCGTCCTACTTTATTCTCTCTGCAGATAGTCTCACCCTGCACAGTTCAAAAAAAGTGATGGTGTGTTGCCAGGGAAACCGGCGTGGAAAGGTCGGCATCATCTTAAAAGATGAATATCTTCAGACGAGAAGAGACAAACTCTGCATCGCTATTGGTTTACATTTAAAATTGAGGGACTGGGGTTGAATAATACATCTGTCCATCCAAAAGACATTTCCATCAGCGTCAATCAAACGTGTTAGTAAAGGCCTCAGTGTGCTTATAAACTGAAGAAAGAATATAAAGACAATCAAGCATCTTAAATGAATGAAGTAAGAAACAACTGGAAGTAAACACGTGCATGGAAATAATAAAAATAAAAGTATTCATTTGATATATTTTTGAACTTTTCATCAAAGGGTTGTGGTTTAACTCTCAGCTCTCCCAGAAAAGCAGCATGCGACCTGGTGACTCAGAGGGTCCAACGTTTGTTTGAAGCTTTTCTGGCACCACGAAGCTCCAGCGGGATGAAAACAACAACATGTCATCCGACTCATCTTATGCATCTGTCGCGGTTCATAGTGGTGCTCGGGGGTTAAGAGAGATGGACACAAAGCAGAGCAGAGCTTTGCCTTATTATAATCTATACTCATAAAAAAAACATCAATTAGAGGATGAGAACTTGTGAAATCATGTTTACAATAAAGCTTTTTTTTTTATAAAGTAAAATATGAAATGTTAATTAATTGTTTCCAAATTCAGCCTTAAAGAGTCAGTTCACCTAAATTACACACAAATAAAACAACATATTTACTCACCTACTAATTCTGTAGTCACATATATCAACAGATTTGGTTTTCATTCTTGAGCTTTAAACCCCTCAAGGTTCATTCAGTAGCAATTGTGAGGTTTGGTTTTATTTTCCAGGTCAATAAATGTGCATGAAAAGCTGTGTTGTGCTGCCCTCTCTGGAGGAAAGTATCAAACTTGTGTTATGTACCTACAAAGCAGATATATCAAAATCTGACCAAATCTGAGGGTTTAAGAAAAAAAAAAAAAATTGGTGAATTGGTCCTTTATTACACAACATGTTGTGGTTAAGAGCGTTTAATTGGTTTTTTGATTCCTGTTTACTGGTTCTTGCCTCCAGTGGTGTGTGTGGGAGGTTCTGGATGAGTAAAGCTGCTTATCAGGTTATGAGGAACTGTAACTGACAGGAGCAGAAGGTCATTCATGCCCAGAGATTTGAGTCTCGGCCAAACATGTGATCAGACTGCTGGAGAGTTCAGAGAGGACTCATCTAGTGTGGCCTGTTAGGATGGGGAGTGTGTGAATCATTAGGATGGCAAATAGCCATGGGAGCTGGGAGCAAGAAACACAGAAAAGGTCAGCTTATTTGTTACAGGAAGTACAAACCCAGTCTGTTGAAGGCCGTGCACAGGAGCAAAACAACCGTTGTGTGACGTCATCAGGGTTTATTTTAAAAAAAGAAACTCTTTGGTATAAACTTCAGTCTGCATCACGTTGACGTCCAGACTGAAAGATCTCAACTATTTGATGAATTGCCATAAAATGTTCCTGAAGACGTTCACGGTTCCCAGAGGATGAATCTCAACGATCCCGGTGATCCCCCTGAACTTTTCCTCTGGCGCCACCATGTGGCTGAAATTCAGAACATTTATGTCTCCTTCAGGAACCTTCAATAATGCTTATTTGGCAAATGTTAGCGTGCTAAAATGCTAAAGGTGATAATGACTACACCTGCTAAGCATGTTAGCATTCAACTCAAAGCACCACTGTGTCTGAACACGGCCTCACAGAGCTGCCAGTATGACTGTATACTCATTTTCTTTCTATGTGAGATACAATTTAAAAACTCCTTCGAAGCTCAGATCTGCAGAGACGTTGCAGACGTGACGGTTGTTTCACACTCAGTTGTGCTCACACTTATTAAGACATCATTCATCGATATAATCAGAGCAAAAAGTCATACAAGAGACCTCTTTATTGAATTTATTAAGTTGTATTCAGACACTCAAAACCGATCAGCCCATCACTAGTAATGCTGTTTTTTTTTTTGTTTTTTTTTTTACATCATTAAAATTCATTGAGCTGTAAGAGAGACCACCAGTTAGGTTACTTATGCTACCTGCTTACAGCTGTAAGGTTAGCAAGTCCAATACAGTCCGTCATATAAAATCGAAGGGCAGTCATTAATTAAAACATGATCAACACTGTGCAATGCAATAAAAGTTCCTTTCAAACATGACCAAGGACCATTTCTGAGAAAAGTAACAAGACACCAGAGAGGGCTTTTTTTTTTGTTAATAACACTACATATATCTAAAAAGACCACCACTGCTTAACATGTGACCAGTTTGTGACAAGGTCTAGAATAAAAATTTAAAAACAAAAACAAAAAAAAAACAAAAAAGCAGACCTATATTGAACTGTACAATTGTTCAGAATCTCTAGATACATTTCCTGGTGAGCTCACAAGCTCTGCAAGCTGTACTAAAAGGAGGAAGAAGACAACATTGCACCCTATAACAACATATTAGAGTATATTTTCCACAGACTTGTGACAATGGGTTGCAGTCCAATTTGCTGTTTGTGTGCTGTATGAACTCTATTTCTAAAAACGATCCCCTTTGATTTAAAAAAAAAATTGAACGACAGGTTGATTTACTGGCCTGAAAAAGAAAAACAGAGCAGATTAACAAAGAGGATCAGTGTCAGAATTTAACATAAGACGCCTGCGATGGACTTGAAAGACGCTGCGACACGAAAGCATTTCGTTCAATAGCGAAGCCGAATTTTCAAGCTTCAAGGTGACGTTTCCTGATCTTCCCGTGATGTGTACCAACAAGGTTCCTGCACTTCACAAACCACGAAGACTCTGATTGTTGTTTAATATGATGAACGGCAACGTGACAGTTAGTCTCCACTTTTTTTTTTTTTTTTTAATAAAAAATGACCGGTTGCACATAAAGAGAAGCCAGAGCTGGTTTTCTTTTTCTTCTTTAGACCTTTTTTTTTGTGTATTTTACCAACCTTTGCAAAAACAGAACAGTTCCAAATTCATTTTCTGCACTTTTGCATTGAATAAAATAAAGACGTCTTATTGAGTAACTGACGTGGGGAGGGGGAGGGGATTCATGTTGTGAGCCTCGACTCACTGATGCCTCACAACAAACAGTTTGAGAAACCAGGCGTCTCAAGATGGGAATAATTTGGTTTTCTTCTGATTGTGAGCAAAACTTAACCCGCACACAGTGTATTACAGGCAACATCATTCGCACCCAGTCGACCCTGTGAAGTGACAAATGAGGCTACACCTTCTCATCAGCAAATCACTCTTGGAAACTTACACACGACACAATCACACGTTCACAGGTTTCGCGTTTGCTCATCTTTTTTTTTTTTTTTTTTTTTTTTAAAGATGGGTTTTAGTCTTCGAAATGAGTAAAAGATAAAAATGTGTTTTTTGTTTTTTTTTTGTTTTTGTTTTTTTAGGTGTTGTAGTGATACATGCATCCATTATACTGATATACACTTCTTAAAAAAAGTTAAAAAAAAAAAAAAAAAAAGGAACAAAAGAAAAATAAAAGATCAACAAAAAAAAAAAAGGTATTAGAAATGCAGCTATACAGAGTCTTTAGCTATTCCAAGGGGATTGAGGCTGAAGGTCAGGTGACATCAGGAAGCCAAGGAGACCGACGTCCAGATGTTGTTCAGTAGGGAGGGCAGAGGTGTGTGTGGGTGTGTGTGTGTGTGTGTGGAGGATGAGCAGGAAGAGCTGGGTTAGTTACTGCAGCAGGGACGGCTGGTGGGCTGAGCCGTCTCTGTCAGGTCCACCCCCCGGTTCCGCCCGCTGCTTGCACCCGCAGCTTGAGGCTCGTTCTTGGGTAGCTTCTTTGCTGTAATGACAAGCAAAAAAACAAATAAATAAATAAAAAATGGCAACACCTCAGGCCAAATTAATTTTAACAGATAGTTAGTAGTGGTAATAATTGCTCTGTAGTGTCAGTGGTAGGAACGCCGAGTCTTACCGATGGCCATGAATATCTCATTCACGTTCATAGAGGTCTTTGCTGACGTTTCCATAAAAAGCAAGCTGTTATCATCTGCGTATGACTGTGCATCCTGTAAAAATGAAAGCAAGATTTGGAAATTATTCATTACAGTGACTTTAGGCATTTGCTAGCTTGCCTGGACAAAAAAAGTAATCAAGTGTTGAAAATGCAAAGTTGTGATTTTCCACAGAATCAGGCCGCATTCAGTCATTTCTCTTTTTTTTTTATGGATCAGTATTAGACATATAAAGCCTGATTTATTTTATAAGCCTTTTTTATTTATCATGCAAGTGCTCCCTTAAGCTCTAATAGTTATATACAAGTTATATAATAAGCAATGTTCTGCAGAGCGTTCGGCTTGATTCATGTCTGCTGCAGAGTTGTTTAAAAATAAATAAAGAAATAAAAGTTTTATGTTAGTTTGAAGAGTCACACAACTCCCAATTACTCTTAATGATTTCTGCGGCTGTATTCACATCCTCCACTTCATTAATCACGATCTCAAGAACACAAACCTGGAAATCCAATGCTCTCTTGTTAGCGAGGTCGGCCTTGTTCCCAGCCAGAGCTATTACAATATTTGGACTGGCTTGTCTTTGAAGCTCTTTAACCCAGTTCTTCGCCCGTACAAATGACTCCTGGCAAACAAAACAAGGAGGAAGTTAGTGGAAATAACAATAAG
This sequence comes from Pampus argenteus, assembly GCA_036937835.1. Classification (NCBI taxonomy): domain Eukaryota; kingdom Metazoa; phylum Chordata; class Actinopteri; order Scombriformes; family Stromateidae; genus Pampus; species Pampus argenteus. Next base: position 22,545,708 of record CM072865.1, on the reverse strand, counting down.
ACCCATGTGATGGGCAAGATGAGGACAACCTCCCCATGATGTCTGGCAAGGCTTTTGCTATTCTTTTGATTGAGGTCCAGAAAAGAGACTTACAATGATGCTTTTGATGAAATATAAAAAACAAATGAAGTTAAGTACAGTACAGTAAAAGCATCACGTACAATATGGATGACAAAAAAAATAGTTAAGTTTAACTAAATTCAAGACAAGTTATGTTGATATTTACATTCAGTGTTTTGACTGAATCGTTCAGCTCCAGCAAACATGTTGAACGCATCCTTCCTCATAAAAACAGAAAACATTTGCAACATTTTTTTTGTGTGCATTGTTTTCATGCGTGTTTGCTAGCTTGTAGTCTTCTCACTGTCTTTGAAGGCACATTGTTCTGATTCTTTGTGTGCCTTTAAAAAAAACAAAAAACAAAAAACTTCTTCTCTGGTGATTTTTTCCAGTTGTTCAAGCATTTGTTTTCTAAATATGAACGGAAAAAGAAGAGAAACCCCTTGCGATCTCACCTCATTTGTTATATCGTAGACCACGATGGCTGCCTGGGCACCTCTGTAGTACATGGGAGCCAGACTGTGGTAGCGCTCCTGACCGGCTGTGTCCCAGATTTCAAACTTGACTGTTGTGTCGTCCAAACATACTGTCTGAGTCAGAAAGGCAGCTGCAGGGGAACAAAGCAGAGCAACCAATGACAAAACGGGCCTCTAGCTACTGCAAGACACAAAATGTTGTTTCTGCGAAGGTAACAATTAAAAGACCAATGCTTGAGACGGAAACAGGAAGATCATCATCATCATCTGGTTAATTAAGTCCAGATTTCCACATTTAGAAAACGAGCACTTCGTAATATCACGTTTTATATCGTACATCCAAAATCTGTATCGACGCTGAAGCAATAAGAGAGATATTATTTTAACCATTCCAGATACGGATTAACACAGTCCCTCTTTTTCTATATGTCTATTATAATTCTATATTTATTGGTTCTTCATTGCATTTGAAGGCAGCCAACTGCAGCTGTTGCATTGATCTAATCATGCAGCGCGAGCAGCGATGAAGTAGATGGAATTTGATTTGAACTGTATGATATCCAGTAAACGATAAGTGTAAGATTATGTTGATGATAAACGACAGCTTGAATACAACTTTTTAACACATTTCTCTGCTCTTAGCATCATTTCCTTTACTCTGACGCCACATATGCTGATTTTATTGCATTAATAATCTATTACCTGACTGGAAACTGCACCTTTGACTGTTTGCTTGTGGCCTTTATGTTGATGATCTAAAATCTAAATAAAAGTGTGTCAGTGATATCAAACCTCACTTACAATTTTACAGTCTTGTTCAGAGAAGAGAAGGTGAAAACACGGGTTTATGAATGTGCATACCTCCGATTGTGCTCTCCTGGAATTCGTGAAACTGCCCCTTGACGAAACGAAGTACGAGACTCGACTTCCCCACCGCCGACTCTCCTAAAAGCACAAGTTTGAACTGGCAGATCTTGTTGCCTGCGTTTGGCCCATTGGGTCGTGTAGCTCCACCTCTACTTGCCATGGCACACTCTCCGGTCTCTTCGTCTGGACGCTGACGTGCTGTGGAAAACTGTGGAAAATACCTGAGACCAAGGAAAAAAGCCAATGTCACGTATTGTCCACAAATATAAGTCTTTTTGTAGCATACAGCAGTTGAGCCACAGTTAAGTTGTGATTTCAGGCTAAATATGGCACTTTTTCTTACCCCCCTCTGTTGGTAAATCAGTCTGAAACAAATTGGCTACAGGACAGAGTACATACAAACTGAACAAGCATGTTTTATGTGAAAATGTACGCACAAGGCTGAGAGAACCGAGGTAAACAGACTGGTGCATGACAGAGAAAATGCCTGAGTGCATACACTTATTACAAAGTACAAAAAAGACCTTGTGTTTTATCTTATTTAATTACCTACACGCCACTATTCCTAAATGATATGAGCAACGCTCCAAATATGTAGAAATATAATGTACAAAAGCAGCAAACCTGGTCAATATTATAATAAGTCATACTTGTGAATTGTTTACTCAAGACCATTGTTGACAAACATGTTTATTTGTACTGTTTGAGTGGAAATAATGAGATAAAAACAGATTTCTGCAGTTTGGCTGTTGATTGAGGGAAATAATGAGGAATTTAAATGTTATTATTTATTTTTATATTTTTGAATATCTTTTAAACAAGCAGTCAGAATCTGGAGGCCAAATGTCACAATGTGACAATGCTGAGAAATACAGTATATTGTAGTTTATTAGTCACCGAGTCAACAGTTTCACATTACCTGGAATCCTTTATTTCCTCTCCAAACAATAGCTGGTTGGTTGCCACAATAACTAGGTGAGTGTAGCACTGACTGCAAAAACATAGCAGGGTTTCACAGATGGTGAAGGTCAACTTTTCACCCTGACAGTAACACTGATACACTGAGTTACACAGTGTAAAATCTATTCAATCTATTTAACCTCAAGGGATGACAAAAAAGTTGTAAAAATCTGTAACAACAAACCTCTGGCAGCTCCTGCCTGTGGCTCAGAGTAATATGAACCAAGGTTGTTACAAAGAGGTATGACACAGGTCTGTATATCATATATATATATATACATACATATGTGTGTGTGTGTATAGGAATATGTTTCTATATGTAAAAAGGTGAAAGCCAACAACAAACCAAACTGACCAGACAATAACAGATTATCTGTAACTTGGATATTGTTCAACACTACCAACCAAGTCAACACAAAGTACCAATCCAAAAATAATTACTGTCAACTTCGTCGAAATCGCGTTACGACACAGTTAACCACAAATAACCTGTTTTGTTGTTGTTGTTGACTGGCAAGAATTAGCAGCGAATGCTAACGTTAGCAACATAGCTAGCTGGTAAATTCATAATGTTTAACCTAAAAGAAAAAACCTAATCTGAGGCTGTAATACTAGCATGATTTAACCTGTGTAGGTTAAACATGGGTAGTATCGGATACACCAATCTTAAATACACCACATCTGTCATGTATGTAGCGTTTGAGTGCGGTAAAACACAGATGATGCAGGTTTGGGTGTGTACAGCTAGTGACAGCTAGCCACCGTTAGCTGTCTGACGTTAATTTGGCGAATTGCTTAACTAATCAGTCATCTAAACACGGTCTCTAACATTCATTATACTATACGTGTGTCCACATTAACGTGTTATTAATCCAAACATGACAGTTGATGCTTATTCCGGCAGTTGTAAGCTAGCACGTTAAGTTACTGTGCTAACTAGCTTGGCCCTTAGCTGTGGCCGCATCGGGAGGAGCCCTCCGGTTAGCGACTAGCAGCTACTCACTCACCCAAAAGATGAAGGCAGCTAATGTGGGTGGTCTCCTGAACAATATCTGTAATACTTCAGCGTCCTGTTCACAGTGTGTAGAGTGCCCAGCCAGCTACTGTAACGTTATATTTCATAAGGCTCCGCGATGTCCCTCTCCCACCGCTTTCAACTTCCCTTTTCGCATTGTACGAAGGATGATGACAGATCGTATGACTGGAGGTGACAATCTGCTGACGTAGCAGCGCCACGGACCAATCACGTGTTAGGATGTATTCCCAATTCATGTATGTGTCACTCTATAGGAAACAAAACTACAAGGAATAATAAGATGAATATATTTAATTTGCACCACACTTTTTACTCATAGTGAAACTCAGTGACAGCAATAAACACAAAGGTTACTGTTTGTTTTAATTACAACAGAAAGAATGGGAAACAAACACACACCATCATCTTTTAATTATCTTAGCTAAGTTTGACATTTAGAGTATGCCAACAAAAAAAATAAAAAATCTTTTTCATACATAATGTGAGCAGTGCTGATAAAAAGGCTGTAAAGAATGAGTGTAATCATCTATTTTGTTTATTTTTATTGTTTTTTTTTAATTTTCCTTCTTTTTGTTAGCTGTTTGTGAACCCACCACATGTTCATTCATGTAGACTTTAGCAAACACTTCAGGTCCTGAAGTTGGTACTTTAGCCAAACAAGCTGAATTTAAGCAAAACAAATCTAACGTTATCGTCTCCTAAACTTAGCAGAAATTAAGCTTCATTCCAGCACAGCATCACATCTCAGGTCACTTTAGTCCCAAGACTGTTGACTTCAGGTTAACAGATGGTTAGCATTAGCATGCTTGCAGTTAGCATTAGAGCTAATGCTAATGCTACACAGACCCACTTCACTCACCAGTTCTTGTTGGACAGTTAGCAGTGAGGCTTAATAAAGTTTTTAGAGGCTGTGAAAGAAGTGGGTGAGAGCACATTTTGTCTCCCATTACACTTTTTTCCCCCATCTAGCATTAACTTCTAGCATAGCATTGCTACCGCATGCCATCCTGGGTTTTTGTTTGTGTTTAGCATTGTTTTGTCACATTTACATCTGTGTTTATGGTTTAATCAAGACAGACATGTATTTAATTTATAGTTTATTGCTTTAAGTCATGAGGAGTTTCCTGAGTTATAGATCACTTTTGGTTGTAAACTTACTATGTAGTATATATAGCCACCATATGCTTTCCAGGAGACCAAAAGGGAGGCACTTGACCACTTCCTGGTTATAAGCTTTTGCAGACATCACCAGTGATGTCATTGGTTAGACCAAATATGGGGGGATTTATTATATTTAATTAAATGTTTGCTTTTGTATTTATGTCATTTTATACATATTGTGGTTTTTGGTGAGGACTATGTTACTATTGATGTTTGTGTAAACATTTTTATTTGGTTCAAGTAACATTGTCATATATCAGTTGTTGGTATAAGGAAAACAACACCCCCTTCTTGAAATGTGGTTCTGCCTAGACAGATTGGAAGGCCTATTTAAGAGGAGAGCGGTTAGTCTGAGAAAGAACAGAACTGAAAGAGGATGTGAGGGTGGGTGTGGCATGGTCATGTTACTGGTAAGTCAATCAAGTATAAGAAGTGGAGGTTATTAAAATGGATATGAACTGAAATACTGATAAATTATCAATTATTTGATAAACTTCACTGACATGTTATATAAAGGTGGTTCTCTGATAATAAACTGTTACACTCTGTCTCCCATTCATCATTCACAATACCAACCGACATGTTTGTTTGCAGTTAGCAATTTTTGTTACTTCTGCTTAACTCAAGTTTTTTTTACTCTCAATTTGCAGGCCTGGCTTCTTTGCCACTGAACAAATCTGAGGCAAGAAATAAGCCATCAGTCACTGAATCTTTACTCATTAGATCTACAAGGTCTAATTTAAGCAGCTGTTTTGACTTTTGCAAGGGGAGGGCAGTACTGTCAAGGCTGACTGGCATCTACTTCCTCCATTTTTCTCATCGATTTAAAATGTTTTATTTGTGTTGCATGCAAATAAAGAGATTTGATGTCTAACTTTTGAGATTGTACAAAAACAAGGTGTTGTGTATGTAATATTGTAAGTCAAGGTTGATGGTTGGTGTGATTGCTGGCTGTGCAGCAGTAGTTATGTGCTTATGTTGTGGTGATTTTGGTACATCAGTGTGTTACTGGTAGGCCTTTTTTCCACTAAGCCTGAGGTCTTTGATTCTTTGTGTTGGACTTTTGGTCAAATTGTTTTTTGAAGTGAATTTTATTCTGATTAAATGAAAAAAGCATTGGATTTAAATTACATTTTGAAATCAGTCTTGCTAACTACAGCTGTACTGTTGCTAAAATCTCATTTCAGTGGGAAATTTCTGAGTGGAGCTGGACTAGTGATTCTGATGCTTACACTGAGTTTTATTTGACTTTATTTACATGTGGGATATGTTAACATCAATCATTTTATTTAATGTTCCATTGCTGTCTGTGTAGTAGCATGTACCACTTTCTAACTAAAATTGTTGTCTTTCATGTCTTAGTACTATAGTGGCCTATGTGAAACACACCAACGATCTGTCACAATCTCTATTATTATTTTTTTTTAATTAAACTGTCAAATAAAAACTTGACTGTTGGAGCAGCCTGATTGAAATTCATGTGTATTCTGTGGAAATGTTTAGTTTTTGTAACACCCTACCTTTTACATCACGCTGTCCTGTACCAGCCCTGCCCTGCTCCCTGTATTTCCCATCCTACATCTCCTTGCGTGTTCTGTCTTGTTGCCTGTTTCCATTAGCTCAGTTGGTATTTAAGTCCTAAATGTATTAAAGTTCTTGTTGGCTGGAGCCTCCTGCATTTGGGTCCACTTGCTGCTCCTAACAGGAAAAAATACACAAGTCACTAATAGTCTGTTACAATATGGTGTGCAGTATGTTGTAGATATTATTTTAGAGTAAATAAATCTAAGTATACCATAAAATGCAGTTAATTTCAGCAACAGCAAGGCACCATTAATTTTACAGTAAACCCTGCAGCTTGTCAGTTTGTTTTCATCAGAAAAAAAATTAACAGTAGTTACCCTGAGGGGAATCCCTTCACTGTTTACTGTGAGGAGTGGTTCACCTGTGTGTAGCTTGATGTCATCACACCTGTGGTGAGTAGACTATATGGTCACACACCTTAGTCTCAGCTCCACCTAGCTGCGTGATTCAGCGGGATCTGGAAGGCAGATCGTTGCTGGTCCTGGTTTGTTCCCTGGTGAACTGCTCACCCAGTGAGGGTATCCAAGGGTTTTGCACATATGACCCTCGCCTCCCCATCCAGGAAACATCCCCAAGTACACTTTAATTTCCCAGTTTTTGGGATTAATAAAGTATATCTATCTAAAAACAAGGCCTCCAGCCTTGTTTGGGTGTACTTTACACAGCCCATGATAAAATTTTTAGGTTATATTAATGTGGTCTGAATAAAACCAATTTCCCAGTTTTTGGGATTAATAAAGTATCTATCTATCTAAGGAACCCTACTGTCTCTGAGTTTTAAGTAACTAATTGAAAAAATACTACACTATCACTACTTGCTATTATGCAGCACTACTTTAAATGACACAAAGTAACACATGAGGTAATGACTCATAGTATCTAGTAAACTCATCCTTAAGTACTTTTTGGCTAGGAGTTACTGAAGAACCGGTTACTCGTTACTTCCGCATTAGTTCCTCATTACTTCCGCATTCGTTCCTTAGTAACGGCTCTAAATTCCGTGCGCTTTACATTTGAACTGATGACCCGTGTTGCTAGGCAACGATACCCCAAACAGTTAGAGGCTACAGCTCAATCTCCAGACTGACTTAGAATTGATTCAGCAAGTTGAGAAAAGGTTTTTCCGGAGAACATTTGAGGAAAATAAGAACATTAATAGCTGTCAGTCAGGTTGTGTTGCAGAGAAGAAGTATGACTGACGGAAATACGTCTTACCAAGTGAAAAACGGCGATATTTTCCCAAACATACCGAGGGTAAGTCGACTTTAAGATGCTAGCCAGCGTTGTCTTTTTAGCAACTAGCTTGTGTTTGATACTGTACACTATATATTTTTGTGTTTTCCTTTAACACAAGGCTGGGAAACGGATACCTGTAGGAGACAGAGCAAAGACCTGCTTACAAGAAATCCCAGGTGTAAGTCAATATTTGTCTAAATAGAAGTTTTGTCTCTGGGTTTAGCACAACTGTATGTTAAATGTGTGAACAGCTGTGTAACTGTTGAAGCTGCATGTCTTCTCCCTCTGATGCTGTATATCGTATTAAAGGGCAGGTTCACAATTTTTCAAGTCTGTCTTAAAACAGTTGGTGCTCATATGAACAGTGAAAGTGTTTTTTATTGCTGTAAGTATAATTTGGATGGCTTCATTGGCTTCTGTGATTTTTGACCTCCATTACTTTTTATCTCAAAGGCCAATATGAACAGGAGGAATGATTACGCTGAAAAAAAACAAAACTATTTTTAGTGTTAATTTTGGGGGCCTAACTGTTGTTTTAAGACAGACTTAAAACTCGGGACACTTTTGTGTCATTTTTCAGCCCCCCACCCCACCGGTGGTGAGGAAATATCGCAACAGCACCCAACCAGAACCAGGGACTATCAGGGTGCACCAAGGGAAGGCCAGTGATCCAGATGTTGCCAGCGCTCTTGTTCATGGCATCAGCACCAAATCCTCGCTCACTGTGAGTATCATCCATTAGCACACACCTCGTTGTGGGTTTTTACTACCTCACATTTGGTGAGTTGATATATTTTTAGGTGTAACACGTGTTACAGGGAGGAAGTGAAACTGCATCAATAATATAAATGCCACACAACCATATATAATATGGATATAAATTTTTCAATTTTGTTTGATTCCAACAGGACAGAGGCATCCTGAGTCCTCCCCAAAACACCTTGTTTCGACAGAAGTTGCAGGAGCTCAGTGAAGCAGTGTACGCCTCCAGACAAAAAGCACCTCTGGGCAGGTCACATGATCAGCGTACTGGACTTCCCACTTGGTATAATGACAAAACAACATTTGGTGTTAAAACAGTAAAAGGTGTGTGTGTAATGTGAACATGCAAATATGTATCTATGCTTATGCCACATTTTTAAATGTAGTGTCATAATTAGTTAAAGGGTAGGAATCATTTACTGAATTTATTTATCTTCTCATGTTAGTCTCGTGATCCTTTTTGTACAGGTTTGGATGTACGAGAGCTTATTAACCCTTTAAAAACATCAGAGGAGTTGGAGATGGAGGCTCAGGAGGGACAAAAGACTTATGCCCGTAGGCGCAATGCTTATTATGTTGGTAAGAACTGATGTCTGAAATGTAACTCAATGTGTTAATGTTAAGTTGCATGTGTTTTTTTTTTTTTTTATATCAATCAAATCACTGTGCTCTGCTCCAGGTGAGCAAGTTGATAGGAAGTATGACTGGAGTCACTGCAGTAAAGACAGCAGGTTTGGGATCCTCACGCCTCATTTTAACGACGGCCGTAATATTAGCAAAACTCTCCGCTGGCTGGGGGAGACACAGAAGTAAGTGATTGGGGGGACAAGTGGGCAAAATGTTTTGTTGTTAATTTATAACCCTATTTATTCATGTAGTGTATATCTAACTTGGAAGAAATGTATTATTTTTCCGTAGGTTTTACAATCCAAAGACTGCTTGGAAGAGATCGAGTGACTTAAGGGAAAAAACGGCACCACAGATTGGCAAAGTGAACAGCGCGTGGGTTTCTGTCACACTTCTGGTCCATTCTGTAAACTCTTAACTTTATTGTACTGTAGTAACTAATTAACTTTTATGTCATTAATCTCGACTTTTCAGGAAAGGGAATATCTTGAATGTTTCACCCGATCACACCTTTGGAATTCACATGCCGCCAGATAAATTTGGTAGAGTTTATGCATACGTTTTTGTTCACTAGGCTACATATTTAAACACGTCACACAATAAGTTGAGCCTTTTCGTTAAAGTCTACTAATGACTTTTCGCCTCCACAGGTGTTGGAGAAATAATCCACTCCACGGAGCCAGGTAGGTACACGAGAGGCCGGGACCGACAGCGCAGCCTGGTCAACGCAGTGCAACTACACCTCAAGAAGGTCAACTTCCACCACTTCCCCTCCCTGCTGCAGGCGTTCAGACATTATGACAAGGTAACGCATACAATGATTCCTCTTTTCACATGATTAAGATGCCAAGTTAAAATGCAGAAAAGTGAGTTTAGAAAGTAAATAATGCTATGTCGGTACAATTCTCCTATCGCAATCTCTCACTTGTGAGAATATGCTGGAGTTGTTGAGTCTTTTTACTAATATAAGGTGCCACAAATACCTAACGACAGAATATGTGTGTGATTTTTGCATGTATATCTGTTTATGGAAATCATTAGAAAGGCAAAGGAATGATTGACAAAGAGGACCTGCAGGAGGTGTGTCGTCAGTTTCAGCTGGACGTGAGCGGGCCAGTCCTGGATGACCTGATGGATTACTGCGACACAGACAAGGACGGATTAATCAACTTCTTGGAGTTTGCCAACTTCCTCAACTGGAAGGACAAGATGCCCATCAACAGTCGAGAGCAACGCATCATCACGAATAGTCAGTTCAATGTTTTTACCAAGTTAGCTATGCAGTTATTTTAACCTCAGAATGCTTTTCAAGGTCTAATTCAGTTCTCAGATGAATGTAACTCTGTTAAGTCTGCTTTCATAATTCTGCGTCAGGGTGCCGGCCATGGAGGCCTAGTTTCTGGAACATTTTCTGTTGTCTCTTGCAGAGCACCAGAGCAACACGCCTCTATCCAACATGGAGTCAAAGCCTTCATCAGAATCAGCACAGCTTCTTGCCTATAAGGCTTTGATTGAGCCTGAAGACCTGGAGCCAGTTGAGCCAGGCAGCTCACTGAAGACTGTGAGGACCCTGAGACGACCCAGAGGAGTCCCAGACCACTTCATCACTTCCTCTTCCCTCATCGGGGCTGTCAGCGCTGCTCCGTTCACATCAAGTAAGTCAGAAGGTGCTACAGATGTGCTGTACGAGGAAAGTCGGTCATTCTCATTTCCAAGAACACTTCCTCTTACACGCAAATGTATTTTCTAATGACACAATAATTAAACGATTGAATCACTGTGAGAGATGAACAGTAAATGATTATATATTCTATAAAAACACTTTATTCCTACATAACTAAGATGGTGATTAGTATCACTGTCCTGTGTTTTTTTATAAGCTGTATCTATAAGGACATAATCTGCACAAAGCTTTATAATAGCTAGTTTAACTTATTTATATTGCATTTCAACTGTTTCTCTTTCCATAGGCAGCCGCACCTTTGGTATCCCGTCCGTGCGCTCCGACCTCCCAGCGCCTCACATCAAGAGAGTCGGTGACACTAACAACTACGGTGACGGAGCCACAGCTGCAGATCTTCTGCATCCGTCAGTTCATGCCCTCCAAGGTGTTCATGAGCAACATTTCTCCTGTCCTCGCACCAAGACAGAGGTACCAACAATATCCAGTATCTGTTTTTTGAATTAGTAAAAGTTGATTGAACTTTTCCACCACCAACCTGTCATATAATTTGTTCAGATTATAATCTCTCACTATTAACAGTCTGTAGTGTGGCGTCACTGCAGATGGATGAATTCAATACTTTTATTTTTTTTGTTCCTGATGTGTCTCATCCTTCCCCTCACAGATTGCAGAGATCTTCAAGAATGTGGGTGTGAATATTTCTGAGGAGACGTTTGAGGAGGCCTGGAAGCTGGCGTCCATGAGGCATCCGGCCGGAGAGGTTTGTGTCGAGGTTTTCCGAAACGTACTCGAGGAAATAAAAGCAGTGTAAGAGAAAATGGTGTTTTACCGGCAGTGTTTCCTCGTCAGTTAATATTTCAGTCTGAACGGTATTACCTTCATCAGGTGAAAATGTTGTCACTCCAAACGGTTTCAGTTTGAGTGATTTTTGACATCATGTCTGGTGCTCATTGTCAGTTCATTTTATTTGTGCCATCACAAACTCAAAGGTAAATGTTTCTTAATGTGTTGCATTTATTCAACGTTGTCACTTTTCATGATTGTGGTTATAAGTCTGTTTAACATAATAAATATAGGAGGGTAACACTGCAAAACTGTGAATCTGAAAACCTTTTTTTAACCTTTTGTTAAACATCAGACTAACATATTTCATCATAAGCTTTAATCTGAGCATCCTCTTATCTATGTCTTCTTCCGACTAATCGGCATGCTGGGAAATGATTAAAATACATATTTTTGTGGTACAAAGCAGAACATGTAAATGCTCTGTCCATCATACCTGTCAACTGTGATATGTTCAAGTCTATTTTATGTCCCCACACTATAAACAATGTAAGGCATTTTAAAAGCTTTGTATGTAATGGCTCTCTTACATATTCATTAATCATAATGTTAACAGCATCACAAATTCAGAGAAACATGTCTTCATCAGTTTTAAAATGAGGAAAATATTTCATTTCATGCATAAAAACGGATCATTTATTGTCAATATTTAATCTTTGTTTTGTTGATACACCTAAGCTGCTATGAAATGGAGTTAAATCTTTAATTGATTGCTTTGAAATTAGCAGTAACGGTCTGCGTTTCTAGTCTGGTAGTAAATACTGCGAGCTACATCATCTGTACCTCATTTGTTCTGTCAGAGTATTAGATTTGATTTCCAAGCATATTTATCTCTTTAATTCTATTAATCAACCTTAAAATGGAGTCTGACAGAGACGGCACAATTAATTTAGGGTTTCTTGGAGCTGAGATGTATGCAGACTCTCAAAGAGTAACAATCAGTTTCAGTAACCATATTAATGAAACCTTGACTGATCCACGTGTTAGAACATAACAAAACGGTGAAATAGCTAATAAAAACCATTAGCATTTTGTAAATTCACCACTTGTTTTTGTCTTGTTAATTTCCATTAAACTGAGTGATGCACAGGCGTGGTAAATTGTTTAATGTGCTCTCACCATATCCATGAGCATATTGACATGTGCTAAGCTAACCGCACTCATTTAATCTCATTACGAGTCTGCGAGATGCTCCGCTGGAACCAAAACACCCCCCACGCAAACTTCCACAAACCGCATATTACTATGTAGAAAAATTAGAATAATCCTCCCCATATTTCATTATGCATGAATTACCAGCCGCTAATGAGGGAATCTTCTGTTTGTCAGATATGTTGTCAACATAAATAATATTGCAGCAAGCTTTTAACAGAGTGAATGATACGCAGCATTCATGAGCCTGTCAGACATGATGACTTTGACATATGACATGTTTCTGGCAATGACCTTTGGCTCAAACACGGGCTGCGTTTGAGGTATTTTGTCAGGTGGGGAATTTTCTGGTACAATTTGTCAGTCTTGCTTGCAGCGATGCTATACAACTATTTCCACTTGGTATAGGACTCGTGTTGTGATCTCTTGTACTTCCTGACGACCGTGTACCAGAACATACGTCCCCTCCTGCTCGCTATGGAAAATGGATTATCTTGTTGACTCTTGCTTGTTATCAGAAGTACCAGAATCCTAATATAGTTGGTTCCTTACACGTTTCATGAATCGCATGTGGATTATGCAGTTATGGAATATATGGACTTCACCTTTAATGCTACATTAGCCTGTCAGAAACTGTTGCAACCATCAAAGGTGAACTCCAGCGATTTTTACATATCAAAGTCTGTTTACAAGTCTTGAGGACTAATATTGTGTATATAAAGGTTTTATATACTGCATATTTAGGGGGGAAATGTGGTGTTTAAGAGGGTCTGAATAAAACATTCACTGGCTTTACTTTATTTTTTTTATTTTACAGTGAAACAAAGTTCAGGCCCCATCACTGACACAATCATTTATTAAGTCCCTGAACTTATTACTGGTTGCTGTTGTGTAGATGAGTAATGGTAGAACAGACTTTGTGCAAATCAAAAAGTCCAATTTAATACTATCAAGCAGTTTATTCATACGAGGTATTGGTTTAAAGTTCAAATCACAAACAGGATCTCTGGGAGTGAGGTCCAAAACACACCTGCAATTACCGCTTATCGTCACATGGTGCCGCCAAAGAGAAATGGAGGAAATGAAGATCTTAGAAATGAAGATTATAACAAACTCAACAACAAACTCAGTTCATCTTGACCTTGGAAATTGTGGTTTGGCAAAAATAAAAAATAAAAAATCTGAGCTCCAGGTCTACAAACAACCTTTGTTGTTGCGTCTCAGTCCTTACTTAACTGATGGAGGTTATCAGTAGGTGACCAATTATAAACGCCTGTTGTCACGTGATCAATTATTTATGGCATAGGTAGGAGCAGTACAGCAGCAGGTTCCACATCTGCTACAGGTGACTTTCAGGGTACAGTGTAAAATCACTGGAGAAGTGCTTTAAAGGCATCTGAGGGTCAAAATAGAAAGTTCTGAGGTTGTCTGCAAAATATCAATGCTATGACGTCTCTGCTGCTGGGTTGTCTGTCCAGATGAAGGATGTTTCTCATTCAGTCACTAGTCTGTTGACCCTGTTTCCGGTGCCGAACGTTGATGACCGTCCAATCAGGAGAGGCTCCTGTCGTCGGCTCTTGCTGGACTCCAATAGGAAAGAGGCAGACATGTTTAACAGGAGCTGAGGGTTGACTAACATTCAAACAAAGTTCTGTTTCCTGTCTCACCTTAAAAGTAATGAGGTGAGAATTTTGGAAAGTGCTTCCTTATCCTGCCAAACTGTCTGTTTGCAAGCCGCGGGGATAATATTTAAAGTGTAACCGGCTTTCTCAGAGGGGATTGTAAGACCTGAAACAATAGGAAAGAGAATCTGGCTAACTAGATAGGTGGGCATTAGGTAGAATAGCCACACCATGTGGTCCAACAACTAACAGGATTACTGACTGGATACAGAAAGAGGCTTTGACTGTTGTTGTATGCGGCACGAGTGAAATTATTTCTCCTTTCTGTTTCAGTGGTTCTTTACACCTGAAATCAGAGCGACTGAAGTGAAGCAGGAAGAGAGCTGGATTCTTTACTTTTTGTAAAGTCAACATCCGACACTGCTGGCTTCATCTGTCTGTTACTATAAACTAAATGTGTCTCCAGCATTACTTACTCATAGATTGCAGTTGCTATTTTCTTCTGTGGGCTGCCGTCTTCACTGGGGGGCCTTCATGTGTTGACAGGAGCCAAAACCTCATGATGATGAGGAAGAGACACCAGAGAGCAGCCGTAGTGACAGTATGTGTGTGTGTGTTTGTGAATAGTAACAGAGCCTATGAAATTTCAAGCTGTCTGATTAGTGTTACCTTGCTTACCCGGAGAAACAAAACAAAAATAATTCAGAAAAAATGGAAACAGCATGGACAGTTTTATAACCTTTGACTAATATGAAGTAATAAATTGGCAATTAAGCAGTTCAAACAGTTTACTCAAGTTGTTAAAAACCCTCAAAGTGACCCAGATGGAACGAATATTATAAATCAAGTGTCCTGTTTTCACTTTGTCATTTAAATCTCATCACGCCGGTTTAAAGACGGCCGAGACGTCTTCCGGCAGATCAAATATAAAATCATCCATCGAGACTGCGAGCTGCTGTCTCTGATCTTTGGCGAGAGGCCGACACATTTTCTCAATATGATTTACCATCTAAAAATGACAAGACGGAGATAATTAAACCAAAACAAAAACAAGGAACGGCGATAATTAAACCCTTTAACACCGGCCCGTCTACACTGATGGATCTATTGTAATGAAGGTCAAGTTTTCAAGGATTTCTCGACACTGTTGGGACTGCTGCTGTGAAGGTAACGTGACGCCACACACAATGTCATTTTCTATCAATCTATCAATATATTGGTTCATTTTCATGCATGTTTCAAAGTTCTACATGCTGGACACATCTCTAATTTGTGTGTGTGTGTGTGTTTTTGTGTGTGACTGGTACCTCCTTGGACACCACCACCCTCAGCTCCCAGTATCAGCCACTGGACATCATGTTGGAGACATGGACCAAAGCCTGGGATGGACGAAGGAACAACAAGGTGATTATTGGCATTTTCTCTGATGTTTAAACCAGACTCGAAACCTTTGATTTAAGGCAGAAAAAAAGTCCATCTGCTGATGAAGTGCATGTGATATGATCAAAAGCTCCAGAACAGCTACTAAATGGACCAAGAAGTGAAACTGGTTTTAGTTGGTCTGCATTTAGTCTGATTCAGACACAACTAAATGCACTTAAATTACATTTTAAGTTGTCAACTAACAATTATTTTCATTATTAATTTGCTGATTAATTATTATAATTAATCATTTCATCCATAAGCTGTCAGAAAATTGATGATCACAAGTTTCTCCATGGTGATGTCTCAAATGTCAGTCAGTTTAAAGTTAGTTAACCCTTTGACCTCTCTGTCAAAACCTGATGTTTTTATGTCCAATGAGGACAACCAAACCTGCTTTACTCATCTGTCAAACTCCACAGAGATGGAAAGTATAGTTTAATAAACTACATTACTGTTTTGCACCGGACCACCGGAGCCCTCCGGCGGGCCCGTGGCTCCAGGCTGCGAGCTGAACAGTCTGTTTCTGACCGGCAAACACGACATCCCTCCTGCACAGCTGAGCTCCAGCCTCCCCGCTGAAGGGACGCTCAGGACGCCTTCAGCCGGTGCACGGCCGGCCGGCCGGCCAGTACCCATAATCCTCATGGTGTGCACGACGTACACACATGACTGCTGCCTTCAAGTACAGTGGAAAATTTAACACTCAGTAGAATTTCAGTCTTTTCTGATGCTGTGTTGAAATATATACATACAGCTTTAAGGTTGTAAAAACCACCTTTCACTACTATACTTTAAACTATTCGATGAATTATGAACTAGTCAAATCCCAGACTCAATGTTTTTTATGGCTGCAAAACTCCTTCAAATGGAAATATATTAGATTTCTTCCTCCGTAGCCGACATTTGATCAACTATAGACAAATATTGACATCCATGTAACATACAGGGGGACAATCTGTGGGGTTATCGGCTCTGATGATTAACCAGTAATTTTTAAACTCCTTTTATTATTGTTATACACTGGTTCTCTTATTAAATAATACACCTCAGGATGTGCAGAAAAGCACAAAACATGTATATATAGTGTAATGTATATATGTATATAAACTCCATATTGAAATCTGATATCATGTGTTTCAATCTTTGCTTCAAATGACAATATTATGTCCTGGTTGAAGTGTTTCATGTCTTGTGTGACTGTTAGTTTTAACTTTTACATGCAGCACGTGAAGGCAGCAAAGCGGCTTTACCTCCTGTGTCCAGCAGAGGGAGATAAACACCCACGCATCTGTCTCGTGTCCTGCGTGTGTTTATAAAGTCTGAGACAAACTTTTTAATTGTGTCTGTGCATGCATGTGCATTTTACACCGCACAAGAGAGAGAGAGAGAGAGAGAGAAGAAAACATCTAAAAGACAAACAAACAAACAAACAAACTAAGTGTGCACATGCGCACAGGACCAGCACTTTCTTTGTTTTTATGCGCAGGTGCCCAAAATGATTGTACGAAAATGTAAAATTTGATCAGTAGACCAAAACATCATTAAGTCCCCGCTGTTTCCGGTGATTACAGGTCAACGCCGTTTCCCGTCGCTCCTCGTGCGCACGCACGCTCGCACGCACGCGACAGACACCTGCGCGCGGCCCCGCCCACCTGAAAGTTCTCCCAACTCATTTTTTTTTTTTAAATTTATTTATTTATTTATCAATAATTAGCAGCGCAGCACTCGGTTATTTTGAAATTGCGCTCAGACACGAAACGCTTTCCGGGATGTATCTCAGTAATTATGTGTGTCAGTTTTACATCTGCGAGTCGGATGGAGCAGAATATTAACAAGTCAGAGTCCAGGCTGTTTATTATATGATAATCAAGATATGTGTGCAGGTTTAGACTGTGGAGGAGGAGGAAGAAAGGACAAAAAATATAAAACAAAGGTATTAAAATGAAGTTATGGATGTATGCTGCAGTCTGGGCATTGATAATATGACCATGTTGGTTTTAATTATACGTACCTGCTGTACGTTTACTTAAAACTGCTTCATGAATCAATCAGCTGTAGCTAAAGACACGCAGGTCACGTCCTCCGTGTCTGGTAATCTGAAGACATTCATTTACACACACTGTGCTTCTTTTTAAGGCTGATTTCTGATATGATTTAAAGTATCTCTATTACATGTGTAAGTTTTGAAGGGGGGATAAAAACATAAATGTTTTCTGGTGTCTAGTTGTTTCTCTCTGAATCTGTTTGGATGGATCGACATGTTAATCTGAATGTAAATGTGATTCGGTGTCACAGAGCTGAGGTGTTGCAGGCCTGTGTTTTCCTCTGTTGTGCCACTGAAAGGCACTGTTGTCCACAGCTGAGCTCCTCACAGGGGACGAAGATGACGTGTTGACGCAGGTCAAAGGTTAAAACACAGAGCCTGCTTTATTAATAACAATGATGATGTAATGTATTGTTGTTGTTTTTTTTTATCCCGGTTGAACATGTATGATATTGTTGCTTTTAGGTGTTCATGCAGGAATATCGAGTGACACTTATTAAAGAAGATGGTTCTCAACCTGTGGGTCAGGACACCTCTAACGGGACACAAAATAAAATCTGAAGGGTCCAGAGATAATTAACAGGGTAAGAAAACAGACACACACACACACACACACACACACACAACCTGTGTCTCCTCATGTGTTATAGTGCACTTTATTTACCGTCTGTCATGTTATTCAAATGACTAAATTCACCCTTAAAGATTTCTACTCTACTTTCTTCTAACAATCCTACAGTGATGTGAAACTGACATGACAGAGCTCATTTCAGAGTAAACTACAGAGTGTGTATTATATAGATTATATGAGGGAGTATTGATAGAGTGAACACGGATGTTTATAATCATTCTTTTTGTGTGAATTGTTACCTGTAAAAATGACATCGGCAAAACAAAAAGTTGACAACTTGTTAGGTTTTAGTTTTAGGCGTCAGAAGCCACAAAAGTTTGGAAACACGGCGTTAACTTGGACAGTTTATCCTGGTGAACAAACATTATGACTAATTAACACGTTTTTAACATTTCTGCTGATTACTACTTAAAAAAAGGCCTCAAGAGAGCAGAACTTTTGCCTTTTTCTTCATTATCAGGGTTGAGAGTAACTTGGTCAACTTTCCTCTGGAAAAGAGAAAATATTAAAGTTTGTTTTCATACTTTTGAGTTGAATCTGGGCTACAGGTATTGATTTTGGTGGATTTGGTGTCTGCTGGCAGGGAGCCACACAGAAGAGAGGAGAAAAGTAGATTTGAATTGTTGTTGTGTGAATTTGGCATCTCTGCAGTGGAAACAGCTTTAAATAGAGCCACAAAGTTTTATGTAAAATTGATGCATGGGTATTTCCAAAATGTATTTTTCTCCATTTCTTTTCTTTTTTTTTTCTCCTGAAGCTTTGACTCGAAGTCTCGATTTCAGATGCTTGTTGATCAAGAGTAGAGATATCTTTGACTTGAGCGTGGGGTAATGAGAGAAATTAGCACAAATGCTCTAAGTAATAGTTCCTGATATTTTTTTTTTTACACTCACAAATTATTTTTCAACTTGTTTTTGTATCTATGCATAAATTAAAAAATCTGCTGAAATTTATTATTCATCTGAGATGTGATTAATATGCAAAATTATGCAAATTAAGATGCAATTAGGCTCCAATTCTCTAGTGGAATTTCCCATTATAATTTAATACAAAGTAACAGAGTAATTGGTGTCACGTGTAATTACGGTTACTCAAGTGCACTTTCAGGCATGCAAATGATTCTCTATATGTTGGTTATCCTATGCAAATGTACCATGTGGTGTTTTAACAAGTTGGAGAAAACACAATGGGTGCATGGTCGCCCCACCAGCGGGTTCGGAACGAGGTAAAGACATCGGGATGGTTTGTTTTTGGAAAACTTTCAGATTATCACCAGTCTTTCTGAATTGAGGCGAAAGACTTTTATCCATAACCAATCGATTTAAGAAGAAAGAAAAAAAAAAAAGTTTTGGATGCAACTTGGGACTCATGTTGAAGGGAAAGAGAGGTGGTTTCCAACATGACACAACTCAGAATAAGTATCAGACCTCCTCCACCTCCTCCTCCACCTTCTCTCAGACCTTTTTCACATCTTCATTACAACTGTGCCCCGTTTGATCAATGACACTGCAAATGTCACAAGCAATCACAAAACATTATGCGCATGGTGGTGGTGGTGGTGTGTGTGTGTGTGTGTGTGGGGGCAATTACTCCGCCGCTCGGTGTGACAAACTTTGCGGAGCCAGGCAGAGAGAAGAAAAGCGATTATGTAATTGATATCTATTTAGATAGAATGAAAGTCCTGTAAACGCTCGGAGGGAAGAACGTCTCACAGAGCAATTCCTGCTTGGGAGGCAAATTGATTTTAAATTGTTACATGGCTGGTTACATGTCCTGACATCTTGCTTTGCTCGCTCTGGCTCTCTGACACACACACACACACACACACACACACACACACACACACTTTCTAGCATATAAAAACATACACACATATATTCACTTGTACACACACGCTCATGCAGACACACACCCTCTGCTATCTGTCTTGTTCATGATCAACACTCTGAACAAAGACATCCTCCCTCCCTCCCTCCCTCCCTTCATGCACCCCCCCTCCCTCCCTTCCTCCCCCCCCCACCTCACCCATCCTCTCCCTCTCCGCCTCCACTCTGTGTGCCTGCCTGCTTGCACAACTCTCTCAAAGAACATAATCCCTCAACAAAATGGAAACACAAAGGAAACTTGAGCTCAATCCTATAAACGCGCGGACACAGCAGACAATGCCTCCTCCCACCCGTTTCCCCCCCCATCCCCGTCCCCCTGCCTCCCTACCAGCCATAAATGCCCCGTGGCACAGATCAGGCTTTATCAACACTCCCTTCTTCTTCCTCCTCCTCCATCCATCCCTCCTTCCCTTCCCGATTAGTACCCCACTGCCACCACTTCCACCCCGCCCGTCCCGCTCCTGCCCGCCAGCGTCTCCCATACCTCCACACAGACTGTTCTCATGCAGCAGGAGGCAGTTTGATGATTTGATGCATTTATTCACTTCTTACGCGTCTTTTGATTTGAGCGGAGACGAGCTGCTGCCGGATCTGCTTCTGCGTCGTTTGCAGAGGTCGACGCTCGTCAGAAAGTTCATGTAATACATCGGCTTCGACTACTTGCAAGTCGATTGCACAATTTCAAGTCGCCGTGTGTGTTAATGTGCAAGGCGCTGACTTTGTTGTCACCTGTCAACCCACTGAGGCTAACACTTTTACGTCTTTCTTTTTTTTGTTGATGACACCCATATATTCGTAGGTTGGTTGTCGTTATAAAAAAAAGCAAAAAAACACACATGCACATCACTTTCTGTGTGACAGTTGTCAAGTCAATTACTTTATTTATCCCACAACGGGGAAATTCACTTATTACGAGCAACGAAAAGAAAAAATAGAGAACAAGGAGGGGGTGTTTTCTTTTTATTTTTTACATATTTACAAAAAGTACTACATTAAAAATGTGCAACAAACAAGAACAAAAAATAGCAATGGGACATTGGAGACTACATTTCCCAGGAAAGATTTACGTTGTTGACTCTCTAACAAGCGTAACATCAAATCTTTCATGATCTTGCTGAAAGTTAGCTTGTTGTCACATTGTTCCAAAGAGCAACAAAACAGTTGTCTGTATCAGTCAGTCACTGTGTGGTCGCAACAATGATGCAGGCATGCAGGAAAGATGTGAACTAAAGATAGACTGTGGCTTTGGTAATGTAGGTCATTGTCAATTTCCATCTTTGACTTAACTGTTGTGTCTCCGCTTTATTATTAGAGCTCAACCAAACCAGCACCTGAGCTCCAGCTGGCGCCCCGTGTTCTCCTCCTGAGAGACATTCCTGCTCGGAGCAGGAGCCCCTTGGAGGTGGAAATGAGGTGGGTGATGTTGATCTACTCTAATCTGGTTGTCAGTGGGAGGAGGGGATGATGGGGAGGTTGTTTGGCACCGGCACCGGGACTCTCTGTGACTGTGTGGTCTTCGGAGAACCACTTACCGCCCCCGTGCTCTCCTTCAGTTCCAGGCTCGGGAACGTAAGGCAGGCTCTCTCCCTCCTTAACCCCCCCCCCATCCCCTCCACCACCACCACCACCACCTCCCTGCTGATTAAATCAACCCTACACAGGGCTAAGCGTGATAACAGAGGCAAAGTAGGCCGCCTTCACTCGCTGTCACAGGAAGAGGAAGTGCCCTGATGTACCTTCACCTGTGCCTGAGCTTGCTGGTGCCGCTGCTACAACTCGTTGCACAGCTGGAGACGAGACAGCGAGCGCGTTAGATCAGAGAGCAGCGAGGCTCACGTGTTGCGCTTCCTGCTACTGCGACTGTGTCGAGTGACCGTCTGAGGCCTGCAGAGAACATGGCTCATTTCAGGCTTGAAAGTATTAACCGCTCCTCAAGTATCAGTATGACTCCGAGTTCAGTTCAGTTCAGGTTTTTTTTATTTTTTTTTATTTGCTTCAGGCATTTACTCTCCGCTTTTTATACATTTAACCCAAAATATTCTCTCTTCAAACGACTCCTCACAAGCACAAAGTAACACTCACAGTCTAATAATGTGTGGATAACTTCATTTTCATTAAGAAAAGAGGGAAAAAAAAAGTTGTCGCAAAATATCTTCCCACACGTGGCTCAATAATTAACCTAAATCAATTTGGATATTTAGCAACCAAAGTAAAACAGGTTGGGATTATTATATATACGTTTCCCCACATTTAACAAGCCAATGAGCAAATCCCACAAACATCAGAGATCAGGAATGGCGAGTCCTTCTCTATAAATTCTATAAATGTCTGGTCTCTTTTCATGGATTACTGTCATTTGCCATCCGCTATTGTGAGCGCCTGCCAGACTGGCTTGCCATTTCTGGGCCTGTGTTTCCAACCTTGATATATTTGCCAAATGAATATTTGAAGCTGTAATTAAATTTATCCCACCTCTACACCTTCTGTAAGACGGCCACCTTGCACATTTCTCACATGCCATATTTCAGCTATTTTTTTCTGTGTGGAAAAAAAGAAAAAAAGAAAAGAAAAACGCAGCTTGTTGCCATTTCTTTTTTTTTTTTTTAATGATTTGGAATGAGGATATTTTTACTGGAATAAATCTGATTTCAGGACATTCATAACGGTCCTGCTTACGTACTCAGACATAAATACTCACAGTGTGGCGAGAAGAGCCTTCAGAGCTGTCACTGGCTTCATAAACTTAATAAAAAAATGTCTGTAAATATAATAAAAAAAAAAAAAAAGGGAGATGAAATTATAGAAGAATTTAATGCATTAAGCAAAAATCATGCGCTGCTCTCGACAAACAAGTTACTATTTCCAGAGAGCCAGGCGTTTAAAATCAGCATAAATGTGACCAGAACTGTTCTCATCAACAGATAAACACGTGTACTGCGGGAGTTGTGTCTCTTTCTCACATTTTAAAGGTTTATCCAAAAAAAAGTGTGTTTATAACCCCGAGTACAAGTGAGCTTTAGACTAAAGGAAGTGTAATGTTTTATTTAAAGGCTACATACAAGTTGTTGGCTCTCAGACACGAGGCCTTGACACATGCAAGAAACAAACAAAACACTTGATTAATTCATGACGTCGCTTCAACGCAGCATTTGTTGTTCCTTTCGGAGCATTTTTTATTTTTATTTTTTGGTACTTCAGAAGCACATATTCAGGAACAAACTCACCGAAAATCGTCGTTTTTGTCGGATGTTTTGTGAAACGATGAGATACCGTTAAAAGATTAGTTTTTTCCAGCCAGTTTGGAGTGAAAACCAGTTGACTTGTCCAACATCTTTCTCTAATGACTAATGCGTCCCGTCATCGGCCTCCTTCTGAATCCTGTTAGTTACACTTTAAAGGAGCCCCACTCCTGATAATTAAAATCTCCGAGCCTCCCAATAATTACCGCCGGTTCCCTCTGCACTTTTCAATCGCACTTGTGGTGACATAATTCATTAGTGTTTGTCCAAAGAAAATGATTCAGAGTCTTTAAAGTGCTCCTCCATGCAGAATAGCTATTAAAAGCAACCATATGCACATATGCTCGGAGCGTTAAACGGTTTGTTGAAGTCAGTCGGGTTACAAGGGATGATAAACATAAATTATGACTAATACACTGCACCAGTGGCTTTTTCAAAAATAAAAAATTACTGACACAGGGAAACCACTTTGGATTCGCCACCGCAGCGCCGCAACACCCCTCCTTCCCTCCCCCCTTCCCTCCCCTACACACACACATACAAGTCCTCACCCCCTTCCTCTCATCTGTGTGGTGAAGCGAGGATGTAGGAAGCACAACACGAACGGCTCGGGCATCACCTTGAATATTCAGATGAGTAAGCTAATCGTTTATGCCTGGATACACCATTGTGATTACCTGACTCCTTTTGGCATCGCTTCTGAGCTCTGTGAAGGCGACGCGGGCGCCTTTTTTTAATTTTTTTCATTTGGTTCCATTAAAAAGTTTAGACCACACGATGAGACTTTATCGCTGAAGTTCACGCCATAGATTTCTACCAATAAATGATTTTTTTTCTTTCTGTTTTTAACAACCTGTGATTACTGTTCAAAGTGCAAACCAGCCTCCTTTTTGTGACAAACACCCTCAATGAAGAGTGTGTGTCTCCAACGACAAAAAAGAAAGATGGTTTACCACCTAACAGCTGGTGCAAATGAGCAAAATTTCAGTGACTTTTTACGCCAACGCTGTCACTCTGTGTGTGTGTGTGTGTGTGTGTGTGTGTGTGTGTTACTATGTGAACAAAGCTCTTTGATTTCACATCAACACATGAAAACACAAAACAGCGTATTATTTCTGCATTTGCACATTTTGCCCCCTTCTTCTTCTTCTTTTATTATTATTTTTATTATTATTGACATCGTTGTAGCTCTGATCTGCTTCTACCTTATAGAAATCATAAGAATGTACACTTACAAAAAATATGTTTGAATGTTAATTATGGCTGAAACGATTAATAGATGAACTGAGTTGAAAATGTTTGAGTGAAAAAAGTCAAATATTCTCCACTTCTCGTATGAGAGTTAATGCTGATTGGACAAAACAAATATTAACTTTGGGGTCTGTGAATCTATAATGGCCATTTGTCAGTATTTTGTCAATGATTAATTAAGACAGTAATCAGCAGATTTAACGTTGGAGTCTCACCTTTCCTCGTAGATCCAGTTTATTTTTTCCTTCTCACCTTGTTCAGCCAAATGCTGCTGAATTAGTTGTTCTTTATTATTAATGCTGACCACTCCTGCCGCCCCGCTCACACCTACGAGGTGAAAGGCTCCAGTTCACTGTGAACACAGCCTGATGTATTACCATACACCCGCCATTCATCACTTTGTTTCCTCTTTGTGTTTCTCCTTTTTTTTTTTTTTTTTTAAAGGGACCTGCAGGAATTATTAGCGGCTTAACACCGAGAGGCCCCTAAGTAGCTCTCGGGGTGTAAGCCTCTCTCCCAAGTCAAGGCCAACAGCATGCTGAGCCCCCAGCCCCATTCAGTGATAATGTACATGTCAGCAGGGACATGCAATGATCCCTCACTTCTCCATGCTAAATGATCATTTTCTTTCTTACACTCTGTCTTTCATTCAAGTAAATCCACTCCCCTACAAAAAAGAGAAGAAAAAAAACTCCCAGAAAATATTAACACGCTGTGGAACAATAGTCCTCAGAAAGCATGAATCAGCAGATGATTCCCAATTCCATGCACACAACAGGGGATTGTATTGAGTGTGTGTGTGTGTGTGTTAGGGTGGGTGGAGGGGAGCCTCTGTTAGCACCAACGCTCCCTTCCAACAAAATTCCAAACCCCCGGCATCAGTACGGAGCTTATGATCTGTGGGAAAGCCGAGGCGAGTTGCGGAGCCGTGGAGCACCTCGCCCGAGTCTCCAGACGGCCTGATTTGGGAACGCCGTGAAATCCGTGGCACCTCTCCTGGCTTCCTGGCTGAACGGCTGCCATATCTTGTGATGGACTGAGGCAGGAGAGAGCGAAGCAGCCAGGGATGAATACGGCTTAATCTTTACCCAGGCCACATGTGTGTGCATGATAACATGGTTGCTTTCTTCCTGTGCTGGGTTATTCTCCGCCAGCTGCCAGGTTAGCTGCCTCTCACAGCCGTGTTTCGTTGCGATATTTGCCCGCTGTAAAAAGAACTATTGCACCTAAGGTGGGGGCTAATGCATGTTTTTGGAATTGGCGGTAATTCCTGACACATTTCGAGAGACAGATAGGGTGTCTTATAGCAAATGACAATATATGTAAAGGCACCTAGCCCCCCACCACCACCACCACCTTTTTAGTTCCTAATATTTTATTTGTGACGAGCCTCCTTATGCAGGGATCGAGGTTATTTTTATAATTAAATGGCAGTATTATGATCAAAAGCAGCTAGACATGCAGCAAAAAATACCTACATACACGCTTAAAAGTGGAGGGATGCTATTTTTGCGGCGGCGTAGCATCGCACCCGGTTGCTATACGGGATGAATCTAGATCTGAATGCGTCTGCGCTAAACGATCGCTAATTTTTTCAGATTTTGATTGTGCTGAAGCCAGCCAACAGCTAACAAAGCATGTGAAAGCAGCTTTATCCTCCATTCTTTACCATTCACAAGGTCTGCGTTGTGTGTGTGTGTGTGTGTGTGTGTGTGTTGCATGCAGGTGCTCTTTACTCCATACATTCTTCCATCATCCACACAGACTTTTAATGCAATCACTCCAGCAGCTCGGTGTAAATTTCTCCTCCTTTTCTCTCCTCCTCACACAAACTTTCTCCCCCAGCCGCTCATCCGCCCGGCTACACAAAACCCATTTATTATGATTGCATTACCATAAATGATTTTATAACATCTGCTTGTCAATAATTATCGTACAAATTCCCGTGCCCTCTGACCCGTGCTCTGAATGAACCCCAGGTGTAAGCCACTGTCAGGCTAATGAGTAGCGCCACACTAGCACATTGTCCCCACGTCAGTGCACACAGCCATGCAGCCACTTCAATTAGAGCCCAGCGTGGGCCTTAATATTAGTCGAAAATTGAGGAATCGTGCGCTAATTGAAAACATTGGATTCAAGAAGTGAGAGGCTATAAGCAAATGGATATTTGATCTGATATCATGGAGGATGCACGACTGGCTGTTGATGGAGGAATTATTTTTGCAGATTATTTTAATTCTTTTTTTAATTTTTTTATTTCTCGTTTTATCTATTAATCGCTAGTTTCGGACGTGTTTTTGCACCAGCTGCTGTGTAATGTGAACAAACACCAGCTGAAAACAGTGACGAGTATTTATTTAAGATAAAGCAGAATACGAGGCTTTATTTCAACTTATATTTAGCATTTAAAAGTGTAAGCTATAAGCAGGAATAAGGACATTACATGCTTATTAATGTATTTGTGTATGAAGCATCTTTAACTGACAATATAATTATTTTTAATATAAAATATTTTTGTTTTGTTTAATTTGAGCTTTTCTTTTTTTTTTAATCTTTGATTTGTTTTCACTCTTTCTAAATGTGCAGCACTTTGAATAAACCTGCCCTGTACACGCGTATTAATGTTTGATAAAACACCACAAGCCTTTATGAATGTGTGCATTCATGTATGATTAAATATGATTACAACTGTGCTATTAATCATGCATTAACTCTTTATGGATGCTTCATAGGAGAAATTGTAATTTTTAAGAACTAAATTTGTTTACTTATAATGCTTATAATCATATCATAATCAACAAAATGTAAGTAAATATAAACACTTACAGTTTGTAATAAATTGACTATAATACAGTAATGATACTACTTATTAATGCTATAATAAGGGGTTAAAATAAAGTATTAGTTTATAATAGTATTGTACATTTTCTTAATTTTATTTTACTTTTTTTTGTTTATTTTTTGTAAATTAAAACTTTTATATTTATCGTTTTTGCTTTACCAGCATAATGAAACCTGTGTGTGTGTGTGTGTGTGTGTTACAAACACAGGTACAGTATATTAATTATATTTGAGCAGAATGAAGCTACCTGAGTTAGATGTTACACCAGCAAACAAACGACAACAAACACAATCGCAACTATTAAACCGTACAGCCGGTTAGGACCACTTCACCGCCTCGCGCTCACGTTTCAAACCATTATTCAAGCGCTCAAAGACGCTGAAGTGCATCGATCTCTTCCACGAGTCTGTTTCTCCCTGAACAGCAGTCGACTTGTTCTATAGCAGACACGACTGCCGTGTCGGACGCAGTCTTAATTGAAAAGTTAATTAACTTTTTGAAGTCATCAGCTGTCATTCCTGTAAATCAGACTCCGCCGCCCCCACCGAGACCAACTTTATATCAGTCTTAATGGCTGGGGACCCTCTGCTTGGCTACATGGGAACATTTGGTCATTGAAAGTAGCATTTATAGAGTATTGTTTAATTAAAGTTAAATTAAGAGAACTGTATGCAGAATTTAATTTCTGGTATGAATTATTGGGGAAAACAGAGTGCAACTCGGATAATCAAACTTTTCATTATCCTCTCCTCCCTCCTGAGGTGCCTCGGCTGGTTCTTCAGTTGATGACTCCCAAAACATAAATGAGAGGAAGCGACCCACCATGCACTGCATATCCACAAGATTTATCTCATAAATCAGCTTCCTTCTGTCGCGTATCTTTTGTTTTTGTTGTTTTTTTTTAAAAACAAAGGCTTCGACTTGCAGCCGCGTCTGGAGCAGATAACTGCCTCAAAAGTTATCGCTGATATTTGAAACTCTGCAGGCATCATAAGGGCAACCATGAGAATCTAAATTATCATATTATCATATCTCTATGATATCAGCCGTCTGGGTAAACCAACAAATGTCTAAGAAGAAATACTCATCCTTTATTGTCTTCTAAACTCCTTTAAAGACGCACTGAAATATGAAATATACATTTTTTCCTTGTGGACATTGTTAAATTGTCTCTTATTATGTGCAAAAATATGTTTTAAAAGCTATTTTTTTTGTAGTACAATCCCTCACTTTTTCTCTCTATAAAACATTTGAATATTTATTACTCATCTTGAACACAGACATACAGATTTATACGATCTAGATTGATTCATTGATTGATTTCTATTAAATTCACCTTCATGATGTATTTCAGTATAAACTCATCACATTACTGAAACCACAGATATACTGTAGCTTTAATTATATCTTATATTGTAGTAATCCATCCATATTTCTTTCTTAATAATAGTCTTCTAACTTTTTATTCCCACAAAACAAAAGAAAAAATCACTGTACGCTTGACTCCAAACTTCAGAGAACGGATCAGACCTGATAACTGTGTGTTCATAGGAAGGTTCCTGGTATTATGTCATAGTCATAATTACAGGGAATTAGGAGGCAGGATTTTAAGTAACTATCAGTTGATTCATTCCAGTAAATACAGACCAGACATACAATTCAAAATGTATGGATTATAACGCTTCCCCAAAATAAATGAATGTGACAACTGCTTATAAAACCAAATAGTCGCAGCACATTTTTTCTTTTTCTTTTTTTCTTCCACTGTTGTTAAATTCACCAGGATCCGATGCAACCAGCCCGCCGCCGCCGCCTCTCTCTCTTTAAAGGTTGTGAGGAGACGAATCCTCTCGTGTTGTTTCTTGGGGGGTCAGCGCAGGTTTAATTGATTCTCCTTCTCCCTCCGTCTCTTATTAGGGCCACAGCGTCTCTCCATGGGAACTGCTAATTGGCTCTCCCCTGTGGCCACTTGGAGAAGCAGACAGACGTGGCCCGATAGACACTTCCGCCGGTCCACAGGGACGCTGGTGGATGAGAGATTCACGCGGCTCTACGGATCTGCTTTCTTTAGAGACGTTACAGTCCGACGTTTCCCTCTTCCACCATCTGGACGCCAGATTTACAGGCGAAGACGTCGCCTCTGTATGTTCAGACTGGTGTGTGTGTGTGTGTGTGTGTGTGTGTTATTGTACTTCCATCTTGGACCTTGAATTTGAGGACATTTTTTTTTTTTATAAAGAAAGCACATTTTCACCAACATTGGGACATAAATAACTAATTTTTCTGATCATCCAACATCAGACTGTATTTTGGGGATGAAGATCTGTCTGCTGATTGGTTAACAACCTGTTGGACGTCACTGATTGGAGAAAAGGAAGTTGACGAGTTACGAACGAGCTTGTGGCGTCTTTTGTGTTTTCATGTTCAAAAAAAAAAAGAATAAAAACTCTGAATAGCTTAAATATACAAATTTTGTGAACACGTTTTTGAAAGTTGAGTTGTTGATGTTGAAAAGTGACAAACAGATGATGGATAATTTTAGGAAATTGAGAATATCTTCGGACTATTTTGGGATATGAGAGTTTTTACAGCTTCTTGGACATTGTCGATGAAAGAGTGAAGAACTGGTTTTAAGGTTAAAAATGTGTGTGTAACTTTACAGCCAGTGAAGGTACTCAAAGATACGATGAATGCAAACGTGTGAGAGAGATAGAGAGTGATAGTGTGGGAGTACATAGGATGATTTAAAGGTCGTGTGTGTGTGTGTGTGTGTGTGTGTGTGTGTGTTGTGGGCATGGCGTGTGTGTGTGTGTGTGTGTGTGTGTGTAGCATGTAGGTGTAAAGGAGTTGGTTTTATTTAAGAGGTATTGTGAGAATCCTGTTGCATGTGTGTTTATTTCATTTGGGAATCGTGACTGTCGTGTTTGTTTGTTTGTTTGTTTGTTGTGTGTGTGAGTGTGTGTGTGTGTGTGTGCCTCTCAGATTAATGCACGCTCATACGTGTTGTATGAAACTGCCCGTGTATTTGTTGATTTTTCTTGCCCGTATGCGTGCGTGTTCGTCTAACTGACCTGGATTTTTGTTACTCGGAAGTGAAGATGAGCAGATTGGCAGCAAACTTTCACCTCAGTCGTTCTTCTTCTTCTCTCACTTCCCTTCAACCACAAAGACACAAAAGAAGATGTTGAGTTTATTCCATATCAAACTGAAGTTTACTCGAACCCAGCCTGTGCATCCTGTCTGTGCTCGATATATAAAACGTTTCCTCGAATATGACATTTAAAGCTTTTTTTTTTTTCTTTTTTTTTTTTAGGTAAACTTTTGTAATGGAGCTGCTGGAAAAGCAGTGCAGGATTTTTTATTTTTTTTTCTTCTCTCCGGTCAAACAGATTTTTCTTTGAGCAACAATGCAACACTGAGAAAAGAAAATGGTTTCGTATGCGCATGCTGAGATATTCTCACGGTGTTGAGAGGCTGAGGATGCAAAATTTTTACAGTAACTTGAATAATATCAAAACATTCACACCGTTCTGACTCAACACGTACAAGTGGCTAAAACTTAATCTTTCACTCGCTTTGTTGTGGCACATTTTTAATGAAATGCCCCAAATTTACCTGAAGTATTTGTCACCACTTTTTCAGTTTCGTTTTTTGTCGACCATGAAACGGAAATCAACCGAGAGTAGAGGTTTTCCACTCTCTGCTCTTACACCATCAAAACATCTTCAATAACAAACAAACCTGCATTTTTTATTGTGGTTTAAATATCGAATATACTAACACTGTTAGAGCAAAAGTTGCACAAGGGAGCTTCTCTATAGAAATGGTTTTTAAAAAAAGATATTGAGCAACATCCTGTGCAAAGAGAGAAAAGAAAAAAAAGGAATCATATCAAAACTCACCAGTCATAATGGTTGTAAAACCACAGCGAAGGTACTATAACTGTGCAGGAAGAGTGGAATTGAAAATGAATCAGGCGTGAAGTTTTTTTCTCAGCGTGAGTACAGAGAAATCACAGTGGATTTCTAGCGAGAGCCCGGGAGTCAGGATTAGCGTTTGAAGGCTAAATGGTGTTATCGGTTCTGATTAAAGGAGCATGTACGTGGTACTCGCTCCACCTCAGAGACAGCCATGGATGTCAATAGGGCTAATTGGCTCATTAGGCCAGGTATTTAACTGTGCTATAATCATTCTGTGTCATCACTTAAGCCCTGGTGGAGCACGAGGGGCTCTGGCGATTGAATACCACCACCACACACCCCCCTCTAACCTCTGAAATAATCTGAGATATGAGATGGAGAGGCTTCCTCTGCAGGGAGAGTGCAGCCTGCTTCATAAATTCATCTTGTGCTGTGTGGTTTTTTATTTGAGCTTTAAGGAGAATTTAACTTTTAACTAACAGCAGATAGATGAGAGGAAGAATAAACACTAAAGGATGATTTAGGCTGGACTTTGTTGTTCGAGTGACTCAGATTGTTAACATATAATGAATTACTAAAAAGACGCACTGACCGGACCTGTAACCTTTGACCTTTCTGACTATAGTAACAAAAATACATGAGCAGTCTTTCATATAAAACCTGATACTTGTCTTTCAGTGATTATAGTCGATAACCCCGAGGTTACAAATACCCTGAAGTTTCTCTTCTCGTACGTCGGGTACGAGCTAAATGCATCAAAAATGACTTCAGCGAGTGTGAGGCGGCACAAACAGTGATTAATTACGACGATTTCTGGTAGTATAACAAAGCAAAACAGAAACGCAATAAAATTCTACCGTGACTTAAAATCACTTTTAGTTTTTTTTCTGTGAGAGGCAAAAGTGTTTCTGTGAAGCTGAAGATGATTAAAACGTACAAGACGCAGCTTATAACCCCCACAAAAGATTAATAGTAGTGGACCGCACTGAACCTCAGGTACAGGATGATTAGAGGTCTAGAGAATAAGTCTTTAACACACAACACACCACACATGTCCCCAATCCCAGTCATGAAAATCAAATAAAATGAATCCTTGAACACGATTAAAGATTTTTATCTCCTGACTGGAACAAGCTCTGTCCCGTTACGATGTCTAAATCCATTCAGCTCAACTTTATTTATACCACTGCAAAGTTGATGCAAAATGCTGCACTGACTAGTGATGGATGGAGATAAAAAAAAATACATGAAGCAGAAGGTAAAAGTGGACTCAACACGAGTCAAACTCAAGAAGTTAGAAGCCGTTGAAAGGCAATAAGTGAACGTATGTGAACGTATGTAAACCATTCCTGGAATAAATTGGACATAACTGCAAACATTTCTAGAAGAGACGAATACAGACGCTTTTAACTGTTCCTTTGAAATTGGTTCAGTGATCCGATACGTGACGAAGTCAAATGAAAAACAAAACTGAAACAAAACAGAAAAGTTGAGACCAAACACATCGTCCCACTTTGTTTGTTTTCCCGTTTGCACAGTTCCACACGTCCGTTGGAAGCTGGTGCCATCGCTGCTGTGGTCTGTGCTTAAAGGAGGGAGGAAGGGGGAGGAGAGGGGAGGGAAGGGGAGAGGGGAGAGGAGGGGGGGAGTCCTCAGGGCCTGTGGAGGCTGGCATGGCGCTGACCACGCCGCCGTTTCCTCTGAAAGGAATGTCTGGTGTGGCATCAGTCACTGCTGGCATTCTGGAGATGGTCTGCCAGTCCCTCATTATTGTGCCACCGACACACACACACACACACACACACATTAAAACAGAAACGCATCACACTCGGCTCCCACCCTGTGCATGGCAGTGATAGGCAGAGGACGAAGAGTGCACATCCTTATCGACGCCAATCCAGATGAACCTACAGACACGCTTCCCCAACACCCCAGTTCCCACTCGCTGCACAGTTGGCCACCATTAGCCTTCCTTTAGCTATGACAGTCCTAAGGCTAAGAGGGGAGGGAGGGAGGGGCACCGCTGCCAAGGTGCTCCCCTGATTTGCTACATTTCCCAGGGCTACGGGGCCTCTAGGCTTACTGGCCCATGGAGACATAAGCCCCGGCCTCCCCGGAGGCTCTCGGCCAACCCAGACGCTTGGCATGGGCCGAACCGCCCAATGGGAGCCGTCCAAGAGCCGTGGATGGCTATGATACGTTTCCACCGAGGGCAATTTCAATCATGTGGAATTTCGATGGATGAAAGGAATGTGTTTTGCTGGGGGTGGACTGAACGGGAGCGATTCAGGCTGCCGCGTTTAACCCCCCACCCCGCACCCCACCGTCTCATAGCAGATGTAAGAAAGAATCCTTCATCAACATGTTAGCGGATCGAGGAAAACATAAGAAATGTAACCAATAGAAATGACTATAAATATGTTTTCTCATTGATACCGACCGCTTTGTATCTACGCAGATAACCTGCCAACACCTCAATACAATGGAGATGAAGTTGTGTTGCTCAAAACACAAAACGATGTAGGTGTGGCTGCTCAAACATCCTGACGGAAAACGATTGATATTAAAACCTTTGATTATATTAAATGACATTTCTGAAATGATTTTTATATCTGCGTTTAAGTTTAGGAAAAAAAGAAAAACATTGAAATAATTGGTTGTTTGGATGCAAACTCTCGTCTATGTAAAGTCAAACATCATCCTGCATCACATCTCAACATCTTCTCTTCTTCTTTGCTACATCAGGTCGACTCTCGAGGGACGGCTGCGACCTGCAGGCTGACGGGACAGATGGAGGCAGCTGGAGCGTAAGTAGTTAATGACAGCACGGCCACTTTGTTTACTGTAAAAAGTAATCGGTGAGCAGCCACATAAAGTGAAACTCTCTTATTAGTTTTGTCAAAGTAATACCATATATCTGCAAGAAAAACAAGCTTATTTAATACTAGACTTACTCAGATTTTAGAAAACACATTTGATCATATTTATCAATATATATTCTGATCAAAACTCGCCCGGTGTCACTTTTATTTTATTTTTTGCAATTAAAAACTCAGAAGTCTCCCTGCTACATATTAAATATTCGTCCTAAATTTGCATTAAGTTGCTGATACGTACGTTGAATCATTCAAGAGATATTAAGCTGCACAAAAACATGACAGAGATCTTACTAAACTGCTGTATCAATGTTTCAGCTCTTTATAGGTGTTGTGAACCTTAAACATTATCAATAATTTACAGTTCATGCTCACAGGCTGACACACTGTCATTCATAAAAGATGTCACACACCACCACACCCCCCCATCGAAGGGTTAAAGTCACACTGATGAAGGATTACGGTAATTTTTAATCTCGACGTGTTGTTTTTTTTTAATTCACTGACTACTCTGCCCTGATGGTTTTGATTAATACAGCCAGGAAGTGTTTGTGAGCAAGACGTATACTGTGATTCATCTGCAAAATAATCCAATCATTACCAACTTAATGACGGAGGGGGGGGTGAAAAATGATGCGAGCCCGCTGCGGCTCCCCAACATGCATCAGGGCCCCACCGACGCAGAGGATTGGAGGCCCCACCTGTCACAGCGATGCAGTAATTGCATTGTGGGCTCTCTCCTCTCCTCGGCTAGCGCTCCTCTCTTCCCCATCCGCCGCCGTTCAGCTGCGCAGACAATGCTCGTCTTAATGAAGCCGTCTGACGAGGTGGCAATTACAGACTTCAGTCACTGTCACCGGGGGCAACCAGGGATGGGGGTGGAGGGTAAGGAAGGGGGAGGGGGCGGAGGATATCTCACCCCTGAGGGCTTCTTCACACCCGCTGTGTTGCGCTGGATGGTGGGGTGGCTAAGCTGCTGTCAAAGGCAACTTGAGAGTGTGAGCTGGATTAGAGGTTCACTGTATGAGTGATTGTTAGAAATGAAGTGATGCATTGCAGCATGTGGAGATATGTCTCCCCGGATTGATGGATGATCCAGTGACACTTCTGTACACTTACAAATGAAGTGGGGTTTTTTCTTGTTTTTTCCCCAAGTCTGCTTAAATCTGTTGTGTTAAAGGGTCAGTTCTCCCAAATAATCCTGAACCCGACCAGATCAACAATACTCTCCGTATCTCTTTCATCCGTGACCGATTCAAAGGCCACACATCGATTCTTCTGCGTTTTTTTTTTTCTTTCCTCTGTACAGTAGGAATAGGAGACACCATGTTCGTTTGCTGCTGTGAGTTTGATCCCCTCCTCCTCTTGTTCTCATGTTCAACCGGAGTCGAACATTTGGTTGTTTCAGGAGTTTCCTCTGAGTCCTCAAACTCTATACAAGTGCAGCAGTGATAACTCTAGTGATATCTCATCATGCATCTGCAGTAATTTTGGTTTTATTTGTCCAGGTTCGTAAATATCTGTCTCTGATCGGTTTCTGCCACCACTGCAACACAATGAACCATTTATTCCATAGAAAGCAGTTTGAATGAAAAGCGTTGAGTGAGTTCGGTGGGCTACTGTGTGTGTTACTGATACGTTTCTTGTATACGTCTTTGTTTACGCAGTGAGTACTATAAACAAAATCCCATTGTTAGTATTTGGACGGTGGCAGAGATCTTAAAAACCTGGACAACACAACCCAAACTTCATGAATCATGTGTAACAGTAGTATGAAATCTATTTTTTATTTTCTATGTGGCTGAACTGATTTAATCTCCATCATTGAGGACAGTGGTTTGGGTTCATTGAACATAAGAGGGGCCGGGCATCGAACCACCAACCTTGTGATTAACGGACCTCCTGAGCCTCGACTGCCTCTCAAAGCTTCAGACACACCAAACTAACGCTTTGTGTTGAATTATATTGTCGTTTTTCATCTTGTAATTGGTCCAATGGTGTTTTTTTTTTTTTACATTTGTTCCTCATTATCCAATAACATTAGCTCGCTTTATAACAAAATTAAAACAGCGCCAACAGTGTGTGTGTGTGTGTGTGTGTCAAATTGCACACACAGGTGTCATTATAACTCAGTCACCAGACAATAAGTTAACGTAAATTTTTAACCTACCTGTTCGGTCTTCACTTGTACAGCGACAGACGTTAAGAACACAATTAGGTTAGCCGGGTTTTGCTTATAAAATGTATGCAGAATTAGATTTTCCCGTGGCTGCAATGTTATCGAAAAAGTCATGGTGGCTAAAAGGGAAATGTGCATAAGAGGCTTAAAGGCATCCCAATTCTTAATGGTGATGTGATGGATGCACCGGTACAAAACGGCATCACAGGCCTGGATAAATGGTTGAGTACAGATATAGCCCTGTTAAAAGATAGATACAAGCAGCCTCTGTGCTCCATATTAATGCAACACAGTGAACTCAAATACAGGTATGAAATATATGATAAACGGCTGCCAGAAATATGTATTTTAGAAGACGTTTATATAGAGTGATTAATATTTAAAAGATAAGGATTGCGATTTTCTATATTTTTCGTATTGTCGACGGATCTCTAATACAGAGCCGAACCAACAAAGCCTGATATATCTTATTCCTCCGTAGCCGTAGAGCACCGTTGTTTCCAAAAAAACTATTAAAAAATACGATCCACACTGTTGCACGTGGTTACCGTAGTGTGTTTAGTAACAGCGATACCGTACTGGAAACACACACAATACCTACAAGCGTCAACTGATTGTTGGCTTTTCACAGTAATAAAATACATCTTGAATGTAAACCTGCTGTACACTGTTGACACCTGTGTGCTTAACTTTCTCCACGCAGCAGTTTGACACCGCCGCGCCTCTAAAGCGTCTCTCACTTGGACAAAAAAAAGTTAATTGAATCAGAGTCTTAATGCGACGCTTCACTGTTTTGATGTTTCCAATGATGCTTAAACTTCGTGTTAATAAAGTAGTTCAGTCCACACACACACACTACGACACAGATGTGCCTTGGTGACTACATATGTTGCCATGGTTACATCATGCCTACCTACCCTATATAATTATGTGGGATACCATGACGTGGTTTTTCATCAAAACAAAGTCTCGTAAATCCATCCTTCATCCCTTCTTCTTACCTTTTTTTTTGCATCTTTATTTGAGAAAATATCACTATTCTTACTCTACTTTAAGAAACGGCAGTAAGCAGCAGAGTAATCTAAAGATTCCCAACTCTACTTTGTGTTATTGGATATTTTCACCAATCATCCTCAAAATATTTATATTCTTTGTCTGCGGTTTGTCTTTTAGAGTTTAGAGAAAAATAAGTATATTTCCACCACCT
Source organism: Pampus argenteus (assembly GCA_036937835.1). NCBI lineage: Eukaryota > Metazoa > Chordata > Actinopteri > Scombriformes > Stromateidae > Pampus > Pampus argenteus. The sequence goes on along the minus strand of CM072865.1, from coordinate 22,508,138 downwards.
GGTTTCTTTCTGCCTCTACTCTTCGGGAACGTTAATGACAGGTTGTTAAGTATCTTACAGGTACAGGCTCAATTTAATTAAATATGTAGTTTTAAACTGTTTTACCATTTTACTGCCATAATATTACCAGACATCTGTGTTTCCCTTAACAGATTTAATACCAAAGCCTATGAAACATCTACCTGATCACGTGACGGTATAAACTCACAGTGAGCCGTTAGCGCTGCGTCTGCGGAAACGTCGATGGTCCGTATGAAGCCATGAAATGCTACGAGCTAATCTGCACCCGGTACGGTGGGCTACTGTTATATATTTTACATAATCTCTCTGTTTTTTGTTCTCTGTGGTGGCACCACATGGTGATAGGTAGTAACTGCAGGCCTCGAAGTCGCTACCGACACCTGGCTTCGTAATAACCGTAATACTGCAAATGCCAGGACGTTTATTTAAAAGAAACTCTTCCAGACTCTTGACTTTAAGTATTGTGCAAACACAAACTTAATTGTAGTTTAATGCAGAAATGAAGTAACGTTTCAGGTTTTGCAGACTGTTCAGATGATGCAGGTCCATACAGCGTTTGCACAAAATGGGCTCGGCCTATTTTATTTTATTTTATTTTATTTTTTTTACGGGAAGCTTAAACGGATCCTTTAAATGAACCAAACTCAGTGAACTGTTACTCGACCTTTTTAACAAACTATTAAAAGGCCTCCTTAGTTTGAATTGGCATTGACCCAATAACATATCAGAGCCATATTACTTGCAGTGGCTCATCAGTATCCCTCAGACAGACATAGACAGACCATTGTTTTAAATAGCATAGGGATGTCGAGGTTGCCTGTGATTGAGTAATGAGTGTACGATCAAATTCAGGAGACGTGGAGGGCAGACAAAGTTCAAACTTTAACTGAGTTTCTGCGTCTTTGTGCTACTAGTTTCCTCGACTAAGTAGTTTGAAGGAGTAAATCATATTTTTTTTTGACATGAGGTTTACACTTAATGGTGAATTTGAAATGACTCAGAGTTAAAATCCCCCTAAAATATTAGCACGCTCACTTACTTTAGTTTCTCTCTCATCTTTCTCTGTCTCTGTTGGTGATTCATCTTTTACAAGTTGGTGAAATTTCCCTGTAGCTTTCCACCTGGTTACAACTGACAGCTGTAGCTAAATTCCACCCACATATCTCACACTAAATTACCAGTAATCAATCTGCTATTAGTTATCACCTTTACACTCTGACACTCCGAGCTTCATTTGCTCTTGACAGTCACCACTAAACTGTGATTGACAAACTTCTGAAGTGGACCTGAAACGTCGCCGCTGGCACTCCCATAACTCATACGAAAACCCTGCAGCTCGCCGCCGAGGTGTGCGGTAGTGTGTAATAGGCACTATTAATAAAGCCAAGCCACGCGCGACTCGACTTTCTCTCCGCAGTCGCCTCTCATGGCTGACTCCTTACCGGGGATTCAGTTGTGTGAGTTTGGATCAGTCTAATCACATTTGTTTAATTAAGCACAGCTAATAGACTCTCCAGGAGATACGGTGTCTCACTGTGACGGCAGCGGCTGCATTGTGATGCATGTCAAACACAGACGCCTGGTATTGCTGCGGCTCCTGTGGCTCCGTGTTAGTTGATGTCCCCGACGTTCAGAACACGTTCGCAAGCTTGACAAAGTAAAGCTGGAGGTTAAATGCTGAAGGTGACACAAGGTAGCCGCGCTCGCCGTATGCAGGCCGCATCATTCTTAAAGGTGACGTATCGTGCTTTTTGTGATTTTCTGTTTTGTGATTTTTTTTTATATACTTAGTCAAATTTCTAAAAAAATGCATCCTGTAAGTCAAAAGTCGGGGCTTCAGTCTGCTCTGATGTTGGTTTGAGTTTTTTCGGCCGTCGCCATCTTGGATTTTTAAACCCAGAAGTGACTATTTGGGCGAGCAGGCAGAGCTGTTCCTAATGCTAACTGCTAGCTTGGTTACCATGGTGCATTTACAGTCTATGGTTAAGTGCGGTAATGCTAATGCTGAATTTTGTGAGCAAAAAACGTGAAAACTTTTTTTTTTTTAGTACAGCCGCACACTGTACGGGACTTTTTTGGTCTCGTGAACTGAAAACACAGTTTACACACAGTGTACTCCTAATCTAATCTGGGTTTACAATACGTAACGTACATAACAAGGGTTGTCTCCTCAGCCTCAAGTGGCCATTTGACGAACTGCAGTTTTCGGTGCTTCGGTGTTTTCTTCATTTTTCAGCCCCTGATGTTGATGCTTGGACTGAACTGACTCTGCATAAAGAGTTAGTATAAGATACATAACGCATATTTTAAACTGTAAATCATGCAAAGATAATCCTATAGAGTGCTTTCTATAACACATACTGTGAGGGCAACTTTGAAAGATATACACTTAATTTGACCTCAGATGAACTTTTTTGATACTTTTTGGCACAAAAAAAACAAATATTGTGGATTATGTCCTACCTCACTTCATTGAAGATGAGAAACATCAGCATCCTTTCTCAGAATCAGCTGTCCTGTCAACAACCGCCATATTTTTCCATCCCTGTAAGACTTCTCATTCAAAAGATCACTATAGATAAACAGTAGTTCACATATATATATATACACAGTGGGTGTTTTATGTGATTTAAACAGCTGCCTTTGGAGACTATGTTTTCACCCAAGAACTCAAGAGAAGAAGAAAAAGTAGGCCTGAAGCGTTAAACATATATGAAGAAAGACAGCTGACTTGAGAACTTAGGAAGCCTTTTGAGAACCACGACAGCATCAGTCATATGTTTACATTCGAGTGACAAATACCTCAAACGGCCGTAAAGAGTTATGACTGTAGTCGGGAGCCGAGGAGGAAGTGATCTGAAGTCTGCAGACGGAGGATGAGTAGACCAACAAAACCATGGACTCTGTGCGTTTCCTGTTTTCTACCAACGGTCATTACTTAACCATAACCAAGCAACGACAACAACGAAAATTACATTAAAGAAAGAAATGTCTTCCCAATAATCACTTAGATTTAAAGCAACAGTTGATACGTATGATTAAAATTGTAATCCTCTGTCCTCCTTGGGATCAGTAAAGCCTTATTTTATCCACCATGTGACATGAATTCACAAGCAGGTCTCACCAATGTAAACTCTCAGCTCGAGCTATAGGATTAAAAGTGATCCTCCGCTGATCCACCTGATGATAGGACTTGATTTAGTTTGTGGTCAAGAGGGAAGCGTCTACAGATAATGGTAGGGTTTCATAAACAGTAAGTTAAAGGCCCTCGCTGTGTGATTGACAGGTGATGCCTGCTGAGGGTGTTGCAGAAACGCTGCAGAATATACCTGAAGAACATAACCTGCAACTTTCCACTCACGCAGACACAGTCCTCTAACATCTGGGCTGCTGATATCCGTGTTCAGCTGACGCTCTCCACACGCTATAATGTACTAAGTGACATTAAGCGGCTACAGCTGATGGGAAGAGTTCACACCAGACAGTAATTACACTTCGGGGCTGTTTTCTTTCACCCAGCTGACTGACATCCCATTAACAGCTGTAGGCGTGTGCGCTTTGGAAGGCGCCGCCGTGGGTCAGCTTTTATTCTTCTGATTGGCTCTCATCTCCACTGTCCTCCTTGGCAGCGCGCAAATGAGGATTAATAGTGTCTCATTCGAGTACTTCTGTTCGGGGAAAAATCATGAATTCAAAGAGGTGGCGAGGAGAAAATCCATCGCTTACCTCGGATAAAGCCGGTAGACAAACTGTTAGTCATCTCAGGAATCCTTGTTAATCTTTAAAAGGTGAGCAATGATAAAAAAGATCTACTGAAGAAAGTTGCAAAGACAAACCACAAGACTAGAGCAAAAAAAATAAAAAAAAAATAAAAAAACTGGATGAGCATTCCAGATTTAGACGAGACGTCTGTCTTTTAGCTCTCGGGCATCTTTCTGAGACAAATTACTTTCAGTAGTCAATAGCCTGTAATTAAAATATACCCACTTGATAGAGAGGCAACAGTGTCTCTCTATTTAGTTATGGGTTGGAAAGATTAATTCTGGGGTGTATAACCCTTGTAATTTTCCAAGTGCTGTTTATTGTTTTCAGAGAAGGGGGAAAAAAAAAAGGTGCAGACGATTGAAAATGTCTCAGCTTTAAGGTCTGCTTTGATTTGTTTACACTTCACACACATTCGGTTTCTCTTTTTTTTTTGTGCCTTACATGTGGCTCTTTTATGCTTCATCAACATAGATGCGCATTAACAATTTGCATTTACATCTTGGAGCTCATGCACGGCTGCACGCACTAATAATCTCCTCTGTGTTTGAATGCAGAGGTCAGAGATTATTTTTATTTTTTATTATTATTATTTATTAATCTACAGATTTATAAATATTGACACGACCTGCCGGATTACAAAACCCAAAAGCATCAGCACTGTCTCATGGATAGAGGTCATCATCAGCTGCCCTCTTCTCCTCTCCTCTCCTGCTACACATCTTAAAATGAGACTCACTGGTCCCCCTTGTGGTCAAAGTGAGAACAGCAGCACATGTGAGCTTCAGAGGCAGCAACATGAACTGTTGGATATAAAACACAGGCTGCGTTTAAAAAAAAATCACCAGCTGTTGTCCGTAATGATGAAAACATTCCTAACTTAGCATGAATTTATAATTATTCACAAAGCAAATCTTAAAACTCTGTACTGGAACTTTTTCATTTCCCATTCAGTTTCCCAAGAGAGACGTGGAGTCATGAATCATATGCAGAGATTGTGTCTGTGTGTGATTATTTTTTTTTTATTCTTACAAAAAAAAAAAAATTCAGATGTTTCATAATGAAACTTTTGTGGACACCTAAAACCACAACAAAAAGACTTTTCTGAGAAGTATTTCTACGTGTCAGCTTCCGATAAAGACTCTGTATCCTCTCTGATAAATAAGCTCACCGTGGACAATCACAATCACTCTCATGATGTTTTCAGACCGAAACCTTTTCCTCGGCTCTCCGCTCCTGTTGTCTCGTGTCTGCTTCTTTTAGCTCTTTTCTTTTAGTTTCTTTTTTTTTTTTTTTTTGCCCCCCTTTCTCTTCCGCTAATTCTATTTTCAATGGGACGTGTAAATTAAGTGTAAATGTAAATGGATCAGTGTGTTATTTATGCTAAACCTGGTAAGAGAAACACATTCATATTGTAAGTAAACAGCTGCATTACCTGTGGGCTCCTGCACACCTGCTAGTGCAGAGCAGTTTGGCTGTGTGCAGATGCAAACTGTCAATCATTTCACACACACACACACACACACACAACAAATGAGTATAAATGTCTGCAAGGGCACACATAAACTCAAAAATACACATGACACAAATGTGCATGCAACCCACAATCTGCAATGCAAACACACATTATAGGCTCACATATGTATGTGCATGGGAGCAACACACACACACACACACACACACATGAACTAAAAGGCAGAATGAGTTAAGGAGAAAATGTTCAGCCGTGCATGAAGATAATTCATTTTTCTCTTATTGTAGGAAGCATTAATGTAGCAGGGATCAGCATGGAGAGACGTTTCTCTCTTCATATACTGTGTAATGTCTTCTTCATTTAGACTCTTTAATTTAATTTAACACTGTCTGAAACTTGAAATTCTCCCGTCTAATTTTGCACTTTTCATTCATCATACCAGTCAATCCAGTTACAGCTGGAAATCAATGCAAACAGCACAGATACATTTAGACAGAAAAAGTTGTTGTTGTTGTTTTTTGTTTTCTCCTCTGTGATTCAGCTTCAGGCTCAAACACGTCCGAGAAGAAACACAGAAAACAACTGAATATTCTGCTCTTCACTTAAATGTTGTAAATTTACATTGTTTAGCGTAATTGTATTTATATATATATATATATTTTTTATAGGCCTGTGGTGTGTGTGTGTGTGTGTGTGTGTGTGTGTGTGTGTTGGCCGGACTTGAACTAAGTTGCAGGAGGAAAAGCAACAGCTGCACTGATGAAGTAAACCGTACGTCTGCTTCAGTAATGATGCATTAAGAAGCTTCACTGCTGAATAGTCAGAATAATAATTATTCCAACACTAAAAGCCTCGTTTTAAATTGGAGAAATTAATTGAAAAAATAGCTTTTGGGCAAAAACACAGAGAACAGACTGCAGCATTAGCTTCTTTCAACAAGCATTGTTCAAACTTAATTATTCCTCCAAACTTTTTGTTTTTTAAACAAATCAACCCATCTGCTTTAATAAACGTCTCTTTCTATATGAGTAGGATCATGTGATGTATGCAGGACTATATGTGTTCATGTTGAGCTCAGGTGTGCGGGGAGAGGAGCTGGCAGGTAGCCCTCAACGCGGAGCAAGACGCACGTCGCTGCGCGCAACCCACTATTTACCAGACTTCTTCTTCTTCTTCTGTTTCTTCTTCTTCTGCATATTCTTCTTCTTCTTGACATGCAAACATGTGGCGTGTAAATATGAAAATGAATGAGTGTGAGAGCTCTCCTGGCAGTGACTCCTCTCTCGCTTCCTTCCTCCCTCCCTCTCTTTCTCTCTCTCTCTCTCTCTCTCTTTCTCTTTCTCTCTGTCTCTCTCTCTCTCTGTCTCTCTCTCTCTCCGTGTCCCCGGAGAGCGGCGCGTCGGAGAGGAGCGGCTGTAAAAAAGAAAAAAACAAAGTGGGGCAATGAGACAAGCTGCGCCACAGCTGGCAAATCATCGATTTGAGCATCAGAAACGGGGAGGGGCGGTTCGTTTACCTGCCACCCTCTCAAAGCAGCCCTCCTCACATGCCGCTACTCTCCTCTGCTCTACTTCACCTCCGCCGCACGCAGCGCACGGTTGCTCACATTTCTGCGCTCCATCCGCCGTGTTGCGCTCCACAACTTCAACCACCGCCGGTGCTGTTTGGAGCACAAGACTCCCCCCTCCTCCTCCTCCTCCTCCTCCTCTTCCTCCTCCTCATCCGTAGGACTTTTGACTTTTTTTTTTTTTTTTATAAAAACCAAACATTATTTTTTTTGTTCCTCCCACAGACCAGTCGCCTATTTTTGGATCTCTCGTCGTGGAGCGGTGACAAGAGGTTGCTCAACTTTTGATGGAAAACAAGAAGTCCGGCGACTGCTGACTTTAAAGGTACGATCCTCTAATATCTGCTTTTATTCTGAAGTCTTTTTCTGTCACGTTTCTTTACTGCATGACTCGGAAATAACGCGTCTGCTCGTATAAAATATCCTAAATAAATAAAATATAATATAAAAATCACTTAAAACGGACCGAAACGTGTCTGCAAGGATTTAATAAATAAAATACTGACTTATAAATGTCATAAAAACGCACTTTTTTTTTTTTTTTTTTTCATTTAATTGTAAAAGTGCAGAAACAGGCCACGTTAACAAGCGAAGCACTCGTGATATTTAAGTTCATCTAATCAGTTTAACAAGTTATTCAGCGGAGGAGGAAGAAGTGATGCTGCCATCGCTGCTGCTGACCTGATGAACTGAACCAAACATAGTATATTATTATTATTATTATTATTGATAAATAAAGCTGCTTAGATATATATCATTTTTTATAAATACTTTTTTAACAGGCCTTTATAATAAAGTAAATGTGTCTATTAGAAATGCTGAAACCGTCCATCCACTTTTCTTTTTATTAAGACATTAGATCCACTTCATTTATTCTCTCCATACACTTATTATTTAACTACTTGCTCTATATATATATATATTTATATATATATATACATATATATAAATCAAATACAATCCAATAAAAATGAAAGCTTTGACGAACTGACAGAGAAACCAACGGTTAATGAATTTATTGCTCACTCTGTGCATGACTTGGTGTGAGGCAGTCAGATAGATGTGATGATAACGAGATGCTATAGTAATGCTGTTTGGTCTGCCTTGTGGCTTTTGTCACAGTGCTGATAAAGTAATTTCAGGTACAACTAGACCTGCGTGTGTGTGTGTGTGTGTGTGTGTGTGTGTGAGTGTGAGAAAGCAGTTAGGAGAAGATGCATTGCCATCTTAAAACTGCGTGGGTACTGATGTTTTGTGGTTTAAAGGTTTCACTCTGCTCCTTTAGAAAATAGCTGACATTTCACACAGCAGCGTGGTCACTCGCTTTTTAACTACGATAAACAAGATTAGTCACACGTAGACAGACAACAGCTCGTATTGGAGGTGTAACGTGTTTATAATGGACGGATTGGTTAAAAAAACGAGCAGAAAGCAGAAGTAAAATACTGGTTTATAATTATATAAGAATCAGGATATTAAAGGCCCATCATCCTGTAAATAATCTTCAACCGTCAGCAGGTGTTTAATGTCTCGCTGTGGTTGTCAGGTTTGTGTGTGTGTTTTTTCCTTCGCTCACACACACACACACACACACACACATATATATATATATACGATTTACGAGGTCAAGTGTGGCACCTCTGCATGGGAACAAAACAGCTTATGGCACCGTACGGGTGACGTTTCTTCCTTTATCTTTGCAGATCTGTGGCAGTTCAAGGTGCTGTGGCTTATCTGGTCAGTGCATTTGACAGCAATGACACACAGCCCTTTTCCTGTCTCAGTCTTGCCATGTGTCACTTCTTGTAAAAAAGTCCTCAGGCAAAGAAGAAAGCCTCAACGGCAGCCTCGCGAAACGCTGAAACAAAAAACTTCTCGGTTTTACTCTTCAGCTCTGAGCACTTTCATCACACCTTGAATGAATGTGAAGCGTATCCACGCGCGCGGCGTGTCAATCTGCCTGGTGAAAAAAAAAAAAATTTTCGCCACATAAACTTGTTTGACAGGAATGATAAGAATCATAGTGTGAGGACGGCGGCAGCGCGGTATGTAACTACCAGGTCACACACACACACACATCCAGCAGCAAAGCCTAAACATCTGTCGCAGCTTATTAGTGTGTAATTAATTCCTCTGAATGTGTTGTGTCGCGTTCACAGCTCTTACAATAACCCTACTGTGATTTACAATTAGGAAGAGATCTGGGGAAACACGTAATTGTTTCCACCTTTCTGCTTGTAACTTACAGGTTTAACCTTGTTATGCTCAGATTTTTTTTTTCCCCTCCTCAGAGCTTAGTTTTGTTTTCATTACAACTAAGTGAAACTAGTGCACACAGCATTTACTGTACTCTAGTAGTGTACGAGCAGGAAATCAGCTTGTGTCACAAACAGTGAAGGATCTTTTCTTGTCTTGTCTTTTTAAAGCCCGGTGACTCTTTTTTTAATTGTCACTTCAGGGTATGAAAGTGTGCGCCGTAGAAACGGGAGGGGACGTTGATTTCTGTGCTTGAACCTCAGCAGACGGCGTAGAAGCAGATTAGTTAGTTAGTTAGTCAGAAGCTGAACTTTCACTCAGGTTAACAGACGCTTTTAAGAGCAGGTTTTGTCGGATGAAAAGCGAGATTGCAAAGTTTGTCCTGTGACCCCCCGAGAGACCAATTAGTCCGCACGTTTGGAGAGCACAGGTCATGATGTTCCTTGTTGTTTTTGCTGTGTATCCTCCTCCTGACATGATACGCAGGTTCGCTCCATCGCTCTGCTTTAAAAACTGAATTATGCTCTGAATCGTCAGTTTTTTTATTGCTTTAAATAAAATAACATAAAATAAAACGTCCAGGAAACCTCGGTCATGTGTTAGCCTCCCCATTCATGCAGCAGGAGAGGCGTGATTATCAAAACCCTGACTGTTGAGTTTAGAGCTCGGCTGCGCCTCACTCTGCTGAGGCTGATATCTCGGCTAAAACCATTAATCGTCTTTCTTTACCACCTCGATAATTATCACTGTAGCAAAATAACAGCTCAGCAAACAGTGAAATTATACCTGTGGTAGGGAGCAGAGTAAATACCTGTTTAGCTGCCAGCAAGTGTATTTATTAGACTGTCGCCAGTAAATAAGAGGCCTGTCTCGTTTTTTAATGTGTGGCTCTTTGGGGATTCCACCCCTCCACGCCCGCCATCCCTCCTCTGTATGAAATAGCTCTGTTATGATTGCTAATAAGGGGAGAAAGATAACAATGATTCCCAGCAATTTTTTTTTTTCTTCTTCTTCTTCTTTTTTTTTTTTGATGACATGTTGCAACTAGTTTAGAAAAAGAAAAGGTTGCTGTGTTAATAGGGAATGCTGCATTCCTGGGCTCAAAATATGTAAGAGAGTCTCACCCCACCCCCCCTCCGTCTCACCCCTCACCCTCACCCCTCAACAGTTACAGACATACCACCCTGGGTGACTGCTTAGTGTGTGATTCAGGAGTTACAGCTCATTTTGTCATTATCTCGAAGTTCTTTATGATATAAAAGAGTGTGTGTGTGTGTGTGTGTGTGTATGTTGTCCCAGCATGTCTGACTGCATTTATGCTGGCATATGTTTTGCATGTTTTGATCCAGATTCGTTGGTTTAGTGATAAAAAGCGTCACATTGTTTTTTTGGGTCGTCACAATCGTCCTCGCTGGGAGATAAAAGTCCGTCATGTCGGTTTGGTCACGCTTTTAACAAAATGACATCCCTCCTATGTTAGATTATTTTTGTTTGTTTGTTTGTTTTGTTGTTGTTTAGTGTGCTTCATGCTACCGTAGCAAATACAGTTTAAGAAAAAAATATATATACATAAATATAAAGTTTTCACGATTAAATTTGTATTGCATTATAGCAGTTTTTTATTTTATTTTTATAATTTCTTGAGAGAAAAAAAAACCCTCATTGTCTTTTATTCCGATGCTTGTCTTTATCCGATCTGTGTAGGTTTTTCTGAATCCTTTGTTCACAGAAAAAAAAAAAGAGAGCGATTTAGAGGAAAGCGCATCCCGCTAAGATCAGGTTGTTAATACCCACCCACATACTCCAATGAAACAATTTCAACACATACTGTATTCCCTGTCTCACACACACACACACACACACACCCTTGCCATATCATCTGTTTTGTTCGTCAGCTGCATGATGCATCCTTTGACGAGGGATTAAATGTGCAAAAGAAAAAAAAATGTAGATAAAGCACCACATTCTCAAGTCTGCACCTCTTATTTAATACTTCTGCTTAAGCCTCGATATTAAACGCGCTTATATTCCAGCGTCACGTCTCGCACGCTGAGGCGAGTAACACCATCCCGTCACCTGCCTTCATTTCCTTAACACTCTCGAGAACTCCCCACAAGGCCGGGGGTAACTGTGCCCTTCAACGCCTCTTCCCCCTCCGCTTCAGGAGAAGACCCAGCAGGACGCGACGACCTTTCTCACCCCTTCAGTCTGTCCTCTCTCAGTGGAAAAAAAAACTCCCCCCTCCGAACATCTTCAGTATCTCTTACACACAAACACTCCTGTCCGTCTAACTCTATTAATTGTTTATTTGTTGCAATCCACGAGGCAGAGATTAGAGTTTAATTATTTGCTCATGTGATGACCAGGGTGCAGCGAGCAGTCTTTAAAAACAGCCTCGCCTCTGATACCCGTTATGACTAATTGTTTTTTGTTTTGTTTTTTTTAATTGATAAAGGCAAAGAGAGCGATAGAGGGAGGAAGTGATGAATAAGTGAAGGGATGAATCTTTAAAACCGATTCCTGTGAGGAAGCTTGAACTGGCTTGAAGTTGCTTTTGACGATAATGACGACTGATGTGACTTTAGAGCCAGGGTTCAGATTAAGGCCCGGACCCTGAGGGCTGAGGTGTTGTTCCGACGCTACGTCAAAGCACACGCTACACGGCGCGCTGAGCAGAAGTACATGTGTCTCTGTGTGTGTGTGTGTGTGTGTGTGTGGTGTGCATCTGCTTGTGCGTGGGAGTTGCATTGTGTACAGTGCACACCACACGTCGTAAGGCTGGGTGTCGAAAGTGGAATCGTTATGATGTGAGAACAAGAGGGGGGTATCAGTGGAGCAGTTCAGACACATTGACGAAAGGAGGGGAAAAAAAAACACAACAAAAACAAAAAAACAACAACCTTCCACAGCGGCGCAGAGACCCGCTGAGGCCAACTGGCGTTAGGCCTTCCTGTCAGCAGACCTGAGGTGGAGACCACTCGCTCCGCTTCTATTTCTGTCGACTTCATGTGATTATAAAACAATTAAGCACTTAGGAGCCGACTCTCAGTTCATTACATCCCCCCTTGTTCTTTCTTTCTCTCTTCTCTCCCTCCTCCCACACCCCGAAACGAACGCGGACATATGAGAAATGTAGAAATCACCTTATTTCACTAGTAATTGAAAGCCACACTTGCTGTATGAGAGGCTAATGGAAAACATGAAACTAATTTGATTTGGAGGATATGTTCATTATGGAATATTTAGTCTATCTGTGCTTACCTCGTAATAACTAATTAGGCAATTTTTCATGGTCCTCCGATGTCTTAGGAGGAAACATTAATAAACCAGCTCCATCCTGAACCCGGCCTGTGGTTGTAAAATGTGTGCATGATAACAGTTGTGCAATCATATATGAAGAGAAGAGGGAAAAAAAAGAAAAAAAAAAAGGTGTCTCAAACAAACAATTGTATTTCTGAGAACCCGCGACGACGAAACGATGAAACGATGACGCATGACGTTTACAGAAATCATTGAGTGTCTCAGATTTCCAGTCTCACGCTGCGATTTCTTTGGAAAAAATAGTCGTCAAATGTTGTTCAGGTGCTTTTAGATATTTAAAGTCCGTTTGTCCACAAAACGTCCTGCAAATGTGACATAAAACAATATCTTTGTTCCAAAAATCAAGACTCTCTCGTATCTGAGTCCATTCATGATTTAAAAAAAAAAAAAGATGAAGCCAGTAATTGTTAATAAATAAACCTGTATCTACTCCAGCACCAATACGAAGAGATCAATCTCATCTCTGTCACTTTTACTACTCATTTAACAGCTTAATGGTTTTTGCATGGCGTCTACTGTACACCACCCTCGTTTTTTTTTTGTGTTTTTTTTCCTAGTATGACATGTTCTGTCTCACAGAGGTTCATCTGTATCACCCACACTGACGCAGGCATGTTCTGACACGATTATTAAATCCTTCGCTGCCTCTAATAATAATACTATTATGTGTGTGTGTGTGTGTTTTTATTGTGGGAGACACTTGCACGGAGCTCAGACTCGAACCAGTGACAGCACTTTACCCCCCGTGCCGTTTGCTCAGACTGGATGCGCAGACTAATTTGTATTAGTAATCCAAATAATCGTATTAATGCCCATTAGAGGCGTCACAAGTGGCGAGCATGAAGACATCACAACACCTACGTACAGTAAGTGACGGCGCCGGCTCTGCCTGACACAGTAGATAAAGACGCTTCTCCGCGCTGAGCCAACTATTATACATTTTCTTTTTTTTTTCCACCTTTGTGTTGCTGATTATTAGTGTCTTTTTTTTTTCTTTTAATATGACAGCCATAATATTTCTTTCCTCCTGAGACATAAACATGCAGTGTAAAAACCAAAGGGGGCCAAATCTGATAGACTTGATAAGTGTGTTATGATGAAAACATACAGTACCTGTGGTAATACACACACACACACACACACACACACACGCTGAGGGTGAAATGTATCTGCGGTGTAACGCTATGACTCCTGACATTTAAATATAAGGTGTCTTTTGTTGCAGGTTAGCATTTGGTCTGTCATGTTTCTAATGGCATTTTTCATGTTTTCTTTACAAATGTAGCCAACAGGCACAAAATCCTGTCTGAACAATTACACTTGTGCACATGCATAGCACACCATGTACTGTATCTCCCCCACACAAAGCCGCACTGGCTTGTAAAAAACAAAAAACAACAACAACAAACCCACCTTGAACAGAGCTAAATCTGCATTCAGCACATGATTATAACACAGCTAGTATTTTTAAACAAGCTTTCTGTGTTTCAAAAACCCATTTTTCCCCTCTTTTCTGTGTGATACAAAACGGTATATGTTAATTGATAATCAGCAGTGTTGATTCAGTGGTGCATTCAGTGCAAATCTGTGCCCTTCTGGATGTCAGAGGGTTTTTACAGCCACGCCGGTGCCAACCTAGCTGGCAATGCCGGCACCTGTTGGCGCTGCCAAGGCCTGGCAGGGGTTATCGATGCTCTCTGATGGTGCCCGACAATCACAGTGGAAATGACTGCGGCTGCTTGCGTCATGCCAGATAGAAAAGAGCATTTGCCGACAATGGCTCGCTTTCACCGTCGCTCCTGTTTTCCGAAAGCTGCTAACCACGGCCAAGGAAGAAAAAAAAAACACACCAAAACAAAGAGAGAGACGAGAGCTGCAGCGAACGTCGTGTAAAACATGTCATCATGGAAAAAACATGTCAACATGCAGAGTGTTGTGCAGCGATGCCGTGCAGGTTGAGGTGATGCAAAGTGATCCGTCGGTGCAATTCATGTTACTACGTATCACGGTGACACCAGTGAACCTGAACAGGAGGCTCATTCTGCCAAAATGAGACAGTTTCTGAAATGCTGCTTCTTGATTTGTTCTTAAAAATAAAATAAAATAATAATAATAATAATATGTGGACAGGCCAATTTCATCCTCTTTAAAGTGCCTCTCTGTAGCTCAACATAGACCTTATCTTCAATATGATTCATTTGACAAATTTACTTTCATGTCTTGTGTGACTTTGTGGAAATCTTTGTCACATTTTTTTTTTTTTTTTTAAACTGTGAATAATATCTCACATTGAAAACGAACCTCTGAAAATATAGTAATTACTCTACAGTTTAGGTGCTTTATTTAAACACATGGGAGCAATTTAACCACAGTGCACACCGCAGCTGTGTTTAGTACAGTGTTGGCAGCTCATTGAAACCCCGACAATTGTTAAGATAAGAATTGATCAGTGAATCTGTGCAGCAGCCTCTAGAAGAACACGTCGGGGTTTTACACAAGCACTTATATACTTCCATTTCCTGTTAAAAAAAAAAAGCCCACAGCCTGCGGGACCCTTTTAAAAGCAGACGCCCTCTCTAAATGTATACCTCATACTAACTAGGTGTCAATATTGTGAGACATTGTTCCATCTCACGCTGAACGGTGAGTTTCACGCTGTGTTTTTTCTGTTAAAAAGCTTCTCCGCCTGCCTGATGAATTCCTAATGCTGCGTGTGTGTGTTTTTTATCGGCCATGAATGTATTTTTGAAATGAGCAAACTTTTGACCTCACATGGGTGGGTGGAACAATGATTTGGTTTCACAACTGGGGGTTCATTCAAGTGTAACCGTACCGATTCTACAACACACACCGTGATTGGTTATTGGTTATACATCTGTTCCAGTTTCAGCCTTATTATTAATGATAAAACCTGATCGTTCTTCTGTTTTCTTTCTTTCTTTCTCCATAGTTCGAGTTTTCCTTTTTTACTTTCTAGACGCTCCGTGTCTGTGGCTTGTACTGTTTATGAAACAAAAACTTTGTGTGAGACGATGCGCTACTGCTGTATTTATAGTCACAAACACAGAGGGAGTTTTTGGAGCAAATGTTTGTTAGTAAGCAGCAGGTAGTGTTATTAAAGCCGTCTGTATTCACTTGTACCTGACCTCTACGGTCGACTCGCAACCTCTATCGGCGAGGTAGTTGTACACACTTCCTGTTTTCTGATGGTTTCCTGTTTTTGTTCTCTCACAACCTGGACAGACATGCTCGTTCATCATTGTGTGATTACAGATATTGGCCCAGATGAGACGGATCACAACGCTTCACCTTTTACAGTAGAATGAATGAATATTTTTACTTTTAATATTTATATTAATGTATTTCATCAACATTTAACACTTCACTTCTTCATATTAGGAGCTATCTGCACCTGGCACTTTGCAGACAGCTTTGGTGCGTTCACTGTCACCTTGTATCATCCAGATATTAGTCAGCTGAACAGTTATTAGGTCACCTTAAGGTTAGGTAAAAAAAAAACATATCAGGCTTTTATTGACAATATCAACAGAGATTACCTTGTGTGATATTTTTTGCAGTTACAACAAAGCAGCAGGAACAAGTTTGTGAAATAATTACTAAATTATAACAATAGCTCAATTTGAGAAATGTGTATTGTGTGCAGAGACTGTTTCTCTCTCTCTCTCCAGCCTCTACATATTCCTCCTCCTCCTTTTCCTTTTCTTTCCCCTCATTTCATTCCTTCCAACACTTTGACAGTTCAGGGTTTTGTTGACTATATCAACAAGAGATTAGCTTGTCTAATATTTTGGCATAATCTACTTTGACATAACACAGCGTTGGCTGCTGCAGACGTAAAGTTTGTGAGATGGTTGCAGAATAATAACGACAGCTAAAATGTTGAGATGAGAAATGTCAGTTGTGTTTACATGCCTTTGTTCGTTTATTGACAAACACATAATTGTATATTGAACAATAGCCCTCAAACAGGAAGGTAGAGGAAGGTCACCCTGCTAAAAACTCACTTTTTTTTATTTATTTATTTTTATACTTATTTAATGGGTCACATCATCTCTCGGGCTGATATAAAATTTCATATCATATCTTCTGTTCATAGAGAATAACATAAATCAGGATGTTTTTGTTTGTTTGTTGATCCTATTAGGTCAGAAAATAAATTTTTGCACCATTTTTAGAGTCCAAAATGTAGATATGAGCCTAATAAATCCTTCTAATTTCATTCTGATTGCTGTTGCATTCAGAAGTTAGCAACATCCAAGCAGTGATGGAGCTCATCTCATCCACCTTTACTGAGCAGGATGCAACTTTTAACACCTATATATGAATGTAAATAACATAACTTGGTCTGCTAAGACTTTTTTTGGTCACTTTTTGAGCTTATAGATGTGTCTATTACTATAATTTGAGACATATTTACATTCTGCAAAAGAAAAATGTAAAATAAAAAGATGCCATAAGAGAAACAATCAGTTTTAAGAACCATTAATTGTTCATGCAAAAAAAAAAAAGTCATATTTTAATGATCAGAGTGTTTTTTTGCTTTTCTGTCAATATATAATTTATTGTTTATTAGGTTGTTTGTTTATTTCAGAATGACAACAGACTGAACTGTAGGTCAAATAGTTCACCTTTACCTGTTTACCTTTAGACCACATCACTGCACAGTGCAACATTTAGCAAAAATAAAATCTAAAATTAAATACATACATATATACATATGTGTGTGTGTGTGTGTGTTACCCGGTAATAAATGCAGGACCGCCTCACTCTAATCAAGCTGATTAAAAATTCCTGCGCGCACAGCCGGAAATCACACCACCGTCCCTCTCCGCTGTGTGTCTGTTTGTGTGTGTGTAGCCTATTCCCATGTGTGTGTGTGTGTGTGTGGTTTCTCTCAGTCCACTTTCTCCACTTTATTTGTCTCCAGGACTTTTCGCCCTGAGATGCGGAGGAATCATCTGTTTTTTTTTTCTGAGGGGATTATTTCTCTCTCTAACACACACACACACACACACACACCCTCCTTTTCTTCTTCTATTTTTTTTTCCTCCTAAAATTGTTTACCCCCTTCTTCCACGCCATTTGAAATGAGGAGGAGAAAGAGAGAGCAGCACAGACAGGAGCAGAGAGAGAGAGAGGAGAGAGAGGGGGGAGTGATGAGTCAATACAACTAATAATTTAATGGGGACAGAGAGGGAGAGACGGAGTGAGAGGGGGGAGAGACAGAGAGAAAGAGGAGCTCCGTCCGGACGCCAATCCCCAACCAGCAGGACACCTCCTCCTCCACCTCCTCCACCTCTTACTACCTTCTGCATCCACATCCAGCCTTATTTATCTTCGACATCGGAAAGTAAACCGCACTTTTTGACCCCCCCACCACCACCACCACCCCCTCCTCCACCCCCTCTTCTCTCCTCGTTGTATCCGCGAACCTGCTTCGGCTGCCCGCATATCGTTTCCACATCGGCTCCGACGCGATAGCGAGAGCACACAGTCGGCTTATTATTATTATTAATGTTATTATTGTTGTTGTTATTAGTATTATTTACATCTCTCTGTGTCCTCCGGTAAGCTAAGCCGACGTTAAGCCGTTATTTTTTTTGTTTTTTTTCTGTACGTTATTCCCTCCGTGAACACACAGCGGAGGGTTATTGGGTCTCGGCGGCGGTTTGTGTCCGAGCTGCTTCGGTGTGGATCCTGTTCGGCTGCCCGCCTGCATGCAACATATTTCGGATGTTGTGCTGCGAACTAAAGTCGCCTTCAGTTGGAACCGATGGACGCGGATAACCGTCCACTTTTTTTCTTCTTCTTCTTCGCTAAATGTCGCCGGTTGTAACGGTTTCGGTTACCGTTTCCTTCCTCCAACTGGACGGAATTAGCTAACGTTAGGGGCTAAACGGACACACACACACACACGGACACACACACACACACACACACATATAACCGCTTACCAATGTTCGCCTGTCACGGTCCGGCTCGACCCCGTCGCCTCTTCCACACACTCGGCTTGTTGTTGTTTCATCTGACGGCTGAAGGAGGCTCCTTCCTAAAAACTGCTTTTAACAAGCTTTTCCTGCTGTCATGCACGCGCAGATATAAATAAATACATATATACATACAGAGAGGGAGGATAACGACAGAAGAAGAAGAAGAAGAAGAAGAAGAGTTGTTTGGGGTTTCTTCTTCTCTTCTTTTTTTTTTGCTGTGTGTTTTTCTATCCTGGCTAAACTTGAAGAAGACGTGTTTTCCAGGTGTTTTATGCTCTCCAGTGCTGAAGTGCTGCGTTTCAGGTTGGTTTTCACTCAGCAACTATTGCTCCTGTGTGTGTGTGTGTGTGTGTGTGTGTGTGTGTGTGTGTGTGTGTGTTAAGGTCATTTATAAATCCTGACCTGGATCTGGACTTTATCTCCTGGTCCAGATTCCTTTGTCCTCGTCTCTATTTGTTGGCAATTAGTTGCCTCATTGCATGTTATGAATGGGGGGGTTGGGGGTGTGTGTGGGGGGGGGTACAGCTCGTCAGTGTAGAAACCTGCATGCATGTTTTCATGTTGTTTCAGGTGCTTCACACACACATACACACACACACACACCTTATGAATCCAAGAAGCAGCACTTAAAGTTTCCTCAGGAAGCTGAGACAGTCGACGTCTTCGTGTGTGTGTGTGTGTGTGTGTGTGTGTGTGCGCACCTGTGGGAAAACAAGCTCCATCTTTCGTTTCTACTCGTTTCTATTCGTTTCTATCAATCCTCCCCTTCTGTTCGCTCTCCTTCCCTCACTAACTTTTTATGACCTTCATGAGTCAGCAACTGTCTGTTTTGAACTTTCCCGAAGCTGCTGCCTTTATTTATTATTTTTCTCCTCCTCCGATTCCAAAGTTGTAAATAAACTGATGTTCTCGAATATCTCTAAAAAATGAAGTTCACACCTGTGAAGTTGTGCGTGTGATAGTGAGAGTGTGTAAAAGTATAATGATGTAGCGGCCTTACGCCTCCTTCTCCTCTTGTGAGCTGCGTCATGAATGTGAAGCCACACCAAGTGACTCAGAAACCGAAGTATGTTCGTTTCCCCGTCTCTGCGTGCGCCGCTGCACAACCTCGTTCCTTGAACTGCACCGTACTCATTCAAGTGGAATCTCCCAGCAAATTAATGTGTTTGCACTTAAACCGACGCTTGCCCCCCCCCCACCGTCCCATCGCATGGGAATCTCTTGCAGGACAAACATACATAATACATGCGTTGAATAATGTGAACATTACAGCTGCACGAAAACGTCACTGCGACCCGAATCGTCATAACAGCCGTAACGGGTCATTTCTCAGAGCTCTCGATTACTTAAAGCACTTCACGTCTTCACATGTCAGTGATATCATCACCGCTCCTCTCGTATAACAGTTGCTCATTCTTGTGCTTCTTTTATGCCTCACACACACACACACACAGAGATCTCCGCTGACGGCTGAATCGTTGTGTTTTTGTCTCCCCAGGTGATAGTGAGCAGAGGTGCTGAGAATGATGGAACATCTCAGCGAGGCGTGTTTGGGCAAGGAGAACTCTGAGCTGGTCAATAACATGTCAGAGGGCAAGGCCCCGCCGGCCAAGCTGCCCCGGCTGGAGCAGAACGGCAGCCCCCTGGGCCGGGCCAGGCTGGGCAGCACCGGGGCCAAACTAGCCGGGGTCCCGTACAAACCCACCGGCCACCTGCTGAAGACCTGCCACAAGAGAGGTGAGAGGCAGAGAACGACAAACGACACTTCTCATTGTTTATTTATCAAATCAAACTGCTTCCAGCATCTCAATTTATTGATTGATTTCATATCATTGTATCACTGAATATATTTTTGTTTTATTGAAGAAAAAAAAAAACTGAACTTGTTCATATTTAAAATAACTGACAGATTAGTCGATACATTGACTGATTCTAAAACAGTTATAGTTTAACTAACTTTGTGTGTGTGTGTGTTTGAGAATAATGAACCTTAGTAGAGGAAAGCTTTTTAAATGCCCACACACACATACACACACCTACACCTTCCACCCACTACCACCCCTCCCCCTTGCACGCTCTCCAAAACTCTTAAACCTTTTTGTACAATGCTTCTTTAGTCATCTCAGCAGACACACACACACACACTGCACACACACACACACTCCCACTTATTTGCCCAGACAATAGCTAATAGAAGAGCACTGTGAGAATTATCCCTGTGTTTGTGCTGCATAGCGCTGTGTCACTGCTCCTCTCTCTCCAACTGCAGCCCTCCTGCTCCGACAGTTG
Organism: Pampus argenteus; assembly: GCA_036937835.1. Taxonomy (NCBI): domain Eukaryota; kingdom Metazoa; phylum Chordata; class Actinopteri; order Scombriformes; family Stromateidae; genus Pampus; species Pampus argenteus. The sequence goes on along the minus strand of CM072865.1, from coordinate 22,487,437 downwards.
TTTATTAAGGGAAACTTTCAGTCCTTTAAGAGCCTTTTCCTATTCAAAGGGAGCCTTTACTTTGAGATTATGACATAGGTTTTTAATATAACTGGTGTCGTCTAGCGAAAAACATGGCCAAGCTATCCAAAAAAAAAAGACAAACTTTTATTTTTATTTTTATAATTATTCTTTTCTTTTTAGTGGGTTGGAAATGAGTTTGAAAACCTGGAGGTTTGTTTGGAGGTCTAATAGCATTTGGCTGCTAAAACTCATCTGTTTTGTTTGTTTGGCTGGTTTTCTTTATCCAAGAGGGACTCAGGAATGTAGCTGTGTGAGCGTCCTCAGATGGGCCGTTTCTCTTTAATCTACGTGTCATCCTCCATCTGAGAGAGCTTCATTTCTCACCTTCATCATCTTCTGCTTCTTTTTGGCCTCCTACGACAGTTTGTTCCTCCAAGCCTCCTCATCGCTCTCCCCTCCCCTCTCGTTCAGTTTCTTCACCGAGTAAAGGGTGAAGTTGCCCTGAGGGAGGCGGGCACTTCGCCGCCGAGGTTTCGCAGAGGGCCCACAGTGGGCATTGTGTCCGAGCCCCAAACAATATTTACTGCAGCCCTCTCTGGGCTCCCTGGAAACAAAGCCAGTATTGATCCCCCCAAATGAACCTACACAGCAGTCTTTATTGTTAGATCTTTATCTATTAAAATCAGGGGAGGAGAAAAGCAGCTCTTTCAGCACATTCCCTGGCATCTGTCGGCTTATTGATTGTTTTGCCAGAGCTGTGTGCATCTTCTGGAATGCCTCTTCTGGATTGGAAAATATTAGAATATGAATCATTTTAATCGCCAAGGACAAAAAAAAACATCCAGAAACGTGTCCAGGTGACAGCAGTGTGGACACATGTACAGTAAGCTACCATATAGATAGAGAAAGTGACCAAAGTTTTGATTTTCAACAGTTGTCCTTCAGCTGGAGACTTCAAAAGGCCAAATTGTCTGCATGACCTTAAACTTCCTTAAATTTCAGGGATGTTATTTTAGTAAAAATGGCATAGCGGGTGATATTTACACAGTGGCTCCTATGAACATTCGGCCGTCTTTGGACAAGGATTGCTCATTCCACCTAACAGCAGAGCCACTGTTGACACAGACTAGTAAACCTCAGGGTGCAGAGGTGGCTCGGGGATTCGAAGCGTTGCATCATGGGAAGAAGATTTTGGGTTGGCAGGCAGAAATAAAAAGTCTAAGGTGATCCGAGCACCTTGACAGTGAATAAACCGTTTATTGTGCCGAAAACAGACACACGAGTGGAAGGATTTTTTGCGGCTGTTTCATGTTTGAGTTAAAGATGATAATTCTGTCTATAATATCAACAACAAGTCATACTAGTCATTGCAGGACAAAGTGCAACATTTCTGTAATATTAAGTCATCACTTTAAAACCTGGAAAGAAAGACATAAGACTGCAGGGGGGAAAAAAACAACCCTCAAATAGTTAATAGGAAAAAAAGCTTGAAATGGGATTGCATGTGTAAAAAAAAAACTCAAGAGGAAGATCAGGAAAATTACAAGACTAAAGAGAGCTTTTCTAAATAAGAAGCGATGGTTCAGTCTCTGAAATTATTGTGCACTTAAGGAGTGTTTGATTCCTCATGTTGATGTGAGAGTTTGGCTCTGAGACAGAGAGGTTGAGGGTTTAGACACAAATCGCCCCATAAAAGATGAAAAGTATTTCTGTGGTCCGAACGCACCCTTTAGTTTGTGTCTTTTCAGAACTTCCACTCAGCTGCAGCGTAGTCACTCACTCATAATCCCCTGACACTTCAACCTCAGTGTAATTTAATCATCTGCGCGAAATATTAATCTCGTCCCTCTGCGGAAAATAAAAACACACAATACTGAAGGTCAAAAGTTTGCACGTGAAGAAACGTGCGGCGCCTCGGTCCTCACCGTCTGCCTCTGTGTCTCCATTGTCCTCAGGCAACATGCTGCCGGTGTTCTGTGTGGTCGAACACTACGAGAATCCCATGGATTTTGACAGCAAAGAAGAGCACGCTGAGTTTGTCCTGGTGCGTAAGGACATGCTCTTCAATCAGCTTATCGAGATGGCCCTGCTGTCGCTGGGCTACTCCCACAGCTCGGCGGCCCAGGCCAAAGGTAAACGCTGACGACATCCCGTCATCATATCTTCATGTTCTCCTTGTCTTGCTTTATCCCTCTAATGCTCGTTAACGTCCTCTCGACAGCGTTTTCTGACATGCTGTTACTCTCTCACACACACACACACACACACACACACACACACACACACACTGTGACCATAATAGCCGACCGCCAGCAGATCTGAAGCCACAGTAACACATCCTGACACTGATCCCAGACAGAAGATGCTCAAGTCTCCCAGGGGTCACACACACACACACATTCCCACACAGATGTGTGCTTGTTCACACTGAGTCTAGATGCACCGGCTTACCCACTAAAATGTTTATATGCTAATTCACATCGTGCACATATAAGCAAGTGATGCATATATATATATATATATATATATATATATATATATATATACACATACACACCTATATTGTATATTTATATACACATACACTCAAGTGACTCAGAAGGGGGGGAGGGGCAGGTGGAGAAAAGGGTCTGCTAATTGCACTTGAGCACTCGCAGGCCGAGGGTGGCTGTTTCAAGGTGCCTCTTAGCATGTTCTTTTATTATAGCCTGTCCATCATACACACACACACACACACACACATCCTAGTCCACGTCTCCCACCGGCACTCACCCTCCTCGTTTCCTGCTGTGTAGGCTGCCACTTTTTTTTTTTAAGCTGGTCTCAGGAGAAATTCCCACAAGGTTGTTGTGATTTCAGTAACAAATACAGTGTATGAAGAGTGTTTATGGCACCAATATGCTTATGTGTTATTGTTCTGAAAGAAACATGTTGTTAGGTAGCTTAGTGACAGCGAGCTGAGATGTCAAGATGAACTTTGCGCTGATGTACTCTTTGTGTTTGTCCATATTTTTTGTCATTATTTCCACCTGTGTGTCCATGCTTACTCATGTAAATGTGTGTGTGTTGAATCATCCAGGTTTGATTCAGGTGGGGAAGTGGAACCCCGTCCCCCTGTCATACGTGACAGATGCACCGGATGCCACGGTGGCCGACATGCTGCAGGACGTCTACCACGTGGTCACGCTTAAGATCCAGCTGCACAGGTTAGAAACCCCCCCCCCCCACACACACACAGACACACACACACACACACACACTGTACAGTCTGTGTTCATGTAAACCAATCCAAAATGCGTGAACGTTCTTACCACTTTTCTTTTACCTGCTACCCACAAGAATACCTCACATTCATAACCTAAAAAACACACACACACACACACACACACACACACACACACACACACGTGTTGGATTGCTTTAATATAAGAAGCACAGTTCAGTCTGTTATTCTAAGTTTCCAGCACATACACAGGTACCAATCTGTATGTTTGATACAGATTCCCAAAAAAATGGAAAAAAAAACATTTAAATAACGAAAACTTCCCAAAACTAACGATGAAAAAGAAACACAGATGAGCCAATTTGTCAATTAGCTGTTGCTAACCGCTAAGACACTGACTGAGTGATCAAGTTTATCTCTTAAAGTAAGCAAATGCAGTATTACGGCTGCTCTAAATTTAAACGATGAGTTGATGGTAACTGACACGCAGGGATGATTTGTTTGCATCGAACATTGTTAAGGAAATATGATAATAAAGTTTTTGACCCAGGGACTACTTTTCGTTAAAATAAAATGAATGTGGTGGGCAACTGGAGACTGCAGGGCTAAAAATGACTCTGCAGATGAATACAAGGTTGTTCACCTGAAACAGTTCCATAAATACACCTGGCTGCACCGGCTATTTTAAGTGAAATCTACATAGCATAGAATAAAGAAGACGGGGAAGCTTCTTTACACTGAATACTGCTCGCTGTCTCCTGCCATCAGTCACCATGTTGTATGCTAAATGCTACTCTGTAGGTGTGAGGGTTCGTCGTATTTATACACACACACACACACACACAGAGCATACAAGCATTTATAGACACGGATGCAAACGGGCTCATAGACACAAAGACACACACACACACACACACAGATAGATACACACAAACAGCCGAGCGTTGCTGGTGTGGAGGCTTGTGCCAGCTGCACGCTAACCCACTGTTCTGCAACCCTCTGGAGAGCTGTTCCTACTCTTTTTCTACCTCGCTCTGCCTCTTCCTTCTCTCTCTCCTCTCCTTCTGTCTCACCCCCCCCCCCTCCCCCACCCCCATCGCCACCACCCACCTTCACCAACGAAGCACTCACACACACACACACACACACACACACACAATCTGATGTGAACACGTCCACCAGTCAGAACACAGAAGGTTGTGTTTATTTCCGGCGTGCTCGCCCTGAATGCATGGATAGCTGTCTCTCTCCACTACCTCTCTCTGTCTCTCTGTCTCTCCCTCCTTCCCTCCTCTTGTTCACTTCCTTCTCCCCAGAGGCTTCCTCGCTGCTGAAGCAGTTTAAGGTGTTCTGGAAAATCCATTGTTTGTGTGCGAGCACGCCCGTGTGTGTGTCTGTGTGTGTGTGTGTGTGTGTGTGTGTGTAAGGCTGCGTGTTTTTCAACAAGCAGATGTTAGCCTCGACCACCGCACGCATCCTTTTCTATTCCACTCCGCTGTTATCTCCAATACACCAACTGACAGTTTTATGGACACACACGCACACACACACACACACACTCGTCACCTCTTGCTCAATCTCTCGTCGCTGCCACTTGTCAGTGTCAAGGCAGGTTTTTAATGAAAAGTAATTCGGCGATACGTGCAAACACGTCGAACACATGCGCCCGATCGAGTGGGCAGTTCACTGACTTTACATTCCCACCCAGCACGTGAAGACATTTCTCATTTTCACACCCCAGAAATCAGAGTTTTAGAGCTCGCGTCCGTAGCAACCAGCTAACGGCAAAGCCAATCTGTTTGATACATAAATCTATTTTGATTTTGCTACATATTGTTGTCAGTATTGTTATTGTTTTGTATTTGTTTTTCCCCTTCTTCTTCTCCCTACCCCGCCCCGCCATCCCCTCAAACCCCCCCCCCCCTCCCTCCCCTACACACACACACACACACACACACCCAAACTGCCGCAGAAATCTAGCCAGTAACACCTTAAATTGTTTCGCCGAGCACAACGAGCCAGGAAGGTAGAAGTAACACGAAATAATAGTCGCCACATGCAGCTGATGTATAATTCATGCATCAATCCAGCAGATGTGTTGTATAAAGTAATTAACTAATCAGAACAATCAGGAGAGAGAGAGAAAGAGAGAGAATATGAGAGAGGGAGTGAGGCAGGCAGTGAGAGAGAGAGAGAGAGAGAGAGAGAGAGAGAGAGACAGAGCAATCTCCAGATGCATCTGCTTGATGCGCCAAATGAAATCTGTCTGTCTTGGAGGGGCGCTTGGAGCAGAAAAAACGAGCGGGGGCCCGTGTGTGTGTTCAGCTCTCTTTCTGTCTGGTTTCCTCTCTCTGTCTTTACCTCTCAGTCTATCTGACTGTTCCAGTGACGTTACCCATTTATAGATACGTACGCACATGTACTGAACAGGGTTGGACTAATACTGCAACCCTGTTTCAAACCTAGCAAGTTAGTAAGAAGAGAGAAAGAAATAAATAAATCAACAGCATTTATCAGGTAAAAACATTCACTGCTTCTCATATGTTCTGTTTTATATTATTGGGAATTTAATTTAATATCTGTGGGATGTTGGTCAGACATAAAAAAACAAACAAGCAATGTGTAAGATGTTATTTGGGTCTTTTTCATCGTTTGAATCGATAAGAAACTGAATTATTAGTTGCAGCTGATGCTGGATCAGGAAGTCCTGCAGTGTGTTTAAGGATGCTGCAAGCTTAGCTGCTACTTGCACGTTTCTATTTCCAGATTTAAAGACTGGTGTTATTATCCCTTTGCTCCAGATATCAGGCAAATGTCCAACACTTAGATGAAGATTAAATAGTTGATATTGTGTTGTTGAATTTGTGGCTTGTTTACTTTATCATTTCATTCAAGATACCATCTGGGCTGCTAGTTTTCCTTTCTACCTCTGTCTCTTCTCCATCTGAATTGTTTCTCATGCTCTCTCCCCTCCCCCCTCTCTCCCACCCTCTCCCTCCGCATCCCTATTTACCCCATCGCCTCTCCCCTATCTCCCCATCCTTATCCTCCCTGTCCCTGTTGTCCCCTCTCTCTCTGTCTCTTTCTCCCTCTCTCTCTCTCCACAGTTGTCCTAAGCTGGAGGACCTGCCGCCCGAGCAATGGAGCCACTCTACAGTAAGAAACGCCCTCAAGGAGTTACTCAAAGACATGAATCAGAGCTCTCTGGCTAAAGAATGTCCCTTATCACAGGTGCTGAAGCCCAGTCTGCTTATTCAAAAAAACCCCAAAACAAGACAAAAGCCCCCTCCCCACCACCACCACCACCCCCACCCTCCTTACTACCATACTACACAACAAAACAAACACCACTATCTCCATCACCTCCGCCTTTTATATCCTTTACTTATCAAATGCCCTGAGTTTGATCAAGTGGGAAAGAGAATCGGCATAGAAAATTCAAATCAATGGCTATTGTCATTTGTTTGGCAATTTTTAAATGTTGTTTTTTGTTTTTTCTTCTTCTTCTTCTTAATTTTTCCACCCCGAAACAAAAACACACACGTACACACACACACATATTTGTATGCAAACGGCAGCCAAAAAGCAGAGGTGTTGCTGAACGTATGGTTATTGTTAGATAAACATTGGCCCAAATCCAGAACAATCTCGATTGTTTTTCTTCTTCTCCTCATTTAGTCGATTCTCATTTCAGTGCATCAAGCTGGAGATATGTTACGTTCACATGTCACAATGTCACATGGTCCTTTTTCTTTTTCTTTTTTTTTTTGTCAGGCGGGAGGTTGGAGAGAAAGCACTGGTGCAGATATTGTATTAACAGGCACTGTAGTCAGTATATCATGGAGGCAGCTCTGGAGTGAAAGGAATGAAATGGCAGTATATCTCTCACAGGGACCATAATGTGTGTGTGTGTGTTACAGCATAAGGAGATACGTGTGCTCGTGTGTGTGTGTGTGTGTGTGTATCTGCTTGTTTGTGAAATGCACATGGATGCACAGGACGTGAATGCGGACATTTTTTATTTGTGTTTTGCATGTCTGTGTGTTTAAATCCGAGAGTGTGCGTAGGTGCCTCCAGTATGAAGCCAGCTCTCCTCCTAGGCCACCGTATGGTCACCTGGAGACCCTCATTTTACACTGCATGTGTGTGTGTGTGTGTGTGTGTGTGTGTGTGTGTGTGTGTGAGAGCTGCTGCTTTACCAGCGTGTGTGTGTGTGTGTGTTTGTGTGTTTAGCCGGGCATGAGCAGTGCGCTGATGATGTAAAGAGTCCCTGGGTGGCGTTCAGGCGGAGCCCAGCCCGGTCTGGTAATCACCCTGTTTACGGTCCATATGTGAAGACGGCTCAGAAGAGAGCACACACTAGCTCAGAGGATCTCACACACACAGACACACACACACACACACACTCTCTTCCTCAGACACACATTTGCTATTTTCACATACACACTAGTCTCAAATTAAACTGGAGATTGTTTTAGCTCTTCGGCGAGGACGAAATATCCAGACCTGAATCTGTTTTTCTCTTTCTGTAGTTTAACAGCTAAATTAAAGTCAGTTCCAGATGACATCAAATTGATCTTAAACATATTAGATTGACTGACATAACCAGACAATCTGCTCAGCCTTTATAGATTCATAATAGAAGTGGTGTGGCTGCTTGGCTAGTCTTATTTCTACATCCATCCTTCATCTTCTGTTCTAATTTTGCATCTCTCTTTAGTAAAACACACACCACAGTGTTTAAACATGTTTTGATTGCTGCTATATTTGAGTTGGCAATGTTTTACTTTATTGTTGTCGCCATATCTGCTCTTAAATCAGCAAAATTTCAAATATTAATCTATTTTTTTTTAAAGTATTTAATGCCAGCAGTCATGAAGAGAACATGTCAGCATGTTACTTCGTACCCTGAGGATCTACATGTATCTATATCTGCCTTGTTCAAACATAGCTGCCATGATGGTGCCTGACATCTGTTACTCTGTGGGGTTTCATGTGGCCCGCTACACCCATAGAGCGGCGGTTTGTTCCTCCTTAACCCAATTGGTTTAGGAGACCGGTTGTCACGTTTTGAGGGATGTCCTCACATTGTCCCGATACACGGGCTCCCTGCCCTGCGACCAGTGATGTCACCGCCTGAGACAAGGAGAAAGCCAGGAAACATTTGGCCCACCCTCCGAGGTTTCTGAGATGACCGAAAAAGCAAAATGAGTAGGAGGGGAAAGGGGCGTTGCAGGAGGGCACAGAAGATTGGCACTTTTTTTTTTTAGGATTAGTGCTTCCTTGATATTCTGTAGCGTAATCCCAGACCGAAAAGGAGAGGTTAACAGATGAGTGTAAGAGAATTAGGGGAGGCAGAGCGGGGGAGGGCAGTCCAGCGGGGGGGTTATTTTGTGAACTGCTGCTTTTGTCCGCCGCCTTGTCAAACATTTGGTTTCATTCTTTTGCAGTGGGGAGTCATGCCTTTGTGTGTTTAGCCTACAAATGGCATGAGAAAACTCAACAGAGGGGAAATGTATTTATTGTCGCTCTGCCTCGTGAGGAACTAATTATGATATACACACATATGAAGTGAAGCATTCTGGGTCGCCAAAATAAAACTTCTGATTCTGCCTCAATCAGCCAGTCAGGCTTTTTTTTTTTTTTTTTTTTTTCTTAGGTTGCTACCAATCTTAGCAACCCCCTTGCCCATGTTCACAGAAACTATGGCAACAAACGAGATTCCCCCACCTCACCCCACCCTTCCCATTGCCATCACCACCACCTCTTCTTGCCCACCCCCCTGCTCACGCTCACTGGGCGGCCCTGATGCACCAGCTGCTGCGTTGCATAGCAGCAAATAGTCATCAAAATGCCATCTTCGCAGGCCTTCACCACTTCGGCTGCCATAGGCGCAAACTGGTTGCCAGTGTGTGTGTGTGTGTGTGTGCGTGTGTGTGTGTGTTAGATTTGAGGTGGGTATGTGCCATAATTGAGCTGTGTTGGATGTTGGCGAGAGTCAAGGAATAGTGTTGCAAATGGGAAGCAGTTTTTTTCCCCAGCTGATTCAAGACATCAGGCTAAGTTGGAGCGTGTGTGTGTGTGTGTGTGTGTGTGTCTAATTGTGCATGTGCATGTGTGGTAATCTGCACTTGTGCATTTGTGTAGCAGCACCATGTGTGTTTGTCTGCAGGGGTTGTACTTTGTGTGTGTTTGCATTTGCCAGTGTGTGCAACACACTCTAACGCTGGCAGCTGGGTGCCTACAGTACCTGCCTGCTGCACCGCTATATTCACTTACACACACACACACACACACACACACACACACTCTCCTCTCTTCCTGTCTCCCCTGATGGGGAGTAGAGTAGATGTTGGGGACCGATAGTAGCCCAGTGCTACTTCCTGGTCTTGCTGATAAGCTCTCGGTACTGCAGATGGCTATCACTTAAAGGGTCCACACATGTGTTCATTCACACACACACACACAGACACACACATGCAGCCATGCTACCTGTTGACAAGCCGTAGCACAGCCCTCCTGCTGGCAACGCGGTAGCAGCAGAGGCTCTGGTTATCTGCTTGATTTCACTTAGTGTGTATGCACGTGTGTGTGTGACAGAGAGGGAGCGAGAATAGGTATGTGTGTGTGTATGTGTGTGTGTGTGTATTGTTTCGTTCACACATGCACGCAGGGCCCCCTGTGAGAGGTAGAGTGATGTATTGAGGGAGAGGGCTGATTAATGAGGAGCGTTTATTAGAACATCTGTGTCAAAGATGGCGGAGAAAGAAAGGGAGCGAGAGAGAGAGAGACAGAGAGAAAGATGGGAAGAGAGAGAGAGAGAGAGAGAGAAAGGCACGCCGTCTTCTGCAGGCCTCTTGTTTGTTGCCTCGAGCCGCTTTAGCCCAGATATACTGTAAATAAAACATGGCAGGCTGAGGGAGAGGAGTTCATTATCCTTCTGACTTAAAGGAGAATTCTCCTTATTTTAAATACATGGCTTTCAGATGGATCAGATGGGAGTTGACTGCGAGAACCAGGTTAAACTGGAATCTGCTCCACAGTCATCCCAGATATTCCCTTTGTGTTGTGTGTGTGTGTGTTTTTTGTTTTTATTGCAGGGCAGTAAATCAAGAGCAAAACCTAAATCTGGTCTTTGCTTTGGCTTTTGCCAGAAATAAACACGAATTATCACTTTAAGACCAATCGACGGTTGAACTTGAAGTTGTTATTTCCTAATATTAATATTTTAAAGAATGAACTCCTTCATGCATAAACATATGACCCATTAAAAGGGGCAAATTTCACTTCCTAACCTCAACCTGAACTCTACCATTGAATGAAGGCTTTTCAATATATGCATAAAAGGCTGCTTTGTTATAAGTCCAAATGCAGACCTTCTTCACCCTCCCTCGTTTTTGTTTTTTTTCATCATGATGGCATGATGCACCACAGCATGGTTGGCTGAAATGCACACCCAGTCATCTACGTGACTCCCGCCTCACTCGCCTATATTTGACTTTGAAAACATAAGCAGCTCGAACGGGTGTGACAAGGTGGAACTACGTTTTGACAATAGCTGTTTGCAAGCAGGTGTGGCGAGAGTCACGCCTGTAATGATGAGCGTACAGAATGACAGCGCAAATAAATCAACTCTTCCTCTTCCTTCAACATCACATTGCTTTTAGTTCACTCTCTTTGCTAAATTTAAAAACACAATTGGACCCACAAGACTTGGGAGCGAGCACAGCCAATGTCTTTGAGCACCTCGAGCCTTTTTCTAAACGTCTGTGTGGTGTTGTTGGTCACAAATGTTACGTCACATGAAGCTGGTTAAAGCCGACACGTTCATGCTACAGTTTAAAAGTAGGAAATCCGGCTACTTGAACATTACACGTATATCCGTTCCGTCAGATGCTTCGGCGACTGTAAAAAAACGATTTGAGAAGTGGTGCCGGAGCATAAGGTGCATGTAGTTTGATGAAGAGGTCAGGAGTTCAGAGATCAACCTTTCCTTTTACTGCAGGTTGAACCGGAGAACCAGAATCATCATGTTAGCAGGTTCATTCATTCACCAGAAGGTTCCCCCACCGTTCCTCCAAGTGCATATATTATAGAAAATGATAAAGATGGCATACCTGTAATTTGAAAACAGATGGTTTGCTTCTTTTGAATATTTATAACAATCAAAAACAATTTCTCCCGCACCAACCTCACTATTCACCCGGAGGCCAGCAAGGTGTTAAAACATTCATTTTAATGAAACTGAAGGAGGTGGGGAAAAAAAAATAATTATATATATATATATATCTCGCCTCTTTGTTTTTCTACGGTTGAAGTAGATGTAGAGAGGGCAGAGAGTCAACTGTAAAGGGGGGAGATAGGAGCACACATGCCTCTGAGAACAACATGCTCTGTGTGGTCCCCGATCTGCTTGAAGTCGTCGTCTTTAACAGATTGTATAAATAAAGAGACGAGAGAGAAAAAGAGGTTTATCTGTTTACATCACAACTCCCCAGATGCTGCTATTAAATTAGCCGCTATCTTCTTTTTCCTTTTTTTTTTTTAAAGGTAAATATCTTTTTCTGTTGATTTCAACAGATGTAGAACGTAGTTGACCTGATTATTTACCCACTCTGATATAATAATTATAATAATAATTAAATATATATATATATATATATATATTCAGACAAACTCAACGGCATTTGATAATAAAAGAACAGATAAACCCTTGTTTGATTTAATTTGTTTTACCTTTAGTAGACGAGATCAGATTTTTTAAATATTTTTTTTTGCATGGTTCTTTTCAGTTGGCTTTTTTCTATTATTTTTTTTTATTTTATTATTTTAGTGCTGGGTTTTACTGCGTCCCTATCTTTTATTTGTTTTGACAAGCTACAGTGTTACTGCATGTTTCACAAGCTTTAATATTATGTCTGTATTTTCCACAATGAGAATCTAAAGTCTCTCTGTCGCTCTCTCTCTCTCTCTCTCCTTCTCTCTCAATCAATCTCTCTCTTTCAGAGTATGATTTCCTCCATTGTGAACAGCACTTACTATGCAAATGTGTCGGCGGCAAAGTGTCAGGAATTTGGGCGCTGGTATAAACATTTCAAGAAGACAAAAGATATGATGGGTAAGCAAAACGGAGGGGCGCAAAGTATGGTGCTCACACTTTTGTCTTTTCACACACACACACACACACACACACACCAGTCACCAACACAATATGTTCTCTAACCGACTGTTTCTTTGTCTTCCTGCTGTTTGCATGAAACAGAAATACATTTTTATCTTGTTATCTAATAATTCAAGATTACAACACACGGTTTAGCAGTATGAACTATGTGTTTTCCTTCGTTTGTCTATTATTGCTTCAACACTAATGCAGGAGTCAAATTGAGGCCTCTGACTATGTTTGTGTGCGAGCGTAACACTTTTTCCGTGAACAAAAGGCAGCGATGGCTTCAACAGGCCACCGCCTAGTCTGAAATTCAATTAGATTTTCTTATCAACCCTCTAACAACGCATGCTTTATATTATCTAAAAAAAAAAAAAAAAAAATCCCCTTTGACCCGCCAGGAAATGAGGTTATATCATACCAGTAGCACCCTGACTGGAGATCGACTTCCGATATATTTTTGTCTTTTGATTAAACAAAACACCACTCTGTCGCGGGGCTCATAATGTTAAGATATTAGCTTTAACAGTCTGGTGTGTGCAATCTTTTTTTTTTTTTTTTTTGCTACTGCGCGCAGTGATGACAGATGAGATATTATATCAAAATGTTTTCACAGTCTCCATGCAAATGGCATGTTGTGATCATATCTTATCTGATGCTTTTTTTTTTTTTTCTTCTGTTAAAATGGCGACACGCTGGGAACATATTTACTCCAGACCTGCTGTACTTGCGTATGTCTCTTGCATATTTTTATTTTTTATTGTGTTTTATTGTTTTTCAGACGTAGTCAGCTGTGAGTCTGGCCGTCGTGATGCTGGTTTAGTGTTTTAAACGGAGCAGGAGAGACATACTGTGAAAAACTGTGACCCGGGGTTTCTTATTCTCTCTTTCTTGTTTCTTTGTGTGTGTGTGTGTGTGTGTGTGTGTGTGTGTGACTGTGCAGGCATGCGCCAACCCTCCCAGCTGGAGGGCTACCTGGGGACGTGTGTCCTCCGTGAGAGTCCGCGTGCCAATGCACTAGGTATGTCGCACCCTGGACACACACACACTTGTTTTTGCCACTGAGGACGTTTTATGGACATAATCACTACATGTCTAACCTCAGCCTGTCCCGTAATAAACCCACATCTAACCCTAATCATTTTTTATACTGCTTTGCATTGTGGGGAACTTGTGAAGAGCTACATTCCTTCCTTAATGCCTAAACTGAATCCCAATTATGATCTTAGTCTTAATCCCAAAAGCAAAAACATCTCTTTTCATACCTTTTTCAACTCAACCTACAATCTATCTTTTAAAATGTATTTTTAATTGCGCACCTTTGTCCCACCTGATGCGTCAAAATCTTTCTTCTTGACTTTAACGAAGCAAAAACAGTTAAACTTATTATTTTAAATCCCCATCTCTGGGGATATCAAGTTAGAATAAGAACAGACACTTGGCACCCGAGCCTCAGGTGTCAACACGTTCATGACAGCTGCTGTAGGACGCCACCAATGGCAGGAAGCACTGGTGAAAATGCCAAGTTCGATTGGCTGGAAGAGAGAAGCGTAGCGCGGTCATCCCTTTGTGCTTTGGCAGTGTTGTCATATGTGACTCTGCATTTACTTCACCACATTGGATTTAGCAAGCAGTTTGAGCCTGAAGTCAAGGGGAATAAGTACCTGGTCACAGGTACTGGCAAGCTACTCTGCTTCTCTGCCAGCTGAGAAGAGGTGTTAGCGGCCGCCAGCAAATGTGGTCGCTTCTTTTGACGCGGCTAGTACAGGGAAGCCAACACAGGAGAGAGAGTTGGGTCACTTTGTATGTCTCTCTCTCTCCCTCACACACACACACACACACCCGCCCTCCCTCAGCCCACATCCCATTCCCATTGTGTGTTTAATCCGGGGCTCTTTTGTGGCAGGATTCCACACGAGGACTCCTGCTTCTGTGGCAGCCTTTTTCTCCCAGGGCCTGCCATGCTCTTCTGTCACCCCTTCTCTTTTCAATTTGCATGGAAATGCCTCCATGTGCTTGTGTGTTTGTGTGTTGTGAGCATGCCCCCCAGCAGTATGTGCGAGCGAGCGTATGCACACACACACACACACACATTCACATATGAGTGAATAGGCACGCCATACCATCAGAGCCAGGGAATGCCAGGGATTATGGGAAGAGATGTGATTATTACCAAGATTTTTTTTTTTTGTTTTTTTTTTGTTTCTCCCCCCACATCATTTGTTTTTCGACAAACACTCAATAGACCCGTCTTGGCCGGGTTTTTTTGTGCTTGCTGACAGTTAAGAAAACAGGCAGCTCAAACACACGATTATTGTGGGTATTTTTTTGGAAAACATCCATGAACTTAATCTTTCATCTGCTGAAAAATTCATCTTGTGAAGACCTCCTCCTTCCCCACAACAGCAATTTATGCTTTTCACAATCCCATACCATGCTTTTCTGTGGGATGTGGAGGCCGCAGCATACTTCTAAGGTGTTAATGTTGCCGTGCGTATGAATTCTCAAATGCTGCCCCCTCACTCAGTATAGTGCATGCGAAAAAAGCCTCGGCAATATGTGAATCCCTTAAAGACAGGCGGAAAACGCTGAAAACATTCAGCTGCATCCAAATGCTCATTCACTTTTTACTGTGGGTAGCACTTTGAATGTTAAATCATTGTTTTCATCCTCTAAGCACATAATTTAAACCTGTCTTAAAATATTCCCTTGCAGCCATTATGCTGTTAAAGATTCCCGAAGCAAGAGATGCCACAAAACTCTCCAAAATGCTATTAAATTAAGACATCTAGATTTTTTTTTTATATATTCAATCAGTATCATAAGTCAAATCCGTTTTGATCCACTCAAACATTTACATACTGTATCCTGATGGCCTGCCTTCATTCGCTCCCTGTATTTATATTTAGGCCATCCTCCCCTAAAAATGTCATATTAGCCAGCTTGTGTTCCTTATTTTAGAATTAAGGATGTATCTAGTGAATCAGATTTATCAGCATTGCTTCGGCCTTTTTGTGGACACACGCACACATTATCCCCGTACCTTCACATACACACACTCCACTGTGTCGCCAGGATTTTTTTTTTTTTTCACATGATGAGGCCACAGACGTTAATTTCGAAGGCATGGGTTGTGGAAGACACACAGGTCAAACACAATGAAGCTCTTTTATCTGAGCTTCCATCTTTTCCCTTTTCTTTTTTTTAAACCAGTCGTTGGCTGATCAGCTGTGTCATATCCACTCGGGGAGGAAAGGGCCTGTGAAGGCCACTGGTTAGGAAGCAGACATTTACACTAAGCTACTATGTCTTCAGCACTTTGGGTGTATACATGTTAATCTGTGCCGAGTTGATCTGATGGGTTAGGGTTAGGTTAGAGACTATGGCTCTGGTGACGTTAAACTGGCTTTGAGATTGAGGTTTTACTTTCTGCAGATTCTCCAGCACTTGTAGTTTTTGTTTTTCATCTCTTCTTCAGTGTCTTCAGTCTCGCATCCTGTTTATGGTGTTTAATGTAGACCCCGCCGTTTTTCCTCACCTCTCGGTCCCTCTCCCTGTCTTCCTCCTCTTCCTCCAGCTGAGATGGACGGCCTGTCCGACCTCTCCCCACCCGGCTCTAACCACAACCACAACCACCTGAGTTTCTCCCAGCAGCAGCAGCCCATCCCCGGCAGCACAGCAGAGCAGACTCCTTCCTCGCCGGTGCCCCCGATGCCTCACGGCCCTCCACCCCCTCACGGTGGCCAGGCAGGCGGTCGACAGCCCCAGCTTCCCGGTCTACACCACCCAGGCCTGGTGTCCACGCCCATCAGCCCCCAGCTGGTCAACCAGCAGCTTGTGATGGCACAGATCCTCAACCAGCAGTATGCAGTGAACCGGCTGCTGGCGCAACAGTCCCTGTCGCAGCAGTACCTCAACCACCCACCTGTCAACCGCAACTCCCACAATAAGACCCTGGAGCCACAGGTGGCGTCGAACACAGAGGTATCCTCCGAGATTTACCAGTGGGTTCGGGACGAGCTGAAGCGGGCCGGCATCTCACAGGCCGTCTTCGCCCGCGTGGCCTTCAACAGAACCCAGGTGAGGAAGTAAGACAGGATAGACTAGAATAAAACAGACTGTCATTACTAATAATTACCACTTTATTTGCTTTATATCAATCTGATTTTCATTCCCGTTGCTGCTTCTGTTTGATGATGAAGCTCTGATCTGGCTGCAGTATTCTCCAGAGATTTAACACAGATTAAATCATAGTGCATGCCAACTGTGTTCATGTTTGTCATTGACTTTGACAGTTGATGAATATTTTGCACAAAAAAAAAGTCTCATTTGGTACGATAACGACCTACTTTGATAAATGCAGGAATGATTTTATGTACATTGGTACAGATGTTATATAATCATAGAGGAAACACCCCATATTTGCTGCAACATTTAAAGGTTGATTAAGATGTCATTCATTTCTTAATACTAATTTAATGTTATATATATTTGATGCTGTGTCCTACTCTGATTCATATATTCATATATAGTCATAATAGAATAACAAACAGTCCCGTTTGACTACATCTCATGAAATGCTTCCTGGAAAAAGACATCTTTGGCGTTCATGTCATTCAGCACCACCAAAGTTAAAGAGTGAAACTAATAAGTCAAACCGAAAAATAATCCTCAACAATCCCTCTTTTCTGCTCGTCCACTGCATCAAGCCGCCCTTCTCTCCGTAGCTAACACCTCGCTGTTTCAGAAGGAAATACAACACATTAAAGAAGTCATAAAAACCTTTTAATGAGACCTTTTATACTAAGAAATATTAATCCTGCTAGTTAAATCTGTGTATTTCCATAGTTTTTACTGTATCTCATTCATAATTCTCATACACTTTAGTCATCTAGCACCTCTACTGTACTTCAAGCTGGCTGCCTGCCATGTGAAAGACCCAGGCTTGGTCATGGCGCGGGTTCTCTCCCTGCCAAAATATGTGGTTTCACTTTATAGTCAGAGGCCTTACACACACACACACACACACACACACATTCACACACAGAAGGCAGTGATAATGTCTTAAGACGTACTGTCTGAATTAGTGCGTTGGGGGGGGGAAGAAAGTGACACCAAACCTCATTATGACTCCATTAGCTTTGAAGTTAACACTTATGAAAAAGGGGCGAAAAAAGCATAAAACTGATAAGGATTTATTAGAATTTGAATATGCAGCAACTCAAGCCCCGCCCACCAACAAAAATATAAAAAGTTTAAAAACAAGTGTGTTATATGGTCAGACGGTGTTGTTGTATCTTACAGTATTATCTGTGACTGATGAAGAATTATCCCAATGTACCGGTGCAGAGTTTTACTTCGGAGGATTATATATTAGGCGTGTGTGTGTGTGTGTGTGTTTTTTCCCCAGTCTGTGTTAATAAAAGGAGTGGGAGGTTGTTAAGTAGTGACATGAAGGAGACGCTGTCGATGCAGGAAGTGGTTGTGAAAAGGTGCGAGGGGGAAGGGTACTGATTGACCAAAGAGATAGATAGACAGAAATGGCGAAGAATGATAAGAATGCAGACACAGACAGACACACACAGTACAAATAAAAGATAGAAACGCCACTTATGTATCCTGTGAATACACGTGTACATTAAACGCACCTTCTGCCGCACTGTAAAAACGTCACGTTAAATCTCATGTTCATGTGAAGTATCTGTTCATGCTTGTCTGGATACCACAGACCGACATATTCCAATGTGACACATAGTAGTAGTTGCGTACATTTTAATAGTCAGACAAACAACACCCGAGTACATATTTTGCAGCTCTACTCACTTCCCAAGAGGACTTGCATGATCACAAAAATAAATAAACATAAAAAAAATGAATTTGAGGATGTTTCCCCCCCACCCCCCTCCTCCATCACCTTGTTTTATTACCAAATCACACCTATTGATGGTGAGAGAAGCGAAGCGATGGTTTGCACAGTGTGTGGCCAAGAGCTGATGAAAAGGCCCAATCACACATCTCTGATAATGGAGTCATCGCTGTCTCATAATGACGGAATTGAGCGCTATTGAAAAGTAAACAGAGGATACACTGATTGCCCGCCGTACAAGACTTTCACATTTTCAGGCTTTTTAGCTGCAGCTCTTATCCAGAGCAACATACGGCTCTAAGAATATGTCCAAGATGTGCAAAATTACACTAAACCCAATTTAATGTCTTTAAAGGCTGATATCCAAGAATGTTCATTGATGAAGTGGTACGAAGTGACACAACGGGATGATATATTTTATATATTTACTACAAGATTAAAAAAGCTCTGTAGAGCATCACGAGGAGAAGATGGAGAAAAAGTTTTTATGACAATGCTGGGTAGAAGCTGAATGCTTTCTGTAGAGACGGCTTGACTCTTTTAGAGATGGACGTACAAAAGAAAAGTAGATACACAAGAAAAACCTGTTAGAGATTCCTCTAATGTGATTATTTTCCTTCTTGCTTGCCATCCTGACCCCACCACCTGTCCGTTTCCTCCTCTGTGAGCTTCTTCTTCTTCTTCTTTTTTTTTTTTTTCCTCTCTTGATTCATTTGTATGTCGTTCTCCGTCTGCTGCTCCATCGCCATATCCTCATCGTTTTCGCTTTCTCCCTTCTGCCATCGTGCAGGGTTTGCTGTCTGAGATCCTTCGCAAGGAGGAAGACCCTAAGACAGCATCCCAGTCGCTGCTGGTCAACCTGCGTGCCATGCAGAACTTCCTGCAGCTGCCGGAGACGGAGCGCGACCGCATCTATCAGGAGGAGAGGGAGCGCAGCCTGACGGCCGCCTCCGCAATGGGCTCCGCTCCACTTATCAGCACTCCACCCAGCCGACCTGTACAGGTACCAGAGGTTATATTCCTCTCTGTGCATGTTTTCATGTGGCAACCCTGCATTTATGTTGGATATAACTTTATTTTACTAAATGGGACATAGCTATTAGACTGGAGTCTCGGTTTTTACCAACGTTTCTTAAAGGAAGAGCTGTTCTACTGATAAAAAAGTAGGAAAAGGCAAAGTCAAGCAGTAAAGGCTGATTTCTACATATACTGAAGGTTTTCTGGTGCTCCTGTTGCAGATGTCTACAGCCCATGAACTGATTTATGGTTCAACCCATCAATTGTTGTAGCACCACTGAGACAGAAGATGAATGTGTGCCGTGCATTATAAGTCTGCGTTATGCATCTGTTATACACCCATAGACGAAGTGGAAATTCCTTTCTAGATCACACATTATACATTATCAACAAACGCTGTCGGTGGTGAAGACGCATTGGGATAAAGCACAAAGCCACCCATGGAGACCCATTACATCTGGGACCAATCACAGATGTGTAGTTACATTTTTTTGAGGGATACACTTTCAGCTGTGGTGGAAGCCTTTATGTAGCTACAAAAGCTTGGCATGCAGAGTATCACTACTTGCTTCAACAAAAAAGTACTTGTGCAGCCAAATTCAGGTCTTGGGAACAAGAATCCAGTCAGCTTACTAGAATCCAAACACTAATTTCACATGTCACAGTACTGCTAAATAAACCACTTCTGCAAATTCCTCTAATGCACAACCTTGTATTCCTGGGCCAACACTCCACCATTGAGGATTGAAGGCAGAGATCATTTTCAGCGACTCTTGCTTCAGAGAAATGTTTGTTTAATGAACACATCTCTCTGCACCAATTTAGAATATTACGAAACAAAACTAATTGTTATTTGAAGTTCCCAATGGCTGAAAAGAGAGCAAAAAAAAATCGAGAAAAAAAACAACTATTTCCTCATGGATGGATTAAAAAGTGCAGCAGCTGTTCAAATTGCATACAGCAAAGAGAGAGAACGATGTATGTGTGAAGGGATTTGTTCCTGTGACCATGTCAAGGTAGTCGGTGTTGAGAACAGGTGATTTTCAGAATTTGCTGTCTTGTCTTTGTGTCAGGTGATTTAATCCAGACACATGTAAAAAAAAATAAAAAATCCTTTTTTAACATGTGACACTGTGCAAAGAAAAACACGCTCATGCCGTGTTTACAAGTGACGACAGCGAGTATGCATACGAGCACCACCCTAGCATGTTGTTTCTGCTGCACACCTCACATTCCCCTCCATTGTATCAGGCTGCAACCTGTCTGGAAACTGGTGTAATAAGTGAAAGCTGATTCTTGCCATCACATTAGAGAACATACTCTACTCTACACTCATGTAAATGAGTTCTACCTCATTCCCAACCTCACCACACAGGTGAGAATGGTGCACAAATGATGGATAATTTTTTGTGCTAATTTTGACCTTTTACCGTGCATTAGGCAGCATTAACAGCCTTCCCGTTTAAAAAAAAATAAAAAATAAAGCTCACTCAGTGATGACAAGCTCCGTGAAAGATCAAACATACTCCGTCTTTTAGTCAGTCCCTCTTTCCAAATCTCCACAGCACAACTTTCTGCCCTTGCTGCAAATCAGTGTCCCTCATTTGAAAGGTATGTGGCAACGCTCTACCACTTAAGCCCATTTGAAGTGCGGTCAGCTGCATCTAGGAGGTGAGAGGAGCTGACAAAGGCTTCCTCTGTCCTGTCCTCGGTGAAGATGGGACTCTTATTTAGGTGAAGAGCAAAGCCCACCCATCTCCAAAATGGAGTCTTCCCCTTAAATTGCTCAGCGTGATCTCATTTGCTGTCCTTACAAAAACTCTAAAAGAAAGAGTGTCATTCTGAAGCAGCGGTGCTGAACTTGAACAGGGTCACTTTGCAGTTCAGTTCATGTTTACAATCAAAAGATTGTGTCAGTGCAGGACAGAAATTCAAAGTAAGAGTCTGGACGTTTTCCTCCCCCAAAACAAAAAAAAGATTTACTCAAAAAAAGAAGGTAAAATGTTAAAATATGTTTTCAGAGATTTGGAAGTACAACTTTTTGGTTTTCAGCATCAGGTGAAATAGACCTGCAACTCTGACTGTAGGGCTGCATAATAAAACAGAAATAGGTTTTAAAGATAATAAGCAATGAATACCAGTACTACTACTAATCTGCAACTATTTCAAACATGATCCAAAACTGTTGGCACATTAGTAGTATATCTTGAGGCCAGATACACTTCACCTGTATGACGAGAACCCATCGACATTTATCATGCAGACCTGTTCCGACACAAGGCAATTCTCACATGCACACCCACAAACACACGTTCGCACACTCATACACCTGGCCATCTGCCAGCCTCTCCTATGGAGCAATGCAGTGTGAATTTAAGCACATAAATCAGCCAGGGTGGCAATTGAGCCAGAGACAGAGGCGGATTTTTATAGGCCTCGTAAAAACAGATGCAGAGGTATGTTTCTCTCACGTGTGCTGATGGGTAGGCTCAACTCCCCCAAAGCCAGTTAGTGCACGTCCCAGCCTTAACAATTAGCTCGACATGGTAACTTACTGCTCAGACCAACAAGGCTGCGTCGAGATGTCATAAAACGGGATGAAAGGCCTCAGCAGTGCTCCGACATTCCACTTTCACCACAAATTTGAGGATTATGTGATTGTGTTTTTTTTTTTAACACATTAAGGGGCTCGTGTTAGGTGTCTAGACAAATACTCAAATTTATTTTTTTTTATTTTTTTTTATTACAGGCTGTATTGTGAGTCAGTAGCTGTTGGTTGTTATTATGCTTTATTTGAATGCCGTGCACTTGTACTCATACCCAACTCTGTGGATGTTTCCTTGTAAAAGGACTCATATGGAATGATTCATATGCTAATGGTCCTTGGGTAATGCTTTTATTAGGATACTTGTTACCTTGTCAAAGGATTTTTGTCAAGATCCAACAAGCCGCTGAATGAAGATGATTTGATTTGAATTGACTTGCATTTATTTTTTAATCATCGGCTTGACATAAGAATAATAACATTTCGCACAACACATCTAAGTGTTTTTGAGTAACAGTGGAGCTGTGCGTGGGTGTTCAGTGTATGCGTGTGTGTGTGTGTGTGTGTGCGTGCATGCTTGTGTTCAGCCAAATTTCACTCTATTTTTCTCTCATGTGAGCCTGAATAAATATGGTTGCGTTGTGTTCCCAATGCTGCAGCCCCGGAGGGAAGACTGTAACAGCGTAAGGCCCGAGGACTGGAATCCCAGAATCCCTGTGGGCATTTCCCCTGTGAGCAAACAACTCCACCCCCATCACCTCTCACCCAACACCACCAGTCTGATCACACACATTCCCATAGACAATACGCACACTGGCGCTTGCATGCAGTTCACTGATAACTCACATGTTAAACATTAAAAGAGCAACATGTAAATTTATCTTTCGAGTGCAAGGCTAATATTCTCATCTTGTTCTGTATATGTATATAAATATATATATATATTTAATTTGGTCTCAGAAAGTCTGGAAATATTGTTGCTCAGTTACAAGTTGCAGCACACTACACTATTTTTATTATATCCACAGTCACACGTGACTCTGATAATGCTGAAATCCTCATGTAACCTGCAGAATCTAACACCTGACTGATTTTCTTTAATTTTCCTCCAGGTGAAACCGTCGCCTCTGCCCAGCGAGTGGAACGGCAAGACGGAGAGCTGCATACTCAACATCAACTCCACCATCTACGATGAGATCCAGCAGGAGATGAAGAGGGCCAAAGTTTCCCAGGCCCTGTTCGCTAAGGTGGCGGCTTCCAAGAGCCAGGTAGCCAAACACACACACAAAACAACTCGATACTTAGTGAGCCGCGTGCTCAGAGCGCTGCAGGCTGCAGTGGTTCAACATATATGACTGCTTCCTAACGTCCGTACACTCACTTACACGGCTGGCGGATGGACTGACTAGACTTGTTGTTGCAGAGCATTTGGTGCCCTCGACCTCTATATTTATAAAGTTAAAAGTAAAGTAATGTAATATGTGTCAATGAGTCAGTGTTTCAGTGCAACGATTTATCTACATAATGACATATGTCTGTGTTTCAATAGCAAACAGTCTTGTTTATATTAGCTTCGCTCAGTAAGACGAAGGGGCCCCTGTTATCTTCTTCCAGAGAGCAGAGCGCTCACACAATACGAGCTTGTGTGTGTGTTGGAAACATGCAGGGGGGGAAAAAAAAAAGTGAAGACACGCCACCAGTTTAACTCCTTAATAAAGCAATTTAAAAATGTAGCACTAAGGAGTTATTATTAAAGGTTTTCATGTGTCTGTCGGAGGCAGAGTTGGAAAGATTTCCACAATTGTGCTTGATGAAAAAGATGAGGGGGGAGGAATAGATCACCAAGGGCGGAATAATCTGGAAATATCTGCAAAGGCTTTATTTTTTTCTTGCTGATTAGGATGATTATACCCCCAGATAGCTTTGTTTTACCAAATTGCAGTTTGATGCACAAACCACTGTTTTTGTTAAGGAGTTCAAAGACTCCTTGGAAGGATGGAAAAAAAGAGAACGAGAGAGAGCGAGGCGGTCGCAGTATTAACTCGCACATGTCTCCCACTTCTCAAATGATGGTTTGTCTGGGAACAGGTTTCCACCGTGCCTTCTCCACCTCCCTCCCATCTTTTCTGTCTTGCCCCTCTACCTCTCTCTTTGCCGGTTCCATTCATGGCAGGCGGGTGTGAATGTGAATTGAGCAGCAGATAAGAAGTGTGCTAATTATGCCTGTGAAAGGGGGCCTGGGAGAGCACTTATCTCTGGCTCCATCTCGTAATGGGCGCTCCCCGGGCAGCTGGTCTCCCCCCTTACTACCCAGCCGGCATCGCCACCGCTACCAGCCACCACCAGGCCAGCGGCTGCTCCTCCCATCAGGACCCCTGAACCCCTGAAAATCAGAGAACAGGACACAGTTTTCAGTTGCTGTTCTCCTAAAAGATATTCTAAAAATTCCTCGTTTTCCTTATTTGTATTTGTGTCATCGACAGACAATACTAAAGTGTTTTTGACTTTACTTCCCAGAATTCATGTTAGTCAAACAATGCGGCTGGAAATGTGAAGTTTTTTTTGTTCCCTTGGATGATGCTTTTTACCCACTTCCACACATAGTAGAAGCCACAGCAGTAACAATTAGTCAATTCATTGATTACTTTATTGGTAGAAAATTAACCAGCAACCAATAACTTTGCAAGAAAAAAAGCTCAACATTTGCTAGTTGTGTGTTTTATATCATTGTAGATCAGATATGTCGATGGCTTTTTGGTCTGTTGGTCAGACAAAAATAGCATTTGGAAATAGTCACCTTGGGCTCTGGGGATTTGTGATGGGCATTTTATCACCGAGTTGAACAAGGGATTAGTAGAGAAAATGATAAGTAGTTTAATCAGTCATAAAAATAGCCATTAGTCGCAGCCTTAGATATCAGTGGTTTCCTTAACTACCATACATAAAATGTCATGAATGGTATAACAGTCTGGGATGGGTGAGGTGAGGCTGGTTGTAGGATAGCCACGCTGTTCAGGTTCGATAGCTAGCTTTATTTACTCTCTAAAACACTGCTGGAACCAGATATATTATCTTTTTATACTATACTGGGTGTTTGGTAGGTCAGCGTAAAAAGCAAAATGTATATTTGCAAATAAAATGTTGAGTTTGTTAGGAAAGGTTAAGTCCAGAGAGGTTTGAAGCCTTGCAGGCAGAAAATAAGCACTATCCAAGCCTCGGGTAGAATACCGCGCCTGCAGAGACTGCTGGTTCTGAGGTTGGGAGTGTAGCATGAATATGGTTGGTGATGAAGATGGAGGATGGGCTGGACTGGCAGGATGCCCATATGGGGTCCAGGGACATAATCATGGGGGGAGGATGTGGAGGAGGGCCTCATCACTGAGGCTGGCACTGTCCTGTCAGATTTGTGTGCAGTTCAACCTCTGCCTCTACAGCTCAGCTTTAGGATTTCCCAGCATGCTTACGCAGGCATCGGATCAGGTGACCAGGATTCGTTGTTATCAGTGCCGAATATGTGTGGGTGTACGTATTTCTGAGTGTGTATTTGCCTCATTTCAGAGAGCGAGACAGATGATGCAGTTAAGAAGGGTAGAGGAAATGTGAGATAGAAATGGGGGTTGAGGTGGGGGCGGGGGTTGAGGTGGAGCACAGGCAGCAGTGGTCTCCTGGGTAGAAAAGCAGTAAACAGGAGTTTACTGATTGGTACGTGTGTGTTTAGGTATGTGTATATACTGTATATAGCTGCGTGTGTGTGCTTTTCTGTATTTAAATTATGGGTTTATGCGCAGGCACATTTGAATGTGGGCACTGATGTTTGTGTACCTGAATGTGTGTGTTGGTGTGTATATGCCGTGGGGATGTGTGTGTGTGTGTGTGTGTGAGGGGGGGTCCTGGATCGCTGCCATCCTGTCCTCTCTTAGGGCTCGTAACCACAGCAGGCCTCTGCCAGCCCTTAACTGTCCCCCTGCCCCTCTCACATATTCAATGTTGCATTTCAATCACTCTTTTACTGCCACATATTCAGAGTAGCGACTATAGAGCAGCAAACCTCACCCAAGCCAAATGACTTTATCAGATTAATGCTCACCATTTACTTTAAATCTGGGCATACCTTTTCTCTTTTTTCTTTCTCTTTTTTTTTGGGAGAAATCCATGCAGCTATTTCGCTGTTACGTTTACTCTTCGATAAAATCAGAACTATTATTCATGATCCATTCCTCTATGGCACAAACTGATTGAATGCTCCAAGAACGCTCCATCATCATTTAGCTTCGGGAGATGTCAGACTTGGAGAAAACAACTGCGATGCCAGAAGTAGCTAGTGTTACTCAAACGGCCCGTTTCATGTTAGCCGGAAGAGGTGCAAGCTATGATCTGGATAGCCAACATTATTAACTGGCTCAGTAGGGCTAGAGCACTGTCTGGCTAGTGACCGTGCTCTATTGTCATTTATTTCAACAGGGGAGGCTCGCTGTGTTGACTAGACTGGCAGAGGGGGCGGCTAATGTTCCCTTTGATGATGGGAGGTTAGGCGAGGGTGGGGTGGAGCGTGTTGGAGGCGGGGGGCATTCCTTTGGCACGACTTTTATGTCCAAACATCCCCGACACTTCCTGAGAGAAATTGCGCAACGGATGAAATCAGAGTCCCTGCTGTCATAAAACAAGCGCCCCGGGAACCCTGTGCACCGCGGGGCTCAAAGCCCTCCGACTCCTCAATGTCCAGTAGAGTACAGAACGCCGCCCTCCCTCCACGTCTATCTGTCTCTCTCTCTCACTTGCTTATTCTCCCCTGGAAGAGGCTACGCTAATTAGCCAGGCTCTAATGAGACAGAATGGCACTGATCTGGTCCGCTGCTGCGCCACCAGGAGGGGGGCCGGGCACGAGGGGTGGGGCTGATGCAGTAGGGGGGAGAGAGGAGAGCGAGCGGGGAGGTTGGTGTATGCCATCTGTCACCCTGCACCCGCCTGGCACGGCAGTCCCTGGAGTGGAGGGTTGGTGGGGGGCGGGTGGGTGCCTCGTTGGTCTGGAGAGGTGGGGGGGGAGTGGGTGGAGGTGGGTGGTGGCGGGCAGGGACACTGATATGAGTAGGAAGGGAGGGTGACAGAATAACTGGAACTGCTTCATGTTTTGAAAATGACTAATTTCCTGTTACGGGTGGAATCCGTTTAGCGGTCGTAGATGTTTTATAGCAGCTTGAACGCTTTTCTTAGCTTTAATCGCAGATATTTGAACCCGCCCAACCAGACCAGTGACACACACACACACACACACACACACACACACACACACACACCACTTCATCACTCTGCTGCATCCAATGGCTGCCTAACAAGAGGGGCAGATGGCTGACCTTTTGGGTGTCTGGATCTAGATTGTGACCGTTTCGAGGTTTTTCTGTGACTGGGGAGCCACTGGGGGGTTCGGGGACGTTAGAAGTCGCGATTTGCATGAAGAGTTGTACAAATGGCATTAAATAACATCCTGACACTGATTTACTAAAGATGTCATCGGGAGCTGAGAGCAGGTTGTGGTCATTGTTTGTGAATTTAAGTTTTATTCTGTATGCTGCGGCAGGGCAGCCGGCGAGATGTCTTAATCTTTTGTTCGTGGACACGCGGTTCTCCAAACCTCTCTCTCCCTCAAATTAGTCGGATCAGAGCGAGAATATCACAACCCCCAGGGACCTAAAAGGGCCGTGACTGTTTATTAATTGATTTATTTATTTATCTCCTGTGCCTGCTTGGTTATTAGGTTGCCATGGGAAACAGGCTAGGCCAGATCCTCTCTATTATTAAAGACACAATTTCTTGAACTGGAGACCCAGCTGTCTGAATATTTAATTTAGCGAATGAATTATCTTGCAAACGGTAAGTCTTCCCCTCCCTCTGAAATGAGCCTTTCTCTTATTGTTTAATGGACAGTGGAATTCCCACCAGCTTGTTTTCTCTCCTCTGCCTGCTTCATCGAACCCTCCTCCTCTTAGCAGGGGTCTCACTGAGCATGCCCAGAGCACTTTGTGTCTCCCCTGCCATCTCTCTCACTTACGCCTTACACGCCACCTCTCACCCCATCTGTCTCCGATTGCGCAACTCATTCCCTCCTCGCCTACCTCCTACCCTGCAGTCCAAACGAGAAAATTTGCCCCTCCCGACTCCAAATTGTCTCTTCGTCATCTCCTCTAATGCATTAATCTATGACAAATCTTTTTCTCACTGCCGTGTTTCAGCCACTTAACTGAACCAACACCTCACTAATAGTTCAACAGCTCTTTCTCAATGGAGCCTAATCAATGCTTATCCTCCTCGCCACATGTCTAACCGTACTAGTGCTTCTTACACTTTGCTAACTTGTTAGCGAATGCTCCACGTGTCCCAGTGAGCAGCACAGCACCTCCTAGCTCCTTTTTTTTCTACAAATGTTAGCAAGCTAACCCTCTCCCACTGTCTCCACTTCTCCTGACAGACCACACAGGGCTTGTTCTGAGGCCCATTCTCGCTAATCTGATCAGGCAGGCAAATACGCCGGGAAAAGCGCTTTAATGATCCCCCTAATTACCTCAAGTCAATACCAACTGTATTATTAGACTCGGGGAAAATATTCCATTAGGGTGCCCCCCGTGGGAGTCCCCCCTGTGCGCGCTGATGTCACGCGCTGCGCGCCCCCTACGCTTGTAATTAATTTTATTTACACACGCAGGAATGCACAAGGTCGCACCTGCAGCCCGGAGCCGCCCGACTCGGCCCGCCTAATCAGATCTGTCATAATTACCATTCTGCATGCTTCTGACACACGCCGGGAAATATTTCAATTTAACTACAGCCACTAGCTCCGGCAGATGCAGTCTGAGAGCGAGAGAGAGTGTGTGTCTGTGTGAGTGTGTCTGCGCACAGGAGTGTGTGTGCGTGCGTGTGTGTGTGTGTGTGTGCGTGTGTGAGGGGGAATTGCATGGGGAGATATTAGGACCTATCCAAGTGCTCATGCTGGTGCTTGTGTGCACTTGGTTTTGCTAGCATTATTTGCTGTCTCTCCGTCTTATACAGTCTCTTCTCTTTCTTTCCATTTTTCTTCCTCCTCACTGTCTAAATTACATCCTTCTCTCACTATTTTATTTATTTTTATTTTTCATAAATTAAGCCTCAAGGAGGAGATATAAGTTTCCATTTCAGCCACGAACAGAAAAACATTTGAGATTTTGTGTTCAAGATGAATTTCCGAGTTGAGTGAAACTAACTTCACTAACTATAGAACTGAATAAACTACAGTTTTGGGGGATCAGTTCAGTTTCATTAGTATTTGAAGCAAACTTGTAGACCAATTAAGAACACTTATTTAGCTGACATAGACAATTTGCAGGTTCTCCGCTATTTCAATCCCTAATTCAATAAGATCAGTCATGATTTATCATCTTAATTATCCTCTGATATTAGCAATTAAACCCCAGCTTTGAATTAAATCTCAATCAAGCTCTTATAATTGATGGAATCAGACTCCATGTAGGTGCTTTCTGTTTTTCTAATGTCACTGCTGCTGTTGTTTATCTCTAGTTCATCTCCAGTGTGTTTTATCGTCGTGTGTGTGTGTGTGTGTGTGTGTGTGTGTTCATCCTCCATCTGCCTCAGCAGTATTGAACAGAAAAAGATGATAAAGAAGAAGTAAATTTGTGGTGGGAGAGCATTGTTTGAACATTCAGTGTCGCTGTGCAGACAGCGCTGCTACCCAAACATCAGCCCACCACCACCAGCAGGCTAAATTAGATCAACGATACTCATATTTGATACTGTGGCATCATGACAGACTCAATCTTCAGCCATTTTGTACACATAAACGAGCTGAAGTGTTTTACTGGGCAAAATGGGAAAAAAAAGTGATTGATTGAAGTACATTTTCTGCAGCGTATCACCTTAAAGATACCTCGTAACATACCTGCAAATATTCTGTTCTCTCGCGTCTTTACTGCGGCTCTCGAGCAAGGCACCTCGCCTGCAGCTCCTGCAGAGTAACATCTGAGCATCCAACAGTAAACTCATTGGGGGGAAACTCCCTGCTTGTATTATTGTTACTATATTATGTGCAATTGTGTGTGAAGAACAACTTCACAGAAAAGGAATGAAACAAAACATGCGGTTTAAAAAAAACACACCCTGTAACTACGCAGATGTTTAATGTGCTCCGTTTTAGATGGACCGGTCATTTGCCTTTCGGTTTATTCTTTATGATCCATCTGCCTCTATTTGGTTGCTCAAAAAATTCCCTGCACACTTTATTGGTTCAGCAGCCATGACGTAAACCGCCACCCAGAACTGGTCGGTATTGTTTCTGGGAGCAAGTGCTGACACAGAGAGGGCCATTTCCTGCACAGTCATGCCTTGCCTCCACAATGTGTGCCGTGTTAGCTGTCAGTCTTGTTATTGTTGTCGACTCTGCTTATTGTATCCAGGAGAGGTCACGACCCCTCTTCAGAAAAATTGTTCACTGTTTGGCTAAGACTTCATCTATGTCGCACCGCAAATAGACATTAGTTGTTTGGCATGTAAGATTCAGAAAGGCAAATTTCTCTCCTAAAGCTCATCCACGAAAGAGGAGAGCGACACAGAAATCTGGAAAACATCCTCTCTGACACGACATTAGAGTCATATCATTATGATTTAATAATAATAATAAAAATAGATGGTTTTTTTTTAAAGTTTCAAATGATTTAGATGAAGCAAAGCTTTCTTTAAGAGAGAAGCGGCTTCATGATTTGTACATACGAGGACTGGAGATTTCATCTTCCTGTTGTGTGGACACCAATCCAGCCGTCCTTTAGGGCCTATCTGTCATTTCAGATAGATGTCCGCTTGATCCATCTGTTTGGTCCTCTCCTGTCTAATTCATGGACTCAGGATCAGCCTGTGAATTATGATCAGATGAGGGGAGGTTATGAAAAATGATCTTGACGTAAGTAAAAAAATGTTGCTTAACAATAAATCCAAGTCCTCCATCAGCATATGGTGAACAGCCGCTGGTAGCAAACTAACAAAACAGTATATTTATATATTAACTGTGTCTAACCTACTGACATGTTTATACTGATGTCCAGCCATGTTTTTGAATGAAGGAAGTGGTTTAAATCCTCAGAATCGCTGGAAATGAGTTAAGATTCATACTCCTGCAAGAACATTGTTTGCACTACTTTGTGTTTTTCTCCTACACATATTACATGCCAGCAGTATGAAAATACAACATGAAGCAGGATATAAAAAGGCTCAGTAATTTCCTTTTTCCAATAACACCAGATAAAGTAGCTTTCTTTGATGTAGAAAAACCATTTCCAGTGCAAACCGTCTCCTCACTGCGCTCTAAGTGAATGAAAGAACGCAAACATGATTACTTTGGGTATATAATGAATGCACAGTTTAGTAATCTTCTCTTTTTTTCCTGTAGCGAAACAAATTAGTATGTTAAGATCTCGCTAGCAGTCATTTCCAGCGCTGAACCTCGCCCTCGTCATGATTATCTCCCTTATCACATGACGAGTAATAAAAGGACGGCAATGCGACGATCAACGGGTTAAATCCTGCGCGTGAAACCATGAATTAATTCCTACGCTTCAAGCGCTGACGCTGGGACCACAGAGGAGCACACATGTGGATTAACATTCATCCATTCACTAAAGGACTACGTACACGTTTGAGGCCGTTTGGTCACCTGACCTACTATCCAACAAGCACTAAAATCATATCTGTAAATTGTTATTAGCTCAGTCCAGTAATTATAGGACTATAAGCACTATATTTTTTTGCTTTACAGGCCCCGTCCTCCTCCCTGCACGCCACAGACCATATGTACAGTCACTCCGAGCATATAAAGACTTCTCCGAATCGTGCCGTCAATTATTGCTTATCGTTGTGAGAGATCCGCATATGTCCGAGCATCAGGATCGTTTCAGGACCGTCGTCGGCAGATGGACGTCCACCGTGGCGTAATGTATTTACAGCGCGGCGCGCGTTACACACACACACACACGCAGCCGCTGGTTGTTTTTTTTTTTTGCTTGCTCAGGGAGGAGGAACAGGTTTGAACACACACGTGTTATCGGCTGCATTTATCTGCATAGTGTTGTCTGCCAGCGCTGGAGCTCTGCCAGTTTCTAGGAGGAAGAAGACAATAATCCATTGTCTTCCTCCTACTTTTAGCTCTCTCCCTCGTTCAGCCACAGGAGAGGTTTGTCTGTCCCCCAACCAGCCAGACAACCACAACAATCATTTCTTCATCTGTCCCCCCCCCCCCCCCCCCCTCTCTCTCTCTCTTTCATTTTTTGATGTGTCATCTTAGCCTCATTTGCTCATCATGGCCGAGCTCAAAACTTAAAAAAAAAAAATTCAAACGGTACTCGGATATACTCTGGAGTTGAAACTGTGGCATCATTGTTGGTCGCACAGTAATCCGAGGAAGGAGAGAGAAAAAAAAAAAACCTCAAATGGCAAATTGATGGACATCTGTTGGCTTATTTTATTTATTTATTTATTTTTGCGGTGGCCGAGGTCAGCCTGATGGGCCTGATAACAAGCAAATGAGATTAGAGGGAAGGTGTTGGCCAGGCCGTGTGACAGCCCGCCCTGTCTGTCTGTCTCTCTGTCTGTCTCTCTGTCTGTCTCTCTGTCTCTCTGCCAGTTGTTCATTACTGCCTCTCTGAGCTTCCACGTTGGGGGTGTTTGCAGCGGTAGTTTGGTGGTGAATGGGTGAATGGGTAGGTGGGTTGGGCGGTGAATACCATGCTGTTCTCTGACAGAGCAGGCCTATCCTCTCATTGGCAGCGTGTGACTGCAGCACTCACATACACGCTGTACCACATTGCATAGCTGGGTGAATCTCGCGCATGAATTCAACTATTGTGTTGCGAGGAAAATATTTTTATCAGTACACCCGGATGCTATTTATACCGCGGCCATACAATGGCCTGCTGAAGAGTTTATTACCCTCTTTAATTTGGCACCCTATGACCCCAGAGCCCCCGCGGGTCTCCGATCAGATCTGCGTCCGCTTGAACACAAGAACAGGCTGGTGGTTCTCCACTGCCAGTCCTGTTGTTTGAAACTAATTAATAATTAAGCACTGATGACCTAGAGGCAGAGGATTATTGTGCAATATTGTCGCAGGTGTGTGCCAACATAGCAAGATAATCCTACGCCTGTCAGTACGTATTGCTTGGATGAACCTGTTTACAGCATCTGCGCGTTGTATTTAGCCACCAAATAAACTGGCTTCCCAGATTATCAGTGACTCTGTGCTTCCTGAGGTAATGCAGGCTGGAAAAATACATTGAGTTTTTAACTTATATTAAATATAAAGCTCATATTTGTTTCATGAGCTGCAATATGTTAAATTAATTATATTATTTTGTTAAAAAAAAAGCACAAACAATAATACTTGATTGATTTATTTACGACTGTAGAACGTTTTTAAGGTGCAGATTGAGCGAGTTCGGCCCCAAACGGACGCGGCGGGCCGGAGGAGAAGTTTTAACGTGTCGTTTGTGTACTTTCCATCCTTGTTGCGTAGGCGTTAAAAAAGAGGATCACACAAATAACAAGGGGAAGACATGTTAACAGAAGACGTGAATTAAATATAACAGAAAACTGGAGCAATGCTTATCAATGAAACTGATTACTGACGGGTATTTTTTTAATTGTTTTATATATCAAGAACAAGAGAGTATTGTTTCTGCACTATTGCACGTTCACGTTTTCTCAGTCTGTTCTTTTATATCGTTGGCTTATGAAGCTGTTCAGACGAATATGTTAGCAAACACACACACACACA
Organism: Pampus argenteus; assembly: GCA_036937835.1. Taxonomy (NCBI): domain Eukaryota; kingdom Metazoa; phylum Chordata; class Actinopteri; order Scombriformes; family Stromateidae; genus Pampus; species Pampus argenteus. The sequence goes on along the minus strand of CM072865.1, from coordinate 22,453,817 downwards.
CACACACACACACACACACACACACACACACACACTGTAACATGACCACTGTAAGTCCATCATTCACTATTTACTTCTAAGCCAGACACACATTTACTTTGGCTGCGTGCCGTTATCATGTCGGACAGTTAAACTCGTGCTTGTGTGACATTGTTTGCTGATGGTTTGGTACATTTTAAAAGATCCTTTTTAATATTATAGTCGTAATAACTCCTCCGGTCACTCAGTCATAGACTTTCTTGCAAATTATCACCAGACTAGTTGAGTATTTCTCAGATGTTTAAACTGTAACACGAGGACGTTTCTTGGCTCATCAGAAGTTGTCCAACAGTTTGTCTGTTTCCAGCGACCAGGTCTGTCCTGAACTACCTGTTCTATTTATTTATAGAGAGCCCTTAATGATCTTCAACAAAACACAAAGTACACTGCATTGAAGAGCCCTAGATATTTTTATTTTTTTTGTTTTCTGGACAGTGTTGGAGCACTTTAGCAGCAGGGGCAGCAAGTTGCATGATCCAATCAAGAGCGGTTGGTGCTTGTCAGCTGCAGTGGAGAGGCTCCACAAATTACATTAAACAATAAGGGGGGAAAAACAGATTTGCAACAGTACGTTAATATCACCCGAGTGCAGGAATGTTGAAACATAAAATCTTGTTGAGGTAGTAACTCTTAACGAAGAGTACCTTTTTTTTAAATACATTTCATGCTATATTGTGTTTTCTAAGAAACAGGTTTAATGCATTTACTGCGTCCCAGTTGTTTTTATTTAATTTAAAAGTTTACTGTCAACAAGGGGAGTCAAATAGCCAACTTCTCTCCCCGTGTCCGTCTCTTTCTCTCCTCCCTCCACCCTCTCGCTGCCTCTGACTAGCCTGTGGAAGCAATGCAATTAGACAAACACAAACAAAGCTCTTGAAACTGCCGTGGAAAATGCTGACTGTCCACTGTCCGCAGTGCTGGGCGGGAGCATCCTAACTGGGGGTTTTTATGTTTTTTGACGTACGTTTAGCAAACGTTCTTTTTTTTTGGGTTTCTTTTCATAAATACTTAAAGGTCAGCTCAGAAAACTGCGGAAATGATAAAACGAAGGCTGCAGAGGCGAACGTTCACACTCGTGAGCTAATAAACTGTCTCTGTACTTTGTTTCATCAAATGGACTTCCTGGCATTGAAATGGTGTTCACGTTGTGCCTTTGTTTGATTGGCTCTGCTACTTTGGGTTTAATCCTGCTGGTTTGGGGAGTGTTTGCGTTGGATTACTCCATCGTTGGGCCGCGGTACTGTTTCTCTGGCTTTGACAAGATGGTGTGTGGTTTGTGTGTGTCTGTTTGTGTTTTGTGTGATGTCTCTGTGTGTGTGTGTGTGTGTGTGTGTGTGTGTGTGTTCTCCCTCACTACCGAATCAGCTGAAACCACAGACAGCCCAACTGGAGCGTCGTCCAAATCCCTCTGCATGCAAATTAAAAACGCAACAATAAACGTGGCAAAGGAACAAGGTGGGCACGCAGGCTTTATGGCCCCCTCTACCACCCCATCTCTCGCTCTCTCTCTCTCTCTCTCTCTCTCTCTCTCTCTCTCTCTCTCTCTCTCTCTCTCTCTCTCTCACTCTTTATGTCTCTTTCTCTTTCCCCTCCTGGGTTTGATGTGGCTTATGGGAGGAGTTGGAACAGGGGACAACCAAACTGCTGAGTTATCTCTTGCATGCAGTGTGGCGGCGTGGCTCTGCCCTCTCTGTGTATGTGTGTGTGTGTGTGTGCGTGTGCGTGTGTGAGTGTGAGCGGACCAGCAGCGTAGTGTAATCCTGTGGAAATGAAAGGTGCTGCCGCGCACTGGCCGGGAGATTACAGCGCCACTCTGTCACGCTGCCAGGACAGACTACCGGCTGAGCGAGTAGCCCTCTGTAACACACACACACACACACTCGCTCACACACCTCACTGCTTCCCACCCCGCTGCGTTTCCTCCTCGCTGGTTTCACTCCCCGGCTGTCCCTCCCTCCTTCATCCACTCTTGTCCCTTTTACAGCTTTCTTATAGATTGACTACAGCTCCTCGTCTCTCTCCTACACCGTTCTACAGTGTGTTTCACTCTTACTCACACTCACACACACACACACACACACACACGTTAGATCACCAAGTCAGAGCCGGAGCAACCACGTCACGCAGCCCCTGCAGAGCCCTTCTGTCTCTACAGTAGTCACTTCTCAGTTTGTCACACAAACACGTTAACTGTGAGACGTTTCTATTCACTGTATTTATTCCAATAACATCTTTTTATCCTTCTAGCTCTCTAATCTGTAACCTTAAACTTTATCCAGATCTTAGCCTGATCCCAACCACAAAAACTAAGTCTCGACCTCCATAAAACAGACGATCATGACATCTTCAAATGATGTACTTTGTTCAACCAACAGGCCAAAAAATCTAAACGGTTCCATCAAAAGTCAAATAATAAATAAATAATAACAGCAGCAAATTATCATATTTGACAGTTTTGACTAAATCTATAATTTTTTTTTAGTATTTATTTCAACCTGAATCAGCATCATAATATAATTAGAGCGGTAATGATTGGTCAGTTGGTGATTCGATTAGTCGAACCACAAAAAAGTGAATCAACAGCTATTTTAATAACCGATCAATCATTTTAACTGGATATTTATGGACTTTGTTAGTAGAACAAACTGATCATGAATATGGTTCATTTTTCACTAATTACACTGATTTATCAAGAAGATCTGCAGATTAATGGGTAATAAAAAGTATAGTTTGTTATATTTATTATGAATATTTTCTCATATTAATATATAACTGTGGCAAATATTTGCTAAATCGAATTGATGTTGTTACACAGAAACAACTTTTTAATTCTCGTTTTCTTGGAAACTGTAATTTAAAAACAACAACAACATATTGTAAACACGATATGATCATATCAGGAAATATTCCCACTGAAAACATACGTGTTCACTGGTTGGACACTGATGCGTTCACTGTCTATAAAACTATCGTTCATAAGACCTCTTCAAGGTCAGATTCATTGTTTGTATTTATCAAATAAAGCATTTTCTGACTAGATTCATCCCATAATATCCTCCAGCTCTGTGTTTCATGGCCCTCTGCTGGAGTGTTTCAACCATGGGAGTCACTTGCTGCCTCCCAAGGGTGCTACTCAGTATGCGAGTGTGTGTGTGTGTGTGTGTGTGTTTGTCGTCACGTTAAATCGTTCCTCCCTGCTGTGCTGCTTGACCTTGGCTAATTCCTGTCTTCATCTTCAGCTGTGGCAGGAAAACATATTAACTGCAGGTGTAGCTATTTTAGAAACAGTAGACGTATTAGTTTTTATTTATTCCAGTTATGCAAAGTGTTGTTTTTTTGCAAAACAGCATTTTTCATTTATTCTAATTACTTCAAACTTCAAAATGTTTTCATCTCAACGCTGGAGAAGCAACACCAGAAGAAGCCGTTTTTATAATCTAGTTCTCCTCATGCGTAAAGCACTGTGTGAACCAGTTTCACATCCTGTGGCCTAAAAATACCTTTAACACTGCAGCAGTCCAAAGTGAAACTAATTACAGTGCATTCTTCTGACCTCTTCCCACATTTCAGTGTGAAGTCGATGCTTTGCTGACCTTCTTTTTCCTCCCTCTCTCTCTCTCTGATCCTTCCTTCAGGGCTGGCTGTGCGAGCTGCTCCGCTGGAAGGAGGATCCGTCTCCAGAGAACCGGACGCTCTGGGAGAACCTCTCCATGATCCGGCGCTTCCTGAGCCTCTCCCAGGTCGAACGTGACAACATCTACGAGCAGGAGAGCAGCGCGGGCCAGCAGCATCACAGCGAGCGGCCGACACACTTGATGCACATCTCAACCGACCAGCTACAGGTGAGCGTTACAGCAGAGAGCCACGATTCAGCTTTTAATATTAATATCTTGCAAAAAGAGAATACATAATGTAATAAAATAAACAAAAAATACATTCATAAAGTTCTGTATTTGAGCATATTTTCCTACAGTTTTTAAATTGCTGTATCAAAAACAAGTAAAAATATATAAATTTCCCCCCTTTTTTCATTTAATCTTAACTAATTTTCTAGGCACCGTGTAATAAACAAGTTTTTTTATGAACTCTTGTTAATTAGAAACACAGCAACACTTTAAAAGTTCCTACTTTTCAAGCAAAAAAGCCGTTTTTTTTCAGAGATATCATTAGCCTGAACTTATTTAACAGAGCTGCTTTATAAAAGACATCTGGCAGATGAATGGAAAATAACACAGAGGCTCGGTTAACGGTCAAAATATCTTAATGAAGTACAATAATTATTCTATTAAAAGTCTGAGCCGACAGCTGAGTGGTTGATTAGTTATTTGGTTAACGTGGAGACGTGGCCGACGTTTCACAAAGGCTGCCATTTACTTGATATAAATAAGGTAATAGGATTTCTTTTACAAACCAATTCCAGCAGCAGCAGATATGGAATGAGGGAGTTTTGCTTTGCATGCAAACGGAGATGGTTGTAGATTGATAAAATAGGATTATTTCTTATTTAATGGTGCAGCTTTATCGCGTTCATAAGAGACTAGTGTTTAAATATGTTTAAATATTTTGTGCCGGTCCTTCACTAACACGACACATTAGCCAAATTAGCTCACATTAGCTCAACAAGAACCATTGTAGCTGTGTATATTGGTGCTGTAAAATCACATCTTTGGGGGCATTTATGCAGCTGGCAAACAGTCTCTGTGAAGTGCTGTTTTTTTTGTTTTTTTTTGCAAACTTCATTATGAAACACCTATTCTACCGTGTCTGACTCAGAAACGAAAATAAAAGAGCACCCTTTTTGCGGGGTCAACAGGGACCATGAGTTGCCCACTCACTCGCTCTCCAACCACACAATGAGACATTTTGCGAGTAATGTGTCATGTGTTTACACTGACGGGATACTGACGGCGGAGTGAAAGCCATCGATAGCATTCTCGCACCGCAGCAAATCAGCGCCATCGTAACGTGAATTGTGCACAGGGAGCTTGTTTATCGCAGCCCAGCAATAGAGCCTGATAAGCAGCAGAGGCTATAATAGAGAGGCCAGTTTCCCTGTGAATTCCCACTGTGTGTACGGCTGATTGTGTGTGTCTCTACTAGTGTGTTGCTGTTGCCTCAACCCCCACAATGAGACACAATCTCCCCAAAATCATATCTGCAGAACTGATTACATTCAGTTCAGATATTACATAGAAAATTCCTTCAACCAAGTGCCGGTTCTGTACACAGTGGGCCCATTTTTCCTCACAACTCAATTGATTCTAATGAAAGGCCTTATTAAGACGCACTGATAAGTGTTCACTGATAACATCCCCGTATCCTTTCTCTTCCCCCCCCTTTTTTTTTTTTTTCCCCACTGCAGCCCCAGCCGCCCCAGTCACAGCAGCACCAGCCCTCCCTGTCCCTCCAGCACCCCTCCCAACCGCTTTTGTCCCAGCAGCCCTTGCAGCAACAGCAGCCCACCACCGGACCCCGGTTGCCGCCCCGCCAGCCCTCCACCGCCTCTCCGGCCGAGACTGAGGATGAAGTCAGCCGTGGAGGGAGCATCAAGTCCCGCACTGGTGGAGGGAAGATCTCCCTGGAGGCTCTGGGCATCCTGCAGAGCTTCATCCAGGATGTGGGTCTTTACCCGGACGAGGAGGCCATCCACACCCTGTCGGCCCAGCTGGACCTCCCCAAGCTCACCATCATCAAGTTCTTCCAGAACCAGCGCTTCTACATCAATCACCCAACCAAGGGGCCCAAGGAACCCAGTAACCACAACAGCACCGCAGCCACCACCAACACCAACACCAGCAGCAGCGGCAGCAGCAGCAGCAGCAGCCCGGCCTTCGAGGAGGAGCTGACGGACTTCAGGGAGAGCGGAGAGCTGCTGAAGGAGCTGGACGAGAGCACGCAGACCAACAGCACCATCTTCTCCATCAAGATCGAAGAGCAGCTGGGCCGAGGCGCCGAGGTCCAGTCAGAGTTAGAGCACGAGGCCAAGGAGTAGGATGAATCATGTACTGAGAGTTTTCATGTGCACACACACAGACTGACGATTGTGCTAAATGTAACGCTCTGGCTGACACAGAAACACCGCACTGCAAATAAAGAAAAGTAGTGTTTTTATTCAGTACAGCGCCTGGACTGTATGAGGAGTGTTTGTATATCAGCTGCAGACTGACAGGCTATGTGAAGTGAGTGTTCACACACTGGAAAGCCCATCTCGGACTCTGTAATACAACAAGTACTACTTTTTGGATTTTGTAAAACTTGTATTATTCACTGTAAAGACTGATGCATCATTTAAATAATCTGCACAAAAAAAATTATTCTAAGTATGTTGCCGTGGATATTTGCTGACTGCACTCTATGTCTGTTGTTTTACACTGACTTACTTTATCTTTTTTGAGCTACTGATTATATTTAAAAAGAAAAAAAAAAAAGTCCCCACGGAGTTTGATAGGACTTTGATAGGTGTTTACGTATGTGACGTTTAACTGGATTTTGTAAAAAAATAAAATTTGAAAAAAAATAAACAAAAAAAGCAAATGAAATCAAGGACCAAGTGGTTGACAAGGCCTTAATTATGAGGCAGATTAGTTATTCTTTTAAAAAGTGCATAATGTGATTATGGATCACTCCAATCTCTGGAAAGCAGTCACCCAGCCCAGGTGCATCTCCGAGAATAGCTCAGTCTTTACATATTATTTGTTAGGGAAGAAATATAAATATATATATATAGACATATATTGTAACTGTAAAAAAAAAAAAAATACAGTCTTAAAGAAACTATGCCAACAATGCCTTGTACTATACGGCACTGCCGATGTTACATTATTTTGCAAAACCTTTGTCACTGTAACTTTCTGAATTGCCACACAGATAGAAATGTGAATTACACCATGTTTATGTTGTCCGACATTATTTATTTGCAGTTCATGCAGTGTTTCTGATGTAATTACTTTTTTTTTTTTTAAGTTTATGTTGCATAGCGCTTTTTTTTTGTTTTTTTTTTTATTAATATAAATTTCACCGACCTTTTTTTTTTTTATTTTCTATTTATAAATGTAATTTTGATGGGCAGTAAAAACAAAAAGTGTCTTAAACGTTTTAAATGGAGAAATGTGCTTTAAAGGTTGCCTATAAAAAAAAGTGCTGTATGTCGAGCAACTCATGCTACAAGCTTCACAATTAATGTTGTATGCAATTTTTACTATCATGCAAATAAGCTTAGGTAAAATGACTAACCTATAGAACACCTTAGAAAGAAAAACATATGCAATCTGTGTGAAAATCGATGTCTGCGATGTGTCTTCCTTTGGTTAACAATCCAATTCAAAAAGCTATTCCTGTATAAATATTCTGTAAAAACAACAACAAAAAAAAAAAAAAACAACAACAAAAAAGTGTTTCTTTTTTTATGAGTTTATTTCAATGAGAACACCGGTTATTTTGTTACGACTGACTGTTTTATAAGTGTTTCTCGTTCCTTTCTGCAGAAATGTTCAAACTAGAAGTGGTTATTGATTGTTAAATACACAATTAAACTGTTTGTATTGTACCACAGATTTCTTGGCATTAACTTGACCGGACTCTTTTGACACCAGAGGTTATTTTTTTTTGTTTTTTATTATTTTATTTTATTTTATTATTATTTTTTCTCCTCTGGAAGCAAAAGATGAAACGATGTGAATTGTTTTAAAAACCTACTGCTAAGAGATATCAACTCATTCGGCTGCAGTCGCTGAACACGTTATTTGTAATAACTGTAAATATATCACATCTTATGAATCATTGATTGTTTATTATTGTAAATATATTTGAAGTTTGTGCAAGAGCTCACCCGTACACAGTTGAAATCAACGTTCTTGTCGTGCCTCTTCCTATCAAACCGACTGTACCTGAGCTCGTCTGCTGCATCTTCACTTCCACTGCTGAGTGTATCTGAAGCACCTGTGAAATCTGAAATAAATAAATGTAAGGTGTCATAGCAAAAGCCCTCTGCAGGGAGTTAAGATATAAAACAGCACAGGTGTCCTGACCTCGCCGTGAACCCCAGGTGAGGCCAGGTGTCTGCACCTTTAGGAAATTACCCTCACCTGTTAATACCCTGCGATATGTGCCAGACAGTCTGGGCCAACGTTCCCTTGATGTTCTGCTCTTTTTTTTTTTTCTTTTTTTTCATGAATAATAATAAAAAAAAAGCTAGAGTGTAACATTGTGTGTGTTTAGAAGAAAAGAAAACACATCGTACGAGGGTGTCGGAGGCTCTCGTGGGGATTCTTCACCGTTTCGCTAAAGTTGGAGATCAGAAAGTGTCAAAGAGGTAAAAAGAAAAAAAAAAAACATGTGAGGAAGTAGAGAGGCACAATTAAGCTTCTTTATGTCTTGATTTTTGACTTGCAGACAAAAAAAAAAGAGGTGACGGCACCAACCAACAACAGGAACTCCACAATACTCCTCTTCATTATATCTGCTTTCATAAGGATTAACCATATTTACCTGAGCCTTAGAAAAGCTTTATCTACACAGATGGCTAATACTTTCCTATAACAGTGGGTCTCGATGTTGGAGGTAATCACAGAAAAATGTTTGTGGCGCTTGTGAAATGATTTCTGGGGGAGTGAAAGGAAATAAGGGAAATACTTTATATAGTACAAGAAGAAGTATAAACACAAGTCACTTGGTGCCGGAGTTCATCCTACTGCTGCACAGCTGTAAAATAGAGCGAAACACGTTTGGCTTCGTTTGCGTGCATCACGTGCTGAAAAGGTTCACGGCTGCAGCAGCGGGAGGCTCCAGTTTGGTGCTAAAACATCACGATTCTTTAGAGAAGACACAGAAACAGTTTCACTGAACAAATACACTTCAAGGACTTTCCCACATGTCAAAATAGTAATTACAACACGAATGGTGAATGATGATGAATCACTGACTCTGTTACCCCGGGCGTCTTATACTGTTGCTTATTTTATAAGTTAACAGGCAACAGAAGATAAGTTTCCCAGAATGCATTCATAGATGACGCCACATTATGCTGCGGTATACCGCATTTACGGGGGGGATGGGGGGCAGATATAGTATCTTGTGATATTTGTAGAAACAGCATTAGTGTCATAGCAAATAAACAGTTTCCACATGGAGGTTCCTGCAAGTTACTGGGTGGAGTTACTGAGGTCAAAGAGCCAAATAAAGGTTTAATTTTAACCCAGTGAGATTCACAGATGCGTATTTTGAGAAGGTTTATGTAAAATATAAACGTCATGTTTGTCGGGTTTTCAGCTACCGAAAAGATCCAAACTCCAGCAACACTTGTAGTGATAGTATTTATATATATATATTCTATACATTTCTGACTTTCTATATGAAAACATGCATTATTTTTGGTTGTGTTTCTTTCACCGTTTGTACATCATTTAACGACTCTGGAAACGACGGCCTGCAACCAGTAGCCCTGCCAGCCTGTCAAGTGCTTCACTGTTGGGTAACGGCTCACAACTTGGCTCAGTCCTTCACAGTTTTTCTGTTATGTAATCTGTCACATGTGATACTTAAGCCTGTGTTAGCACTCATCAGCTTTATATACAACATTCACCAATTGGTAAAAAAAAAAAAAAAAAAGGAAGAGAATTGCAGAGAATCATGAGGATGTATAATTATATTTCGGGTAGACTAGTTGTGACTGAATCTATTGTAAGAAACTCGGTGTCAAATCCAAGATGATCAAGAGCATAAACTTGTCAAGAAACTGTCAGAGAGCAAATTAGGACAAGACACAAACAAAAACAGAAGGATGAAGATCGACTGAAGTTAACAGTTAGTAGGTTCATCTGCAGCGGCAAAAACGGTTGAACGATGTTCACTTGGTGCAAATAAGAGCAAAATTTGTATGAAAATGATGTCAGTGGAGTCTAAAAAGTTGGGGATTTAATTTTTATACAACCTTTGCTACCCGATTACGAGAACAAAAGAAGTACGGAAGTACACGATGCTTGCTAATGAATGCTAACGGGCTAAAACGTAGCTCGGACTTCAGCCATTAGACATTATATCCAACGCCACGGCAGTGCCGGGGTCACGCTCTACCCATAATCCAACGCAGGACCATAAATACTCGTTGGCTCTCACCGACTCGCTGTGCTGCATTTAAAGGCTTGAAGCAGATTTATTGGCCAGTACCTTGGTTATGTTTCTGCTACGTTTAGCTCCAGATTAATAGGGATGTTACACTCAGGTTGCTGCAGCACAACATCGGCAGGTCTGGCTCGTGCACGAGAGTCCTCAGCGCCTACCCAAGAGCCCTTGGGACTGCGCAGTAAATCAAACAGGAAATGCAGCAGAAAGCCTAATAAAGTTATTCTAATGACAGCAATCTCCGCGGGATCACCCCCCCCGATGTAAATTGGAAACTTCTCTCTCGCTCTCTTCCGTCTGGTAAAAGCCACAAACATTTTCAAAACACATCCTCCAACACCAAACGTGGAGAAGTGGAAACAGAAGGTTAGAGGTGTGGAAATTAATAACATTAATCACCAAGTTGCTTCCTACCCTCCTGTCTCTCTCTCTCTCTCTCTCTCGCGCTCTTTGCCTTACGGTTTTGAGGAGACGAGATTAAACATGAACCAACTCATGGGGGATTGAAACCGTCCTTCTGATCACATTAAGTCAGCAACACCATGCTCACATGAATATGGATGCTGATTTGTGGAAAAAAAAAAAAAAGTGGCACATATGCCCTTGTCTTATCCTGATTAATTCCATTATCACGTTTGAATTTTAGGTATACGATGCTCAACGTTTGCCGTCAGGTGACTGAAAATTCGAAACAAGTTTCAGAGACGTAAATAAGGTCTCGCCAAACGTTTCCAAAGAACCAAATTCCAGGTTTTTGTTTTTCCATTTGGGGCCGACACCTTGGGCCGCCCCTTTTATTCGGCTTCTTGGCCTGAGACATAACAGCTTTTGTATGAAGTTTAGAGGCAGACACAACAACACGGCCGTGGCTCCGCAGTGTTCAGACCTTCAGACCCCCGTGCACAATTCAAGCATCTCAAGCATAATGTTGTGAAACGGACAGATGGATCTACTCGGCTTCCAAAGAATCCTGTTATCTTCAAAAGTCTGAGCCAACGCCTCCAGTCCATTCATTCATTCATTGTGTTTAAAAGCTTAAATATAATAATAATAATAAATGTGGTAAGGAATTATATACATTACTAACAGTGAATCCTGCAGCTAAAATCAACTCGTCTCTATTTATCGAGTCGGTGGCCTGTTGTTCATTTTCTAGGGATTTAGTTGAAGTGGCCCACTTGTTATTTCAAGTACTAATTGAACCCATTTTCCTTTTATTGCTTTAAAATGAAAGTGGTAAGACTTTCATTTTAAAGCAATAACTCATCGATGAACAACACCACTCAGCAGACGCCACTTGTCACAATGGTTCCACTTATGCATTGACCAAAACAGACTCAACAGTGAAAGTTGCGTCACAGATTTTCAGGCCGTCGACCACTTTTAACGGTCTGGATTGTGTTTTAATATATTCAGGTTTTTTTTTAGAAGCAGAGAGGTGAAAGCATCTCGACGGACGAACCGATGGATTTTAAAGTATGTGTACTTTATAGAGATTTGGCAGTTTTTAACCTGAAGCTTACGGTCTGAGGTTTTTCCAATGAAACAAACAAGACGTAAAAGAATCCTGTTCAGTTTTTGCCTTCGATTGATTCCTAAATGTCCTCGAACCGCGTTGAACCTTTGTGATATTTGAACCTTACTGGACTTAATTCAGTGGATTTAAACAAAGCATGCTGTGTCAGCGTTTTGTCGATGTGAGGCGTGATCTTCCCAATCACAGGGACGCTGATCCGGGGAGAAGTTGATACGTCCCGGTCGTCAATCTGCATGCTAGCTAAGGTGCGGATACTTTATTCAGCCGATTCCTTTCCTCTGATCATAATTGCACAGTGACAGATGGGCAATGGTAGAACGCGCAAGCATACAGCGTGCATGGAAATGTGCTCATATTGCTGAACAGAAACAGCCTCAAAGCAATCAGGTGTTGGGTTTTATTCTTTAACACCTACTTCCTCACACAAAGTTGCATTAAAAGTGGACACAAGTTCCAGATAAGACGTAAAGTCGTAAATCTTCTCTGTTACAGGTGAATGCTGGAAATTGTGGCCATTTTTGAATCAGAGAGCTTCTCTTCTCCCGAGATAATGGAGCAGTTACGAGGCCTCCTGCCACCTTTCCCTCCTTGACAAGTAAGCATCAAGAGAAAAGGAGGGAGAACGGAGAAGAAGCGGTTAAATTGCCTTAACAGCTGTGCAGGGTATGAATAACTCGTTAGCTGTGTGCATTTTAAGTCATCAAATCCCGAACCCCCTCACCTACCCCTCATTTGCAAAGGGGACAGGAGGGAGGTGCTAATTAAAGTGATAAAGAGAACAAATCTTATCAAATCTGGCGCTGGATATATATATATATATATATATATATATATATATATATATATATATATATATATTTTTTTTTTTTAGAGGGTGGAGGTGTTGGAGTGTGTGGAGAAAAAAAAAATCCACGGTTACATCTGTATTCTCAAACACTCGGGAAGGTTTTATTTCATGTTTAATTAATTAAGCAGTCTCTTTAACTGTATCTTGACAAATGTGATGCCAATTAGATAGTGAGGAGAAATTGTTTATTGCTAATTAATGGTTGATTTCAGGGGGAAAGAAGTTAAATCATCTGGTATCGTACCATTTTATTTCTCACTGTTACGATACATAAATGAGCATCTACGTCTTTTTCTGTGCGACTCATCCTCACGTTGGCTGAACAAGTTTTTCATCCATTCATTCTCGCAACAGAAAGCAACACTGGCATTTTAAGACTTAAAGTTAAAGTTTTATTTAAAAAAAAAAAAAAAGTATAGAAAATATTTGTTGGAAAGTATTTTCATAAATACAGTCAGAACATGAAGTAAAATGTACTGAAAGAAACTTAATTTGAATATTATGATACAAAAAAGGACTTTGAGTGGTTAAAATGGATTTTAAGGTTATAATAAGGCTCCAGATCCATTTTAACCTCTTGAAATCTTTTTTTTTCCTCTCTTCCTTTTAATAGTTTCTTTCAGTATGTTTTCGAGGTATTTTGAACTTGTCAGCTTCACTGTGTCACAGATACATTTGCAGCAGAGCCTCGTGTGGCCAGTGAGGGTATTACAACACACAACAGAGAGAAAGAAAGAATCAGACCAGATCAAAATCACTTCATGAGTTTGTTTCAGTGACATAATTAAACACTAGACACTGGACGCAACGTTCAGGTGAGACTGCAACGTTCAGGTGAGACTGCAGCGTTCAGGTGAGACTGCAACGTTCAGGTGAGACTGCAACGTTCAGGTGAGACTGCAGCATGCATCACTGGAGTAAAGCGTTTGTGTAACATGCAGCAGATTCACTTATTTGTTCCTAATTATCTGGAAAATGGAAAACAAACAAAACAAAAAAAAAACTAATTTGAGTTTTGTGTGCACAGAACGAGTGTGTGTTTTATCATCTTAACGTGGATGATCGAATAAATACATAAAGCAAAACTTAATATCTCATTTATTTCTTGTTAATATCAAGGTTTCTTCACTGAACATGTACGGCCTTGTAGTTTTTTTTAGGCTGCACAGTAAAAAATATCTTTCTTATTAAGTCCAACTGAGTCCTACATGATTTATTTACTTTAAACAAAATAATGTAATTTTCCTTTGAAACAAGTTGATTTTCAACAGGTTA